>OX336886.1:3833061-4543061 GCA_946959425.1 Argyrosomus regius | reverse complement strand
AAAAATGAATATCATCGATTTCAGTGCGTCTGGTCAATGACTGCTTTTTAAATGTGAATTAACCAGATTGCAATAATCTAGTACAGACAAAAAAAGATAAAACAAATAAATAAATGACAAATAAAGAACTTCTGTGTGACGTGCGTTTATTCAAAAGACGTGAATCTGTGAGCTTTTGTCATCAATCACTAATATCTGCAACATTCAGCTGCAAGGATGCATGGGAATTCTCACGAGGATGGTTCAGAGCTACACGTGAAGGTTCAACAGTTCAGTTCGGCAGCATATTTCAGAGTGCTTAACGTAATGCGTTAAAACATTAAAAGATATTCTATATGTGTGGTTCCCAACACAGGTGTTAAGACTGTTCTGAGGTCGTTCTCGGGTCTGAATAAGAAAGTCACGCTGCACATTCCAGCACAGTGAAAGTCCACGTATTCACTCTGTACGGTGTTGGTGTCACCGCAGTGTAAAGCCTTCTGTACATCTACAGTATTAAATACCTACAAGCAACGCTACACCAGCAAAATAAGACACGCTAACACGCAGCTTCATCCTGTAACATGAGGTAACTCACCTCAGACTGCACTGACATTAACGAGTCGGTTTCAGATTTCCTTTGAGGTAAGACCGTGCGACTGTAATCTTTGAGACGCAATTACTGTAGAAACATCACCCGCGGTTTAAAACCGAGAGATTTAGCAACAGGGCAAAGTTAATGTTGACCAATTCACACACCGATGCATGGAGAATACTGATAACGTTACACAGAGTGTAACAATTCAAAATTCCTCCAGGACAGGCTGTCATTTTACCCAGAGATTCATCACACTTTGTCGCAATCATCTCAGACTGTATCCACTGATGGAAAAAGACACATGCTGCCTGGTTTTAGTTCATTGTGTGTGTATGTCAGTGAAAAGTCACTTCTGATGTCCTAAAAGCTGTCAGCCAGTGCTGCAAATAATGATAGTAGAGTCAGGTTGAACCAGGTGCTTTGCTTGAGCACACAGAACATAGAAGTTACAGAACATATCAGACTTAAAATGAAAAAAGATGAAATATGAAGAGCATAATCAAGGATTAAGAGTATAGATAGAGTTCTAGGGATAAATTCAAATTGACCAATAACAGCAGTCATTGAGCATTACCAAATTATTATATCTTAGTTTGGTGTGGACTTTTGTAACACACTGCAAATATGGGTTTAATGAGTGTAATAGGTTGTTCCTTGCACTTCACAAATATGGCAGAAATATGTCCTATTGATGTATGTACTATTAGCTTAGCAAATTGTTACATGTCAGTGGACAACTGCCTACTTCCATATCCAGCAGACACAGAGCATCAAGATTTATCTCCAGGCAATTTGATGATTTGATGAAGTAAGGTTTAGTGGATCAAACAAATGTTTAGACCTGGTGTGAATGAGCAATGAGACACAGTAAAATGATCTGACCTACAGGTCTTTAAATCCAAATAATGAGATACTGAAACCAAAAGCTGCACAGAGCTACAAGACATGGTTACCTCTCAGGATCAGAATCAGGTTTATTACAAAGTTTTCACATACAATGGTGTATTGGTGCTTAAATATAAACTGTAGCTGTTCTTAATGATGAAATAAAAGTGATGTACAGTGGTGGTCAGCTCCAGATGGCAAGAAACATTTCTCATGGCATGAATTTTAGGTTCAGGTGGATCGTAGCCTCTTGTCTGAGAGGAGTGTCTCTAAAAGTTTGCGAACACAGTCCTTGCTGCACGCCTCAGGGTCATGGAGGTGTGCAGGTCCTGGAGTTGTGGTAGATAAGAGTCAGTCACCGTCTTAGCAGATCGAATGATACACTGCCCTTCTCCTTGGCAGTAGCAGCTGCATACTTGATGGTGATGGACTCAGTGATAGTGGTGTACAACTTCTTCAGCTGACACAGGGAGTACATCCTCTGCAGAGCTTTCTTCACGAGGGAGCTGATGTTCTGTGTCCACTGGGGAGTCATACAGGGTGATGGAGGCAGGTGAAACTCCACTGTCTTTAGAGTCTTGAGCTCTAAGTTGTTCTTCCTTCACAAGGTCACCAGATGGTCAATCTCCCACCCCCCCAAATGAGAGTGGTGTGATTCCTGAACTACAGGAGTTTGACAGATTAATGACCGGAGGTGCAGCTGTTGTACAGAGAGAAGAACCCAGCCTTGAGGGGAACAACCGGTGCTGATGGTCCGGGAGTCAGAGAGCTTCACGTGCTGCCTCCTGTCAGACAGACAGGAAGTCTGTGATCCACCTGCAGGTGGAGTAGCTAACAACTCTTTGATTTATACTGTCAGAGTCTCGCTTTGGCACAGTGGTGCTTTATATGAAATGCTGCTATCATCATGCTAACATAACACAATGCCAATAGCAACATGTTGATGGTTAGAAGGTGCTGTGTTAGCATGCTTTACTTATTAGCACTAATACAACATAGAGCTGAGGCTGAGGGGAATGTCTTCATTCAGTCAGAAACCAAAGCACCACATTGGACCAACTGAAATGTTGACCTGATGTTGTGGTAAATAAGATGTTAGGGAAACCAAAGAATTCATCCTGATGGGGTCATGAATGTGTCAACCAAAATTTTCAATCCATCCAGTAGTTGATGAGACTTTTCCCACAAATGTCATTCTCATGGTGACACTAGAGGAGAAGTCAGAGCATCATTAAAGTCAGCAGGAGGCATCTTCTGGGGACCATGAATGCCTGTACCAAATATTGTGTAAATAAAAAAAAAATGTTCAGCATAAATCAAAGCCTGGCTGGTGGCACTAGAAGATCTTATTGTACTGTACAAAATGTTGTGGCAGTCCATCTAAAAGATGTTAAGACATTTCACTGGATAAGTGAAAAGGGTTCAGGTTAGACCAGCCGGTCAGAGAATTGCCTATGTTGTCATCTGCATGGCTAAAAATGTCACTGAAGGGAGCTTTAAGTTTAAATTTGGTATTTTGTACTGTTGATTATTTCTACATGCCTTAAATATACCATATGTTAGATTCTCTATGTAACATTCAGAAAACCTTTGTTAATAATAATAATGACACGTTTGGGCACTAAGTGACCTGCAGTCAGCATTTCACTCGTAGGCGGAAGCGAGCATCATTCCTGGACATGGGTAAGAAATGACATACACCAGACTGAACTCTGAAATGAACACTGCACTGAATGCTGAATAATAAATGACAGTCATATTGCAAATAACATTAACAGCTATCATGTTTCCATATTTTATTTGGATCAGTCCACAGGCTGTCATAGGCAACCGAGAATGTCGTTTACAGTGTTGCCAACTTTCTTAAGATGAGACGACTTATTCAGACCATCAAGGGGAAGGCGAGTAATATATTCAAATATTATATGATAATTCATTCTCACGCATGCTGCACAGGTAAGAACGGGTCCTCTTCCATAGAGTCTGCCATGTGGAACCACCATTTTTCTACAGTAGCCCAGAGCAGACAAACCAAACACTGATCTAGACATGAACTTTTGCTTTTTATGTGAATTTCATAGCCTGAGTTTTCCCTACATGCTTGGAAGAAGAGGGAGAGCTGTGTTATTTCAGTAAACAGTTGATGGTGCAGCTGAACAACATGACATACTTGAGGTAATCCCTTGCTGAATGGTGAGCGAAGAGAGGCTGGAGTGCAACTTTTTTAGTGCTGGTTGTAGTAGAGCATCCTTAGCATCCCTGTTTTGAACAACCTGTAAGTTTGCAAGCTTTATTTTAGATGCAGACTGTTGAGAAATAGTCCAGATGGCACAAAATTAATGATCCAGCCTGTTTGTTTTTTTTACATTGGGAGAACACGTCCTGTGCATAAACCCATTTGTTTCTGCAGAGAATAATGCACCTGCAGAACTTCCTGCATGCCTGACACTTAAAGTTCATGTGTCTAGGGTCAAATAATTCTAGAAATTAAATCAATGTTGTCTTTATATTAATAAATAATTGACTAATATATTTGATTTTCCCACCACTTACCTGAATTTGACATTACAAACACACATCACTTCCATTTTTTATCAGAACCGCAAAATGCAGACGGTCCCTACAGCTGACGTGACAGTTGAACTGGATGCAGAAATAAAGTTTATTTTAATAAAAACTCGTGCAGCACTGTTAGGAAACTGTCTGAAATGTGATGCACGCAGTCTTTCTCCGTTGCAAACAAACAGCGGTTCATGAGAAAAGCTGCAGCCGTTTAGAGCGCGTCAAACCCGGGATGTGTGTCAGCGCAGCTCCGTGTATTTCCGGGTGGTACGAGGCTGCTCCGGTACATCCCGGCTAGCATCACTTGGTTCAGCCTCCCTCCTCCATCCAGCCACAAACAAACAAAAAACAAACCAACAACCAGTTACTGGCCGAGTCTGATCTATAATTGATGTCTTATAGCTGAAAGCCAAAGCGGGGAGGGCAGCGAGCAGAGGAGTTATGGCGGCGTCGCTTCTCTCCGAGACCGACATCAGGCACCGGTCCATGGCGGAGGAGGATCCGAACGGGAACGAGCACGGGTCGGCTGCACGCAGCGCTGCGCCTCGCTGGGGTCCGCAGCACGCCGGGGCTCGACAGCTGGCGAGGCTGTACTCTCCCGGTGAGGACCTGTTTATTGTGGCTGTTTGCGTTGCTGTCAGTCTGTTTGTCGGTAACGGGGTTAAAGAATGAGACGTGGTGACAGGAGAGGCCTGAAACAGCACAGTGCGACATCAGTGGTGATGAGGATGATGATGATGGAGACACTCTTGTTGACAAGCTGCTGGCTACAGACTCACATGTAATTTATGAATAATCACTAAGATGCATGTGTGCTCCTTACTGTGCATACAGTAGGATGCAATCTGTCATGTAACCTGCAGTAAACAGTGTGAAGGCCTGCAGCTAGAAGGAGCACACCATCAGTCAGCAGCATCACTTCTTATTTCTATGTGAGGATGAAGTTTTAATTCCCCAAATTGTACTCAAGGCTCCTGTAAAGTTTGAGTTCATCCTGCCTGGAAACTCTACTGTACATTCATGTAACTCAATGATCAGGATCAGAGTCTGACTTCACTCTGAATATCTGTATCTACTGACCCCCTGTGATGAACTGGTGGTGACTTGTCCAGGGCGTACCGCCTCTCGCCCAATGTCAGCCGGGATTGGCTTCAATCTGCAACCCTGATAGGGGTAAGCGGTTATGGAATATGGACTGATTGATGGATTTACTGACCCCCTCATGAACTATAGAGGTTAGGGCGCGGACCATGAACTGCAACATCTCTATGCTCGCTGGTTGTTGTGTGTCATTCACATGGACGGAATATAGAACCGGATACCGGACCCAAAGATGGCGTCTATGAGAATGAATGGATGGATGGATGGATGAATGATGGATGGATGGATGGATGGATGGATGAATGAATGAATGAATGAATGAATGAATGATGGATGGATAGATGGATGGATGAATGAATGAATGAATGAATGAATGAATGATGGATGGATGGATGGATGAATGAATGAATGAATGAATGAATGAATGAATGAATGATGGATGGATGGATGGATGGATGAATGAATGAATGAATGAATGAATGAATGAATGAATGAATGATGGATGGATGGATGGATGGATGGATGGATGGATGGATGGATGGATGGATGGATGATGGTTGTGGCCCACTGAATATGTTTGGCCCGTAGACTTTAAACTGTGATGACATCACTGGTTTTTAAATAGCTTTTCTCAGCTCGAGGGAAGTTTTCCAAATGTGAAACTTTCATGGATTAAAAATTGATAATCGAGGTGTCCTGTCAACAGTCTCACAGACCTCTTTTGTCTTTGGAGACTGGGCAAATTTGGAAGCAAAGCCGAGTGGCGGCGGCGTATCCAGGTCTTATTATACATTCACGGTCTCTCACTTTATTTCCTGTCATCATCACTGTACTGTTGGCTGTCTATTAAAGGCATAATATACCCAAAAACATCTTGAACACGTTCACTAAACCTGGTACAAGTCTTTTTATGTCTGTCCATTGCCCACATTTATTGTTTTATAGAGATTTTGTCAATAAGCTTTGCTCTGTTGGCCTGTTATACATTTTGTTGATGTGAAATCAGTTTGTAATGTTGCAGTCCTGTATTTTAGCTTTGCTGCCAGGGTGACCTTTTGTTAAAGGGGCATTTAACAGATTCTAACACATCAAGATCAGTTTATTCATCACCGAGTGTGTCACGGCCTGTAAAAGCTGTAAAAGCTCTTCTATGGCTCTGCAGGGAGCTCTCTGAAGTATGAAAAAATAACCCTGGTGATGTGATGTGGAGACAAAATCTTTTTAATTAGGAAGCTTGTCTTCAAATCTGGGCTGTGGAGTTTGAAGACATGGACTTTTTTTAGGTATGAACATTTTAACATAAGTTGCTATTGAGTTGCATCATGGGAAATGTAGGCTATAATGTTTCAGGCTATCTCTGCTGCATCGATTTTGATTATTCCTTTTTGAATACGTCCTCTCACCACATGTTTTATATTTGCAGTCAGGTAAACGCCTTTAGTCCCGCAGTATTAATGGGTAGATTTAAACGCCAGTGAAGTTGTTGCCTTTAGGAGCGGTGTTTAGTCCCAGAATAAAATCAATGTCTGTGACACACTCTACAGCGGTAATGCTCAAATCCGGTCCTCGGGGTCCGGAGTGTTGCTGCTTTCCTTTTTCCCCCTCATAGTTTAAAATTCACCTGGCGTCCCAGTCCAAATAAGTCTCTGATTAGGCGTCGAGAATGAAAACTGGCTGGTAGAATACAGCTAAGCAGCAGTCTGGACCCTGGAGGCTAAATTTCAGGACCACTGGTGCACAGGCTACAAATACTTTAATAAAATGACAGTGGTTGTTATTGTTGGCAGAATTGCCTGCCTCCATCACAACAAAGTGTTGCTTTTGCGTCGTGACCCCGAGGCCTGGGATAATTGTGTACATTGTGGTCTTGGGAAAATATTCTCTGGAAGCTACATTTGTTTAACGTCAGCCACACCACTCTCTGCTCTCCTTTGTGTTTGTTATCTTTTTGTTCCAATCATATCAGCTCTTATACAGGAATCTGACTCCTTTACCTGCTCGATAAACAAAAGCAGGAAAAAGCCTGATATGGTTCTCAACCTGCAGAAACCTGCTCAAGGTTTCCAGGACTTTAAATTCATGATCTGTAATCGAATTCGCTCCGACATCACAGCTCAACTCTGACATTTATTGGCTGTCATTGGGTTTTCGATCAAATCTGGCTCAGAAATGTGAAAGTAAAACCTAACCAACAGGACAAAGTCATACTTTTATCACTGTGGAAGCGTCGACTCTAGCGTGCACGCTGTGCCTCAGACCTTAGCAAAGAAAACCTGTCTTACCAGTTGTGCATCAAGCTGGACTGTGCCACGTTTTTTGCCTGACCATCTGCCCTGCTTCTCACTTCACTGAGCATTTTAATTGCCTCTAGTCGGACCATGTTGGCCACTTGTTAACACTTCCTAAAATAGGAATGATGATCAGAGAAAAGAAAGGTTTGCACACACGTTCATACAAGGTTCATACAAGGGTTGGCACTTGAATCCCCAACCCCAACCCTAACCCACCATGAATGTGTTCTGAAAAGGAACGTCTGACCCGACTAGTGACTTGAGGCTTTTCAAAAGGTTATTTTCATTTAGCCTCGGTCTGCGTGCGAGCAATCAGTGAACAAACCCTTCACCTCAATGGGACCTGGTGACACCATTTTTAGACACCAATGCAACCGGATCTACGCCATTATTCAGCGAAGAGCGATAACCATCTGCACTCTGGCATTTGGTCTTTTCAACTGCCAAGCAACGCAAAGCATTGCACGTTCATGTAAGCAGAGACAAGACGTGCATGCACGCACAGAGTTCATTAATTAGCTTAATTAAAGTTGGATACGGGCTGATGACAGGGAGAGAGAGAGAGACATTGGACCGGGAACAGGAACAGCTTTTTGTGTTTGTTTGGAAGAGTATATTCATTTATTAATGGATCACAGCAGCGAGTAATCAGCATTATGTATTAAAGTAAACATTTTAACAACTGATGGTTTAAGTACCGGCTCATTGATTTGTCAGTAATTTACAATTAGCCTAAGTTAAAGACGAAATGCGTAACCCTACTGCGGTAATCAAAGATGTATGTATGTAAGAAGATGCATTAGATGAATGAATACCAACTTTAAAGCTGCACTGATCATTTTTTGGCCACTTTGTGGCAGCAGAACAAGCTGTAAACACAAAACATGTTATCAAATTAAACACAAAATGCATGTTTGCCTGGCATGGGATGAGATGTTTATCCATGGTGATCTTCTGATGCCCAACAGCGTGACTGCCGACAATGCAGGTTGGGGATACGCTCTGCCAAACTGCCACAACTGAGGTTGAAACAAAGCAACTGAACATTAGACACAAGAATAATGTGCAGCCGTGGAGAAAACCATGTTATAGATGTGATTATTCAAGCATCTTCTCACTGGTTGGTGCCTCATCTCAACGTGATATTTGAGAAAACTGTCAATGCTACGTTGACTTGTGGTCTTCGTGTGGGACTTGTAGCAAATCTTGCGGTGATGGAGCCCAGATGAGTAGCTTACAGGCCCTCAAAGCTGTGCAGAACAATCCAGGCTGAACTTGTAGAAACCCCATCTGGCTGTAGCTGAGGCATCCTCTCCACCATCTTCACATCGTACGTCTGACTTCTTATCAGGTCCTCTAGAGTCTCATCACTCTTAAGGAGAGGGTATTTGATCTCCAGCAGTTTCTCAGAGTTCAAAACTGACAGTCAGGGTTCCCTTGCACACACAACTGTGCCTCTGAGGGTGACTGCAAACCCACAACCCTCTAACCACTGGGAGGCAGATGCTTCTAAACCATGGTGACTCGCTGTATTCCCATGGAGCCTGGGGTGGAGGTGCTCTCTGAAGTTTTGAGTGTAGCCTCTGATGGGGACCTTCTTTGTCTTGCCTAGCAGTGATTCTGAGCTTATGAGAAGAGAGAGGCACTCTCCTCGAGGGTTACACGCTCCAGTGCTGTACATTTGTTGGGATCAGTGGCCATGAAAGTGTCATAAAACAACATACACCTCTGGCAGATGTTGGTGCCATCATGGTCAGCATGTGGTGAGGATGCAGGCTGTTCTGGCTCCTGTATCCGTGCAGCATTTAAACATTTGTGCACGGGGCTTGGCACAGGCAGTCTGACATGTTTGAGACCCTCTCTGAGCTCATCCTGGGCTCAAAATGAAGGAGTGGGAGGCAGAGGAACACAGTTGGGCATTACCTCTGGCGTCAGCTGCTCATCAGTGGCCCAGTGGTGGGAAAAGGTGATGTCTATTAACCGCTTCGGGCCAAGGTTCCTCTGCAATGCCAGAGATCTGGCCTGGGACCAAACATATTTACTGGATGAGTTTATATACTCAAAAAAAACTAAAAATACCCAAAATCATATAATCACTGGGCCGCATGCAAGCCTTTTTTGTGGCATCTCTACAGTTCTTCAACCTGTACCAGAGTATTTGCAAATGGCACAACATCTGGCCTTACATCGTGTTTAGGGAAGTTACTCAGGCTAATAACAAATCAGCCACATGCTTCCAATTTATGATAAAATTGGACTGTATTCAGCACAGCTCGGTAAGAGCAGATTTAGATGGTTAAGAATGTTTGGTGCATCCGGAGTTAAACTTCTCTTAGGCCCAGTGTCGCACTTAATGTTTACCTACCTTTTGCATATTCCTCATATCACGTCATAAAGAGTGATTTGAATGAATGTCTACCTATAGTATCTTACCTTGTCTTTACCTTATCTTCAGCATATACTTCCATATATTCATATTTTGTATTTACACTTATCTATATATACAACATACTTAGCCTGCAGGTGGTCATCAGGTCAGCAGCTGTGTATATGTCCACAAACACATGTTAATTTGGGTTTATACATTTCTAACTTATTTTAACAGAAATGTTGCAAAGTATTAAAAGTGGGCTTAATATTGTTAATATTTTTTGTTTACATAGACAACAGCAGCATTTGTTGTCTCTGTCACGTCACCCATCAACATCACAGCTACTTTATCTTGCTGTTTATCATATATTCATTTCAGGTTACGTCCTATCTATTCATATTTATACATATATATATATATACACACCTTACTCACACTTCATATACATACCCTTTTTTTGCATAATGCTATACGCCACATAATTGTTTCTGTGATATGATCCATCAAATATATCTGCATACGCGTATGTATGTATAGTTTACTGTATATAACTCTTATTTTCTATTTCTATCTTTTATTTTTTTTTTATTCATGTATATTTCTTATCTTTTCTGTTGTGTTCTATCTTGAGCCGCTGTAACAAGCAAATCTCCCCGGTGTGAGATCAACAAAGTCTGTCTTATCTTCCTTTAAACTTTAGTTATTTATGTTTATTTGAGAACCGTGATCAAGATATGTATGTACAGATCTCTTCGGCAAAAGCAGGTCAACTCGTTCTGTCAGTTCTGTCCAGGATTTTTGACTTATAAGAAATTCATTAAAATGACACAGTTATGGACGAAACTTTCACTCTCACTTTGATACATTCGGAAATGCTCTGATGGAAATTTTGCACAGGAATCATTTGTTATTTCCGGTAAATGATAAACTGTGTAGCATGGCACATTTTTAGTGTCTATCTGATAATCTAGATAATAACTTTTGAATTATTTCATCCTAATCCAGTTTCCCACTCATTTTAAGATCATGACAATGTGATGCCATTTAGTGAATTATAAATAACAGCCTATTTCCAGTGTATTGGTTTTGTTTGTTCTGTTGTTCTGTGGATAAAGGACAATGGCAGCTGTCAGCTACAGTACAGTCAGATGTCATATTGGATCAACTTTTCCAGTGCGCTATAAAAACAGTCCACCCCAGCAGGGGGAAACGCTGCTTTTTGCCGACATTACGGACATTTTTTTAGCTGTAATCATGGAGAAGAACATGGTTGAGTGTGAATTTTTACGCTTTCACCAGGTAAATCTCCGAATGACTCAGAAGCTTTCCCTCATTCCAACCAAAGGGCACAGCGGGTTGCAAGTGGAAGATATGCTCAGCGACGCTAACAATGCAGCCGAGCCATTCTATGAAAACTTAAAAGCAGAAATGTTTCCCACATGCTGACAAGTGTCTGTTAAAGAAAAATAAACAGCCCAAATTCAAAATGTCAAAGTGTCCATTTAAAGGGAGCACCACGCTGTTATATGCTTAGTTGTTTGGGTCCGGTTCAACGCCGGTAGGAGGTAAATCTAAATAGCAGTTTGGCTTGTTAGAGTTTGGAGAAGTTAGATGAGGCGTTGGCGATGCTCCATAGAGCCAACATGGGCTCATTACAGCAAAGCTAGGATGGACAAACAGCTGGATGCTTCTCCCTCTCCCTCTGTTTCTGCGTCTCTCACCAACTCTCTATTCATCCCCTCGTCTCTCTTCGGTCTTCCCATATGTCTGAAGTGTCACGGTCCGCTGACTTTCTCTCCTCTCCTCTCCTCTCCTCTCCTCTCCTCTCCTCTCCTCTCCTCTCCTCTCCTCTCCTCTGTATGTTTGCGTCTGTTAGTGTATACATTCGTCGTGTGTGTGTGTGTGTGTGTGATCTCGAGTTACCCTGGAGGATCTTTTGTCAGCGCCTGTAAGCGATCTAAAGAGCGAACTTCAACCCGGTTCAGCTTGTCTCGATCTGGCAGCTCGTATGTCGACCTGCTCCCATTAAACACACATAAAGACGTTGAGCACAGGAGCGTCTCTGTCAGATGTGCACGTACAAGTATAACAATTTGATCAGAATCAAGCTGACAAGCTGGCAACTCCTGAGAAAATGGTTCTCTCAGATGTTCAATACCAATATTTTAGTTCCCAACCATCAGAACTTTAGTACGGTAACACCTTGTACTAAATCCATTTCGTTGATTCTATCCATAAGCAAACAAAATGAAGTTACTGTACTGTTTTATTTAAAAGTCCAGTGTGTAAGATTTAGGCAGCTCTATTCTAATGGATTATAAAATGCATAACTATGTTTCTATTAGTGTATCATCACCTGAAAATTATGTATTTGTTAGCTTAGAATGAGTCTGTTATATCTACAGGCGCTGCGTCTTCCAGGTAGTTCATCATGTTCGACCTTCATGTTTCTACAGTAGCCCAGATTGGACAAACCAAACACTGCCTCTACACAGGCTCTTTCGCATCTTTCGCAGTTCCATGAAGCCCTAGATGGAAGGGCCCACCATGTTCAGTAGATTGCAATCTGCAACGTTAACATTAGATGGCACTAAATCTTACACACTGGACCTTTAATTAATATTGAAAAATGGGAAATGATTGGATTAATGTTTGTTAATTTAGCAGCTTAATGTGAAAACACGCTAACGGGACTTGGAATGGACTGGTATATATTTCGGGGTGGCTTTGGCTCAGTAGTGGATCGTCTATGAATGTGTGAAGACCAGTAAACCAGTACGGATAACTTTTGAGATAATAACATTTGAATCTGAATCTTTGACGTTCGACAGTCCTCCAGGAGTGGTTTGAAGATTATGAAGCTTAACCTCCCAGACATCTGCTCTGTGTTGTTTGTCGCTGGGCTGCAGCCGGAAGTGGAAGTGCACACACAGCGGCATGACGACTCCCAAAAAGTGAAGCCAAATTGAACACCCCCCCATTTCAAACATTTTTTGGCTCTTAGAAAAGTCATGCCGATGGTCACCAGTGAAGCTGATCATCTGTCAGAGAGGAAATCATTTTTTTAATTTGAATTGAGTCATTTTGAGAATTGAACTGAGCAAGACAGCAAACTGCTTCATTCAGTAGATCAACAGGATTGTGTTTAAGCATGCTTCATTGTGGAGCACATACAGTACAGTGCGGCTGTTTGGGGCAGCCAGCCAGTGAGTTTCAGTTAAGATTTGCCATCGCCGAGTGGCTGATTTGAAGTGTTTCTTACACCACAGTTGAGAAAATCCTTTTCCCCATAGGCTGTGGCCCTGTTACCATAACAACAGAAGCAGGATAAGGTCATTGAGGTAGGTCGAATTCGAAAATGTGAACAAAAGTAGTAAAGGACAGCGTGCTGTCTCAGTGTCAATAAAGCTGAGCTCATACGTGAGGCTCGTCTTAGTCTCGTCCGCTCACACAGACGTCTTCGCTTTCCAGAGGTGTGACGGCTTTCATGCCTGAAATCTGACTGACCTGGATTTGTCTGGTGCTGGTGTGATAACGCTCACTTCACACGTGTGACAGTTGACACATTCACACACACACATGAGCAGACTCCCTGAACTGCTGACCTCGGGGTCATGAAGGTCAGGGGTCAGAAAGAGTGTGTTGGGTCCTGAGAGTCACACGGGCTGTACTTTGACTGTGCTTTGACCTCTGTGTGTGTTCTTATGACCTTAGTGTGTGTGTGTATGACCGGAGTGGGCCAGAGAGTATGATAGCAGTGTCAGCAGAATCTGTGTGTGTGTGTGCGTGTGTGTGTCTGTGTGTGGGTTTAACTGACCTGGTTGGTCTATTATCGAGGACTACAGTAAGAATAATGACGTGGAACCGACTTCTTCTTTTTCTCACGCTCTCTTTTTCTATGATCAACACTTCCAGGGTGTGTAAGCACTATATGAATTCAACAAAAAGAGCAGAAATAGTATGCATATGTGTGTGGCTCAGTACTGACAAGAAAAATAAGTAATACATACAATAAACAGAATATATAATGCAAGTATATGAAACTTGAAATGCATAGAATAGAACAGAACTTCATTATATACAAATGTTTAAATAAGTGATAACACTCGTGGAATGCTATTAAATGTTAAATGACTACATATTCTAATATCTGATCAGAATATTATTAATTTTGTGGTATGTTACCAATGCCAGTGTGTGTGCAATTTGATTTAATTTAGTTCTTTAATGAGGGTTTCCTGCTGTGTTGGGCCACACTGCTGTATGCATTTAATTCTCTGCATGCATAAAACACTTAAAACGCTAAATAATAATATAGCCTGAATCATTACAATTTTACAGTATTAATAATCCATCACACCACCTTTTGGGGCTTTTTTTTTTATCAGTTTGTGTTGCTGCAGTGAAAAAAAATGAGTTTGAGTCAGTTTTAGTGATTTGTGAAAATGTAATGTTTTCTTTCACTAAAGTTGTAAAAAAGTACATTATTTTTTCTTAGAGGTCCAGTACTTCTTTGCAGGAATGGAATATAATATTCATTACTATGTTTTCATTAGTGCATAATAAACTCAGTATAAGAACTGTTGTTTTTGTTGTCTTAAAACGAGCCCTTTATATCTACAGTGAGAGCGGGTCCTCTTCCATAAAGTCCGCCATGTTGAGCTGCCCAGAACAGACAGAGTATTCATTTGGTTGCAGTCTGCAACTTCACTGCTGAGTGGTGCCACTAAATCCTACACACTGGACCTTTAAAGTTTCAACTGGTTAAGTACACGAGGGTGTGCTTTACCTTAATAATGGCACTCTTAGCGTGTAATATCAGCGATTATACAACAGTCACCAACAAAATAAACCGAGTAGTCAATATGTATTCATATTGTTGGGCAATGCACTTAAAACAAAATAAAACAAAACATTGCTTTCCATGGAAATACATGGCGTCTGACTAATAACTGGAAAATAACTGGTTTACTACTTTACTACTCCAGAAAGTAGACCGACCCTTAGTAATGACCAAACAACAGAGACGACAGAGTCAGCCAGACGACCATTATATTTTCATTAGCAATTGTTGGATAATTTGCTGATTTATAAGATGTCACAACATCCTAATTTCATCTTTATTCATTATTATTCATAGGTTTCATGTCCCTACAGTAACACCCACTCGGAGGGCAAAACAAGGCTTTCTTTCTCTGCCGCCAGCCACGTTAGCAAGCAGTTTCCGACACAGGCTATGTTTGTTTAGGCCGGATAGTTGTTGTTTGATCAGATGCACTAAACGGTTGAACTTTGGTTGTGGAGTGTCTTGCGTTGTGTCTAAAAGGGCCATTATGCATCTACACAATCTGAATCAACATTTATAAAAAAGAAAGGCCAGAGAGAAGGAGATGTGGATTTGTACTCTTAGATGTGAAAGAATTTCTTGTCCTTCACCTCCCAATTATTGCATTATTGACCCAAAAGAACATATATAAAATACACATATAACTACTACTATATGTATGTATAACTGAGCTGAACTATACGCTTTCATTCTGGCGGCAGTGTAAGGGTCTGTATATGTATCACAAGTGGCCAAAACATGACTGAAAACTATGAATTGTAATGGATTCAGAGAGAACTCCTCGTTGCTTCATTGGAATCCATTACAACCATTAAACCTACAACTTGGAGGACATTATTGTGGTTAAACCACGGCTTGCAGACAAGATGTATCTATATATAAATGAAAGAGTGTTTCTCTTTAAAATACACAGTACAGTTGCTGAGCTTCAGGATTTCTGCCAGTTGTGTTGCTAGTCAAACAGAAAAAGGTTCATAAAGCTGGACTGCTCTCACATTTTGGATGTACTAATATAATAACACACTAATATTAAAACTGCCTTTTCAATGTTGCATAGCGCTGTCTCTCTCCTAACACACACCCTCCTCACCCAACTCCTGTTATCTGTCACACACACACACAGATATGTGAACTCTCTTTCCCTCACACTCTCACCTGCAGCTTGTCCACATCTCTTCATTATCTGTGCAGGTTTTGGGTCACATTTTCTCTCTGCAGCCGTCCCTCAGAGCTGCAGGCTGCAGCTTAATTTCATCTGAAGTCCTCTCCGTCCTCCTCTCCTGTCTTTACCTTCAGTTTTAATACAGGCGTATTAGTTTAGAGCTGTCACAACTGTGACTGTCAAACCTCTGCGTCATAGGTGTCCGGTTATACTGTGAGTCACTTCTGTTGTCGATATCAAACATTTAAAAACTTTGATGCACTTTTTTATTGAAAAATATAAAAGTGAATGAGTAACTGTTGAGGACCGCTCGGAAGCTAAACAGATGAATATGTTATGTTACGTGTTTTTTGGACCTTTTTTTGGACACTGACACACCTACACAGTGCAGCTATGGCTTTAGGCATGCCTCGTAGGCAGGATTTTTGCTATTGACCTTGACCAACGTGAGAGAGAGAGAGAGAGAGAGAGAGAGAGAGAGAGAGAGAGAGAGAGAGAGAGAGAGAGAGAGAGAGAGAGAGAGAGAGAGAGAGAGAGAGAGAGAGAGAGAGAGAGAGAGAGAGAGAGAGAGAGAGAGAGAGAGAGAGAGAGAGAGAGAGAGAGAG
The DNA here is from genome assembly GCA_946959425.1 of Argyrosomus regius. Lineage (NCBI taxonomy): Eukaryota > Metazoa > Chordata > Actinopteri > Sciaenidae > Argyrosomus > Argyrosomus regius. The sequence goes on along the minus strand of OX336886.1, from coordinate 4,526,661 downwards.
AGAGAGAGAGGAGGTGGGAATGTTGTGCGTTTTCATAGATGAGCTCTCTGTGAGTGTGTGTGTGTGTGTGTGTGTGTGTGTAATTATCCTTATGAGGGCCGCAGATGAATATGGTGGTAGCGGAAAGCCCAGGAGATCGAGGGATGGCATACAGCACACACACACACACACACGCACGCACTCCCACACAAAGGAACGCACACATGATGGGATCTGTCCATCCTTTTTTTGTCTCCACAGGGGAGGGAGGCTGGAGCAGGGCCTACTTACACTGGCTCTCATGTGGGTTCAAATGTGTGTGTGCACACGCGTGTGTGTGTATGATTGTGCCTGGATATATGCATCTGTTTGTGCGTGAGTGTGTGCCATTGTGTCGGTATGCAGTTATTGAATCTCATTTGCCACATTCCTCTCTTTGTTGCTGTTGAATCTACAGGGTAATGGATTTATTAAGTTTGTCTGGCAGGCGTGTGTGTGTGTGTGTGTGTGTGTGTGTGTGTGTGTGTGCGCGCGCACATCCACATAAAGACATACATATTGTGTTTGTGCTGGTGTGTATTGTTTCTTCATCTGCGGTATGTGCACTTTGCGTTGATGTTGGTTTTGTGTGTGTGTGTGCCAGCGAGTGTGTGTTTCCCTGCGTCCCTGTGTTGTGTACGATTGTGTGTGTGTGTGTGTGTGTGTGTGTGTGTGTCCCAGGTTTTGTGGTCCGCTGAGATCAGATGAAAAGAAAGAGGCCTGTGACTGATCCACTCCTTCTCTACAAGGGAATTCGACCTCCCCCCTCTCTCTCTCTGTCTCTCACCCTCTTTGTGTCTCTCTCCCTCACCCCGTCTTTCCCTGTTACTGTAATTCTCTCTCGCTGTCTCCCCCTCTTTCATTCTCTTTCCTCTCTGAGCATGTGACCCACTTTTACCACCCACATCTCTCCCTTCCTCTCCCTCACACTCTCCCCAGGTCCCATCCGAAGACGGTCTGCTGAGAGCAAACCAGGGGGACGCAGAGAGAGAGAAAATAAAAAGAGTAGCTCTGCTCGTACATACGCCATCAACCCTCTGTGATTTAGTGCCTAATGTGTTGGCAGTATATACATCAGTGTGAATAAGTGTTTGTAAATGCAGTTTTATTTCCGAGGCAGACTGCTGCAGGTGTGAGAGAAAAAGCACAAAAAGGCGTCGGTTCGAGGTGCGTTGGCAGCTCTGACTCTGCCTTTAAGCAGCTGTCAGACACGCTGTTCGGAGCGTGTGAGTTTCTTTTGGTCGGAGGGTGTGTAGGTGTGTTTTTTTTTTCACCGTGCAGCTCACTTGTTTGCTGTTTTTGTGTTCTCACCTTTGGTTTTGTCGCTCGCTGTGTGTACGCGTTCACTCGATTGGTCATGACAGAGTCAGGAAGAATGTTGGAGTATGTCCTCGATGGCACAACACAGAGGCTACAGGTCGTGTATGTACACGTCAGTAACATAGCAGCACTGATCAGCTAGCCTCAGGTCCAAACACTTCCATCTGCTCGTGCACGTACAGGCTCATTTACACACAGACTGCCAAATATGGTCAAAACATCCATTTGAAAGTGTCCTGTCGCGTGGGAATGTTTCCCATAATGCACTGGGGCAATAGACTTATGGACACGAGTCTTGTTGTTAACAGAATTAGCGCTTCTCGCATTGTCTTCTCCAATGTTTTCATCACTTGTTCACGAGGAGTGAAGTCGTGCCTGTTGTCAGCACATTAAGATACAGCGTTCTGTCAGCTATGACGTGATGACGCCTCGCAGCCGAGAAGCCGAGATCACAACAGAAATAAATAAATATACATTACAGAGCTGGTGCAGTGATAAATGAACATACAGTACGAGGACACATGATTCACTTGTGATCCAATCAGATTTGCAGAAAACAAAATAGAAAATTGTATTTTTAACTTTTTAACAGTTTAACCGCAAATACACATTTAATGGTCCTTACACAAAGCTCATTATTAATGCAAACTGAATGTTATTGAGCTCCGTGTGCTTAGTGGTGAAGATGAGAAGCATTAATAGTGTCATTTACTTACTGAAAGAATCAATAACTTAAATGCACACTGCGTCTTCAGGAGTTTACAGTACACCCATTATGATGAACTGACAGAGCTCGTGTTTGTGTGTCTGTCTGTGATTATATGTGTGCTGGACTTTAAATATACACACATTTTTAAGCACTCTTCAAGATATTTGCCCCCATGAGTCAATCCACAGATCGTTTATCAGATTTATATGAAACTATCAAACTGCAAAATTAGCCATCTTACCATAGTGGTGCCTTCAGGCCTTCAGATTTCTACGATTAACATTAAATATTCAGATTTTACGAGTTTAACACTTAAAAACTTCAACTAATCTGCTCCATCAGGACTGTGTGGACAGGTTTGATCAAGATTGATTGACAGACAAGCAGCTGTCATCACATTCTGACTCAAATAGCTTCTGATTGGTGCATTGGGATGTGTGACATCACCATTTTACACAGCGTTCATGATATGTTTTTAGGACCTTTAATATTTAAAGTCAACATTGTTTTCTCTCTAACTCTATAGCCTATTTTCTGTCCTCCATGAGTTGGCCCTTTAACTTGTAAACAGATACAATGAGATGTAATCTGATTACTCTCATTTTTCGTTGACCTAACCACCCGCCACGATTCAGATGACTTTATGAGACAGTGGCACTAATTTAAATTTCTTTTTGGGTTACCCACAAAAAGTGAAAATCAGTGTTGACCTGCTCTCAATTTTTGTCCCACTGACCACTGCGTACCCTTTCTGGCCACGGGCCAATCAAATAAAAGAAAATCACTACTTCTGTGTCAAACAAGCTCCTGATTGGCCGGCTGCTTTTACACAGAAGAATCAGAGCCTCTGTTTCCTCGTCTGCCCAGTGGGTGACAGTCCACACATTGTTTTAAAGAGCAGCAAAGACTAGAGAAAGTCTTTAAAAGAAATAGTTTCAGACTAAACCACTGGTTCTCAAGCTGTGGTACAAGTACCACTGGTGGTACATGACCTCCTTTGTGTTGGAATCGCTGATATAAATTAATTTAAAAACATATATCAAAATACTACGCTCAAATGTAATTAAGACATCAGCCTGATACGTAGTCACTTTCATGCAATTAGAGCACGGCTCGCATACATCCGTGATTACTTATGAGCTAAAATGTGACGTTAACTTAGTAAGTGGAGTTAAAATGAACGCTGCAATCGTGGCTCCAAACAAGAAATATTAGAAAGAGAGACGCAGATCAGGAGTAACACAAACAACAGTCAACAAAATCTGTAAAAAAACAAAACAAAACAAAAACTCAGTCAGTTGTGGTGTATTTAACATCTTCTAAAATTATGGTAAAAGGATGTTAGTAATGTTGATTTCACATTTAAGGTTGGTGTTTTATTCCATATTTTAAAATGTCTGTAGATTTTACAGTGACAGTAAAAGACTGTAAAATATCCATTAAATATTACAGTGTTTTACTGTATCATTAACAGTCAATCAACTGTATAAATTCCCTTAAAATGGTTTTGAAATATGACTGTTCACACTTCATATTTTACGGTCTTTTACTGTTATCGTTTGGCAGTTTTTCACCATAAAATCTACAGACATTTTGTTTTACAGTGTAGAATAAACCTGCCTTCTATATGAACGGTCTGTAGCTGAACAGGGTCGACTGTATTTTAACGTCCGTCATGATGGTGGTACTTGGAGAGCAGAATATTTTCTGAGGCGGTACACGGCGTGAAAAGTTTGAGAAACACTGAACTGGACCACAGTGCTGATGTCTTCTATATGACGGAATTTGGCCTCTTGTGATGTTTTTATGTATTTACCTGCATTCTGTCACATCAACCTGGGCTTTAATCTCTTGTTTGTTTGTTCTAACACGCTTCAGTCCCTCACCTTATTTCCTCGTCACCTGACAAACAGCAGAGAGGTAAAAAGGGGGTCTACTTTCTGTCTCCCCTCTCCATTAGTCCATTAGTATTCAGGATGTGTTGCCTGCCTGCTTGCTGCCCGCCACTCATTCCCCAGACAGCGAATCAGCCGGCGTTGATTAATTTCAGCCTATTAGCACCCCTCGTTCCCCTCCCCCGGCTCCGCCCAGGTTAAATCCCCGTGCACACCCACGTGCACGCTCGCAGGCGGGGGGTGCTGCTGGGTGAGCGATGGCAGAGAGGTTGCCAGGGAGCCAGTTGTTGTCAGAACGATATTAATGAGTGCGCTGCTCTGGCCCTAAGAGTGTGTGTAGATGTGTGTGTGTGTGTGTGTGTGTGTGCGCCGGTGTGTTTGTGTTTACGTGTGTCTAAGTGTACATCTTTAATTTTGGTGTTCATGTGAAGGCAGGTTGTGTGTGTGTGTGTGTGTTTTAGTGTGCTGCAGAATGGGAGGTTTGGGTTTGGTGAGAGTGTGTGTTCAAACATATGTCCGTCCATACATGCTTGTAAAGGCTGTTTTTGTGTGTCTGTCTGTAGCTGTGTGTGATATCCAGCAATGTCATGGCCTGAGGGACAAGGGCTTATGTGTATGTGTGTGTGTGTGTGTGTGAGAGAGAGAGAGAGTGTGTGTGTGCGCTCTGCGGAGGCCTGTCCTAGTTTCCTTCCCCTCACCAGGGAGCCAGAGGATCCAAGGACTGACGCACATCACCTGACAGCCGCCCCACTGCTCCACGGCCCTGCACTGTGTGTGTGTGTGTGTGTGTGTGTGTGTATGTGACGGAGATGGAGTGTCTGAATTTGTGTATGTGTCATAGGATAGTGTGTGTGTGTGTGTGTGTGTGTGTGTGTGTAATAAAGAGAGATGTGAGAATGTGTTAGGAAATCCATCAGCATCATTCTACGTGTGTGAGCGCTCACATGTATGTTGATGTGTGTTCAGAGTGTGTGTGTGTGTGTGTGTGTGTGTGTGTGTGTGGGTGCAGACGTAGTGAGAGAGTTGGAGAGAGTGAATTTTGGTGTACTCATCCCTTGAGGTGTGTGTGTGTGTGTGTGTACACCTTGGGGCAGAGTGGAGAAAATGGTGTCACATGAAGCTTGGAGACAACAGAGCTAACTGCGCTCTACTTAACCTCAGTATGGACTGAGGCTGTGTGGACTGAAGCACATTACCTGGACTACATGTTGTAAACATGTTAAGTTATTGCTGCATGTACACAACACTAACAGAACTGATGCAGCAGCGTGTAGACCTTGCTGTGGACTGCTACCTTTAGGCCACTGCAGAGTTACAGAGCGTTCTAACAGCGGCACGTCGCTCAGGAGAAACTTGTTTTTTTCGGTGGAAGAGTACAACTCGTAGTGTTTCTGCAGGGCGGAGGAGCGTTGCTGTGCGGTGCAGAGGATGAGGTAAAAAAACAAGAATAGTTCACCAGAATCACCTGTCAAACCACAAAGGACGGCCAATGAGTGACGAGATAATCTGAGAAAAACCATCAGCCGTCTCTCTCTCTCCTCTTTCTTCCTCTCTCTCCACAAGTGTTTTTACACTTTGGTTTTTGTAGGGACAAATTATGTTGATTAGTGATCTTTAGACGTGCTGTTCGGTTTATTTTATGACTTTTGTACAGAGGCAGGCCTGTTTCCAGTCTTTATGCTAAGCTAAGCTAATCAACACACCCAAAGTAAGTCTCAAACAAAAATACTCGATCGTTCGTTTTTCAAAAACATCCTCGAGTTGCAAAGTCAAACTCATTTAGAAGCTGAACTCCTCGTCTCCGCTTGAATTAGCCATCTGTCTCTCCGCAACTTTGACTATTTTTAGAAGGTGAAGGGTCACATTTGATGATTCGTGAAATATCCATAATCACATATTTTAAATCTCCCATGACCACTTCAAGTCCATACCTTATGAGAGGCTGATAGCATATTCATAGTCGCACAGGTCTATAGGCGCACACACACACACACACACACTCACAGGCCTGTGTGCTTTATTAAAAAAACTGTCATGAATATCTTATAGGCTGCTAATGCTGTGTGATACATTAGGATCTGAAGACATTAAAGTTTTAAAAGCACATTAGAGTGGCCAAGAAAGAAAAAGGATTAAGGAGGAGAGCGACAGAGAGAAGGAACAAAGAAAGTGACTTAGAAACAGATCATATGGAGTTCATATTTGGACGTTTTTATCGATTATTTCTGTAAGCGGCGTGATGCGATGTAACGCTTCCTGCTTTGGCTGAAAGTTCAGACACTTCAGAGCAAAGAAAGGAAGCAAACAAAGAAATTTAAGCTCGTGGAAGACATCATAAAAGAAAAGAAAACCTTTCTCTGCCATATTAGATGGCGTGTGTGTGTGTTTTTAATAATTCACTACCTCTAATCTTCAGGGTTGTGTGGCTGAAGCCTTTTGAGTTTGACCCTCCCGTCTCTCTCTCATAATGTTGCTGATCCGTGAGTTTAGAATATGAGTCGTTTTAGTTAGTCCCTCTCCCTCTGTCCTTTTCCGTTAATACTGCTGACCTATGAGTTTGGCCTCGTCCCTGCAGAGGCCTACCTCCCACCTGAAACAGCCTGTGTGTGTGTGTGTGTGTGTGTGTGTGTGTGCTGCGTCAGCGTTGGTGTTTCACATATGAGAGGTCGTGACCTCGCAGCCTGGACTACACTTGTCTTCATCTTACTTATTACATATTAACACCTGGACACACACACACACACACAGTCATCGTGGTTGGATGGTCCTTTGACCCTCGGTAAGGGGTGAGTTGTTCTCCCAATGGTTGCAGGGACCTCACCCGGCTCATTAATACAACACATCAGAGTCAAACACCCTCAACTTCTTCCTCTCCTCTCCTTCATAATAATAACCAACACACAGTGTATAATCTGTTTTTATGCTGCTAGGATGAATAATATTTGTTTTTCTTGTCGTGTGTGTCCTTGTTCTTCTTCAGGTAAGCGGCTCCAGGAGTGGGTGTGTGTGATTCTGTGCCTCTTCCTCTTCATCATCAACTTCTCCTTCCTCTTCCTGCACTTCTCCACCGTCCACATCTACAAGATCGTCCTCGGCATCGGTGAGCGAGACCGCGAATCGCTGCTCAAGTCCACATGAGGTTTTTTTTTTTTTTTTTGTACCTCGAAATTGTGTTTGCACATCTAACAACAACATCTGTCGTTCCTTTTTTGTTTTATTGTGTCTGTCTCTGTGTTCGCGTGCCAGTCCTCGGAATAGTGACGGCAGATTTTGCATCGGGGATGGTACACTGGGGGGCGGATACCTGGGGATCTGTGGACATCCCTGTTATTGGCAAGGTGAGCACACATACATGTACACCTATACACACACACACACACACACACACACACACTTCTGTCCAAATTCAAGCCTCATTTTCTTACAACTGAAATGGCACTTTGATAATGGTGCTAGAGCTGAGGTAGACAAACAAAATGAAGCTTTGTGTGCATTCCCATTTATTACACAGACTTATTTACAAAGTTATAACACATGAAAAGAATCTGCTAAGTAACAGGAAGGAAGTTACTAATGTTTTGGCCGCCCCATTTAGGGCCATAATATAACACCTTTCAATATGTGCAGTCCAGTACAATAGCACCACAATTTGACCTCAATAATAAACATGAAGTAGAATTATTACCTTTCTGACAGTGTCAGTCAAGCTTCATAACAGTAGAATTCATGGCAGAGATATCGCATCAGTTTGTACAGGTGGCCCATTAGTGTATATCCTGATAAGTTAGGGCCAGGTCATTATATAAAACATTCTTTTATCAATAAACATTTAACCTTGAAAGCTATTTAGTTGTGACACTCAAATTAATTTGGTAGCCGTCACACTAAAAAAAAAAAGGAAATGATCCATCTCTCTACAGCATCTCTAATAGTAATAACACTAATAATGCAGATAATATTGTGTATTGTGAGTGTATTTATCCATGACTTATCAGGTAATGTTGCAGTTTGTTTTACAGATAGCAGAAATTAAAACTAAATTACAAGATAAAAAATGATAATGGAAAAAAAAAGGTGTAAAAATGCAGTAAAGGTCATGTCAGCTGTATGTTTTGCAGTCTAATAATGGCTCTCAAGACTACATTGTGTCGTTTTTTATGCATTTATGCATACATGCTATACAAATGAGATGTAACGTGTTAATTAGGGATCATCAGAGATGCAGGTTGACGCAGATTTTGTCACCTTTGAGCAGCTGGCTGCTTTAGGTAGCCATACACATATGAGATGTATCAATCTCCTCATCAACCCTCAACAAAATATTAAATAAGAACTTTTATTGGGTATCAAAATGTATTTTAAACTTTATTTTCACCACTGGCTTTCTATGCTGTCTGACTGTCACTTGTTTTGGTGGCTTCAGTTTGGGTGCCTTGCTGCTAAATGGGATTTTTTTTGCTGTTTGAGGTTTGTCAAAAACAAAAGCTTGTCAATATATAGGGTACATAAGAATATAGGGTAAAAAATATCTGTGTCCCAGTAAATTATGGACTCCAGCTGCACTGTACCAGTGTCCCTCTCTCTCCCGAGGCTGCATCACCATGGCAGCATGGTGGTTGCACCTTATTCCCCCGAGCCTCAGTACTGCCATAGTGACCTGGAAACTAAATGTCACTGTCTCACAGAGGGATCTCCCTGTAGACAGTAATGTCCATTGTCCCCAATACACACACGCCCACACACACACATGGACACATGCTGCTAATGGCCTCACCTTGAACCTCCACAACCTGTCACCGTACAGTGCCAAAAGACATGCATGCACATATGTACGTAGGCATGAAGAGGAAGATGGATGCACACACACTTAATTCTCACATTAAAACGTGTCACCTACATTAATGCACACACACATTTTTGCTACATGTCCCGCAGCCAATTAGAGTAAAGGTTATCCTCATTCCAGCCAATTAAAATCAGTGTGATCAGGTGCGGCTTGCAGATTGGTTCACGTGAACTTTGTTTTGTGTGTCTGTGTGTGTGTATTTCATCGTATATTTCTTATGAAATATTCATTGATAATTAGACTTGATAATTAGTGGAGATGTTGAAGCTGGTGTGTGTTTTGAGACCTGAAGCGTCCTAATTATAACGGTGGTTATCATTTTTGCTTAACTCATATATTATCAAAGTATGATTAATAATGTTGTCATATTATTCACTATTTAATTAGAATGAATGTGATCTGTCACGTGACCCTCATACTACTACGACCTGGAGAAAAAACAACAGCTAATTATTAGTTAATTATTTCGATATGTATGATCATACAAGTGGTAACAGCATTTTATGTTGTGTGTAATTGTCACCTATAATCATACAGTAGAGTCATATTAAAATGTATTCCCATAAGCTACTATAATTTGTTGTGTGGTAATGAGAATATAAAATGTTATTATGGTGGTTATAATAGAGGTAATGTGAGAAAATAAGTCAGTAAAAAGTCTTTTTAATTGAACTAAATATGTAATAATAACCAAAATAACAATAAGAACGTTCCATGTGCCGGAAATACTCCCTCCGGGTTGGGAGTGAGTTGTTTCCCCAAGTGAGGAAGTTCAAATATCTCTGGGTCTTGTTCACGAGTGATGGGAAAATGGAGCGTGAGATGGACCGGCGGGTTTGTGTGGCATCTGCAGTACTGCAGACGTTGTGCCGGACTGTTGCAGGGAAGGCTCAGCTCTCAATTTTCCAGTCCATCTACGTTCCAACCCTCACCTATGATCATGACCGTTGGGTAGTGATCGAAGCCTTAGAGATATGGTGAGCCATGGGAGCTCAGAGTAGAGCCGCTGCTCCTTCGTGTTGAAAGGAGCCAGTTGAGGTGGTTCGGGCGCCTTCCTCTGGAGGTGTTCTGGGCACGTCCAACCGAGAGGAGACCACGGGCCAGACCCAGAACCTGCTGGAGGGACTATATAGCCCATCTAGCCTGGGAATGCCTCAGGGTCCCGTAAGATTAAAGGAGGAGCTGGAAAGCATTGCTGGGGAAAAGGTCGTCTGGACGTCTGGAGCACCTTCCTAAACCTGCTGCCACTGCGACCCCAGATAAGCAGAAGAAAATGGATGGGCAATAACAATAATAGCAATAATGACGACAACTATAATATTTATTAAGGATGAAATTAGGCAGTTAGGATCCTCGTGGCCTGAGGATTGAAGCTCTTCCTGATTCTCTCAGTGCTGGCCCGGTGTATCCGGAACCTTTTTCCTGATCACAGCAGGGGTTCGGATTCTCAAAGATTCTTCTAGCCAGCAGCATCTTGTATACGTGTGTTCATGCTTTAGGCAGAGCACCACATATTGTACATTCAGCTAAATGAACCACCCTTTGCAGGGCCTTGTGAGCTCGCTGTTTCCGTTCCCTGTCAGGATGCTCTCGATGGTGTAGGAGTAGAAATTCCTCAAGCGTCTGAGGTGAAAAAGGCTCTGCCTTGCCTTTCTCACCCAACAGTCAGTATGCAGTGCCCAGGTCAGGCCCTCAGTGATGTGGACACCAAGGTACTTGAAGCTGTCCATTTCCTCCACCGAGGACCAGTTGATATTCAGGGGGGTGTAGTTCCTTCCCCATTTCCTCCAAAAGTCATCAAGTCTGTCATCTCCTCAGTCTTACTGATGTTCAGGAGGTTGTTGTCTTGACAACAGCGGGTCAGGCACACCGCATCTGTGCTGGCAGGAAACGTGACAAACTCACGGTACATGGTTACAGACAGGGGTACATTAGAGTTATATGGAGAAGGGAGAATGATGAAATCATTGTGTATTAACTTTCTAGCAATGCATTTTACAATCAACTTACGGCTTGATCCCACCAGCAAATGATCAAAGTCTGGCAGGCAAAACACTCCTGGTGGAGCGGTGAGCAGACCAAAACAGCATCGTGGTCACAACATCACACACCCGTCCCCGGTGGGATCCAGGGGTTACCGTGAAGACCCCACTAACTCTAATGCATACTCTGGTGAGCTACATGTGCTGCAGGGAGATCTGAGTGTATTGTAGCGACCGCCCATTAAAAGGCTGACATTGCTCAAAGCTCCTTCTCTTTTTAATTTACCATTTAATGAGAAATGACAAATGCCGGTTCATTCATTTTGCACAAATTCAGTCCAAGTTTGTACAACATGCTGGACTGGCAAAACTGGAAGCCGACCCAATTATGTGGTTTCTTTTTGCCTCTAATATGGTAATATTTTATTTAATAAACTATCATGAGTTAATATTTGCACACAGGAGACTTTGTTATCACAGCTTTAGGATAAATCTCCTTTACTGCAATACAGTCTGACACTTAATCACACATGATTGATTGCTTGCTTAGTGTGATGAATTTGTTTTTGATTTGGTGTTGATTGGGCTTTAATACAATATTTTTCTCTCAGGCTATTATCCCATCACCGTGTGTGTAACTTTAAACCTGATGCATTTTGTCGGGGGATTGTTGTGTTGTTACATTGTGTTATTTAGATAACAACACATTTTTTCTACCTGCATTGTACCATCAGTAGATTCAAAAGAGTGATTTTTCTGAACGCTGTGTTACTTTTTGTGTTTTCGCTGAAGGTACTATGTGGCCTGATGTTTATTTATGATGTAGCATTTATGGGGGTTTGGGGTAGTTACTGGGACCAAAGGCACGGCGGCAGTCACATATTTGCATGGTGTGTCGGACACTGTAGGAGACTTCTAATAAAGACTTTAACTGGAAGAGAAGAATGGACCTTTGCAGAGAACAGAGGGATGGCAATAGGCTAGTAGAAAATGTGTGTGTGTGTGTGTGTGTGTGTGGAGACAAAAACCCAAGGCATACACCTCAGTTGTGTTTTTGTGTCTCTGTGTGTTTTGTGAGTAAGAATAAAGCAGAGCTGCGCTTCCAGTTAAGGTTAGTTTGAATATCAAAGACGAGCCTGATGGAGAACACCTGAGGCTAATAGTGGGTGCAGTTATAAAGCTAGACATTTGAAGCCAGTGTTGCCCTTTGTTATTTGTTTATTCTGTCATTTTCTTGTTTTTTTGTCATTGATTGTGTATGTACAGTACCTGTGTTTGTCCTTGCTTTGTTCCCTGTTCCCTGTTGTTATTTTTTAAGACATCTTTAAAGATGTCGCTGAGATATAGACATCACGTAGGAAGCATTAATGCAGACACAACGCATGTTGTCTGCACATATGGACACCCGCCCTCCATAACTTCACCATAAGGGGATACCTAACAGTCATAAGAGTCTGCTGTCATAGTGTCATAAATAATATTTCCAGCAGTGAAGGCCACAGAGCGGTAACAGCTGCCACTGGAAACTGCATTTTCTATCTGTCAAGTCATTGGCTCAGTATGGCCGGTATGGTCTGCGGCATCTGAGGGAAATTTTTGTCGCCAAGGTCACAGAAGTAACAATTGATATGTTCTATTTCTATGAGCATTTTCGATTTCTACAATAAAAAAAATATTAGTGGAATAATAGGTCACAGCAAAACAAGCCAAAACATTGCAAAAAATGTTTTACTCTTGGCTAAGGCAGAAAAGCTGGCGTGCATATCAGATGCAGACCATGTAACTGCCACAGCACAGGTTTGGTTTTGACTGGTCACAGTCTAATAAACGCAAAAAGACAAAGAAAATTATTATTCTAGAGAGAAATAGAGTTCAGACACATCTTGATGTTGCGTTGCTTCTTTGACACTCTTCATTCCATGCTGTTACTCACCATCACTTACCTCCACTTCACCAGAAACCCCCAAAAATAAAGGTCAGAGGTGTAAATTCCTCAAATGTCCATGATTTGATTCTATGCAGATGACACGCCTCTCTTTATTGTCATATCAAAAAACCTACAAATAACAAACATAACAAATTGACTGGGAAGTAGACAGGAAATGCCATGATGTATTAGAGTTAATGATGCTTAATTAATTAATAATCCTCTCATGTACTCTTGACTATATTTGGATAAAGCTAGTTAAATGAAACATGCACTGATTTACACCATTTTTCAGAAATCTGTTTAAAACCTACCTGAAAAAACTAAATGGGAACAAAACTGTTCAAGTTGTCTTGAAAAATCTTTTTTCTTTTTTATTCAGAATTATTCATATTCACATATTCACATTAGGAGGGCAACTGACTCACTGACTCGTTATTTTCATTACTGAATTATCTGCAGGTTATTTTTTTCAATTAAACTTTTAGTTAGTGACCTGGAAAGTAAATGTCACCGTCTCACAGAGGGATCTCCCTGTAGACAGTAATGAGACATAAAAAGAATAGTGAAAAAAATCTTCATCTTCCCAAGGTGTGTGTCCATATGTCTTGTTTTGTTCAACCAAAAGTCCAAAATCCAAAAATATTCAGCAAAAATCCTCATGTGAATGTTTGGCATTTTTTTCATATTTTTCTTGAAAAATGACTCAAACAATTAATCAATTATCAGAATAATTGTACTTATTTTTCTGTTATCTTTTGAGTGACTAATCTTTCAGCTCTAACTGACCTCATTCCACCAAAATTACAGGAGGCTTCCTTTTTTAAAAAGACATTCTCCCATACTGCACTGCGAAAGCTCTATTAGAAATTGTATAACAATGATTTGCTTTGATTTGAATCCATAAAAGCATTTTTACACCCCAGTACTAAAACTGCAGCACTATCTTAAAAAGTGCACTCCGTTCTCCCAGTAGTGTTCAGAACAATTCCTCAGCGAGGCTTTGGGCCGTGCTGTTTTTTTTGTCGTCATCATGTCGTTGAGCTTTAATTGACTCAACAAGGATTTAGCAGTCCTCTAATGACACCACTTTGAGGACAAAGTCACGCTCATTAGTTCCCAATGATGCTCGATTCACATTGAAATTTGCCAGATGTGCTTACAGTTTAGGGATATATATATTTGAAGATCCTTCATCACTAACTGTTTCTCTTCTGCAGTCTTTTGTCAGTACGTTTCTCCTTATGTCAGTCTTTTTTGTTACATGACTAACAAGCTCAGTAGCTAATTGAATGACTAAAGCCACTTTCTCCTTAAAGGCCAGGAGCTATAGTAAAAAAAACACAGATATATTTGGCCAAAAAGAGAGAGAGAAAAGGAGAAACCAACAAAAGGTGAGATGAAAATACAGTATAAAGGTCGGGAGGACAAAAAAAAGAAGGGGGTGGAAGGGCGTGTCTGTCCAACCAGTTGGACAGCGTTGGTTGCTGGGGCGATAGGCGATGTGAGCCGGTGATTAATGGACGTCGTGCGAGGTGGGCCGTTAAACGGTGTGGGATTAGAGGACACGTAGCGACCGGTGGCCCACCGTTAACTGGGAGCGCTGATGCCGCCCCGCTCGGCACGACCTCCGCGGCTTAGCTGGGCTTTCATCTGGCTGAGGGCTGCGGCGAGAGGAGGGGGAGGGGGGAGGTGATCGAAGAGGTGGGGGAGAAGGCAGGCGAGAGCGGAGATGGGTACATAATTGTGGAGATATCAACAGATAGTTTCTGTGTTTGCAGTGGCACCTACCAACAACGTTTGCTGATAGGCGCGTGCGATTGGCTCGAACAGCTAACGCGACAGTAATGAGTTTTCATGCTGATGCTTCCACGGCTACACACACACACACAGATGCACACCGTGGAAATACAGATGCAAACCTTCCTTTTTTTTGCTTTTTCCACAGAGGGAAATAAATTACCTTTATCCTGTGTGTGCATGTGTGTACGTGTTTCTTTTTGTCCTCTTTTGTGCTTCTGAGATTCAGATTCAGTCTTTCATTTGAGACCCCCATGCTCTCACAGACAGGTGTCTGCCTCTGCACAGTGCAGGTGGGGTTTGCCAGTGTGTGTGTGTGTGTGTGTGTGTGTGTGTATGTTTGAAGCTCACATATTTGAGTGTGTGTGGGGCATCCATGGGTCATTTATGCTTATGAGTGTGTTTCTGCAAGCCAACTGCTGTTCTGTGGTTTATTAGGATGCTGGATATGAGCTTTGGGGTTGCGCATGGTGCTCAGCACCGCTGAGTCGTGATGTGTGTGTGTGTGTGTGTGTGTGTGTGTGTGTGTGTGCATTTGATCTGCATTTGCGTAAAGACTTTAAACAATGCTTTCCAGTGTCTGAATGTAAATTTAGCAGAAAAAGCTACCATTTTTTTTATGCCTATTGTCACATCACTTCCATTTAGGGAAAACTTGATGTTTGTAAATCAAAACGAGAGAACAGAAAGACAGAAATGATTTTATTTGGCCTCCAAGTTTAAATGGTTTTATGTTGATTTTAACAGATGAAACACATGTGGTGTTGTTTCAGTATTTATACTGTACAGCTCTATATTTGGTGCTTCAGCCTGCAGACTGTGAGGGAAATTTTTGTCGCCAAGGTCACAGAAAGAACAACTGATGTTCTTCTATGAACATTTTTGATTTCCACAATAAAACTGTTTTTGGGGAATAACAAGCCAAAACATTTGACTGGTCACAGCCTAATAAATGCAGAAATATCAAGAAAATTGATATTTTTTTGAATGAAAGAGAGAAAAATAGAGTTCAAACACACCTTGATGTTGCGTTGCTTCTTTGACACTCTTCATCCCATGCTGTTACTCACCATCGCATACCTCCACTTCATCAGAAAGCACCAAAAATAAAGAAATGTAAATACCTCAATGTCCCGGGTTTGATTCTATGCAGATGACACCCCTCTCTTTATTGCCATAGCTAATGATAAAAACACCAATTAAAAAAACAAATACCAAGTTTATCAAGTTACTGGTACTTAATTAATGAATTAATCCTCTCATGTACTCTTGACTGTATTTGGGTAATGCTGATTTACACTATTTTGAGAACATTTTGCCTAAAACTTGCATAAACATTTAATGGGAACAAAACTGTTCCCTGAAGTTCTCTTGAAAACTATGAGACAATTATTCATATTCACATTTTCGCATTAGGAGAGCAACTAACTCACTAACTCATAATTTTCATTACTAATTAATCTGCTGGTTATTTTTCCAATGAAACGTTTAGCAGGACTAACATTTCAGTTCTGTCCTTTTCAATAAGTCAAAGTCTGCTATGGTTTACAAGTAAGCTCATACTTGGTTAATCAGACCCTCAGTTTAAATCTCACATAAGGTTGGTGCTTCAGAGGGTGGAGGGTGGATTTTTTTGTGAATTTTATAACCACCCTTTCTGTCTCTTTTTTTCTCTCTGCAGGCATTTATTCGTCCATTCCGGGAGCACCACATCGATCCAACCGCCATCACTCGCCACGACTTCATCGAAACCAATGGCGACAACTGTATGATTCCCATCCTACCGCTGGCTTACATGGCCTACAAGTTCCTCACATACACACCAGGTAGCACACATGCATACATGTTTAATTTCCCACCACTGGTTACGTTGCACACCATTTAAGCACATGCATGTGCAGTGCTCTTGATATTTAAGTCACATGACTGTCTCCTTATCACTCCCATGGCTCTATAATATATCCTTAATCGCTCCACACAGATCTGATATGAAACAAACACACGTTTCCATCCTGTTTTCTGCCGGTTAGGGTTCTACTGGCTGCTGCTTTTCTCGTGAACCAGCGCCTCTAATATTGGCATAACGTTATCAGATGGAAACATTTATTTGCATTTTATTTTGCTGGAAATTCGATCTCACCCTCTCTGCACAGATGCTCCAACAAAGCAGGGGCAGCAACATGGATGTGATCCCTCACCGGCTTCCCACCCACGAACACGTGCTAAAGTGCAATGCGACCGTGAGGACTTTAGAAGGTTAACTTTGAAGGGTCTAGCAAATTGTAGCAGTGACTTGGTGTTGCAGGAAAGGAAGCACGGACTGAAGTGCGTCCAGTGATCATGGAAAGGCACGGGGCGGTCTCGTTGGTAATCATGTGCACTGACCTTACAAGTGCAGGGCGGGAGGGGAGGGACCGGAGGAGGAAGATCAACGGGAGCAACCTGCTATTGAAGGAGCGACATCTCACCTGTCATGTCTGCACTTTAACTTGAGTCATGAGGTCAACTGATGGGTTGAGAGGAGGAGGGAGGAGAGTTGATATCAGTTAGCTTGAAGATTAAATTCTTTGAGGTTGAGCTTGACTTGACTCAGAAAGTCTTAGCTGTACTTTGTGCATAGCGCTAATTAGCAGATTTTAGCAACGCTAATGTCAGTAGTCATTGTGAGGAAGATGATAAAAAGAATCCAGAATGAGAGTCCTGAAAGGAAGTTTTATACTTCAGGAAATGGAGAAAAGAGGTGCAAAGTGGAAACTTGCAAAGGTCAGCTACTTGTTCGCAGCACGGACCGGTGAATGGGGGAGGTGGGGGGTGAGGGAGAGGAGATTAGAGGGGAGAGAGAGCAGTACTGAGGTTCACTTGTAGGTGACATCCACACCTGTCATGTCACACACCGCAGGGAGTCAAGAGGTCACGAGACAGAGAGAGAGAGAGAGACGGGAGAGACGCGGTGACATCTCCACCTGTCATGTCCGCACCTCAAGAGGTCACCGCTAAGAGTTTGAGGCAGAGGGTTGAGAGTGCATGGAGAAGAGAGGGAGCGAGAGAGCGCGGGGGGCGGAGGGTGACGGAGGGTCATGTAGCGGTAAGATGACATCTAAACCTGTCATGTCAAGCTCCTCACGGCGTTGTGCGGTCACCAGACAAAGACAGAGACGGAGGTGGATGGGAAAAGCTGAAAGCCGCGAGGTGACATCTCCAGCTGTCATGTCTGCACTTGAACTGGGGTCAAGAGATCGCTGTTTTAACCAAAGAGAGGGAACGAGGGATGGAGGCAGACAGAGAGAGGACAGCTGTAAGTCATACCGACAGAAAGGCTCAAGTGAATAACAAGAGTTAGCGGTGTGACAGACAGCCTGTAGAGTCGTATTCAGTCTTAGGCGGAAGACAGACAAGACGGACGTGAAGCAGACTTTCACAAAGCAGGTGTCGGTGGCTCAATTAGTGCTGTTCAGACGACAACAGCGGCCACATCTCAGGCTGTTTTCATGCATCATATTATTTCGAGAATTGTTGCGCTCAGCTGCTCCTGACATATTTGTCACCTGTCAGCTCGTATCAACACTGACACCATGAAGATTAGCCACTGTCCTGAAACCAGTCTCTTCTCCAAGCATAGCTTCAGGTGTAATTCTGCATTTAGGAAATCTAATTAAATACTTGTACCCAGCTGACAAAGATGCCTTCAGTTCACATTTTTCTTGACAGTTGTGAGTATTCGGCTCCCTTTCAGTACAGCCAGGCACACTGTGTGCTAGTTCACTGGACGTGAGAAGTAGCAAGAAAGCCCAGTGCATGTCAGTTTGTTCAACTAGGCAATAAATGATGAGTGCTGGGTGAACTATCTAGGTACTAAAATACGCGATTACAGTGTAAAAACTGTTCAATACAAGTTCAAGTCATTCAAAATGTTACTTGAAGCAACATTGCACAGAAATTGGTATTTTTCCAATTACCACTGTGGTGAATATGAACAGCTGTACTCGTGTATTTGTCCTGATTACATAACTTATGATCAAAAACTAGCGAGTCGACAACTTTGCTTATAGCCAAACATCAAGTAAGGTCAACAACACAAGACATAGCAGCCCCTAATGTTAGTTACTTGTCCAACAGTAAAGTGTTGCATCCCCAAATATCTACAAATAGGATGGTGGTCTCTTTGGGTGCCCCCTTGTGAGATGATAATATTTTTCCACATTTGTTTACTACATTTTGCCTGATTCATGATATGGAGATCAAAATGAGATGAGGCTGATGTGATTTGTGTCTCTTACAGACCTTTATTGTCTTAGTTGCTGCAGTATTTTTGAATCTGCTTTTAGTCCATTTTCTTTGCAACCTTACAAGTTAAATTCTGATCTGATAGTAATTACTGATCAGTAATAATATTAAGTATTAATATAGTAAATTCAGGTTTAGTTGTGCGTTTGAGAATGAATTAATCTAGGGGAGATATTTGTCATTTTTTCTCTCTCATCCTCTGAATTCCAGTGAAAGTCACTCATAATAGTTCTGTAAGTCATAAAATGTGTCATTTCTTGGATGGGGTCTGTATACACAGATGATATTTGTTGGGACAAGATTATTTTTAGCGTTTAGCACTTTGAACACACCTTCACATTTAATGCCATTTTTATATAGTTATATATATTTATATCAGAACCTTCCTCCTCTTCTCGAAGTCCTATCCACCTGAAACATCAATATCCAGGCACCGTGAATACATTAACAGGAGTTAACTGTTGTATCCAGGTGTCAGAAATAGTCATCTCAATGTCAACTTTGGATCCCATAGCTGAGTCTCAGCCGAGGTCTTCTTGTATTTGTGAAGTTGAACAGTTAAAATTTGAAATGATGCAGAATAAACAGAACCCGTCACGCTGTGTCTCAACCCTCCCACCATCTATATGGCATTTCCAACTTCATTATCAGAGTGTAAAACAAATATATATATATATATATATATATATATATATATAAAGGTTTTCTCTTGCATTATCTCAGGCTAAGTGCTGCTTCTCTGGTTGAGGTAATTAAATGTCATTATTTGATAATTTCCAGCATTGTTCACATAAATTGAGAACAAAACCTTTGATTTTTTTCTTTTATCTCTTGTAAAGCAGCAAAAACTGAAACTAAATCTAGCTTTCATCCAACCGGTTCACAGCTTTGACTTGACCTCTTATTGTGTGACATCCTGGCCCTGGATCCAGTTTCAAAAGAAAATGCATCACATTAAAGAAAGATGCACTCCAAATGCTGCTTCGGTGTCACTTTCTCACAGAAGCCAGTAAACCGCCGTCCTTATTCCCCAGACGCCAACTCCACCTTCCTCTGAATATCACGGAAAAACCATGACGCACATTCTGTCCCGTCCCATGGCGCCTTTGTAGGAATGATTAGAGCATGAGAGTGGGATTGCAGAAGTTGTTTAAATATTAAAAGGTAAAGTGTGTGTGTGTGTGTGTGTGTGTGTGTGTGCGCGGTGGGGGGGTGGGAGTTGCTTAGTAAAGAACAGACAGAATTTGAAGGGACTGATTTTCTTGTGTGATGGCACACAGCGGAGTGAAGTGTCTCACCCCTGACCGACTGAGTTAAATTTTCCTCTTGATGCCTGCGGTGCCGAGGTGAAAAACATCCATGTCGGATGACTGATCTCGACTTGGCCTCTCTGATTTTGGCAAACAGTCTGTTGCTTTTTTACAACACGTCGTCGCTGCTCGCCGTCTTCAGGACGTTACGGGATGTTGTACCCTCTCTCCTCATCATCCTACTTGTCTGTCTTTGTCCTCCCCTCCTCTCTCCCCTGCTGCCACTCTTCCCCATCTCTCTCTGTCTCCTGTTCGTTCCCTCCATTCCTCATCCTCCCCCTCGGTCTCTTCATCTCTCTGAGGCTCCTGCTAGCATCCTCTCTGTGGGAGTACTACGCCTTCATGCTGGCCCTGTTCATTACACTAAACAGTTTGATCAATTATTCTATTAACTTTACTCGTTCTTTCTTTCTTTCTTTCTTTCTTTCTTTCTTTCTTTCTTTCTTTCTTTCTTTCTTTCTTCCTTCACTCTTTTCAGAGGCCTTGGCGGCGTCCTATCCGTGGGACTGTTATGTCTTCGCCCTGGCGGTTTTCGTGACGCTGACCAATCAGATTCATAAGTGGAGCCACTCCTACTTCGGGCTGCCGCGCTGGGTCACGCTGCTCCAGGACTGGCATGTGGTGTTGCCACGGAAACACCACCGCATCCACCACGTCTCGCCACATGAGACCTATTACTGCATTACTACAGGTAAGAACTGTTGTTATCGGGACGAGTTAGTGCCGTTAGGGCCGTGCCAATCAATCATTGGTACGATCATACAATATTATCAGCAGTAAGATGACATCAACTCTGCACTCATGTTGCCTTTATTTCAAAATAAGAGCACACTGTTACTCAGGATATGCTTCTCAGGCTCTTAACCCTCTAAACCCCAGTAGAATTTTAGCATGTTGCTACAGTTGACCGAGAACAGAAAGAAACTGACAATCATAAGTAGCTTTCATTTAAAACACACACACACACACACACACACACAACTTCCTCATTAACTTGATACCAAATCTGTGGCATTTGTAGCTTTTTAACCAATTCGATTCAACACTTCACACATCAAAAAGAACAAATAGCAATAAACCTGTTGTAAATAGCTATTTCCTTGATAAGAACAAATTACAGTACAACTACATGAGAAAAAAATCACCCGATCTATTTGTGTAAAAGTCACCATGACCGAGTCGGTCCGTCCTGTCGACTCTTCGGCGAACGGTCCCCTGGAAGACTCCTTCTTGGAAGTGAGAGCTGCTGCTTAATTACGGTGATTATGTGACCCACATTGTTCTAACAAACAGTAATGTGATAGTAGGCAGCTCATGTGAGAAAAGATCTTTGAATTTATGTGAAAAAGTTGGCGCGAACTTCCCGCCGGGAAAACAGCATCCGTCTCCGGCAGTGAGAGCCGTGTAAGTCCTGCTGTTCACTGATGGTGATTTCAAGCAAAAGACTTGAACTCATAATGTCTGTCGCTTTCCACTATGCACAGTGGGTCAGGATCTCCTCACAACACAATCTTACGGCTCTGATAAGATTGTAAAGCCAGAGACGCTTGGTCGGTTTTGTTGGTCGAGTGGAAAACCCACAAAAAAACATCATAGTGGTCAACGCAATGATGAAAAATTTCCGGTTCTGGTTATTGGCAGCAACTTAAACGATTTGTATCTACAATACAAAGCTCAGGACTATTTTCCATGTTTTTTAAATGATGTGCACCCACAGGAGCGATAGTGAAATACAGAATGACACTGTGGGACACTGTGAGGTCGAGACGGTGAAGACTCTTACTATCATGCCAACCATTAGTACTGTTTGTATACGAGAGGGAAGGGTTGGAGAAACAACACATCCGTCACAGCATCGAGACACTGAACGCGTGCAGCGTGACTTTTGAACACCACCAGATGTTTATCAGTGTGTATGTTGTGGGCGGCCATCTTAGATCGCCATAATCGAAGCTGATGACTCCGGAATCATTTTCACTCACAGTTCTTGACAGATTGGAACAAAATGGCGGGCCGTGTCTGTCTTCTTATAAATAACTAAAAGTTCTGTTTGCGTGCGCGTGTGTGTGTGTGTGTGTGTCTGCAGAGACACGAGGCCTCTGTAACAGATCCACATTCGGTATTCTGTGTGCATCTGGGTGAGAGGGAGAGAGGGAGGGAGAGAAAAGAGGGAGGATACACAAGGGGGATTCAGCTTGTACGTCACCCTGCGCCCCTGCGGACGACAGATGTGTGTGTTTCAAGTTGGGGGGGGGGGGGGGGGGTGGCGGCGCAGAGAAAGTGTGTGTTTGTACACGTGCACACTCGTGTACATCTGCATACTCGAGCATCTGTGTGTGTACTGTCTTTTTGACCTCCTCTTCGGTTTCTAACCTGTGTGTGTGTGTGGGAGGTGGTGGGTTGGTGGTAGCAGTCGGGGGGGGGGGCCACAGGGGACGGCGACGGCCCCCCGCTCCCCTCCTCCCAGCCTGGCTGCCTGGGCCGGGCTTGGATTCCACTGGGGCTCGCCTAGCTGCCTTTGTGTTCGCCACCGGCTGACAATCCCCATGTATATTTAATGCTAACCTGCTGTCTGTTCTAACAAATAGGACTTCACAGGCAGGGGGGGGGGGGGGAGTGGAGGACAGGGGAGGAAGGGGAGCGGGAGGGCGAGGAGAGGGTGGGAAGGAAGCAGGGATTTGGAGGGGGTAAAAAAAAAAAAGTCTGAGAAACCGAGCGAGAGAGAAGAGGAAGAAGAAGAAGAGATGGAGGGAAAGAAAGAGAGTGAAATCAAACAAAACCGCTGGCTGCTTCACCGTCTTCCAGCAGAGAGAGGGTCGCTGGAGGGACACACACACACACACACACACACATGCCCACAGCTACTGTATAGCTTGCACCCTATGCAAACACATCATGGGTGGTGGTGTGCGAGCATCAGACAAAGGTAGCCTAAGTACACACAGCCCATGTCGATGTCTCTATTTGCTTCTTGCTGCCAGTGTGTGTGTGTGTGTGCGTGCGTGTGTGTGTGTTCTCATCTTTTCTTTCTGCATTTGTGTGTGAGCCCAAAAAGTAAAACTGCATTTGTGCGAGCGCTTTATTCTACGTACGGAGTGTGTGTGTGTACGCGTGTCTTTGGTAATAATAGTAAAAAGGGTCTTTTATCTTGAATGTCAGGGGACTGCTCGGCTGCTTCTGAAGCAGTGATGCTTGTACATGTGTGTAACATGCTCAGCGTGTGTGTGTGTGTGTGTGTCGAGACTATTATACAGTCATGCATGTATGCATTTGTACATGTAAATGTACTTTGGCCTGCAGCCATGTATAATGTATTTAACTTAAACATACAGTCGATTCGTTGCTATTACAATTCTGTAAACTACAGGAACCAAGAATCTGGAAATGTCTGTGTGTGTGTGTGTGTGTGTGTGTGCGGATGAGGGAGTGCATGTGTGCATTTCTGTGTGTTAGTCGGGGCTAAGGACATCTCCTGGGAACATCCGCTCATCTCTCCGCCCCTCTGAAATCTAGTCTGAATACGATGATGAGGGTGAGACGGGAGGTTAGATGGAGATAGAAGAACAGAGGATCGGGGTGCAGGAGGGAGGAAATACGAGGGAAAGATAGGAGACAATAGAGGGAGGAAGGAAGTTTAGAAAAAAATCACAGTCCAGAATGTTTGGAGGGGAAGGATGAAGGTCAGAGAAAAGATGGTTGGAAACAGGTCAATACGAGCCGGCGTTCGCCCTGTGGGGTGCTGCTGGAGCGATGAACACGGCCACAAACAAAACAAATATCTAAATACAGTAGCAGAATCCCTTCAGGGCTCCGAGTTTATGGACTGATCTGTCTGAAACACTTAGGCCTGTACATCAGTGTCATCCTCCAGGTCATTCCACAACTGCCACCCGGTGTGACTGAGTGTTCGGCTGACAGCGCTGTCAGCGGGAGGAGATGCTCCGCGGTGCGCCAGGATTTTATAATTGAGCAGGACGCACTCTTTTACTTTCCTCTGACTGTGTGGGAATCTGACGATTTCACATCACAGATGATGAACAAAGGCGTTAAAACATGAGACCAATACACTGAAACCACCGGAGTCGATGTTTGAAGTGGCAACTGCGAGTCATCTCTGAAAAAAAAGTCCTGATTCAGGGACAGCCTGAACTAAAAACTACATTTTGTGCAGACATTCGTGGTGCCCAGAGGATGAATCGTTAGAAATCTCCTGGCTTATCCTGCAATGTATTTCTGGTTTTCAGTGAATCACAGCTCAAAGCACTGTTATGCCTGAGTACAGCCACTAACATGGATGGACTCTTAGTCTAGTCACTGGAGTTGTTTTGATACCAATACTAGTATCAGAAATGCCTCCGATACTGCCGAGAATGCGGTATCAGGTATCGGTGAGATCAAGCCTTCTGTGTACTGATCCGATACCCTGAAATGGGGCCCATTCGCCTTGTTTTTCCCAGAATTGAAGTCATGACCCGACCTAGTCTGACTCTGTTCGGCTTACCCTGATATTCTAACCTTAACCAACCCAAGCCATCGGCCATGTGCTGTGCTGCCACTGGGCAAAAAGGGTTTTTATCTGAGTCAATCATACATTGAGTTTAACAACTGTAGTAGGATACAACTGTGAAAACATGATGTTCTCCACCTTCCTGACTTTCTCTGTTTCCATGTTTCCTCTCATCCCAGGTTGGTGTAATTATCCACTGGACCAGCTGGGCTTTTGGAGACGGATGGAGCAATTGATCCAACAAATCACAGGGCAGAAACCGCGATCCGATGACATGGCGTGGGCCAAGAAGACCGACAGATAAACACACACACGGGGATGGATGGATGGATGGATGGATGGATGGACAGATGGGCGTGCAGATGCAAACGCATAGAAATAGAGATGGATGGGAAACACACACACACACACACACACACACACACACACACACACATTTTACTCATGTCTCTGTGCTTCTTGCTTCTTTGCTAAAGAGCAAACATTCAAAGAAACTGTGTCGATGGTTCGAGTGTTTTCTGTACGTGTTTGAACAAGCTTTGAACGTAGGAGGTGAACACGTTGCAGCCGATCAGCTTGTAGTCCTGTTTAACCAATGAGGTGTGGTGGTGGTGGTGGTGGTGGTGGTGGTGTTGTGGTGCGTAGTTGTAGGAGGTTTCTGGAGGATGGGCTCTCCAGGAGTGACACCACGCTGCCTGTTGCAGGCAGCTTCTTACACCGCACACATACACACCTGTGAACGATTTTGGATTTCTCGGTGTCTGTTGTGTGTAGTTTTTGACTTTTTGTTGAAAGCCCCTTCTAGAAACCTCGCCACCCTCTTTAAATTCTCACGGATGTTTTTACACACAAGAAGGTGAAAATCTGATGATTGTGTGCTTTAGAATAAAAAACGTAGACCGTTATTAACTCCCCTCTTTTGTGCCTGTGCTCGAGGTAAGACGACCCCGACAAGACACAGGAGGACAGAAGGTTTGATAAAATCACAAACACTGTAGCTTCCATCATAACTTTTATAGCACTAATATAAACATGTTGGTTGCAGAACTTACACACTCTAAACTCTTGAAAAATAAAATCGTGTCGTCCAGTTTTGGTTAGCTGCTAATAGAAGTTTCTGTTCATCTTACGTGTGCTTTGAGAAATTATGGAACTTTTCTTGTGTGGACATTTCTCATTGATCTTTATGTACAGAAAGACACCCTCATTTTTTTTGTAGTTTTAGGAATATACTTCTACATGAACGTATTTACTGTATTCAAAAAAAAAATCTTTTGATTCATCTGGAAGTCATTATGAGTACATTTAACTGGAAGTTGTATTTCACTTGAATCCAGATGAGTTTAAAATTTTTCGCACGAGTCATGAATTAGTTCTAGTAAAGAGGCATTTAATCTCATTGCACTTTTATGCTAATTCAAAGAGGCAGTTATTCGTTGATTGTTCCAATATTAAATCTGAAGGAGTCCACTAAAAATTAAAGGAACAGTGCGGCCATCTTTCTTGACATACAGAAGGGACACAGCTGAACTTGTAACTGGTGATTTAGCACGTTAAAGCACGTTAAAGCACGTTAAAGCACGAAATAGGACGTTTTTAACTTAGGTTACAGGAATTGTTGACATTGTGGGGGAACAGCTAGCCTGGCTCTTTCCAAAGATAACAAAGTCCACCTACCAGCACCTCTAGCTAATTAAGCTTACTTAAAAGTCCAGTGTGTAGAATTTAGTTGCATCTAGTGCATTGCAATCTCCTCACATCACCCTCACCTTCCTAGTGTAAAGGAGAAACAACACTTTAAGGACCCTGTTTAGATTTAAATTTGTTTTTTTTGTTCTGGGCTACTGTAGAAACACGGTGTTTCAACATGGCAGCCTCTATGAAAGAGGACCCGCTCCCACTGTAGATATAAAAGGAGAATTTTAATATATTTATTATTATACGTGCATGAAAACATAGTTCTGAATATTATATTCCATGTTTACCTTATTCTGAAAATAGTCCCCAATTCTTACACACTGCACCTTTAAGCTAAGCTCACTAATTAACACATTATGTCTCATTTGTTTCATCCCTACAAAAAATAAACATTTTGTTACCTTTGGACAGAGCCAGGCTAGCTGTCCAGTCTTTGTGCTAGACTAACTTTGTCGGCTACTAGTGGAAGCATCATTGGGAGCGGTGTCAGAAAGTGAATAAGCGCATGGTAAACACAGTGTATGGAATAAGTGTAAGATGAAATGGAGAAAGTCTGGCATGACGTTTGGATGGCAGGTTGATGTTTATGTATAAACTTGAGTCTATTTTGTCCATTTTAACATAAAGTGGCACAGACAGACGCAGCAGTGGTTCATCCTCTCTGTACGTGTGCCGTGCCTGCAGACAGAAATCCATCCAGCAGAAGTTCTATGTCTCAGAGGACACTCGTGGCTGCCCCAAAGGCCACAAACTGCATCCTGTATGCGTAGTTAGCGTTAGCTTTTCACCTCCACTTTGGATGGCTCAGGGCAAGGGAAAGCTCCTTGTCACGTTCTGCATCAGTAGGAATTTTAATTTCACTTTCAGAACAGCCAGACCACCACCTAAAGCACTTCCTAATCATTTTTAATTCTCACCGTACCCAAAGTAAACATTTGCAGTCTTTCACGAACAGTTGCAGTCATCGAAACCATTTTTAGAAAATCACGATTCATCGCATCTCGGATCCTCTCGTAGAAAAGACATAGAGATCTCATCAGCACTTCTGCAAGATGCTAATTGGTGCCGCCAGCTGCCCCACTGTGCTGCTTATTCGACTGCAACTGTAAATACTAAACAAAAAAAAGATGTGTCACAAAACCTCTAAACCTAAATCAGAGATTCACTGAAGGAATGCACGACGACGTCAGCTCGTGGCAGCTTTTTGTTGCACTAGAGAGAAAAATTAGCCCGTTTATCAGTTTGCTTATAGAATAATGTCTCCAGTATCTCTGATTTTTGTTTCATGCGCTGACACGTGCACTTTGGCTTGTACTAACTCTGTACTAGTCTAGCTGCTTGACTTGTAGTTTATTTCTAGGCTGTAAATCCCTTCAGTCACAGGTCAATAATTGCAGCACTTTATCGTTTTATTGAATCAATGTCTGAAAAATGTGTCCTGCAAGCACCTGTTCACTCATGATTACACACACATACAGGTTAAATCTCAGACGCATGCACACACATACACACACACATAAGTCTCTTGAATGCAGTCACACACAAGCTGACAAACACATGCTCTCTCTCTCTCACGTTGTGTTCTGTTGTTTTCTCTCTGGCTTTATAATTTTCTATTTTTTTATTAATGGATCAAGCCTTGTATAGTTGAATTTTGACGTTCCATCTTGCAGCTCAACGCTCGCTGCTCGTCTTGCCTTAATGTTTTTAATCTGCTCTTTGAGTTAAATAAAGGTTTATTAACTCCAAACGTTTGCCCGGTGTGATCATTTTTTAATATGAAAAGCATATGTCTGGAGATGTCTCATTTATCTCTGCAGGACTGTGAGCTACACTGCTCCGAGGATTGAAGGGGCAGTCTCAGTGTCACATCATTTTCATGCTGTTTTGAAAGACTTCCATTGGCGTCTGAAGAAGAAGTTAAAGAGGCCTGTTGATCTAAGAATATGTGCAGACAAAAAAAAATGAGAACACAAAATGGGGACATGTGGGTAAAGGATGTGCACTTTTCATTAATCTTAAAGCATGCTTCTGTCAGGGTTAATGCAGTCCCTGGCTCAAAAGTTTCATTTGCAAGGAATACAACAAGGCTGCTGAACCACCAGCGCCCTCTAGTGTCAGGTTGAAGTTTCTACTCTGGCTGCATTATCCATTTCACATCACAGATCTTTAGGCGTAGATAGATAGATGATCTAGAGTCCACGGCAAAGGTCGGAAGGTCACCCCGTTCCGTTCTACGTCCCCGTCTCCTGACCTCGGTTCAGTGAATCTCAGAGAGCTACCTCCCCAGAAAGCAGAGCCCCTGTTGGGGTGCAGATGCTGCAGCGGCACCTCTGGATCCTGCTGAGAGCCGGAGGCAGGACCAGTGCTGGGGAGGAGGGAATGGAAGGTAATTAGAAAGGAGAGGAGACAAGGACAGGGAGGAGAAAAGAGGGGAGGAGGTGCAGAGACAGATGATGGAATGAAGAGTGAAAGAGAAGATTTATTAATTTAATATTTAGCTACATGAAGTTAGTAGTTAGTATTTGTTACAAGCTGGTAAAGCTGATGAAGATAACTAACATTACTGGACTAAGTGATACTATGTCAGTGTGAATGCAGCATTTCTAGTTGTTGAGTTTTACTGTTAATAATTTTAAGTTGGTTCAACTTTGAAACGTGTGTTCCCTTGCTGACTTAAAAATGTGAGTTCACTGAAATTAGGTTGAATAATTAGTTCACAGTTGTCATGAGTTTTTTTTTCTTTTTCTTGAGTAACCAGACTTGAGAAGAGTTTACAAGAGTAGACTGAATGAACAGCTGTTCAGTCACAATCACATATGCTTTCCATTTTCATCTCTCTCAGTTCGATGAGTCGACCTGAAGAACTTACAGCTGCTTCTGCTCGTGTTGGAGGCTTGTAAGCAGGATTAGCAGCATGTAGGTCTCAAACAAGGAATGCTGGGAAGTGTGCTAATATGCTGATCCAGAAACTCAGTTTAATTAGTTGACTGCAGTCATGATGATGCAGAAGTCAACAATAGTTGACGTTAGAGGAACTTGTGTTTTTAAGTGGATGTGAAAATATTTAATTTCATAATTAACTTGAAATAAATAAAACTTTGATTTTACGTCAACTCAATGAGAAAAGATGACTTGATTCCAATAGATTCCTGCGTGATGTTTTACAGTCTAGGTCATGCAAAAATTATGTTTCATATTAGACAATAGAAATTTATAAGGCTACAACTAATTAATACGTTTGAGAGAATCAGGATTAGGATGATGATGAGGATTGGATTTTGCTGATCCGTTTGTTCTGAACCAGACACGTCTACATCTGAGGCAATGACAACAACATGTATTTTAGCAGGTCTAGTGTTAAACCACCATATTAGTTTAGCATGCTAGGACCAAACATAGCTGAGACTGATGGAAGTATTTGGTCTTAACCAAATCTTCGGATATGTAAAAGTCTGATATGATGATGATAGAGGAAGAGTTAAGGAATCCCCACAGTTGTACACCTAAGAGGGGGCATGCATGTGTATACCAAGTTTAATGACAATCCATCCAAAAGTTGTTGAAATGTTTCATTAGAAACCCAAAAAGAATCAGGCAAAACTAATTTAGACAAATCCTCTGGCGACCATGAATGTTGAGATGTGTCAGTGTGGATCAAAGGTGGACGGTTAGACTGGTACTGCCATTAGAAAGCCTGATTTCACCTATAAATCATTCATAAACTGTTCAAACAAGTAAACAAGTTATGGGTTTTCAAACTAAGGAAATACATTTGGATTCAATCTGGATGTTTCAGATCAATATAAACAGATATTCAGTCAGATTAGTAGTACCCTCTCTACCTTTGACTAAGCGTTTTGGGGACGGGGGGTGTTCATATTTTGGAAGTATAAGAAGTAACTCTAGGTTAGCAGATCACACGTACAAACACAGAGACACTGTCCGTTGTACCTGAGTGCGAACATGTGCACGAGCACACACTCAAACACACACACACACACACACACACACACACACCGGGGGATGTGACATGTTGCAGAAGTCTCGCTGATCTCACACGTCTTCATATAGCTCACAGTAAGAGCTCCTTTGTCATTCCCACATTACTGCCATCACTTCCACTGTTACACCCAGCGCTAACAAGACACACATGCAGCTAGCCTTCTTCTTCTCTCTCTCACACACACACACACACACACACACACACACACACACACACACACACACACACATTCCCTCTCTCTCTCTGCGTGGTGGTGACATATTGGATCTCACTATGCTGATGTGCTTGGCTGATCAGTGTCTCATGCTGATAGCTATTAAAGTTTCTATCAGACATACTGAGACACAGGGCTTGATGGCAACACTTGCAGCAGTTAGACGCAGGGACATGAATCTGCAGCTTTTAAGATGATAATTCATTATAATATAAAAGTTACAGTTTTTTTTGGCCAAGCATATAGATATATGTATACACACACACACACACAGGTCAAAAGTTTGGACACACCTTGTCATTCATGACTTCTACATCATACGGGGTGGTACTGGAGTGCATGATGCTGAAAGGTGTTTCTAATATTATGACCTTCTTATTTATGTAAATAAAATATTACACAGCTCTCAATACATGCAATAAACTGTAACTTTTATATTATAATTAATTATCATATGCAAATTCATGTCTGTGCAGCTGTGTTGCCTGTGAAGGCCTGTGTCTCAGTATGTCTGATAGAAACTTTACGAGCTCTCAGAATGACACAAATCACAGATTTGTGGGATTTAGTGGCATCTAGTGGTGTACTTTCAGATTGCAACCCCTTTCACTCACCCTCCTCTTTCTATGTGGCCACAAAACATGTGGAAAAACTGCCTATACAGGGCCAGGGCTTAGTTTGTCTGTCGAAGACGATTCAACATGGTGGACAACGTGGAAGAGGACCCGCTGTGTGTGTTGATGTAAAAGTCATATTACGTTCCATTTCTGTCATATTATATGAATGGAGCTCCCTCAATCTTGGTCAGAGCTGTGGTTGAAGTTTGAGATAAGTCGTTTCTAGCAACAAAACCATAGGCTGACATTTCAGGGAAAAACAGGACTGTGAAACGGTGAATGAAGTACAGCTATGATGTGATATTGTGGTCAATCATTTCATAATTTGTGCATTACCTTTAAATATATGATATAATACGAACGATTAAGAAATATCAACACATAAATATCAAATCTGGAGAACTTTGGTAGCTGAGTTTAACCTCTGTCGCATGTTTTACCCCTTCGCTCTCCCACTTCCTGTCTGCAAAACCTTTAAAAAAAAGTACATTTAAGAGTGCAGCAAAGGCATTACTGTGAAATAACATGAATAGATGAATAATAAAAGTCCTAAAAATGACTTAAATTGCTTCTACAGATTGACTCCATCCTTAAAACTGGCTCCAGTCTTAACTCTAAGTAAAACTCTGAGGACCGATAGCTCAAACCAGTCTTGGGCAGCAGAGAGAAGTAGTTAAAATGATTTATTTCCCAGAGATCTTCCCTTCTCCTCTTTATTTGTGAGATGTTCTCCCATGTGTTGACTTGATGCAATAAAAAATAAGGCTTAAAAAAAAAATATATATATATATAAATCCGTACTTTTCATCTGCTTCCAATCCAAACTTGAGCTTTTGAGGGAGGAGAGATTCGTCCCAGTGCGGTCTAATCTGGATTTCAGACTGAGAGCCTCAACTTCTTTCTAATGACATCCAGAAGTGTGGCTGCAGGTGACTTTTGTCAGGAGGGGTGCGAGAATGCCACAGTGATTCTCGTTAAGATCGAGGTGTGTTCACACCCCTGGCATTATCTTTCCTGTGTGCGTGCACACCTTAATGCATACGAGAATGTGTTTGTCTTTGGCAAATTTTTTTACATTGTGTGGATGCTGGAAAGTATATGCATCTGTGTGTTAAAGTGTGTGTGTGTGCCTCACCTGCAGGTGCTCGTACAAGTGAGAAAGCCAATTATGAGACCTGACAGACAAGCAGTGAGGCATTAGAGACTTTGTCTCTTTCATCACACCCTGCGAAATCATTAAGCTTTCTTTGCAGATCTCTTGAACCAAATATCCAAATATCAGAGATTCCAGATATTTGAAGTCATCGTACATGAAGGACAGACTTGGAGGAGGACGGTCTTGGTGTCAAGTCCACTTTTTGAAGGTCTCGTCTCGGAATCGACTGCATTTTTACTCGTCTTGTCTCGATCTCAGACAAAGAGGACTCAGGATTTTATTTCAAGACAGTAAAGACCACAACTGAGCATCTTTAATATTAACTATCAAGATTTTTGCTGTGTCATAAATAAGATCTAACTTTAAATTGTTCAGCATTTTCTTTGAGGGGAGCCAGCTCCTGGACTTCACATGGTCTCGATCCCTCAAAGTCTTGGTCTTGATGCACTCTGGTCTTGGTTTAGGTGGTCTCGACACTGCTGGTAATATTCTAGAGCAGCATGTCTCAGCCTCTTTTTAGTCACGACACCCTTAAAAAATATGCAACATTTCTAGTCAGCCCAGCGTAAAAAGATAAAATAAACACTGTGTATGCTAGTCATATGTCTCTGCAGTCATGTGGCTTCTTAGCCTTTGCTACTAGATAGATAGATAGCCTCCAGCGCCTTCTTTGACACTTTTGCACACTTCATCATCACTTTTCAAAAATCCCTTTTATTCTTCTTCTCAAACACGGATTTCTTAGTTCTAACAAAAAACGTTTTTTTTTTAACTTACCTTGTAGTTTCTTAATTATGAGCCTCGAACAAACAGTTGAGATGTCCATTTACAGTAAAAGTTCAGTTTAACAATCTGCATTATTTTTCTCTCCATTAAAGTGAAAAAAATATTTTTTAAGTTAGATAAAAGTTTAAAATGTCAAATATTTTAACATAAAAACGAAACATTTTAAAGGCAAAAAAAGTAAAAATAAAAAAAATAAAAAATGAATACAGAAATACAGTACACAGTCATCAGAAGTCTGTTCTTTGTTGAACCAGATCAGACTTCAGGCTCATCTGTGTGGTGCGACACCAGCTCTACAGTTTTTTTGGGTGATGGATCGTCTTTCGACAAACCGCTGACTTGTTTTCCAGTAAGTCCAGATACACCCTTGGGAAGAAATCACACCAACCTCAGGGATTTTATTTCTGAGGTTGAGTTAAGTACGGTGCATTTTTCAACAAGATAGAAAAATGAGTGCTGTGTTGATGTTCTCTTGTTTTACAGTAAGGCATTTAAAGAAGACCACAGCTCAAATACCTTAACCCTCCTGACAACTTTAGGATTTTTCTGAACTTTCAGCATGTCAGTGACAAAAAACAAAAGGGAGACGTCACAGTGTCTGTCTGTCACTGGCAAAGACGACCATTGCAGGGAAAGCTGTTGTAACGCCACCTGGTGGTTGTGTTCAAAACAATAACACAACAGGACCGTGGCAAGTTAACATGAAATATCTATATAATGTTTAACTGGCATCCAGGCTGCAGTTTGTCACACTCAAGCAGAGAAATGTCACTTTTCACTGTCGGCTCTTACACTCGCATGTCTACAAAAATCAAAGATAAATATCATATCATGGATAAAAGAGGACTGGAAACACCACAAAAACCTTGTGTAGAATGTTTATTATACAGTAATAACTTTAATTATACATTAAACTTCATAATATGATATTAATAAACAGTTAATACATGTTTCATTCCCATTATCTAGAAAATACATCTTTTATGTGTCTATTTTAACAACATATCACTCTTAAAGAATTAGATAAGTAATGACAAATTAACCTTCGTATTCAAAATAATTCACCACAAATCATGCCAAGACTGACAAAGAGTGTCGGCCCAGAAAGCTTTCTGTGTTGACCAACTTCAAGAGATCAGTGCTATACGTAGTTTTAGTACGAAAACATATTTTTATATTGTTATATTTTTCCAAAAAAAAGATATAACATGTTGCTATTGAGCTTTAGGGGTGCTGGTGGGTGGATTTTGTTACTTTTGGACAGAGCCAGGCCAGGCTAGCTGTTTCCCCTTGGATTCTCATCTAACTCTGAGAAAAGAAAATGAATAAACATATTTCCCAAAATGTAGAATTATGCCTGTAAGGGTTTTTGTCAAAGCAGGCAGAAAAACAAAAAAACAAACAACCAAAGAAAAGAAATGTGTAAATATAAGTCTATAGAATAAAAAAGGCGGATGAAACGTCAAAAGAAAGCAGTCAAAAGAAAAGGATCAGCATCGCATGCTTAGTGCAGGATGCTGCTAATTCACCACCAATGCTACCATGGCTATTAGCACTGCAGTTATTTATTACTGTTTATTTTGTCGTCAGCACAAACAGCTAAATATGTAAATTTAAACAAACAGCGCGACAGCTTTAAAACAATACACCGCTCATACCTCGTGCCTCTTTTGTCTTTTGTATGTAAACAGTTAAATTAGTCTCATCTCACACTTCTGCTCAGCAGTGCAGGAGGTGAGCGTGACGGCGGTGGGGGTGAGGGGGTGAGGGGAGTGAAGGGGGGAGGGCAGGGTGTGGTGGGGGTGGAGAGTCAGTGCGAGGGAGCAGGGTGGGAAAGTTGGCCTTCGCTGGTATCATGGGACTTGGTGATGAATAGCTGACACAGGACTACAGGGACCCGAGCACTGTCAAACTGTCATACCACTCCCACTCATACACACTGGGAATGCTAATTAGAGACGTGCATGTGTGTGTGTGTGTGTGTGTGTGTGTGTGTGTGTGTGTGTGTGTATGAGACTGATGTTCTTACGAGTTCGAGCTGTTTTCGTGCCATTGGCAACATGACCGAGGAGTCAGAGTCAGAATAAGTTATCAGGAAACTGTTTAAAAAACGTGTCAAAGGATTGAATTTGAACTGACTGTCATTCAGTTAAGTTCACCTAACATTAAAGCAACATGCTTCACGGCACTAAGTCACACACCACCAACTATTTCACTGATTTTGGTGAAACTGGATCATATTTTATGGAGAAAATGTTTTCTGGTTTTCCTTCTGATGTCCTCAACTCTCTCAGGAGGTTTTCAGGGAAATACTGACAGGAAGCAGAGCCGGTGTCGTGCCAGAACTGGAGCTGGGCAAACAGGTAATGTATCCGGGCTCAGCAGTGTCTATGGACATAATGACGGAGTTAGTTTTTGTACCACCGGGAAGAGGAGGTTTTTAGGCCCGGAATACGAGGGAATGCTGATGAGGAGCAAAACCAGCGTCATGCCAGAACCAGAGCTGAGCAAGCGGGCAATGTAACCAGGCTTAACAGCCTCTATGGACATAATGTCAGAGGCAAAAAGTCTGTAACGTTGATGGAAAAAACTAGGAGAGAAAATAAGAGAGCGCCTGTGTCACCTTTAAAGTTTCTGTGGATTAAAGGCAGTGATGGGAAAATCTCATCACATTTGCACCTGTGGAATGAAGTTAGCTGTGAGACTTTGAACTGTTTATGTTGGAGCGTTGATTCTCAGTCCTGACATGCATCGTGAATGTAGTGATCTTTTTGTATTGCTTCATAGTTTGTAAGTGCAGAGGAACAAAGTCTGAGCACGTTATAGAAGGTTTCCAGCAGATGGCAGCATTGCACCTCAAACTGCAGGATGTAGACTTAAAGTTCAGCGGGCAGCCAGAACATGACTCAAACAGTGGAACCTGGAAAAGAGTGTTTTGATTTATTTTGTCCACTTTGAAGAAAAAAATCACAATGTTTGTGAGTTTTAACTAAATCTGTTGGGAGCTGTTATTGTCCATCATCCATCTAATCCCTTCTTGCCTTTTTCCCCGTCTGCTGTTGCACGTCTTCATCCGTTCATCATTCATCAGGTCAGAGCTTCAGCTTCCTCTCCCTCCATCATCCCGCCAGCTCTCCCTGTAATTTCACGTCTGTATCATCCATTCTTTGAGCTCTCTTTGCACACATGACTGCACAGGAAACAAATCCTAAAAATAAAGAGAATACATTCAAACAAATCTTGCAAAAAAAGACACTTTCATTAGACAGTGACAGTACGATGATGTGTGTGTGTGTACATTTCTGTTTTACATAACAAACATAATGAAAATTTTATAAGAGTAATATAACAAAATTAGAACGGAAATTTAATTCAATTTATGCGAGAAAACACTGAAGTTCTATAAAAATATGAGACATTTTACAGATAAACAATTTTTTTAATGAATTTTTTTTAAATGAAAAGGCTGTTTAGGGGTGTGTGTGTGTGTGTGTGTGTGTGTGTGTGTGTGTGTGTGTGTGTGTATTCTTGACAGTTGACTTGAGTAAATAAACTGACAATCAAACATGATCTAATGTTTCCATCCAGTAACCTATCCATCCGATATTTTGACGTGTAAATTGACATAAATATATGCAAATTGTCTTTTTTTTTTTTTTTTTTACCTGTTGATTTCCTTTTTTTTTTTACAAAATAATTAATTCTTTAATGTGACAAAAAAAATATAATTTGAAGTGAAGAAGCAGATAAAGACAAAAAAAAGGAAAAACACGTGAGAAGGAGGCAAAGATAAAGGAGGGGAGAGGAAATTAACACAAAAGGGCGAAATGAGGAATAATAAACAGACAGGGAACAAAAGGAGGAGAGAGAGAGAGAGAGTGTGTGTGTGTGTGTGTGTGTGTGTGTGTGTGTGTGTGTGTGAGAGAGAGAGAGAGAGAGCTGTCTATGGGTTGAAAAGACGTGGGCTGTTATTTTATTTCCTCTGTGGGTACAAAACAACAGCGCTGTCTGTCTGAGGTGCTGACACAGCAGAACTACGAGGAGACATTTTACACACACACACACACACACACACACACACACACACGCACACACACACACACACACACAGACAGACAGACAGTATACACACACATACGTACACAACAGACAACATGCTCTGTGTGTGTGTGTGTGTTTGCAAGCAGAGAAGGCCATAGTGCTGTGTGTGTATATGTGTGTGTCCTTTAGAATACACACACGTCTTCAGTACTGTTGGTGTGTGTTTAATCTCATCTAAAAATCTGTGTTCAAAATCTTCCACTGGCAGTGATGACTTGTGTGTGTGTGTGTGTGTGTGTGTGTGTGTGTGTGTGTCCCTGGAGCCTTGCAGTGATCTGGGTTTAATTTGACCAGTCAGGCGGTCGAAGCCAGGGCCTCAGCAAATATGTGTGTGTGTGTGTGTGTGTGTGTGAGTGTGTGTGGGCTGACCTTAGTGTTGAGGTGAGGCAGAGATCAATGCCGAGGCAAACAGAAAGGTTGAGACAAAACTCACCATCCTCTCCACCTTTCACTCCTCTGTCTCTCTTTAGCTCTCCATCCTTCCTTCAAACTCTCCTTCTTCTGATATTAAGGCTGTTTGAGTAAGAGTGTGTGTGTGTGTGTGTGTACATAGAAGATCAGTAGAGAGGAAGGCTTGATTGATCGCAAGCTAATAACCACAGTTGAGTCTCAGCTTCACACTGACTGACTGAATAAAAGCAACACTGCGTAGAAATGAGTATTTTTATGATTTAGCGCCCCCCAGAGTGTCACTGTCAAAGATATGGACAGCTGTACACGTGTATCTGTTATGATTACATCACTTATGATCAAAAATGAACTAACATTGAGCAAGTGCGAGCAGCCTGCGTCAATTTACACAGAGCACCTTGAGCTGGCGGAAGCCAGACACAGAAACAGCATAGAGAATCCGGTGGATTTTCAAAATAAAATACTGCTGGTCGTAAAAACAGACAAAAGTGAAACAAATTAACTACGTAGCATATTTACACATGCAGAAGCATATTTAGAAGCACATGAACGAGAATCGCCTCTGTCATCACGTCCATAGAGGCTGCCGAGCCCGGGTTACCCGTTGCCCGTTTTCCCAGCTCCGGTTCTGGCACGACACTGGCTAAGCTTCCTGTCAGCATTTCCCTTGTGGTACAAACACTACACTCCCCGGTGTTAAGCTCGCACTTTGGCAGAACACTGAACCCACAATGCAGACCACAAACAGGAATTGCTTTTGAAGGTATTTATTTACGAGACGCGACACAACGGACAAAAGAAGCAGGCATCCAAAAATTGTCGTCAACAGAAGGATTTTTCAGAGCTGGTACAACAACATACTGGCGGAGTCTGGGAGGGTGAACCGGAGTTAAATACTGCAGGAGCTTGATGAGATGATGAGATGCAGGTGTGAGAGCAGAGCAGGTGAGGATCAATGAGGGCGTGGTCGGAGACATAGGTCAGCCACGCCCAGCCTGCACAGTACTCCAAGAAGTTACGTAATACAGACAGAGTGGAAAAACAAAGTAAAGTTAGCTTTGTCTCTCTCTGAAAAACGCATAAATATAAAGCCTCATGTGCCACATTCTTGTGGTGACAAGAAACAGTGTCCATCCATTGCTTTGTGTATGTGTGTGTGTGTGTGTGTGTGTGTGAGAGAGAGAGAGAGAGAGTGTGTGTGTGGTGACCCACCAGACAATAGTTATATCCATCCAGTAGCTTTTTAATTGGCGGACCACTCATTACTAATCAGATCAGTATGGATCTTTTTGTTCTCTGAAGGTTTATGTATGAGTCTGTTGTGCAAGCACATGGTGTGTGTGTGTGTGTGTGTGTGTGTGAGTGTGTGTGTGTGTGTGTGTGAGGGAGAGAGTATGATTCTCTCAATCTATATATTTGTGTATGTACAGTAAGCGTGTGCGAGTGTGTGTGTACAGTTTTCAAGGAGAATGATAGTGGCAGCACTGTGCATGCGTGTGTGTGTGTGTGTATGGTACAAGGTCACACCTCAGGATTTCTGTGCTGACAACACACACACCTGTGGTGCGCTCTCTGATCATGTGACTGGCTGTCATGGTAACTGTCACCAAGCATAGTGATTGATCAAAGAGTTACGTGGCAGGAGGGGGCAGAACAAACATACACTCTCTCTCTCTCTCTCTCACACACACACACACACACACAGATGATGATGGGGCGATGCAACATAATCTATGAAAAACAATTTCATTGTTTCACCTTTTTACACTCAGCTGATTAACAGTTTATGTTCTTGTGGGTTATTAGTAAGTGGCAACCTCCGTGTCACATGAAACCCAACCAAAGACCGGAGTCCGGACTGTCCTGGACTTTGGACGCTCACCCTCCTTGCAACTCCGTAATCCAGGGAGGATTACGTTG
This sequence comes from Argyrosomus regius, assembly GCA_946959425.1. Taxonomy (NCBI): domain Eukaryota; kingdom Metazoa; phylum Chordata; class Actinopteri; family Sciaenidae; genus Argyrosomus; species Argyrosomus regius. The sequence continues at coordinate 4,487,154 of OX336886.1, read as the reverse complement.
TCACCACAACAAAATTATGAAAACAAACTAAATTTCTTGAACACTGGGTTTTGACGATCGAAGCAGGACCCCGACACAAAGCCTAACTCTGACCCCGAAACCCCACCGGACCGCCAGACTTTATTTACTTACTCAGATTTGGTCATTTTCTGGGTTTATGTGCTTCTACATATACTTCTACATGTGTAAATATGCTACATAGTTAATTTTTTAAAATTTTGTCTGACTGGCAGTTTGCATGGGGTATTTTATTTTGAAAATCGGCAGGCTTCTCTATGCTGATGCTTCCGCCAGCTCGAGGTGCTCTGTGTAAATTGGCACGGGCTGCTTGTGGCGTCGGAGGCCTGCTTCTGGGACGCTTCTCAACCGGACCGCGGCGGAGGCGGTGGGGTTTGAAACATTGACTAGAAAGGCCGCGTATTGCTGCAGTGACACTGATATAATAATAATATTTTGACACAAAATGCTGATTCAAAAATGATTTCGTTGCTTCCACTGTGTCCAGAGTCTATGGAAGTCTATTATTCATACAGCCGTTTGCTAAATAACAGACTGTAAAATGCTGTAATTGTCCAGTCAGAATGATTTGACAGAGCTGTGTCATAAACAGTATTATTTTACAACATCAAATTCTCCATATGCTTACTTCAACTGAAGATTGATTAATGGCTGCCTATTCATGAGAATGCTGTTATGTAACTTCTCATCTTACCTGAATCTCCCCCTTCAGGTATGTAATTCAAAATGAAATCAACATCAACAAAAAAGCCTTGTTGCAGATCCCAGACCAGAGGGCGAGCACACAGATGATAATGTCCTGTGAAACAGAAGAAATGTTCTCTGCTGTCGCAGGATGTTCCACACTATTTATCGAGGTATTAAATGCACAATCAACTTCTATTGTCTGCATCTACGCTATATTTATCATTTTTTTCTGTTTAACAGGCAATACATTTTCAATTTTCAACAATTTATGCTCAAACTAATTAAAAAAAAATTACAGTATAAAGAATAGACAGAGCATGAGTGACGTCACCTTTAGGCTGTTTTGAAGCCGAAAATATGCGCCGCTGGCCGCCGCCAAGTTGCATGTACTCCTTCTTCTGCCTCCCGTCTAATCTAAATATTGGCAAAGACGTGGATCATCTGTTAATCAAGCAGTCACGCTGTTATTTATACGCAACTTCGAGCCTTAATATCATCAAATTCTACCCCCTCACAGTTATAGAGACCAAAAACATAACGATTCTTATTTTCAGGTTAATATACACAAATGAAAACATAGTTATGCATATTATATTTAATTTCTACCAATAGATATGCTAAAATGTTACACACTGGACCTTTAACAGCAGGATTACATTTCTGCATTCATCTAGAAAAAGGCTGCAGGAACACAGAGAATATTAAAATTATGACAAAACTAGATTAGACTAGATAGGTTATAACTGTTCGTAGATATTTAGGAATGAACAAAATAAGTACAGCGTGCATCATTCGTCCCTAAAAATTAATAATAATTCTCAGTGAAATATTCAACTATTTTTATTCAACCTGTTGAATGGAATAAAAGTCATATGTGATTTTTTTTAGGTTTTAAATGCACACATGAACAACTCTTATCGCACATACACACACGCAGACTACATGACTAACAAGAAACCTTTGAATGTGAGTCTTTGACTAGAGCTTGGGTTAGTGTATTCACATAGATGTAAGGTATTGATGAAATGTTGTGGGTACGTGTGTTATCATTGTGTATATATTCCTGTGTGGCAGCTGATAAGCTTCAGTGCTAGAGGCAAAGCTACTTGATTGAAGCTGCACTACACCTCAGTCACACACACATGCTATACTGTCCACAGACACACATACATACAGACAGAGAGAAAAAAGGGACAACTATTTGGAAGCTGGAAAGGAAAATTTTCCAGTTAGATGATACATATTTGTAGGTGTTGTTACAGGCGCTGGTGTAACGGCATTCTAACAATCTCTATCTCCTCCAGGATTCAGCTGCAGAGCTGTTACTCTCTGATCATACCAGGTGGTGAAACACAGGATACAGTACACATGTGGTAGATTGCAGGAGGTGTGAAAACATATAGACACTTAATCTTAATGAGGAACTTTTCAGTGTTATTTATGGTTAGAAGGCAATGCAACGTCCTCAAAAATGTAGAGCGAACTTGCCGAACTGCCGAGTTGTTACATTACGACTGTGGGATTTGTGTTTATTCGTCCCAGTGACTATAAACTGCTGAGCACGCTTACTAAAATAAGCTAAAATGAACTCAAAATTAACAGATTTTGCTGTGATGTGATCACATTAAATCAAGAGGATGCTGGAATAACTATCTTTGCAAGACGATGAGCAAACAACTTTTGAAATGCTTGTTTCGAGTTCAGATGGATGAGGGCTAAGCTAACTTAGTTCAGAGTAGGTTAAAGCTGGAATCAAGTAACAGACACATATTTTTTTAGCACTTACCAGGTAGTCCAACATCCTCGCTTACCTTTTCTCCAAGCTGCTTTTTTGTCTGGCCTTTATAAATATGAAGTAGAGCTCTGGGTGCCCGCAGGTGGCTACAATAATAACACTGGATGTCTGCACGTCCACTTCAGCAGACAGGTTGAGAAGCGGGAGTGAAGGTAAATCCGCTCTTTAATCCCTACATGTTAAAAAAATAAAATCTCAGCTATCCTCCTGACAGTAAACAGCTCCGGATCAGAGCAGAATCTGAGTTACCTTTGGGTGTTTATTCCACGAGAAACTCCGGGTCTGCCCCTGGGTCTCTGATCTACGGCTGCCTCGGGCTGCTGAAGCTGGTCCTACCTACCATTAAGAGATCTCGCCATGATGCACTTCCAATGTGATGGGGTGATAGTCCTGTGAGACATTACATGTGAGTTTATTTGATATTCATTTGAAGCTTCAGCAGTCTAAATCAGTCAGATTAAGTTAAGTTCCCTCTGTGCTGAACCACAGTTGAGCATGAAAACACTGTCCACGGGAATTCTGTAATAATAACATTGTAACTTTGGAAGATACTGACTGGATTTGACTCAAGCTGGGTAGATACTGTATGGATTAAACCTAATATTAGGGCCCCAAGTAAATTTAGAATCATGAAAATTAGACTTAGAGCAAGCAAAACAGGTACTGTACAGTCTCTTGCCAGAGGGGAGTGTCTCAAAAAGTTTGTGTCTGGGGTCGGAGGGTTCAGGCACAATCTTTTCTACACTCCTCAGGGTCCTTGAGGTGCACAACGCCTGAAGAGATGGAAGATTACAGCCGATCACTTTCTCAGCAGTCTGATTGATACGCCGCAGTCTGCCCTTGTCCTTGGCAGAGGCATCAGCGAGCCAGATGGTGATGGAGGAAGTGAGGATGAACTCGGTGATGGGAGGTGAAGAAGTGCACCATCATTGTCTCTGACAGGTTGAACTTCTTCAGCTGCTGCAGGAAGAACGTCCTTTGTTGTGCTTTCTTGGTGAGGGAGCTGATCCCACTTGAGGTCCAGGGAGCTGATGGTGCCCCCATCACACAGGGTGGTGGGCTGGGTTCTTTCTGACGTCCACAACCATCTCCACTTTCTTTAGAGCATTGAGGTTCAAGTTGTTCCGACTGTGCCAACCCAATCCCAATTGGAGATAAGTCCAATGAGGGTGGTGTCGTCTGCAAACTTGAGAAGCTTGACGGACTGATGACTGGAGGTGCAGCTGTTGGTGAACAGGGAGAGATCTGACTTCACCTGTAGGAGGCACACTGTCCTGTAGCGGAGCTGGGATGATGGTGTTGATTCACTGTACCCAAAGGCATGTATGGCTTTAAGACAGAGTTTTAAAATTGTGAACTTGTATGTTTTGCGAGTGCCTGGATGAAATTGAACGTGCACATATCAAAACTACTGAGGAAATCTACAAGACTTCATCAATAATGGTATTTTACAGCTGTCACAAAAGGGAGATGTCGCTCACTTTCAAAGGAGAACTTCTTGCTGAGAGTGTTTGTTGGAAGATTCATGAATACCTCAATCGACACTCTTGTGATGGAGTATTTGTTTTTTGGTCTAATTTAACTTCTAACACACTACCTTAGAGTCATTGTAAGATTATTTGATAAAGGTCCTTATCTAATCTGAGTCATCCTTGTAATAGTTGTAACAGTCTGCCTGTGGGAGTTAATGTGAACGCTTTAACGTGATTAAATCTAACTAAACATTGCAAAAAAAAATATGTGTACACCAGTGGTAAGTGGTCTTCCCGATCTTATCTGTGGACTCCAGAACGATCTCAACATGCTGACTTATCAATTCCATGTTGCTCCAATTCTTTTTCTCTGGGTATCCATTCGTGAAGCTGTTGCCATGGGACCTGCGGAAGAGATAAAGTAACCCTTTAAGGTGTTGTGATGCTGCAGTTTTACCTGCACATGTTGTTTTTCCCAGTCTACCGTTGGGAATGTACCTTTCATAGATCCGTAGAAAAGATGCTGAAATAATTGGGTAGTGTGTTTCCGTGAATTGCTCCATCCATCTTAACTTCTACTCTGTGTGCTTCTACCTTTCACATTAAACTGCCCATGACTACCATCTACATCTGTAGCCCTCTCACCTTTCTGTATGACTCCTGAGAAAATATGAGTATAAGAGCAAAGCTGAATGAATGGAACAAAAGCATGGGTTGATGCGGCGGAGCTGGGTGTCTCAGCCCGATGATGTTCACGTCAGTTGTTTCTGTCTTCATTATTCCCCGTGGATTGACACATTGCTCCCCTTTTGTTCTTCCTCTTGTCTTTCCTTTCTTATTCTCTTTCCACACTAGGTTTGCAGTTAATGTGTGTGTGTGTGTGTGTGTGTGTGTGGTGCCTCCTGAGTCTTTCGGATGATGAGAGGAGGGATGCGGTGTCACTTCAGTCAGTGCCTCTCATCCGTCTCCCCCCTCTTGCAAGTGCATTCATCCTTAACACACATACACACATGCGTCGATGCGGAGACACACACCTGAGCAAGCAAGACCTCAGAGATCTCTTTTTTAATCGTCGTCTTTACTCCTTTTCTCCGAATTTTCTTTCCCTTTCTTGTTTCCCTCTCATGAGCTCACTGGCCTTTCTCTTTCTCTCTCTCTCATGCCCTCCACATACAACCTTTTCTTCCTTTCTGCATCGCTCCTCTCCTCATAATTCCTTGTTGCTCCAATCTCTTCATACATCCTGATTTAGCCTTCTTGTCCATATTTCCTAGTTTTAGACATGTCACCTTGTTCTCTGCTCTCTTGCCCCTGCGTTTCCCCCCGGGGAGTCATTTGTGGGATGCGGCTCGCCTGTGTCCCCGCTACAACATCCCTGATAGCAAACAAATGAATTTAAATGGTAGCAGGGGGAAGAGGGGAGGGGTCTGCATGAAGCAACCTGCAAACCTGCAGTCCCAAACCTGCAGTCTGAAACTTATTGTTAGTCGTAGCCGGTTTGTAAACCTGGGAGAAAGACTCAATTACTCAATAGTTCCCTTGGTTTGGACCACTCACTGATTTCACATGGTTAATTATAACACAGCCTGTCCATTAACAACCAAAACCAAGATAAAATGTAAAACATTTACGTAGAAATTGGTATTTTTGTGTTTTAGCGCCCCCAGTTTCAGAGTGTAATCCCGCTGTGGTAAATATGGACAGCTGTACACGTGCATTTGTTATGATTACATTACTTATGATCCAAAAGCTAAAAAGTTGACAACTTTGCTAACAGCCAAATATCAAGCAAATGCAACAACACAACACATAGCAGCCAGCTAATATTACTTACTAGTCCAACAGCAGTCAGCCCAGCTTGGCGTCTGTCTTTCAGCCTTTTATTTCACCAAGCTCTCACCAACCACTAAAAGTCAGTCCCAGATTTACTCTTGTCTGGCGGCTTCTTGCTCGCTCACTCTCTCGTTTTCCCTTCTTAGCTTCCTCTGTCAACATTCTCTTTGGTCTCTTCCCCTCTGTCATTATGTCCATAGAGGCTGCTGAGCCCGGTTACATTGCCCGCTTGGCCAGCTCTGGTTCTAGCATACAGACTCTGGTCCCCATCAGCAGGCCTGAAATTGTCCTCCTCCCAGTGGTCCAAAACGCCTGTGGTACAAGCACTAACACTCCCCCGGTGCTCTGAGCTCACAGTCCGGGCAGCCTGGCTAACAAACTGTGCTACAGTAAAAGCAGCTATAATTTGCATCTGCTGTCCAGACCGAAATGAACAACAGCATACAAGTCTCCTGATGAAGATAAAGATGAAGATGAAGGCGAAGGGCACCCACCAAATGAACAGCCCACCAGATGGATGCCAACGTTCTACCTGTGGGGAAGAAGAGAAGGCTGAAAGAATACCATTTAATCACCCACTTGCAGCAATGAAAAAGTCTTCCACATGAAATTACACCTTCATGCCATCAGATGAGGATGAATTCTTTCTGCTGCCATAATTAAAGAAAAGGTATTAAGCCTTTTATCAAGTTTAAAATCCAACAGCTGATATTTGAGGGAGGCCATATGTTCAAACTTTGATATAATGGCTTTGTTCTATCTTGTAGTTTGTTATTTGCACCTAGCTGCCTGTGCTGAACAGCTGGACTGAAACTGCAATGCAGTAAATACTAAGAATAAGTTTTTGTATTTATTCTTTTTCTGGAGGTGTTTTTTTAATTCCTAGTGAAGTTATGAATTATGTTCTGTTTCCAAAATAATTTGCACTTTGTTCCTGGAAAAAAAAAAAAAAAGCTAGTTTGACTTCCTCAGAGTTTTTAAAAAACATATTTCCTCCAACAGAAGGTGATTTGTTCAACTGAAATTAAAGTGAAGACATCATCACCACTCAAATTATGAATGCATGATCCAAAACCAGTATGGACGATATGGCAAGTACCGCTGGAACATGACTCTGTCTAGTCTGAAGTCTCTGACATGACACCAGAAATATTATTGCATATTAAACTGGGCCTACATAAATGTCTAGGGCAGCCTATCGTGTCAGCTCACATGATTGCACAACGATCAATGTGTAGCCTGTCATCAATGTTGTAAATCATTATTATAGGATTCATGTTAATGTGTAATTTCAGACAAAACAATAATTTGGTGCCCCCCCCCAGGTCCAGTAACTCTGTAGACCCCCCTAGGGCTTGCGGACCCCTTGTTAAAGACCCACGCAGCACGGCTAGTGGAACTGGCAGTTCAGATGCTAATCGTAACATTACTGCTGAAGCCAATTCATTCAAATATATTGAACAAAAAAACCCCCTCACATTTCTATACATATTGCACCTGCTGGGTCTAAAAAAATTCAGTTACCTCCTCAAAAACAAGTTGAAAGACGTATGAGTACTCTGAGATCTGCAGCCTTTCAGTGGGGTCAAAAAGCCATCGTTCATCAGATTAGTCACTGGTGTGTAGCTGTCCAGGTGTGTACCTTTGAGAAGGAAGGTAAAGCAGCTTAATAAAAAACGCAGATATGACCATGATTTAGATCATTTTAATCTGTGTGAACTGAACGGAACTAGCTCTTTCTCTCTCTCTCAGCAAAGTTTCTAGGTATCTCATTGAGACTAATCTGGATAGATTAAAATGTCAGACTGTTTGACAGTCTGTCCATCCACCCATCTATCTATCCATCCACCCCTTTGCCTGTCTGCTATTTCCTCTTGTCTTCCATCCATTCATCACCCATCTGGCTAGCTATTTAGCTAACTCCCTCTCCCTCTCTCCGCCCATCAGCCATCCATCTCTCTCATTCTTTATGTCTGTTTCTGCACACATTTCTCCCTCCATCCGCCTGTCTGTCTATGTGTTTTCCTCTGTGCGCTGTTGGCAGCATTGCTAAAAGGCTGTCAGCTTTGACCTTTACCTGCACCCCTCCACCTCCACCTCCACCCCCGCCCCAAACCCTACACCACCAACACACACACACGTTGTCTGGAGAGAGACGGAGAGATGCTCTCACCTCCTCTACTGTATACAGTGAAGTACAAAAGAACTAACAAAGAAGGAGGGAAAGAGCACATGAAGGAAAATTAAGAGAAACGTGGAGAAAGAAGGTAGGGTGAAGGTCTGGAGAAAAGATGTGCAACAAAAATACCAAAACAAATACTTGGAGAATAAAAGTGGACTGTTGAGCCAGGCAGACAACAGGTATTGATTTTTGTCTGCTTAAGACCAAAACACCAATAAATGACCTTTGGAGTTATTATGCGAAAAAAAAAATATGAGTAGTTACTAAAGAACGAGTGAGGAACGAATCAGGGACGACTAGATAGTCCATGAATTGTTAATAAGTAGTTTGTGAACTGATCTGAATCGAGAGCTTAGTATAGATAATGATACTTTTACTATACTCTTATTATTTAATTGTTATTATTACTATTATACTCTTTCTTAATGAGTCATTCCAGACTACTGCGGCAAACTACTGTGCCCCCCTCATGTGATCCATCACGTTAAGTAGTTACTAAGTAATTGCTTCTTACTTCATTATTACAAATAGTTGTAATAAGTAGATATTTTACACCTGAGGAAGCACAAATCACGAGTCACTAATGTTCAAATAATTAGCTCAGCTCAATTCGATTCAACTTTTTTATATACATGGATATTTACAGAGACCTAACAATTCCCACCATGAGCAAGCACTTGGCGACAGTGGCAAGGAAAACCTTTTTTAAGAGGCAGAACCTGGCTCAGCAGCTGGTTCAGAGTTAATTAGGATCGACTCGTGAAGAATGTACGTCGATTCACAGAAATTTATGAAATAATCATTGCCTGATCTATTAATACAGTATTTCCCAGTCAGTTCTCTTGTAAATCCACTATTCTATCTGCATTCAGAGTTATTCATGAGCTACCTCTTGACAATTAATTAATTAATTATCAAGTCGTTCTTATGACTTCATGAATTTTACAAGCAGGCAATAGCAAGGACAATTTTTACACCTGAGGGGCCACAAAAATGATCAAATAATAATTGTTTGTCACTAGTTTGTGTCACTCAATTCAATTTATACTCTTTACAATATCATTAACAGCGACCCAACAGTTCCCACCACGAGCAAGTACTTGACGACAAGGAAAACCTTCTTTAGGAGGCAGAACCCGACTCAGCAGCTGGTTCAGAGTTAATCGACTCGTGAAGAAAGAGGTCAATATGTCAATTCACACATATTTATAAAATAACCATTAGCTGATGATCCATGAGGAGTATCTTACAGTCAGTTCTCTGGTAAATCGTCATTATCTACCATATAGTGCTGCATTCAGACTTTCTCACTAACTACTTCTTGACAGTTCATTAATCCGTAGTGAGAGAAATAATAACAACCATATGCAAATATGTAAATATAGTTCCATTGTTTTCAGAGTGCTACATCTGTTGAACAGAGCAAAGCAGTGCCTTACTCTGCAGCTCCCAGAGTTGCAGTTTGTTAAAAATAGACAGGTGTGACAAGAAAGTCAAAACTGGAAATGCAGTGTAGGGGACGTCTATAAGGACTATGGCTGTATTACAAGCTCAGTGTGGATGCAGAGTGCAGGACTTTTACAGTGAGCACTGCTGTTTATTTTCCGGGAATAATCGGACTTGTAATGCGACCGGACAGGTGTAAGTGTGTGCTGCTTTACACAGCTGTCAGCCTTCCTGGTGCATCATGTCGGTGATTTTTCACGGGGAAGAGAAAAGGGAAGCTGTGACCGGGACGACGCGGTGAGTCACCCTGCTAATGGACTACCTCTCAACCTTTGGGGTAAAACAGAACAATCCTAATGGCAATCCAGCTGCAACATTTTAATTAAATCTTGTGCATGTGTATCTCTTTTTCTACTAATTGGATGTTACTAGTGTGTAAGGCCAAGCTGCAGCAGAGAAAGTATTTGTCACCCAGCATCATCTGTACTTTCTGTGTTTAAACCTGTTTCAATCAGACTGTACTGCCATTTCATTTCACTTTGTTCATTCATTGCTGTTACAGCTGCTGCTGACACTCCTTCTACTCCTTCTATGAATAACTTCTCTTGCTTTGCCTTCTAACTTCCTGAAGATCTGGCGGATCCTGATTGGAGCTGCCCTCCAATCCACAGGATTCAGGACTAAATTGTGGATGTTAATTCCTGAATGAACTACTAGGGGGATGGGCCAGATATAGTTGAAATACTGATGACCCACACACAGTAATACTTCAAAATAACTAAGTTTAGGGATGCTGTTTTCCTGTTTTTTTTTTGGTTTTGGCTTTACCTTTTTGGGTTCTTTTAGGAAGTTTTTAAGCGTGTGAACAGCATGCAGAACAGCTAGCTAAAGTCAACGAATACACTAACATGCAGGACAAGTAACAATGACAGTCACTATACCGACCTATACTTTTACAGAATATGTAACTAAAGACAATTACTAAATATATGTATCTATATGTACCTCAATAGCCCTATTTATATTTATTTCTTTGATTTGAACAGCGTCCACTTTTCCCTTGATTTTTTTCCCTTCTCCCCCTGTATGCTGCCTCATCCCTTTTTTTTGTATCATAACTTTATTTTACCAAACATTTGGTTTTGTTCAGGCATATAACTCAAAAAATGAAAAAAAATACCTCATGGTAGAGCAAGAGGGGAAAAAAAAATCAAGGGATCATCAAAGTCAGTAGGTTTCATCTTTTTTGGTGAGTTTCATGGTGATCCATTTATAAAGCTGACTGATGGACTGACATGATCATCCCTACATGACATCACTAGGGTTATCTTCTTAGCTTCTCCAGGGCCACAGAAGAAATCATCTGTTTTCACAGACAGAGCAGCACTCCCTCTGACTAGTAAACTGAACTTGAATCAAGTCATGATATCAGTAAGATAAATTATAGTAAATCGTATATATTTATTACACAATATTTTCATGACATGATTGAATTATTAGCGCAATTCAGCATGCAAGAATTAGATTATTAGTCTGTGTAAATGTATCCGTGTCTGCTACCCACCACATGTTTCCTTCTTTTTCCCAAATTCAGGTTTTTTGGGAGCCATCTCCACAGTCTCCCAACCCTTGACCCATTTCCTCCTTCACTCACAGTATTTCCTTCTCCCCTATCCATCACTCCATCTTTTCCATTAACAGCATGTGACCTGTCGGTAAGTGGTAGTTGAATTGGTCCACTTCTCTCTTCACTATGTTTTAAATAGCACTTTTCTCTGTCTTCTGAGCTCTTAGCTACCGTCTCCACCCCTTCCCCGTGTTCTCTCTCCCAGCATCCCCATGCTGACTCTTCCAATCCTTCCCCATTCTCCTGAGTGTTTTTCAAACTGATTTTTTTATCTGAGCAGCTCGGTGGTTACTACTGGAAGTACTGATTATATCCTTCAGCACGTCTTCAACATGTTTCTGTGAACTCACGTCGAATATTTTATAGAGTGAGCTGGACTGGAAAGTGAAATGTCTGCAGATGTCAATGCGTTTGTCTGTGTTTATTGCGTGTTACCACTCTGCTGCGTGACCTGCCTGGCTCGATTTCCTGTTTTCCGCCCACTTACATACTGGGATCGATCCAACATCCCGGCGACCCTGAAAGAACTCTCTATCTCTTTCTATGTTCCAATTTTAGGTGCTCCCCCCCCCCCCATTTTTTCTTCTTCTCAGTGGTCGACGGGGAAACCCCAAATTACCTGCGAGCAGAATAACTAGCAACCAAAAGAAACAAAGTGCCATCCATTTGCTTTCTTGTCTTCCCTATGATAAAAGAGAGAAGATATTGGTTTCTTGTAATGCTTCATAACGTATTCTAACAGTTGTATTTTCTGCTGGTTTACTACTGCACCCTGTGAGATAAATGGCTCTGATTCAGGCCGCAAGACAGATATTTGTGTTCCATTTGTAACCTCTCAATTGAAAACTCCACACAGTGATCTAAAGCAGCGTTTCCCTGTTTGGGAACTTCACTAATTGCTAATCACATCACTAATTGCTGCATTGCAATAACTGGTTGAACTGAGACAACTCTTATGTCATTAGTTCCACCTGTGTTTTCCTGTGTCTGCAGTGAAACATGGCTTTGAATCTTTGGGGAATGAGAAAGAAAATAAAAAGAACAAGAAGCCTGTGATGCTAGGCTAAGCTATCAATATTCAAGTTTAGTAGGTAGTTCGTACATAAAGCATGGACAGAGTTTTGACTGGGAAACAAAAATAAGGTTTAGGTGCAGCCTCACGGGATGGATTCAGGTTCATATCAAGCGGCAACCTCCATGGCTGTCAAGTTGAGCCAACGCGCTGCCAAATCTGCAATTTCTCGAATGGCCACTTGAGGCTGGCTCCAGAAGTGAGTCAGTCTCCATAAGTCCCCATGTTAAAATGTCCAACTTCACAGCAGAAATAAACATGTTTACAGCCTGGTACAAAAATCTATTTTAGTCTTTAAAATTTCACCACCTGTACTAGAGGTGATTTTTTATTTAACTTACCAACTACAATTATGTTAAGGCTTAAAATTATGCATATTTAAGAGCGTGGCTGCTTTGAAAGGTGGCTTGTTTGAGCAACCGGGCGTCAATCAGCTCGCCACAGTGCCAGCCACAATCCACGTCTTTGCCCTTCACAACGGCTCTTCAGAAACCAATGGGTGACATCACAGATACTACGTCCATGTTTTTATGCAGTCTATGGTTTATATGCAGACATTTTGACTTTGTCAAGAGGCACAAGTAGAATTAATAACATTAATGATTGCTTCATTGGATTAACCGTTACTTACTTACTTATGTGTTTTCAGGTGCAGGGTGATCAATGTTGCTTCCAAATCCTGCAAGAAGTCATCGGTAGTCACATCTTCCTGCTCCTCTTTCTGCCTCTTCAACCTTCTGGACCTCCCTCTCTAGGTGTCTACGTTTTCACCCTTTCCTTCCTTCCTTCATCACACCTGCATCAGTTTCTCCCTTTCTTTCTCCTCCTCAGGACCTCACTCCTTTCCTTCCCGCAACTTCCATCCCTGCCTTAATGTGTGGATAAAGTGAATGACCCAGTCAGGCTCTCCTCCCTGCATATATTTAAATTAATTGGGGGCATTAGAAGCAAACTCAAGTTTTCATCTTTACGATCCAACCAGGTGCATTTAACACACTGAAATACAGACATGCACACACACATACGAACACCAGGAGTGTTAATTAGTGTGCTGCCACTCTGTGCACTCCTTCTCGGTAAAGGTAGCTGCAGTGAAAGATTTTAAGATGAAATATCTTTCATTTGAAAATATCACTGATGTAAATATTGACTGAGCAAAATGATTTTAATACAAAAAAAGAGATGAATTTCACTTAAAGTTAACCATCAACAGTTGTTTATATGATTTTTCTGATTTACCAATTCCTGAGGGAAATATCTATCTCCACTATACTCCACTATATTCACCTAAGTTCTGTCCTCTGGCGGGTTGTGGGTTTTTATAGTGTATAAATACATAAATATAAATAAAATATACAGATGGAAAACAGATACCTTCTGTGGCCAAAAACAACACTAGGAGAGCCGTGAGTGAACAAAAACAGTAAAGTTGTGGGCCAAAGTAAAGAGGCTAGTGGACCTCGAGGTTGGACAATGGCACCTGATGTTGGAATCCACAGGTAAACTTGATAATGGTGGACATGGTTCCCCATAAATGGTGGCACAAAACAATTTTGACTCTGGGATATATAGGGGGTTAGGGTTAGGACAGGGGTAGAAGGGCTGAGGTCAAGTTATGCCCAAGACAAAAATCCCAAACATGAACAAACCCTATAGCAGTTGGCACCAACATTTATACAGCCCATCCACATATTAGCTGTACTACTAGCTGTAAAATCAAGACAGATCTCCTCATGGCAACCCTAAAATGACTCATCAGAAAAACCTAACCTTAGACAACCACAGGATGTTCAAGGCAACTGCAATACAATCAGCCCATGTTATATCTAACTGCCAGCAAGACAGACAAAGGATGGAGCTTCTTAGAAGAGAGCTCAGCTCAGAGGTATTACTACGAAACCAAATAAATGAGCTGAAAGTCTCAGCTCATTTATTTAGACAGCACCTTTCATACAAACATGCAGTCCAGAATGCTTCACAGAGCTACAAAAGCTCCACAGAGAAGCTGAAAATCCTGAGTTTGTCATTACAAGCAACTGCTATCACACATTTGCCAACTTTTAAGACCTTTGTAGCTGCTTTTTATTTCGCAAAGCTCTCGCCAACAACTAAAAGTCAGTCCCAGATTTACTCATTTGACGCCTCTTACTCGATCACTCGTTTTCTCTTCTTAACTTTCTCCATCAACGTCGTTTTTGATCTCTTCACCTTTGCCATTACGTCCATAGAGGCTGCTGAGTCCGGTTACATTGCCTGTTTGGCTAGCTCCTGTTCTGGCATGACACCGGCTCCGCTTCCTTTCAGCATTTTCCTGAAAACCTCCTCTGCCCGGTGGTCGCCTGTGGTACAAACACTAACACTCTCCCGGTGCTCTGCAGCCCAGCTAACAAACTGAGCTAACACCAGCTACAGATCGCAGTAGTTTACTTTACCGTCCATCAGGAAAGTCAACAATGGGCAATATGGCTTTAACTAAAACTGAAACGCTCATTATTTCAGACTTCATCATCTTAATGTAGTCTACAATTTGATATTCTGGAAGCACACTGAAATTACTTTACTTCCACTCCTGCACATCCTGTGCACCCTGCACACTTGGGGCCTAAAAGGTAAGTAAACATAATTAAAAAGTAAACATATATTTGTCAAGCCAAATACAAGGCCCTTTGGAAAGCTTTGTCTAGAGCTCTTTTTTATATTGCTGTTGTATCCAGTACTGGTGCTTGTCTGACTTTTCATATTTCAGTTGCATTTCTGCAAGTGTGCTGAGTGAAATTTGTAACCTCTGAGTCTATAAAATCTATTGAACAGATCTGAATAATTTACTAATGAATTTCTAACCAGTGAAAAGCCATTCAAACCTAACCTTAATTCACTTTTGAAATGTGAGTTTTAACATTTGTGTCCTTGAAAGTTGCATAATATAGTTGGGACACACAGGTTGAAAAATAAAACTCAACACACTCCGCCATAAAATATAAGAAAAGATGTGCCCAGAAATCAAGAATGATGGTCATCTGTATATTGTTCCTCTGAGATGAAAGCCTTGGTTATAATGTCTTTGTAGGTGTAGACTATGTTTTATATTACTTTTTTCTTTTAAACACACACACACACACACACACACACACACACACACACACACACACACACACAGGCAGGTGTAGTGTGCCAGTGTTATTACAGTAGAAGATTGGCCTTTTCTTCTTCCTGCGAGATCAACCATCGATCTTCAGAGTCAACACAACACCTCACGCTTCTCTGATATTTGCACACAGGTGCAAACAAACATTAAAACAGGCACACGCACGCAATCAAAAACCGCCATCCTCAAACCTATGGAAAGCCAAAAGGCTCACATTTTGCCTCAATTTCCATGCCACCAGACGTTACCTGGACCTGGTCCAGTAACATTCCTGCAGGAGCAGCATCCATCTTCCATAACCGCTTCTCCTTATCAGGGTCACAGGGTGCTGGAGCTGATCCCCGTGAGATTACACCTTGGAAGAGTCGCCAGTTCATCACAGGGCTGACACATAGAGACAAACAACCATTCACACTCACATTCACACCTATAGGCAACTTAGAGTCACCAATTTAGAGACTTCTGGACACCTACATGTCTTTGGACTCTGGGCCCCAGCTAGGGGTTTGAACCAGGAACCGGCCAGCTCATCCTGCTCTGTGCTGCTTGACGTGGTTAGTCGTCGCGGTGTCAGGAAAGGAGGGAGGGATGCGTCTGAAAAGGTGCCGCTGCGCTGCAGGTGGAATCACAATCATTGTCTAGGACGCCCGTGATTAGCTCCTTCTTCTTCTTCTTCTTCTTCTTCTTCTTCTTCTTCTTCTTCTTCTTCGTTGTCACTGATTGGGTAATTACAGTTGAAATCTATTGTGAAATGGTGGCTGTGAAAACCACACGGCGGAGATCATTATCAAATGTCACCAAGCATGACACATGGTTATATGCTTGCGATTAGAACAGCGTGGCGGGGAAATTGAGACGAGACGTGTGCCTTTTGGCTTTCCATACTTCACACGCACATGCAGAAATAAGACTGTGGCCTGACAAGATTTTCATTTCGATAAACAGAGATGCAAAACAGTCTTGTGTCTTACTCACCTTGTTAGAATTGAAGACATCACCTGCTGTCTACTGGGGCACATTCACACTCATCTGAGAAAAATGAGCATCCACTACTTGGTGTTGGCCACAGTGACACGTTTTTTTTCTTCTGGGTGTGCTGCATACCAAATGTTCTCCAACATGTCTGGCTTCCTCTGGTGAACACAACAGTGTTTTCACTGACTGCCCACTTTACACCTCCCATTCAACTCTATTTAAATCGCTCTTTTCAGCAGCTTATGGCGAAGGAGTCAGTCTATTTTTGTTTTTTTTTCAGTGCCTGCCCACTTCACACGTCTTCTAGGACTAGTAGAAAATTCATGAACAGTTGATGAGAGCGAACGAGAGCTTTTTTCTGACGACAAACGGCTGCACCGTGTGTGTGTTAAGTTGAAGTTTTCCTCGCGAGTCGTGCGTTCATTCACTCGAACAGGTGTTCAGTTAATGAGTCAAAGGTCTTCGTGTTACATATTTCACGTGCACCTCGATGTTCTTCGCAGACACAGTTGGTTTTCTTTTCACATTTGGAATCAGGAAACAATTCCTCCACCGTGATCACTCTTTATCAGAGCTGCACCTGCCTTACAGCTATATATATCATGGTGTTTCTCACCTCTCCCACGTTTTTTTCTTTCAATTTACCACCCTCGCTGCTGCTCTCACACTTGTCTCGCAAGTCCCATCTTTTCCTCTGCCTTCCAACTGTCATGCTAACAGACGAGCGGCCCTTTACGCTTTAACCGTCTACACTTTTAAACATTATCTTTCATCTTTTATGACGGTGTTTTTGGTGTGTGTGTGTGCCTGTGCTGTTCTTATATACATGGACAGATTTGCTACACACTCTGTTCTCCAAACGCCGGCTATGACAAAGTGTGAAATAAAATGAGAGCGAAGAAAAACACAAGAAAAACAGATTTTGGTTGAGAGCAAAGGAGAGAAAAATCTATGGAAGTTCATTAATGACTAAAGCAAGCACAAAATATCAGTCTGAAAAGCGAGGTTATAGAGTGTGTCAAGGCAGATTCTTAGCAATATTTTGTCATTAGAGCTCAGTTCAGCTTCTTTCGCTTGGTATTCTTTGGAGAAAATAGCTATTTGAAAGCCATGGGGTCTCTCTGGTCCTCCCACTCTATGCGCATTTTCCTATTTTCATGTGCTGGAATACTACATGACTCAAGAAATGTGTGGTGATATTATTAAAAATTATTTTTGTGAAGATTTCATGCCCTTTTATAGACAGCAGAGAGTAGCGTGATGATAGAAAATAAGGTGGTAGATGGAAGAACTGACATGCAGCAAAGGTGAACAATTGGTCAATGCATTTACCTCGAGGCCATCTGGGCACCGATGCTGTAAAAATTTGATTAAAAACATCAATTAAGGCAACAGAAGCACAAAATATAACACAAGACAGACCTCAAGATCAATAAATTAAAGCCAGACTCACTTGTATCACGTCAGTTGATAATGTCCTTTGGTGGAGGAGTATACCCGGATGAAATTAAATTGACCCTTTGGATCCTGGTAGAATACTAGCATGTTGTTGCAGTTCACTGAGAACTGTCACTCAAACAAGCATTTTTTTCTTACTTCATCAACAAACAGCTTTATCTTAATAACAAAAAGAAATTGAAAATCACAAGCTGGTTCATTTTCATAAAAATTTCCTCTTCAATTTGATATCAAATATCTTTTAAAGTTTGATTAAACACAAAAAACAAATAGCAATAAATCTGTTGTAAGTAGCTATTTCCTTTATAAGAACAAACAAGAAAAAAATTGCCCAATTTATATGTATTAAAGTCACCACGACCCAGCCAGTCCTCCCTGCCGACTCTTTGGCGAACAGTCCTGCTATTTATCTGCTGGTGATTATGTGATGAAATTTCAAGCAACCACATTGTTATGTCAAACAATGGTAATGAGACAGTGGGTAGTGTCTTTGACAACTCATATGAGAAAAGACCTTCGAAATGTGTGTGTAAAAGTCGAAGCGAACCAGTTGGTCCTCCCTGACGACTCTTTGGCGAACTGCCCCTGGAAAACAGCCTCCATCTTTGGCCATGAGAGCCGTGTAAGTCTCTCTGTTTACTGATTACTGATTTATTTCCCTCACACCTCAATCTTCCATAATATTGCAGTTACAGTGGAAACATGCCAAAAATAAATAAATAAATAAATCATAGATATCAACATAATGATGTATAATTCTGGTCCTGGTTACTGATGACAACTTATACCATGTACAATACAAAGCTCATTTTCCATGTTTTGCTGCAGTGGGAATGATTTCAGAATGCGTTCCCGGGCACTGTAGCGATTAGCGATTATCTCTGTTCTCTTGACACAGTTCTGTGGACTTGGGGCAGTTGCCCATTTTTCCCAGTAAGTAATTCAGATGTCAACATTCTTTTCTTTTAACCATAACCATATACTAACTTTTTAAACCATGTTTAAAATTGCTCCTAATAATGACTAAATATGTTATTTTGTAACCAAACCATGTTATCTTGTTAACTTGATGTTTTTTTGACAATAAGGTGTCGTGTCATGTAATTTTGGAAGGTAATGATACTCTTTGGTAGCTTCTTGATTTCTTGTTTTTTGCAGTTTGTATCCATCAAACGCAGCCTCCAAGTGAGAGTAAAATCTATCAGATTTTATCTGTATTTGAAGTGACATCCCGTCAGACCACTCATGTGACATGAGGCTACTTTCCAGTGTGCCACATCAGCTTTTCCTCACAAATCTGTCCACGCACGCCCTCAAATCTTAAACGCGGCGCTTGATCACAGCTTGAATTTGATTGTGTTTGCTCTTGAGTTTTGTCATTAATAAGCCTCCGTATGCAGAGAGAGAGACAGAGAGAGGCAAATCACGACGCAACAAGCAACGAGGGAACAAGGAAGGGTAAAAAAAACGAGAGAGAAAATCTATGTGCCAGTTCGTTTGAGATGTCGAGTTAGAGCGAGAGAGGGAACGCTCCAAAGGTGAGAGGGAGGACAGCCAGGAAGAAGAGGACGAGAGAGAGAGGGAGAAGTGATGACAGGTTATTTTTCACCTTTCCTCTCCTGACGGCTGATGTTATTTCCCATTCTCCTCGGACACACAGCAGATCCAATCTAAGGCTTCTCTGGACGGCCCTTCTGAAGCCCCATAACCAAATGAAAACCTTTATTACATACACCTTACACAGGCCGCGCACACACACAAATCACGACATAGAAACGACACAATACGTACACGGTATATCCAATATGCCTACGCTCAGAGTGAAAGAAGAAATATCACATTGTTACATACACATTCGCTGTAAAGATGTACTTGTATATGCAGTATATAAAAAAAAAAAACACTGACACCAACACAGCAGTTTGCACGTATGTGCAAATGCAAGTAGTTTTTTGCTCGACCTACGCTGCCTGACTGGGGATTTATGTTCCACATGTGTCTGTGAAAAGTGAAGCTTTAATTCTTTGGCTGTTAGTTTGCAGAGGTTTATTATTGTTCATAGGGCTGAGTGTGTACACCGGAGACATATACAGCAACCAACACACACACACACACACACACGTGTAAGCACAAAACCTGGAGGGCCGTGTGCGTCAGGCCATAAAAATAAAAGCCCCACAGAAGATCTCTTCTGTGAGTACTGTTAAATTGTTATTCTACCTCTTCCCACCTCCCTCCCCTCTCAGTTTTTATTCATTTTCTTCTTCTTCCTCTCCTCTCCTTACCTCCCTCATATCTCATGTATGTATGATCTCCAGGTTGTAGCAACACTAGTCTAATTCTCAGAATGAGTTTGGGACTTTCGAAGAGAGATTCACACAATGAGGCCTACAAAGAGATTGAGATTTAGCAAGATTTCAGACGCAAACTTTAGAGGAGAAGGAGGCCTTTATAGATACAGAAAGAAACAGAGAGAGTCAAAGAGAAATACACTAAGAAAGAGATAAAGGCCGAGTGAGAGGGGTGATGACAGCTAATCCGATAGGTGTGAGAGAGGAGAGTCAAGGTGAACGTTATTCTTAACACGCTACTACTACTATCAGGTTATTTCAGTCTATTAACGTAACACAGAGCGGGATCGCACCCTGGGAACTGTGGGAAATTGAGTTTTTGTATGCACTGGGGGTGTGTATGAATATGAAGGAGAGAAAAAGGGAAAGGTCAGAATTTGAATTTGATGCCTGCGACATGTTCCAAAAATGGTTGGGATGTGGCAGCAAAAGACGGGGAAAGATGTGGAACGCTCAACAAACACCTGTTTGGATTGTTCCACAGGTAAACGAGTTAAATGGTAACACATGACGGTAGCATGATTAGCTATGAAAACGGCTCAGTTCACAAGCAAGAACTGGGCGAGGTTCATCGCTTTGTGAAAAAATGCAATCCATAGTATCACTATTGCATCTCTGTAAATAATATTATAAAGAATATGATCTAGACCTTCTCTATATGGAGCCAAATATCAAGCCCAAGTCCAACAACACAAGAAGCCCAGCTCAGCATCTGTCTTTCAGCCTTTTATTTCTCGAAGCTCTCGCCACCAACTAAAAGTCTATCCCAAATGTATGCTTGTCCGGCAATCTTGGTCCCTTCTTGAGTCTTTTCATCTGTCATTATATCCATAGAGGCATCTAAGCACGGACACATTGCCCGCTTTCCCAGCTCCGGTTCTGGCATGACACCAGCTCCGCTCCCCATCAGCACCTATTCGACTAAAACTAACACTCCCCCGGTGTTCTGAGCTCACAGTCTGTGCAGTCCGGCTAATAAATTGAGCTGGAGGACATCAGAAGGAAAGCAAGAAACATTTACTCCATAAAATATGATCCAGTTTCACCAAAATCACTGAAATAGATGGCAGTGTATGACTTAGTGTGTGCCGTAAAGTGTTACGCACTTCTCGTGGGTCTTGTGGGATTGTACCCAGAACGCAAAGTTACATCATGTAAGAACAGGCGTACAGGGCGCAGAGTGGGAATGACCGACACACCATTCACCTGATCATGTGTCAATGAAGCATCAAATTTATTTTAAATCTCTTATTTAATAGTAGTAGTTGTAGTACGTAGAATAGCAACAATGTTGCGACATGGCTGCTGTGGTAAGGACTCAGCTGTAGCACAGGTTGCGCATGCTCTACCAGGGTTCCCCATCTGTATGCATCTATGAATATTCTCTAAAATTTGCACGAGAAACAGAAAGAATTGTTTGTTTTTCAAAAAAATAAACGAAGAACCCATTCAGAATGAGAGGGCTATTTCAATTCTGTGAAACTGTAAGAGACTGACTAATTCTCTAGATGCCTGTCTACCACTGATGTAACACACAGTGTGAAAGACGTTGAGCCACGTTTTATGATGCACAGAGGAGCACCTAGACATGAGTCATGTTCCAACCACAAAATGTGCTGAAACAAATGTTCCCAAATGAACTAACAACAGCTACACTTGTCTTTAGGAATAAAAGGCTGACAGACTCTCCAACGGGTTACTGCAGCAACTTCTGAATTCTCCTACAAGTCTGTCTTACAATATACAAGACAGGGTGTTGCTCTGGATAATAGATACCCTTGTTAAGGTGACTGGACTGAGTTTGTGGGAATTCATCCAATGGCTACCACACTCCTGAATCTACAAGTCACAAACTTTCTATTATCAGACTTTCTTTCAAAGATTAAATCAGACTTTTCAAGTCAGACTAGACCTTTCATTTATCTAAACATAGAGAAAAAACATATGCACTCAAGGTACAGTTTCAGATATTAAGTATGCCTGCTCTGAGTGGTTTTACTTTGTCGTTGATAGTGGATGGATATCATGTAATATTGATGAGAGGTTTCCCAGAGAGTTTGTTTCTTGTTTCTGCTGAGTGCTCTCTCCACAGTAAAAAAAAAAAAAAAGGAGCACAGAGCACACATAACAAATAAAAAACATTTCCCAAAAATCTAACATCATACATTAGCTGCACTCCGTATGAACAAAAAGACAATAACCAGAAGAAACCACTCACCCACTATGTTATGCTGTATGAATTACCTGAAGCACGCCTTATATAACTCCTAACTATCACTGATAACACATACAAATGCTGTGTTTACTCATTGCTGCATTAACATGTCAAAGGATTTCTTACCTTTTACACGATTCAGTGGCTGCTGAAATTGCTCTAAAAGAAAAAAAATCGTAATATTTGATCTCTGGAAATATACTTTTCATCTTGTGCCTTTGTAGTTCAGCATTTTGCAGCTGTAGACGTGTTTAGAAATACTGACTATTGCATTAAATATGAAATATATAGAATATATAAGTCCATCGGGGTCCTGATGAAGCTATAAAACCCATGCAAGGAAGCCTTCACGGGTATGTGGTCACCATTAAGACCCCTTCTATCCTTTCATCAGCAAAGAGATTTTTGGGTAAACAATCGCAGAGAAACATGAGCATTAATTTGGAGTCTCTCCAGAGTTGCGATGGCCCTAACACTGTGCTCTGAAACCCAATGGCTCAATGGCAAGCAGCACTGGTGCGCTTGCGCCCAAAGTTCAGGCAGGTTGAACTTTGGCCATGGAGAGCGCACCGCAAATCGCATTCTTTCTAAGAAGGGCCATGAGCCATAAAAACCAAAACAACAAGCTGAAAGATGCTAAAATGGTCCATAGAGCTGGAGGGAACTCCAGTCAGATAATAATGAGCAACACTTCTCTTATATAATGTAATTTGATACATTGTTAATAAAAAATATTGATCAGGTAATTGTTAATAAATAAATAAATAAAGGTTTAAAGGATACTGCTGTATCGAGTAGTATGACACGAGGAGTGAGACAACCATACAGGTTTGTTTGCAACCTATGATTGTTGCCCAATTTTTAAGGATATCACCATGCTCCAAGATCTTTTCTTTTACCAAGCTATTATTAAACCTGTAAATGTTCATTTATTTGTTTATTCACGTTGTTTGGCATGCAGGAAATAATGCTATAGGCACATGGTTATACAAGTAAGCACCTGGGTCCAATGGTCCCAAAAATTACTCAGCACATAGAGGACTGTTTTAAATAGGACGTGACAACCTTGCAGTGCACTAGACTGTCACGCCCAGCAACCATCAGACCCACCAATGTCCTGTCAACAAAATGTAATCAGGTTTGTAAAATGAGATTATAGGCTGCACTTTACATATCTGATTTGATTATTTCAGCTGAGGTGCTGGATACAGTGACAGACGATAATTCACTTAATGGCAGCCCCACTTCAAAAATATGCCTATAAATAGCAAGAGCGTATGTTAATTAATCTTATGCCAGGACGACTGTATATTAAATAACCAATTAGATTTGTGGCAGCCTGCTGCATCAGAACTTCACAATGCTGATACGTCGATAAAAACAGGGGGAAAAAAACATTGATACTGCCAATGACTGCACTTATTTTACTCCTTATTACCATTATTATTGTTACATATGCACTATGAATATTATGACTTATTTAGTTAATATTATTAAATTAATTACTTTTTACTTACTTATTTATTCACATTATTCCATAATAACCTTTATTATTTATTGCATTTTTTTTGTACACTTTTTTGTGCACATTAGTGAGAAAAACAGCCACCTTGACAAAAACAGAAAGATAATGTGTCTGTATAACGACATGCTTTATTGCATAGACTGATGTAAATACCTCCTGATGCAAAAACTGATCCAAATCAGTTAAACTTATGACACTGTTATTGACATATTAATCTTAATTATCACACAATTTCAGTCATCGGCAGGTTGAATCCAAAAGCTAAATAAGTGAGCTGTGAAGTCAATATAGATAAAAAAAAGACCTAATGGTGCTCGGGATCATTGAAAGTTTTAAACATCATCAATTCCAAAGTAATCTGCAGAACATGAGCATGTGATAGAGTTGAAAGCTGCAGAACATGTGATTAAATGGACCATGTCAACCATCAAGGTAAAGAGTGACCTGTCTACATTAACTATAACTTAACTGTACACTGTGAAAACTAAAAATAAATAATGTTGTTTGGTGTGGAGGAATGCTGAGCCAGTGTCATGCCAGAACCGGAGCTGGGCTTCTTGCTGTTGGACTAGTAAGTAATATTAGCTGGCTACTATGTCTACTGTATTTTTTGATTATAAATAATGTAATCAGTGATATTGCACTCTTATTTCTACAGTGTTGCTTTAAAACTAAACAAGTTACTCAAGCCACCGATTCATAATTAGTATACTGTAGCTATACACTAAATGTACTGTAGCTTTGTTCACTGGTTTGTGGTTGTTCCCTGCAGTGGCTTGATCCAGATAGAAGTTAAGATTACCTGAGTTCAGGACATGAATAATCTAGCTGCCGCTGGCTCTATCAAATATTTAAAGATTTAAGAATGTACCATTTGTGATCTTGCCCTTGCTGTCTCGCACAACTGTCCCAGCCTCCCCTTTGATTAGGCAGAGCATACTGAGATTGAGAGCCAGTTTAGTGCATGCAAACAGGAGAGTGTGCATCGGCCGGTGGAATAATTGGGACCAGACACCATTTTGCCGACTGCCTCCATTCCCGCTCTGTCAGTGGCGGCTCCTAAAAAAAGCTCGTTGTGTAATGTCCCAGTGGTCAACTGCATCCTCTGCCTTTTTTACCCCCTTTTTCTCTTTGTGTTTAGAGATGTATGACATGTACAAGCAAGCAGAAAGCATAGATGAAGCTCCCCGATGAAACAAAAAGAGGGCAGACAGAAAGCAGAGGGCATTAGCTTTTTTTTTTCCTCCTACTGCTTCCACCTTTTTGAGACGGTGGACAAAAAAAAAGTACTATACTGTAAGTCAGCTAATGGCATGAGGCAATGAGAATGCATGCTCACATGAACCCACCTACACCTACATACACACAAACACACACACACACACACACACACACACACACACACACACACACACACACACACACACACTGTACAACAGGGTCTCAGGAGGGAGGCCACCGATCACCAGACAGCATATCCCACTGATGCCTGGTTAACCCTGATCCCTCTGTGTTTACCTGTGAGTGAGTGTGTGTGTGTGTGTGTGTGTGTGTGTGTGTGTGTGCACGTTTTGTTCTGGAAGACTGCCTCTGTCTCTTTGAGAGCTTACTGTATGTGTGTGTGTGTGTGTGCATTTGTGTGAGTGAGTGCAAGCATGTGTGGGCGTGTTGTTTTGCAGAAAACTGAGGGACTTGAGATTTCTCCTCTGAGATGTTCTTTTTAACTGTTGAAAAATCACAGTGTGTGTGTGTGTGTCTGTGTTTGTTCATTCGTTTAAATGTGTGTACATGTATTATGTGTATCTGTGTTGCATAAAGTTTTATTCACACATCCTTTCCACACCTTGTCTATAATTTACTTCATACCTTTAAGTAGCAAATTTCAGTCCATTTCCAATATTAACACTGAATATTTTTGGTTCGGATTTTTACACTCTGGGAAAATATGTAGCACTTCTGAAATAAAGGCGATCCATATGAAAAAAAAAAGCCTCACAAGGCAGTGGAAAATTGGCCTTATTACATGCAATAATGATGTCAATCACAATCCATACATAAAATCAAATCAATACGGATCAAAAGCTGGTTGAAAACCTCACGGGTTGTCAAGTTGTTGTCTTATATTTTCTGTAAATGATCAACCTAAAAAGATCATTTGTAATTTTGACACCAGTTCTTTTATTAGAAACCACAGCATTACATTTCACAGCTATGCGGATGACACACGATTATATATTTCTGTATCTCCTCATGACCTCAGCCCAGTTATTAACCTAGTACATTGCTTAGATGGCAAACAATCAAGGATAAGACTGAAATAATAATATTCGGGCCTAAAGTGCAGAGAGACCACCTGTCCAAGCATCTCTGGTCCCTGGCTCTTCACACGAAATATCAAGTCAAAAACTTGGGAGTTACTTCAGATTCTGACCTCAGTTTTGACGCTCATATCAGAAATGTAACCAAATTTCAAAGTCAGACCATTCCTTCTTCATTTCATTTAATCTTATCACCTCAAGGCTCGATTACTGCAATGCTCTTCTGGTCTGGTCTTCCTTAAAAAAATCACTAAGCCGCCTACAACTTGTACAAAACTCTGCATCCTGAGTACTGACGAAGACCAGACACACTACTACTACACAGGCACATACTACTAAACTCCCATATTAAAATCCTTGCACTGGTTGTTTTTAAGATTCTCTTATTAGTTTTTAAATCACTCAATGACCTGACACTGACCTATCTTTTAGACATACTACTGACAACAATTGAAAATATTCAGTGGTTTGTTGCATAATTATTATTATTAAGTATTGTGAATTCCAGGGCACTTGCAGGTTGAAATGCATTTAAGCATATTTTGCAAGTAGCTCTTCAATCATATTTTCCAGCAGGTGACCTCCTTATTCCTTTGTTGTGAGATGCTGAATATTTATATATCATACATCAGTTTAAGTATCCAGTCATTTAAGTGCCCTACATAAAGCCTCACATACAGGAAGTGTACATTGTGGACTTTCCCCTCTCCATTATATTGTGTGGAAATGAAATATATGAACTTTATTAATAAATTATGACTAAATTATATTAATAGATAACATTGTCATTTCCTCCCCTCAGTGTCAATCATCAGACATGGAGGCAACAGCTATACTTCACAATATACAAATTTACTGAGGACATTTGTGTGTGTATCAGGTACAGGAAGGCTTGACTTCAATTGTTTCTCGTAGGTGGGGACGATGTGATAGCCAGACATTGGAAGCATCACAGCCAGACTTGTTTAGTAATCTTTAATTAGAAATTCACGGAGGGAGGTGTGATTATAATTGTATCTGTATGTATGATAACAAACTGTATATTTATAACCAGGCATTAGCAGGTGTGTTCACAACATGTGAGAATTGTGCTTTTGTCTAACATTAGAATTAATGTTTTAGGGCTTTTAGAGTGTTGGTTGGACAGAACAAGCAGCCTTATTTGGAGATGTCTAGATTCATTGACGTAAACAGTTCAACACTTGGATCTTTCTTCTTAAAGAATTTTTGGATTTTGGGGGCTTTATGTATAGAATATGACATGTTTTCATTCGTGTATAACCACCTGAAAATAAGAATTGAATCCTTTATGTAACCTTAAAGACGCTGTGGGGGCCCTGAATGGATAAACCAAGCACTGGTTCTAGATGGAGCCTTGTGCTTTTTTCAGCCACCAAAAGTTCTCCTATAAACTTGGTAAGGAAGGGTGAGGCGAGGCGGGCGCAATCTCCAATGCCTCCAAATCCTCCTCCACACTAAAACTGATTATCAGCTCGAGTAAAGAGTAACAGAAAAGTTGTTAAACTCTGGTTTCCACACAGCATCTGTCTCTTTTTCTTCAGACTGCATCCTCTGTCAAATTATTTTTTGACATTTATTTTTTTTGAATGAATGAACAAGAGCACAGCTGTTTGTTGCCTCAACAGTTCCACACCTGCATTTTTCGAGAATCTTCACACCGTTCATTTTAAAACGATGCAGCCCTTTCTGTAATTTAATTTAGTTAAGGGACCTCCTTTGTTCCTTGAGGCAGTTCTGCACCGCTCATGGAAAATGACAACCAGGGACGAGCTGAATAAACACATAGAATAAGACAATTTTCTCACTAATGGGCTTCTTTTTCTACGGCTGTCGAGCTATACTATCAAAAGTAATTTGACAATTATGCTCAGGAAATTACTACATACACCTACATCTATTTTACCTATAATAGCCCCAAACAACACAGTCTATTTAAGATAGAAGTAGAGGAAATATAATGCCATATCATGTATCTCTATTCCTCTTATGTACAGTAAGACTAAAATAAGCCTGCAAATAGAAAAAGTGATACTTGTTCCTTTCAGCATTCACACCTAATTAGCTTCCAAACAGCACATTTTAGTCCAATGACGACAATAGGACTGTGTCCAGACAATATGCCTAACAAACTAGAGCCATATTTTCTTCACATTACTCTGGCTGTTAATTATTCTGTATTCCCCAATGCTGCCTTTGTAATTATGATGAGAGGAATGTGTCTTATCCTCACGATGTCTTTAATCTGATTATTTTCTTTCTGTCCTTCTTCTTTACCCCCAAAATGGATGAACTTTGGTGATCTCACTTCTTAAATGTCACGGCAGCACTGCGCAGCCTCGGAGTCTGAAGCTAGAAGAGCATCATCGGCCAGCAGGCAGGCAGACGGACAGACAGACAGCTGCACATGAGAGACAGACAGGTAATTAGGCTGGCAGGTGGACAGACAGGCAGTCAGGAAGATTGGCCTCATGGTCCAGAGGCGATGAATATGATATCCATGATCACTCTTTAATCTCTGCTGAGCACAAACACACACAAACACACACTCAGGGATGCATACACACTCAGACACACGTGGACAAAGTAGGTGTGTGGTGGCAGCTTGTTCCTGTCTGTCAGTCCAGTTAAACTGTAGTCAGGCCAGTGTCACCCTGAGAAGCAATGAGCTCTGTTCCTCCTGTGTGCCAGTGACAACCCGAGACAGCTAACACACACACAGACACAGTCACACACGGTGTGTGTGTGTGTGTGTGTGTGTGTGTGTGTGTGGTCGGCAAAAGAGGAAAATGGAGACTTGAGTGTGTGACAACATCTATATTTGAGTGTATGACAGAGAGAGAGAGAGAGAGAGAGAGACAGAGAGTAGATGCGACTCTTTCCCTGCAACCTGCATCTGAGAGAAGTCCTTTTGGCCTGTCATTCACAGTCAGCTTGTGTTAGAGGCTGAAGGAAACCCCTGGGAGAGAGAAAACAGCAACAGAGACGGGGAGGAAAACTGCAGGAACGACAGAGGGGAGGGAGGGGAAACAGAGGAAGACAAAAGAAAGTGGGAGAGAAAGATCCTGTAAAGAAACAGAGTGAGGGGGCAGAATGATGGAAGAAATAGAGAGAAGGAGGGAGAGCAAAACAGGACGGGACAGCGAAATAAAGGAACAATCATGGGAGGAAGAGAGGAAGATGGAAAGAGGAGAGTGGCAGAAGATTTAAAAAAGGGAAAGAAGTAGTAAAGAAAGAAGAATAAAAAAAGAAAAAACAAGATAAAGTGTCAAGGAGAGGCTGGAAACATGAAGGAGGACCAGTGAAAGGGCAAGTTGATAACAGCTTTAAAAAGTGTTGCTGAAGATGTTTGTTTGTCCAGTGATTTGTTCACTTATAAGCTGCTGAAATAAACATTTACTTTATTAAACTTATATGTTTTTAGCCTACTTCTTGACCTTCAGACTCTAAACTCTTATTAAATCATTAAAACTGATGTCTAAAAACAGTGGGCATATTTAGATTTGGTCAATAACATCAGAATTAAATTTTTTTCCAATATTAATGTTAGAAACTGGGATGAATCTGCTGTATTTACATGTCGAAGTCATTCTTTTTTTCATATGGGCGCACAACCACACACACAATCATAGGGCTCATAGACGAGCCCTGACAACCTGATGGGCAGCCATGAAGCGGCACCCTGCGAGCAGTTAGGGGTTTGGTTCCTCGCTTTAAGGGCAGTCCAATCAGTCCAATCTCCATACTGTGGTCTGTACTGGACTTGAACCCCCCAAGTCCCTACGGTCCAAGCTAATGCCGCCCCAAGTCAAGTTACTGTTAAGAGTACAAGCGCACCTCTGAACGCCACCGTGCCTCTGCAGGGAGATTGAGTAAACTCGATTTGGGTTTCAAATTTTTAGTCAGAAACCTGCTCAAAAGATGAGCTCAAGCTACTAAACGATCCTATCGAGTTGCATCATGGGAAATGTAGGATACAGTGTTTTTTGAACTCGATATCTCACCCTGTGCTGCATCAAATTTGACTTTGTTTTAAAGTGTATGCGCTTTACAAAAAATTCCTGTTGTATGTGTGTGTGTGTGTGTGTGTGTGTGTGTGTGTGTGTGTGTCCCTGTTGGTTTAGTTCCCACCAGTCCTCATTTGAAACACTTTCTGCATTGCTGCACCTACCCGTGCTGTCTTTTTACATCTGCCACGTTACCAGCGATGCCTCATTTTCCCTGAAATTTAAAGGTTTGTGTTCATTAATCATCATGCCTGAACGAAATCTCTTGCGTTCATTCGCAGCTTTAATTAAAATCCCTCTGCAAACGTTTAGATTTGAGATTTAGGTATTTAGACATCACCTAATAGTTCTCCTCGCAGTGTTCTGCTTCACTGATGATGATGGTGGAGGTGATGATGACGGTGATGATGATTTTGACGAGCGGAAAACACATCATCACATGTGTGGACTGACTGTGCTGATGTGTGCTCATCTTACTGCTGCTGCTGTGTGAGGTTTACCTGTGAGCTGCTGTTTGGATAGGTGAGGAGGAGATGGAGAGAGGATGTAGGAAGATAGACTTTTACATATGTGTATGCATAGGATGAGGATAGATAGGTAGATAGATAGATAGATAGATAGATAGATAGATAGATAGATAGATAGATAGATAGATAGATAGATAGATAGATAGATAGATAGATATAGATAGACAGATAGAAGTGGAGAGGCAAAGCAAGGGTAGAGAGAGAGTGAGAGATAAAGTAGTGGGGCGGGGAGGGGGGCGGTCGGCACGCAGTGATTGGAAAATATCGAAGACGCGCACGCGCTAATCCGATGATGGGTCTCCGTTACCGGGGGGGAGGGAGGGGTCTGTAAAAAATAAAAAAATAAAAAAAAAGATTAAAAAAAAAATAAAAAGAGAGAAGGACCAGGGCGGGAGCATCTTACGCTCGCGCGCCGCGTCCCTTCCTCTCCTCTCGAGCCTTTTGTGTTTGAAACTCTCATATCTCACATATCAATAATTCAAGCGCGCGCGAGAGAGAGCAGACGGAGCTTTCTCTCCTCTCCCTCCTCCTCCTCCTCCTTCTCCTCCCCAACAGCACCACCACCACCACCACCACAACCACCACCAACACCAACACCACCCTCCGCGCGCTATGAGTTCTGCTGCCTCGTCACTCGTCCAGGGCCCCTCCGCAACGCGCGCGACTCCCGCTTATTGTGTTTCCAAGTGACAGAGACAGAGAAGTGAGAAAAGAAGGAAAGAAACAGGTGAAAACTGGCGACTGGAGCGGAGATAACGGGGGTGACACCGTGAATTTTATCGGGAAGAGAAAAAAAGAAAGAGGAGAGAAGCCTAAAAATAAACCGTCTGGTTTTTTACCCCCCCAAGAGACTCCGCGACGGGAGAAAGTGTTTTCTGTAGGCTAATTAGATCCAAGAAAACGGAGTGGCATCTAGTTGTAAAACAAGCCTTCTTAAAGGTTCGTCGGGGGAACAGCGGGAAACTCTTGCTACCTTTACTTTTTTTTTCTAAAGGGGGATTAGACCCACGGTTTAAGGTGTGAAGACGACCGAACAAGTTCACCACCACCGCTCTGGTCCGGTTATGTTGGCGTTTTGCCTGCTGAGTGCCGTGTGGCTCGCGGCGAGCCCGGCCCGCGCTCAGAACGAGACGGAACCAATCGTCCTGGAGGGGAAGTGCCTAGTGGTGTGCGACTCCAACCCGACCTCGGACCCCACGGGCACGGCGCTCGGGATATCCGTACGCTCGGGCAGCGCCAAGGTGGCGTTCTCCGCAGTCCGGAACACCAACCATGAGCCCTCCGAGATGAGCAACCGGACCATGGTTATCTACTTCGACCGGGTAGGAGAAGAAAAAACTCTTCTTATATTAATTTATCGTAAAAAAAAAGAATATTGAGACATATTCACAAAAGCAAAGTAAGTTCATACATGCTTGTAGTCAAAGTAATACCACCTGCTGAGGGAATGATTGCATGTGTTAAGTTTCAAATGGTGTGTTTCATGCCTGATGTGGCAGCTGTCAAACAGCCCGTGGAGAGCACACAACTTGAGTTTTTTTCTGCGCCACAGACTCACAGAGGTGTTTAAACTGGCCTATATTACGCATCTTAAAAAAACAACAAACACTGAATATGTTATGTGAAATAAAGGCTGAACTTAGTTTAGCAGCATGTTGTGTGAAAAGCGGATAAATCAGGCTGTGGTCGGTGGACGAACGCACAGCTGCGTCTCCATGCGCCTCCGGTAATGGTCTAGTGGACAGCTCCAAGTGGAGCGGAAATAATATCCATCTCGTTAACGATTCATTCTGTAGGTAATACCTTTTCAGAGTGGTTGGGGTAAGTATAACCTGCTTTGAATATTCCAACTTGACAATATTGGATACGAGAGCTGACACGTCGCCAAATAATTCAGTAACGGCGGCGCGGGTCGAGAGGGCGAGGTCCTACCCGCCTGCCGCTAAAGGTTAATTCTCCCTCAAACTGCCGTTCAATTACACGCCCATAGTTCGCTTCCACCCATAAAAGCAGACATTTGGCTGCGGAAATGCATAATTGAAAATTCCATTTGAAAGATTGATTAAGTTCCTCCTTTCATTCCACATAAAGTTTGGAAGTTCTGACAGAAAGCGCAGATAAAAGCAGAGAGTTATTCCACCACGGCGGTGAGCGTGGATGTGTGGTCCGATGGAGGGGGCCAGAGGGGCCCTTTGGAGTCCTCTATCAAAAATATAAGTCAGATATCAATATCAATGTAGAACAGTAGAGTAATGACATGTGGACTGTTGGATTCACTAGAAAATAAAGAAATGTGGTGGCTTACTGTGCGTCTGTTTGGTCTTACATGGAGACATCTGATTGTTAAGATGCGGGGCTGTGCGTTTGGCTGCGAATGTTTGTCTATAATAAATGTTTTACGCACCCATGTGATCACTTCTGAGTGCAACCACCAGAAGGATAAAGCAATTTAATCTTTCTTTCTTTCTTTCTTTCTTTCTTTCTTTCTTTCTTTCTTTCTTTCTTTCTTTCTTTCTTTCAGGTTCTAGTAAACGTTGGGAAGAATTTTGACGAGGAGAGGAGTAATTTCATCGCGCCGCGCAAAGGGATTTACAGTTTTAACTTCCACGTAGTCAAAGTCTACAACCGCCAAACTATACAGGTAGTTCGTCTATGTGTGTTTGTCTTTTAATGTGTATTTCTGTGTGTGTGTGTGTGTGTGTGTGTGTGTGTGTGTGTCCAAACCTTCCCCTCCTCCCCCCTCCCCTCCTCATAAAAGTTGAATATCAGCCGCACTGGAAGTCATTTTGTAAGATGTTCGAGATGCCATTTCCCGGGAGACAACGACGTAGGCGGGCGTTTTTTTTAAAATTTTTTTTTTAAACAGATGAAAGCAAGTCACCCACCACCCCGCTGGCTCAATCATAATTAATCGATACGAGGGAGATCAAGCGCGTGGCAGCCTGGGAAGGAGGACAGGGGTGTTGTGGTTACTTTTGGCACCATGGACAGCGACGTCCTCCCTCCCCTCCCCATCCCCTCTCCATCTATCGCTGTCTGTGTCTCAAGAAAAAGAAGCAGCAGACTGGCTGAGATTTTTTTTGATTATTTAGAAGATTAAAACATTAAATGAAAAAACAAAACAAAAAAACAGAGCAAACAGAGACAGGCATTTTTTAATTTTCTGTCTCTTCCACACACACAGTCACACTCACATTATGTAGGGGGAAAAAAAGCACATTTTCCACTTATTTGCTTCACACACACCGCCTGCAGTATGCCCCCATCCACAATTCTCCTTTCATCCTACTAACAACTCATTTTCACTCCGCCTTTAGATGCAGTCTCCATATTCGTTTGATGTGTCAAGTGATAGGAGGCACTTGAGCGAGTCTTAAGCCCATTTCCAGCATTTAACATGCACGTGACGGCGCTTTACAAGCCACACAGCGTTAATTACAATGTATCTCTTGCAAATTAAACTGTTGTGTAATTATGCTGTTGGCTCCCCGGGGCGTTGGCATTATGTTTTTTTTTTTTTGCTACTTATACTTTATTATTGGAGTCTTGAATTAATTAGCATGGTAGCAGCAGTACCAACAATAACAACAACAAGGAGGCCGAGAGATATGCAAAGGTGGTGGGTGGGGTGGAGGGGGGTGAAGAAAAAAGCTACGTCAAGCTCGGCACATACTCCCAGATATCTTTGTGCGACTGAACGCAAATAGGCTGTGGATGGCAAACACTTGACTCATGGCAGTGAGGTAATTAAGTCTGCCATATCATGCAGAACACAGTGACAATTTGCTGTCTTCTCAGAATGAATCTGGATTGCTATGAGACGCCGTCAGCAGGAAAACAGCGAAAGAGGGACTGAAAGGGAAAGCAGAGAAACTGTTGTTTCCATTATCGCCTGACCGACTGACTTTACAACCAGAATCTTTAGGCCGGAGTGGTCCAGTGAGGTTAAATCCTCTAAACATTTCCAAACAAATGACATGAATTTACAACTTTATATTGCGTCCTGTCATGTTCCCGACGTGAAACAGAAAAAGGTGTAGGTTGTCCTCTCGCCTCCAAGCATCCAGCTCTGCGCGCCGCTCACCTTCAACCTCTTCCACTCCCATCCTCCCATCTTCCCATCCATCCAGCACATCTGCTGTGTTGAAAACTCCCACTGTTTGATTGCCTTAGAGACAGCTACTGTGGTGCATGCAAGAGATGAGAGACAGCAGGGAAAGGAGGGCTGTAAGGGATGAAGGGGGTGGGAAGGAAAAGGGAAGGAAAGGATGTAAGGAGGAAACAGTGAGAGGGGACATGGGGAAATGAAAGAGGGGGGGAGGAGAAGAAAAAAACAGGGATTTGGAATAAATGGAGAACTGAATAAAAGACAAAGAAAGGATAGAAAGAGAAGGTTCAGGCAGGTGAAGAGAGAGAGAGATAGGGAGAAAGCCAGACGTCATGACTAACTATTGATCAGTGGATGCTGTGTAGATGTACAAAGAGACGGATAAACAGTTTGTTCCATCTCTCATCAGTCCTTTCCTGTGCAGGGATCTGTCCATCTATCTGTGAGGGGTGAGACAAGTGATGTGGGTGTTTAAAAAAAGCTTTTCACCTCACAATTAAATACAGTACAGTCTCTCCAACACCATACCCAAACTGACATCCGTCAGCTGTACTTCCACTAATCGATAACTTACATTATTTATGAAAACCACTCACAATAAACACACAATATCAAACACTTCCTGGTTTTTACAGGGTGTTCATTTTGTTTGCGACCTTTTGCATTTCCTACACGTGCCGCCGCCGCCGCCGCCACCGCCGCCACCGCCGCCACCGTCTATTTGAAATGAAATTGAAACAGATGAATTCCAACTCCCTTGGTGGAACATGTTGTACCTGCAGCTTAGAACAGAGAGCACGGGGATCAGGAAGACAAACAAATGAGGTGCTGGTAGGATAACAATACTCAACAATGCGCAGCGCTTATAAATCACAAGTTTCACCACAATCGCCATACACGGTATATTGGAAGCAACTGAGGTATTAGACAGGAGGAGCAATGCAAACAAAATCAGCCTTTCAGTGTTGAAATTGGTGTTTGTATCAATTGCTTTTGTGACTGTGGCCGATGGAGGGTTAAAAAAATGGCCCGCCACAGAGAGAGAGAGTGGATCTGAATTTTAGAAAAGATCACCTAAAAGAAAAAAGCTTTTATTTTGGCGAGGTTATGGAATATTATACTGCTTTTTATTGTGATTTTACACTGTGAATAAGCTGCATTTTACAGCGGTATTTTATACACCCGAGCATTCAGATATGACATTCACGAAGCCTCGGGTCACAGCAGCACCGTAAGGGGTGAAAGCTACACAGGGAGCACGACTAAAATGCCTCACGCTGTGTGTGTGTATTAAGCCTTTCATTTTCCCATTGAGAGGAGAAAACCTGGAGGCTTTGCTTCAAGCTGTTGATGGCACATTACTCTGATAATGAAAGATTTTACCTTTTACCCACTGCTCTTCGGGCTATAGGAACTTACATTTTAACTCAGAGCAGCTGCATCTGTCTGCAACAAGGCAGAAGCCTTTCATCTCTTTCGATATCAGGCTGTACTTCCAATGCTTCCAAAGGTTTCCAATGTGCACATTTCAACTCTCTAACTTGGGTCACTGGGGTCATCCCATCTCTGTTAATTTAATGCAAGAAGATATATATATATATATATATATATATATATATAGCAACCCAGACAGTTGCTAACTATCAGTACTTACTGCACCACCTGGGCTCTGATTTAATTAACTATTATGCAGTTCATTTTATAAGTTACATATACAGTATTAGTGTTTAAAGGGGGAAAATAAATCATCATTTCATTTCTGAGCAGAACTTAGAATAGATTCATCAACATGTGGGTGGTTAGTTATATTTGAACAGAGCAAGCGAAGGATTATAGTCAGTGATTTCATTTAAAGGCAACATATCCACAGTTGCTATTATAGTTTCATTAGCAGCCCAACAGTAATCACTGTGAGGATTATGACTTAGTGGAGCTCAGCTAATTGTTTTTGTTCGATGTATAGCAGTAAACAACACGAAGACACAGAAGTGAATGTAATTGACTAAGTATTTACATACATATTTTGACCTCATAGTCTCTAATTATATTGTTTATATAATCTAGAACGAATGCTGTGTGACTGCAGCTGCTGCTCTCTGATTAAAATGGCTGTAGTGCTGTCACAGAGTGCTCATGCAGTATAAGCGGCACTTAATTAAAGTGTTGGCGAATTCTGCTTTAAAAAACACGTTTTAAAGATTTATACATCTGGATGAAACTTAGCAAAAAGGCACATCCCGTCTAGACATCCTTAAATATCATCAAACGGTTTATTTAATATCGTCTGATTCCCCATGCAGCTTTCCACTACAGCCAAAAGACTGCAAAACACTGGCTAAACACAAAAATGGCCGGTCTTTATGTAAAGAACACACACTTTAAATACATGTGTAGGAAAAAAACAGTGCTTTAAAGGTCCAGTGTGTCAGATCTAGGGTCCTCTATTTACAGATTATGTTAGAAATGAATGGCGTGTGTCAAATATGTGGAAACATGGAAAATTAAAAACTCAATCACAAAGAGCAGTGATGCTGTTTCTAAAGAATATGGAGTGGAGGGGCAGATTTTGATATTTCAAACAAAACATTCATCGAAACTGAACAGTGAGGACTGAGACAGAAAAAGCAAAAAGTTTTCAAGCATAGGATTCATATTTCATCAATTATCAGATCATTTAATGTTTTATTTTTATCGCTTGTGACAGATTATCAGTGTGTTTCCTCGCCAGAACGATCGCACCAAAACAAAAGCTGATCACAGCGTGCGCTGCGTGAACGGCCCCAATAAGTTAACATGGCCGCCAAAAGGAAGAGAGCAGTGCTTTGCTTTGCGGCGCCTTGCTGCACTTCCGCCTCCGTGCCTCGTGTCTCCGGGCGTTAGACAACACTCTCTACCACCATCACTAAACCACCAAATTAGGGAATATCATTTGGAAAAATGGTGTTCGATCCCTTTAGTAGCGTTTCAGAGACGTGGAGAAAGATTGCCAAGGCGCATTGTTTATTTTTCTTAACCTTCATTTTAGCAGACAAGGCATTAAGAACAATTTCCTCTTGACAATAACTGCCTGGGCATTTAGTGCTTAAGCCGTTCTGGCTGCACGTGGTAGCTCAACACCTTACTAAGACACTTTATGTTGGTTTTTCCTTTAATTTATTACCTGTCTGTATATGTGTTACTTTAACACAATAATAACAATTTAAGAAATGTTGCGTGACTCCTGCTCCTCCCTCCAATCTCACAGCTCTGTAAGATGTCAACATGTCACTATCTTCCCCCCTATGTCAACACAGATACATTTAACCTGTGGTAATGCCTAGATAATACACCTGAGGGTCAAACAGGATTCATAGAACCACAAGGGTATAAACCAACTCCCCACGGGGGTCTTTTCTTACTGACCTACATGGAAAGGAATAGATCCACGTGTCACCTTTACTAGTGGCCAAGATGGTGGTCCAAAGCCAGTTGAATGACTAGTTTAGTTTAGCAGGACTTCAGCAAATGCAGCAGAGCAGTGGAGAATGAACGATTTGGCCGAAATGCTAGGCCCAAGACATGGATTAACACAGTAAACTACTACTGTACTACTAGTAGTAAAGTCCTATCATATAAGAATAAAGGTGAGGATAAGGCTGAACGTTGCTTTGTAGTTTTGGTGCATGTGGTATACCGAGAAAGAATGTTTGGGGGGTCTAGAGGGCAGAATTTATGAATTTTCTCTGGTGAAAGGCTACGAACTCACAAACATTAGTTTAAAAGATAAAAAAAATGATCAAGGTCTGTAGATTAACTTATTAATATCTCATAATCTTTCATCTATCTTATAGTCTTCAAACATTTTCTGTGTGGCTGAAATATCACATAAGATGTGTCACTACACTCAACATAGGCTACTACCGCTGGGTGTTTCAGGGAAAGGGAGCCGCCAGCAGTGTGTTGATGTGTTGCACACGAAGAAGTGAATGAAATAAGCAGCATGAATTTTGTGTCATTATGAAGAAAAAAACACACAAGTCTTCTTCTGCTGCTAGCTGGCTGGCACTATATACAGTGGAGATGCAGGGAAATGAGAAGCAAGTCAAAGCAACATAAATAAACACCTTATCTGTTCCTATGTTCTCTTGCCTTTGAAATGGTGGAAGGAGAGAGCGGGAAGAAAAGACAGAATAATGGAGTTGGTTTTGTCTGTAACGGGCCAGAGAGACAATATATTCTGGGAGCCGTCAGGCTTCACACACAGAGACGATGTCTTTTAGTTAGGTTGAAATGTTCCTGGAACTGTTGAATGTGTCGCAGGATGTATTGTAATGATTTTGGGGATCTTTTTTATCTAGCATTTTCCAGTTACCTGCAAAACATTCTCAGCAGGCTCAGGTGTACTTTGTGTTGTGCTAATTAGCAATTGTTAGCTTGCTAAACTAAAATGACAAACATAGTAAACATTATACCTGCCTAACATCAACTCTTAGTCTTGTTTCCCTACACTCCCTTATGTTTTGACATGATAATGCAGTTGCAGCGTTATTGTGCTTGTGACACCTCTAGTTATTGGTGGTAAATGTGGTTAGTTACAAACTACTGCTGTTTTAATAAAGAAGTGAAAGTAGTTGGTTACCTCACTGAAAAGTTGGAGGTGTGCACTCCTCATCTAACAGCTCACTGTGGATGTTCCTTCTTGTTCCATATCTGTCTCTGAGAACCCTAAAACTAATCTGCTGTCAATAACATGCCTAAAATTACAGTTTTTAATGACATACAGTGTCAAATACATTAGATTTCCTCCGGTTTACTCAACATGAAGCTGCAGGTAGTAGGAAATGTTTAATTTGCATTAGCAGTAACTTAATAGAGCATTTTCAGAGTGCTTGGCTTTTTGCCGGCAGCTGGTGTTTATGGAAAGCTTGTGCTACTAGCTCACCAGACACCAAAACAGGAAGAGAAAACTTTTTTTAAGGAACTGAATAAAACAATAGGCCGCCCTCTGGTGATTGGTTCGAATGGTGTTCACACCAGAAAGTTATGTGAAAAGATACTTAAAGGATAATTACTTGTTTCCTCGTTGACACCTGATAAAAGTGATACTGAAAAGCATCATTATAAATATCACACATTATCATGTGGATTCACTAATTAAATTTATAGGAGGTACTTTATGGTAATCATTAACAATCCAGGAATGAAGCGTGATTCCTCTTGGTTACTTTTTAAAGAAATATTTGACAAAAGGTCAAATATAAAAACTCATATTACACCATTGGTTCTTTTGTCTGATGTGACATTTTAATGGATTTAGTTGGAGGCAATTTATGGTGATGACCATAGTTATGACTTGTCCATTAAAATCATCCATCCAGTCAGAAGGGAAAGGATCTGTTTCTTCCTAAGTGGAGTATATTAAGTCAGCGTGTTTGTAGAAATGGATGCAAAGACAAAGACATAGAGAATATATAGAATATAGAGACATTAATGTCAAAATTATGTAGTGGGGAAGCATTTCTGAGTGTTTGTACGTTTTCTTTGTGCTGTGCGGTGCTGTGATAACTCAGACGAAGCCTTCCATCTTCTGTTTTTACAGTTATGTCATTGTTTATGCGCACAAAGAGTCTGCAAGCCAGATGCTCGGTTTAATTTTTATCCAATCAACCTGCTCAGTCTTCTTAAGTTTGGCGGAACATTATAGAAAGTTATGCGAGACTGTGCTCATGTGTGACAGAGAGGAGGAGTGAGAGCATTCTTTGAATATTCATTGTTGTTAAATTGAACGAGATTATTACAAAGATCAAACATAAGTGAGTCATTAGGACTGCAGACATAGCCTAAAAAAAGATCATTAACATCTCTTGCCAACTGCTCTTTAGGCCTAAAGCTATGTTTAACTAAAGTGTGAATATTTTATCACTCATAAAAGTCAGAGGAAATCTCACGAGTCAGTTTTTGTAATGAAAGTGAGAGCATGTTGCTGACATCAGGCTTTTCAGAAAGTATAATAACGCATTAACAGACATGTGTCTTAAAGTGTGTAAGATTTACGGCACTCTATTTACAGAATATGACAAAAATAGACTATACTTTTCATAATTATGTTTTCATTAGTGTATAAACACCTGAAAATAAGCACTGTTATGTTTTTGTGACCTCAGAATGAGATTTTGTTTTGTTTGTTTGTGTTTCATGGTCACTTGCATGGTTGGTAGGGGAGAGTGACGTGAGGGGTATGCAATCTGCAACAGCAGGACAGTCTGCATGTCTGTCATTTGGTCAGTCACACAAACCATTCCTGTCCATATCTGCGTGGAGCAGCTTCAAAGACCGTGTAAGCCTGGCTGCTGCCTCACCTCCAGTCTATAGCTGGGATTGTAAGGCTGAAACATCTGCAGGATTTGCTGGAGTAGCACTTTCATCAAAATGTCTCTTTAGTTCTGTCTCTGATCTTAGTTGCTTGGTCAACAGTTATTCTGAGTGCAGAGAACTCCATGTTGTGAGGCCTTAATTTGGTATTGAGGTGGCATCTGATGCCTGTCTTTGCAAAGTTGGTGAAAGGTGATGACAGCTGATGGTTAGAGTATTTCTTATTATATTTCCACTAGTAGAATTGGACATTAGGTTTGCCACATTCTGTCTGGTTAGCAGTGTAAATTCTGAAGTCTAGGGACCTGAGCTTTAGCTGTTCAGCCTGCCCAATTATATTAATGACTGTCCAGGCAGTGGGCAGTTCGTAAAGACAGTTTCACCTCGGTCAGTTTACCCAGAATTGCCAAACCTGTTCACAGAACAGTGCCCACATGCATCATTACTCAGCTCCTGTTAATTCAAATAGAATAACTATGTGCTATAACTGCAGTCCATTTGTCCGTATGGTTAGAGTGGCTGGTGGTTGTCAGTGTTTAAGTAACCTACAACAACACTGATGACTGGTCAAACAGTATTAATATTAAAACAAATTACTATGTGCCAAAATAAAAGCATCAAAGGCCAAATCTAGCAAGAGCTAAACCACCTATGAGATTCAAAGCCACAGTCTGTGAGTGAGGACACCTGAAGTGCAGTGTGTGTGTGTGTGTGTGTGTGTGTGTGTGTGTGTGTGTGTAAGAACTGTTTGAGTCTACAAAGTGAAGCTGCAGCTGAGCCAGAGGCCAGGTTTTTGTCAGACCATTACGGTTTAGCTTCACCCCCGTGGTGTAAGGTGCCAGTTTTTTTCATATTTTGCAGTTATTTATTGAAATATTTGACTCAGGACGACAGCAGTGCTGTTAGATTACTCTCTTTCAACTGTCTTCATCTCATGATGAGGTTGCTTTCTTCATTTCTCAATCAGTGGTTTGACATTTGGCAAACTGATTCAGAGTTTCATGTTTTGCGTCTCACTCATGAAGGATTATGACACGTTAAGGCTTTTCAGTGCTTTTCCTCAAATTAATGATGTTGTTCCCTGAGGCGATATTGATATTTGCAAGATCAGTTTTTATGTCCTGGTCTAAAAGTAAATAGATCAGTAAACATCTGACCTTTGCTTGCCTTCATGTCTTCCATGACATCATTTCAGCTTGTTTTATTTTTTAATTACTCCCAAACTGCTTCCCTCAAAAACTCCCAAAAACTCTCAAAGAAAGACTTCAGTTTAGAACAACACATCTCCTGCAGAGTATCATCTAACGCTGTGTTTGCACAGGAACAAAGCAAATAATTGTGCTACAGATGCAATCTTTTCATAAACATTTAAACAGAGAACGATTGAAGCAGATCAGATGCAGTTCCTCATTAAATAAAATTCATCCGACTGAGAGAACACTTTGTATCAACAATACAAAGGAAAAACACTGACGACCAGTGCAAGTGAGGAAAAGGACAGAAAAGCAAACTCACACTGGATTCAGTTTCTACATTGATTGATGATTATAGTTATATATCAGAAGATTATCATATTTTTTTTCCTTTAAGTTACATGAAGTTGAAGATTTTCCACCACAGGCGACTTTGTATCCCAGTAAACCATGACAGTGAGCCAACATGGCGGCAGTAGCTCTAGGAACTTGGCTTGGGGAACCAGAGGGTGATTGGTTCAAGTCCGGCATGGACCACAGTACGGAGCGTGGACTTGTAGCTGAAGAGGTGCCAGTTTCACCTCCTGGGCACTGCAGAGGTGCTTTTAAGCAAGGCACTGAACACCTAACTGCTCCCTGACATGCATACTTGCATGTCTACAAGCCCTTTGTGTGTGTGAGGTTGTATTTTGGGCCTACATGTGTCAATATTTAGTGATAAAAGTAATATATTACACCTTGAAATGTAGATGGAAAGATACTCAATGGAAAGCAAAGCTGTAACACATACTCCACAGCTTACAGCCAAATTCATTATTCTTGCAAACACACGTCACTACTTGGCTCAACAATCAGACACCGTGACCACGGTGTTACACGCATCCTTTTTGTAACATCTTGTGCTTTGGTCAGTCAGAGTTAAAAAGTGAGTGAGTGCCTGCGCTGCGTTTTCAAAATGAACTCCAAAAAATCCATTCATAATGTTCTTAAATTTCCTGCTAACAAACATACAATCGAAGACGCACTGAGGTAAAAAAAAAATGAAGATTAACGCCTGTCACACTCTGCTGCTGGCAGAGGTAAAGAGGCTGCAGCCATCACTGCAGCACTGATGGAGGACGAGCAGACGGACTGCCTTTTGTCTTCAAACAGCGCTCTCCACAATGCCATCATAAGACATAGTGCTTAAAGGGTAATAGAATCTGTTGTATAGCCTTTGCCATATATAACGCTTATCTGGAATGATGCTGGCTGAGGAAACAATGACGTTTCTGCATGGAACATAAATAAGGTGCAGATACAGTGTTGCTTTTACAGTAACCTATTATCACCTACCTATGTATACAAGTGTGAAAATCCCCGGTTACAGGTTTTATGTATTCTCACTGCAGTGATCATTTAAAATGTCGGCTATTACAGAGCGCCACAGTTTGCTTTCACCCAAACATCTTATTATATCTGAAATATTCAGATATTATAGCACGCTAACTCCATCGTCTATTCATGTACAAATTTCATCCATAATTGGAAAATGGTTACAAAATGCAGCCAACAGCACACTGAGAGTTGCTAAGATTCTATTTCTAGAAAGCACCAACTTTAGTTTTCCACAATGGTGCATCAACAAATAACAGAAATCTGGAAATCAAACAGCCAGTTGAAAGCAAACACACAGAGTTGACCTATATAAATTCTGGCCAGCATAGATGGTCCAGACTCTAATAACTAGAGAGAGCTGGTGCACAGCTGGAACAGACTTGGTTTTTTCCCCCCCAAAATGCAAAACATGTTACTAGAAACTTAGTCTCCACCTCGTTACCAGCGGGTGACTGGTTTGTAGGTAATTAAAATTTTTAGACGGCATCACCAGATTTACAGCTTCCACAACATTCATTGAGAAGTTGCATCACTCTAATCCCCCTGTGCATGATATTGTTTTATTGATCGCCATTTGCCTGCGGTCCTGCCAATCAAACAGCGTTGTTTCAGC
The DNA here is from genome assembly GCA_946959425.1 of Argyrosomus regius. NCBI lineage: Eukaryota > Metazoa > Chordata > Actinopteri > Sciaenidae > Argyrosomus > Argyrosomus regius. The sequence continues at coordinate 4,442,841 of OX336886.1, read as the reverse complement.
AGGAAGCCGGCTGTTTATTTGACTCAACACACAGTAAATAAATATTTTAACATTTAAGGAGGTAGTAAGACTTTAGTGTGAATCAACAATAACAGCAATCACAATCTGTTCAAACACAGTGGGATGAGGCCTACGTGTCACTTTGACATCAGTGTCTCCGTATGGAATAAAACCATATGGATCATATCTATATACTCTACTCTATCTTTATTTTCCCCAGGAACACTTTGTTTCAGTTAGAGCCCCTGAATAGCACTGGAGTAACTTTGTAACTTCCAACAGAGGAAATTTGGCCATATTAAAAAAAAAAGGCAGAGGGTGTTACAGGCTGCCCAGACAGATGCACCATTATATATGTATCCATCACCGTGTCTATCTACATCAGTCTGCAGAAGTACAAGAGATGGTAGAAGAAAAAAAAGAAAGAAAGAAAGAGGTGACATGACATATAACAAAATATAGAGATGAAGAAGAGGAAAATGAGATGTGGCGAAAGTGAGAAAGAGAAGCAGACAAAAAGAAAAGTGAGGAGTATCATTGTCACGTCAAGACAGACGACCGGACAGGATTTGATGATGCAATAACAGGATGTCATCATGCCGTTGGCATTAAGTGCTTCACAGAGACGTCAGACAACTTCTATTTACATATCGAGACACTTTTTCCCTCCCACCCCCACAACTTTCTCCTGCCATTTCACCCCTTTGCCTCTCTTCTGCCTCCCCATTCTCTCTCTCTCTCTTTCTCTCTGTTACTCAGCCAGTTAATTGGTGCTCATGCATTAATGAATGCAGATCGATTGAGGCCTGACACGGTGCGCAGCCCTATTATCATGCTTTTATATTTATGGATGGTAAGGGTGTAGTTGACAGCATGTATGTGTGTGTGTTTGTGTGTGTGTGTGTGTGTGTGTGTGTGTGTGTGTGTGTGGTTGTAGGGAGGGAGGGGGTGGTGGACAGCTGCAAACACGCGCAACCAACACTTTATTCTTTACAGGTGTGTGTGTGTGTGTGTGTGTGTGGTGACCACAGTCTCATCCCTCCAAAGCCACTGTCACAGCTTTATTAGAGCTATACATCACTGTACACACCACACACTGACCCAGTGTGTGTGTGGCTGTGTGTGTGTGAGTAAAAAAGAGAGGGATCTGACTCCCTTTCAGACTTCAGCGCTGTTTTCTGGAAATGCTCTGACAGTTTTTCATCTTGATGTCATGATGAAAATAATGTTTTCTGTAAAAGTCATTCTGGCAAGTTTCGACGTGGCTTTGGTTTGAATAAAAGCTGAAAACACGCAAGAAAATGGACGTTAATCAGGAGATAAAATGTTAGAAATGCTGCATTTTGATCACACAGAAGCAGGTTCGACTCTAAAGAACGATTTGTAAGCCACTCTACTTTGGTAGGCGCTACGTGCTCCAAATAATACAAGGCAGCTTAGTGGGATGTTGCACTAAATAATCCGTTGTCTTTTATATAATACATATATGTTGTATCACACATGCTAAAAGCCAAAAATTCACACGAGCACCGTGGCTCTGTCCCAAGTCAACGTAACACTCCTCTGCAAACGGAGGAGAGAGATCTTTGTGAGGAAGCCAGAAAGCCATTATTTTAACTGATAGATGAGCCAAACAACGTGACACACTCCAGGTCTGACTGGTGCTTAAATAAGAAAAGACAACAAAGGAACTTGTTTAAATTATTGCTTGAGAGAAAGACAGATTATGTATGTGTGGAGGTGGGTTTGAGGGGAAGGTTGGGAACCTTTGTGAGTGTGAGTTCCACATGAGTGACTTGGCTGAATGGTCGGATAGGTGAGAGGCTGGATTTCATCTGCATGATTTGTGTGTGTGTATCTGAGGGTAACAGAGTGATGTGGTGATGCTGGCTTCTCTTTGTCTGCCATCTCTGTCTCTGTCTGGAAGCATTACATGCACACTGGACAGAAACCATGTCCTCCTCCCTCTCCCCCCTCCCTCCCTGTGTCTGCCTCCCCTCTCTCTTTTTCATTCACTCTTTAAATCTGCCATCATTTACTTACATACTATCTATCCTTCTATCCCTTCCTTTTACGTCGGTTTCATTTTTGATTATCTGGAGGTTAATGAGGCTAACATGAAGCTTTTGGTTGCACTTCTCCACATACAGTGTTCTTTTTAGCCTGAGTGTCTGTCTCAGATTGACATTTTCGGGGAGGAAGTACTTGATATTTTTAGACTGGCCTCCTTTAAAGTCTTTCTGCTTAATTTGTTGCAAGAAAGATGTGAATGCCATTTGTTTTGCATTCATGTCTGAATCTGTGTCTGTTTTGTAACTCTTCTAATTTAGCAGTCATCATGCATAGGTAAAGGTTTTCAAAGCAACAGTGCAATACCATGTTGTATGTGCATTTGTTATTATATCACTTCTAATCAAAAACTAGCAGGTCGACAACTTTGCCAACAGCCAAACATCAAGTGTGCAACAACAAGTGCAACAATACAAGACATAGCAGCCAGCTAATATTACTTACTAGTCCAACAGCAGTCAGCCCAGCTCGGCGTCTGTCTTTCAGCTTTTTATTTCACCAAGCTCTCACCAACCACTAAAAGTCAGTCCCAGATTTACTCTTGTCTGGCGATTTCTTGCTCACTCACTCTGGTTTGGTCTTTTCACCTCTGTCTTTATGTCCATAGAAGCTGCTGGGCCTGGTTACATTGCATGTATGCCCAGCTCCGGTTTTGGCACGACACCCTGCAGCTTTCCCTTTCAGCCTTTAATTTCACAAAGTTCTCGCCCCAAAAGTCAGTCCCAGATTTTCTCTTGTCCGGCAACTTCTTGCTCAGTCACTGTCCGACAATGTTCCCTTCAGTCTTTGTCAGTTTTGCCCACTCGCCCAGCTCCTGTTCTGGCATGCCACCGGCTCTGCTACCTCCTCTGGTGGTCCAAAACGCCTGTGGTTCAAACGCTAACATTCCCCCGGTGCTCTGAACTCACAGTCCGGGCAGCCCCGCTAACAAACTGAGCAAACATTAGATAACAGCAGCTACAGTTGGCAGCCGTTTACGGTCCATCAGGAAACTCTGTAAATCACAGAGAGTTGAAGCAGAGGGAAAACATTTTCTCCATAAAATATGATCCAGTTTCCCCAAAATCAGTGAAATAGTTGATGGTGTGTGACTTAGTGCCGTAAAGTGTTACATAAGAACAGGTGTAACCAGACAACATTCACCTAGTTACAAGTCAGTATAACATTAAAATGATTTAAAATCTGTTATTTTATGATAGAAAAGTTATGTAACATTGCTTGGAAAACCTTCATGAAAGGGCTGTGTCATCTGTCTTAACTGTGTACTTGTTTCTGTCACTCACCTCTAGAGTATAAGTCGGAGCAATGTCAGTTATTGATGATGGCTGCACAGCAGGACCAGATCCACATCTCACGTTTCTACGTTTGACTCGAAGTGATTTGCACTCATCTCCTTCACTGATTGAAGAGTCCTGTAAACAGTGTAATGTTTGCAATCAATCAAGATAGATCTTAATGAAGCAATGTTTTCACTGTAAGAAGCCTTCACTAATTTATTGCAGTTATTTTAAACCCAGAGCTCTATTGCTGGTCCTGGTGGTGTCATTAAAGGCTGAATCGTCCAGGGAAATTAGCGTTTCTATACAAAAATGTCAATATTGTGCACATTTGCATGTTCAGTAAAGATACTTCTTTGGTCTCGGTTACTTAAATTCACTGTAAAGCTGCTGCACTACAGTTTGAAACTTGCTGACTTCGGTGACCTCCTTCACGTCCACGAGTAGTAGTAGATTTATGTCGCTGTTTTTAAAGACAGTTTTCCATCTCTAGACCGCAGAGAGAGGACGAATAAGAAACTGTCAAACTGAGATGTTTGAAGTTGAATAAACATGGACAAAGCGGGAGAGTTATTTCCCCAACAGTACAAGATTTGTTCAGCAGGAGCCAAGTTCAGGTCAGACGGCCAAAACAATGTTTCCTCATCTCACACTGAGTGACGCCTCCTTGGCCTCGTTTTAGTCTCAGATGGCTACTGTACGCTGCATACTGTAAACAGTAAATATGTAGCTAGATAATAAATTATAGAACACCAAACAAACTCTTTTATTAAAGTTTTCGCAGCCTTGACAAACTAAAAATTTCGACACACGATACATTTTGCCACGACCTGCGCTTTGCTTCCATCCTGATAATTTAAAAAAATTGTTTAAGTATAGTCTGAGTGCTTTCATCAGATTCAGAGACTGGCAACACACACACACACACACACACACACACACACACACAGTTTGAGTCACTATGTTCAGTTTGCTATTAAGAGGAGTGCCTGGCCAAGAGAGCTCTTGACTCTGACAGGCTCTCCATCTGCTGCACACACACACACACACACACACACACACACACACACACACACACCACCATCTCTTTTCTCTCTTCTGACCATCATCAGGTTGAATGAGGTAGATAAGTGTATAATTATGGGATGTTTATGACTGTTTTCCATCAGTTTGCATCAATTTTTACTATTACTTATTTCCAGGGTGTGTTTACTTTTATGTTTTCTGTACTTTTGTGGTATTTAAAGCCCAGGTTGAACCCTGAGAACCTTGCGTGCTCCGGGAATAATGTAAACAAACAAACAAACAAACATATTGCTAACATACTACTGCACTGAAAAAAATAACATGTTTAAGATGGACGTTGTTAAGGGTTTTTAATTTCTTGTTTTCCGTTTCCAACCGTGAGTTAGCATCGTTTTTTGATCACAACCATTCTCTATCTTTTAGTATTTATTATCGTAACCATGACAACAAAGGTACCTTGATGAAGAACAGTAATCATAAACCATAACCAAACATTTATTTTTCAATCGTGATTTGAAATGAGTTTGGAAGGCACAGAGAAATGATACCATCCTGTTGACGGTGGGGTCAGAAAACGGCACTCATACTTCAGTATTTTAATATACAGTATGTGTGTACAACGGGCTGCCTTATAGTGTTTTCTTTTTCAGATGTCTTGATCGCTCACAGTTTGTGTTTCTTCCTTAATTGACAAAGCAGGCATAACTGACTCATATTTTCCCCTTGCTGATGCTGAAGAAGTAGCCGTACTCTTAAAGCACAGTCCTACAACCATCCCTCGAAATACAGTATAGAACACAAACTCTGTGTTGTTTCTCTTTACTTATCGAGGAACAGTGAGTTTACTCACAGAAAGGCCGTGATCTCTCTGGTTTTATACAGTGTGATCCCGCATAAACAGACATTTCTACCAAAAATTCATTTCCAGTTTGTTTTAGTACTGCATCGGTGCCAGGGGTAACATAAAACCACGTCTAAGTGAAGTGTACAGGGGGGGAAACAAATCCAGGCGGCGCTTGTGTTTGTGCTGTTGCTCAGAAGAGAAGTGATGAAAGCTTCGATGTCTGGCGTGTATGTCGGCCGGCCGGGGGGAAAGGAAGGGGGACGCGTCGCTGACAGATTTCTTCTCTTTGTAAGATGAAGATGTTATTCCCTGTTGAAACATTTGTCGAGTCACACACACAGTGTGGGTCTAGTGTGTCTTTTGTGTGTGTGTGTGTGTGTGTGTGAATATCTGTCTAAGTCACTGAAAAATCTCCACGGGATATTTGGAAAAAAAAAAAGTGTGCACGGTATATCTATTGATCATTTGCTGACTGCACAGCATAACGCTGCTTGTAACAACACATTATGTAATAACACTGCATTACGTAATAAATTATTACATATTGAAGTTATTACAAGAGTTTCATAATGGATTCTTCCAGAAAAACAAAGAAACAGCAGCATGCAACCAACCAGAATAGATCTGTTTTTATTATTTTTAATAATGAAGCCGGATTGAAACTTCCCAAATATTGATATTGGTCAGTGTTACAGCTGAATCTGATCTCAGTCTAAATAAAAATCCTCTTTGTAATCATCTTACAAATACAGCCAAGCACAACAACTTCATGTCAAAAGCCGACCTGGAAAAAAAACTCATTCACACCTTTACTTCCAGCAGGACTGACTACCGCGACGTCCTCCCCCGAGAAGCCCGTCAAAAAGCTTCAGGTCATTCAAAATGCAGCTGCCACGAGATTCTTAAGTCACCACACGGGCTTCCTGAATACAAGACAGCGCTGCTTGTCTATAAATCAATACACAGTGTGGAATACATTACAGACATGTTTTGAAGGAGTACACTGTTGCCAGACCTCTCAGGTCAAGCGGGAACGGGCTGCTAGTGCTAACAATGCCCAGCGCCGGGGCTAAACTTGGTGGAGCAAACCTTTAGTCATTTTATGTTGTGCGTCTCTGGAACAGACTCCCTGTAGACCTTAAATGTAGCCTAACCCTGAAAACTTTTGAATCAGGACTGAAAACTACACTGTTCATGGGTGTTTTTAGTAAAGCGGAGTTACTACTTATTTTTAGTCTTGTTTTTATCTACACTGCTGTTTATTCATGCACCTTGAATTGCCATTGTGTATGTCTTATAAACGTTTCTTTCGTGGCTACACAAACAAGTTAAAACTGAACTGTTTGTATGTTTAAAATCCACTGAACATCAGTGTGTTGTCAGGCTACATGCTGTCATTATTTTTCACTTAATTACTTTAATATTTAAACATAGTTAAAAGATAATCCTTATTAGACTAAAAGCTCATCCATAGACGTGTTGTTGACTCCTACAGGATGGTACGTTCTTTATCTAAACGGGTTTCTCTGCTTGTTTGTGTCTGTCAGTGTTTTGTCTTGTGTGTTTCATTCTGTAAACTCTCTGTCCTCTTTCGCCTTATCCAGGTGAGCCTGATGCACAACGGTTGGCCGGTGATTTCGGCGTTTGCCGGTGACCAGGATGTGACGCGCGAGGCGGCCAGTAATGGTGTTCTGATCCAGATGGAGAAGGGGGACCGGGCCTACCTCAAACTGGAGAGAGGAAACCTAATGGGAGGATGGAAATACTCCACCTTCTCTGGCTTCCTGGTGTTCCCGATGTAGAGGAAGAGGAAGAGGAGGAGCAGGGGGTGGAAACGAAGGAGGAGGAGGAGCTGCTGAAGGATGGAAAGCATGATGATGATGATGATGATGGGGAAAAGGCGGGCGGAGGAAGAAGAAGGGGAAAAAAAGAAATTACATGAAGAGGAAAAGAAGAAAAAGAAAGAAGGGGGAATGTGACAACAGACTCTGTTTGGGATGCTGAAGAGGAAGAAGGGAAGAGGAAGGATGGGAGATGTTAGAGAGATGTAAGAGCATGACACAGAACGATTATACGAGGGTAAAATGAGAGAGGAATTATGAAGCTTCTTCACTTCCCTTCCTCCTTTCATCCATCCTTTCATCCATCCTTTCTTCCCTCTGTTTTCTCTGTGGCTTGACTGCAGCTTTGGACAGCCAAAACTTTTTTTATTCTCTGCTGAAAGATGCAATTGATCATTTATATGTTTCAGAGTGTTCTAAAGCCCGAGTGTAAACCCCCCTCCCGTCCCACACCCTTGCTCCCACTCCACATTCATTCATTCAATCATTAATTCATCGATCTCTATCAACATAAGCTTTGAAGAATGTTTCTTGAAGAACTGCTCCCCTCATCTCCCATTTACTGTCGACATATTTGTAGGGTCTCTCTTTTTTTCTTGCATTAAGTGCATCAATTTTGGATCAGCATCTACCCCCCTGACGCCAAACGAGAATTTTTATAGGGGAAAGACTAAACTCTGATCACAAAATCAGGTGCTTGTGACACATTTACATTCCCTGTAAAGCTGTGTTTTATAGTTATATATCATAGTAATTATTGGCTTTAAAAAAACAACTTTGTTCTTGAAACGTCTGTCTCTCCCCTCCTCTCTCCGTTACTTCATCCTTGCACACAGCTCTGCCGTCTTACCCTGCATCCACGTCACAGTCAGTCTTTTCCTAGTCTCTGTCTTCAGATTAGATGACTTGATTTCTTACAGCAACTAGCTAAAACTAAAGGCATGTGACTGTGACTGCAGCTGGACATGTGCAGATGGAAAGCTCGCACAGCAGCTGACACAACAAATACATGAAAATATGTGTACAAATACAAATAGAAACCAAATAAACTGTAGAAGAAATTACATATTTATACTACTAATTTGCAACAGTTTATGTTCAGTCACACACGGCTCGGCTACCTAATATTATTTATATATTATATATAAAACTATTATTTACTAGTCCAACAGCAAGAAGCCCAGCTCGGCATCTGTCTTTCAGCCTTTTATTTCACGAAGCTCTTGCCAACACCTACAATACAACACCTACAGTGATTCTTAGCTTACTCCGTCAACGTCAAAATGTCAAACCATCGGTCTGTCCAGCTCCTGTTCTAGCATGACACGTGGCCCTGAAAACGCTCCTCTTCTCGGTGGTCCAAAACACACAGCACACGCTTGCCTGGTGCTCTGAGCTCACAGTCTGGGCAACCCGACTAACAAACTGAGCTAACATTAGCTAACAGCAGCTACAGTTGGCAGCAGTTTACTTCACTGTCCATCAAGAAAGGTGGAGCAGCCGGAGGACATCAGAGGGAAAATGTTCCTCACTTGTCGCAGGTGTACCCAGAGTACAAAGTTACATAGTGCAGAAACAGGTGAACGTATAACACCATTCACCTGATTACACGTAATTGTAGCATTGTAGCAATTATAAAGTTACACAATGTTGCTTTAAAGTGCACAGTCTTTGGTTTAACTAGCAAAAATGCCTTTTTTGGCCATGTAGGGAAAAAGATAGAAGCATAGAAGCTGTGTTTCTTTTCAAATGTGCCACAAATTTGAACTGAATTCCAGTAATTCCGCAAAATAAAACGCCCGCTTCCATCCACTGACGTTACGCGAATATTTGGAGTTAGTTCACGAGATAAGCCGTAGTTTGGCGCCAATTCTCGAGTCAGTAAACCAAAAGAACAGGGCTCAAAATGGTGCGCCTTGAGCACCTCAACCGGTGAACCGCCTCAAGCGAGTAGAAAAAAGCTTTTGTGAAAGTGAGGAGCTTTTTTTTCCCAAACTTTGAATGTGATACTTTAAAATATATTTATGGAAACACAATTTATCTTGTTGCCAAACAAGTCCATGTTATTTACACATCCAGTAGTCACAGAGAAACATCAGCATTAATTAAGAGCTGTGTTTCTGCCCACCTGATGAGTAATCAGTCCAGTTAGCTCTTTAACAACTTCTGAAGGAAATGTCGCTCTTTAGCTGCTAAATGCTCCATTATGTTCACCAGCTTGGCACTAACTGTGTCTATTTAAAATCTGGTGGTGCTGAACAGGTAGTGAACTGTGGATTATTTAAACCAGCTTCCTTTAGTGGTCGAAAACGACGCTGTGACAGAGGTGAGAGTGAACCGGAGCAGTGCAGCTGTGGGCCGGACAGACCGGTGGGGGTTTTGACGTAAGATTAGGAGGATCTGTTGGCGGAATAATAAGAATCATTGCGTTTTTGTTACCTTACAATGAGCCCTTTATATCTACAGAGGGAGGTCCTCTTCCAAAGAGTCCACCATGTTGGCTGCCATGTTTCTACAGTAGCCCAGAATGGACAAACCAAACACTGACTCTGCATCAGGGCTTTCACAAGACACAACCTGACCTTGGTGTCCACTACTTCGTTGGCGCACCATCAACACCCACCTCATGTGCGATATATAAATGTAGCTCTTCCTACACATAACACAGGCAGCAATTACGTTTCCGTACAAATTAGTAGTATATAAATGTAAGGGTTGCTATCTGAATCTATCAGGTAACTAGAAGATGAATATGCTGATAGCTAGCAAAATCTTACAATCAATATTACGTTTGATCTGATGATGGCTATAGCACAGGTTGGAACCACAGACATGTCAGATAGATGTAGGTGTAATAAAAACTGTATCCAGTCTCAAGTCATGTACTCAATACTTAACTGTGACTCTCTTGTGATTATATCAAATGAACCCAACAAGTCACACCTTCAGTGTTTCTATCACCTCTCTGGCAGCCGCACAAACATTCAAATCGACCTCCATCTTTTGTCCACACCTCCATCTTCCCTTTGTCCACCCTCTCCAGGATCATCCTCTTCTTCTTGTCTCTTCTCTTTTTGACTATGCTGTTTACCCACAAGTGCAGATTTCTCTCTCTCTCTCTTCCTCTTCCTTTTTTTTGTATACCTCCGTCATCCCCTCACTCACCTCACCTCTCTCTTCTCCTTCGTCCTTTCCTTCAACAGCGCTTCATCTCTCCCCCTCCTTCCTCATGTCTGTACTTTATCTGCTGCTGTACTCGTTTGCCTCCCAGCACAGATCCTTCCTTGCTTTTCTTCAATGTTGGACTTTGGACACTGAAACCAACTTACAACCACGAACTCTACTCTAATTATATATATATAAAAATGGGAATTTACACAGTATATATATACAAATGGATATATAAATATATCGAAATCTAAGCCACCATTTCTATTCTACTGGTATTATGATGATAATAATAATACTAATACTGCAAACTGAATCTGGTTGATGACTATAATATCTGTATTTCCGTACTTCAGTGTTATATAAAAGAAAAAATAATATTCTAAGAGAAACTTACTAGTGATTGTGTGTGGAAATCTGAGGCTGCCGTTCTGCTCTTCTGATTAAAAACATGCTTCTTGTTTTTGTTTTGGGTCAAACCAAGTTGTGGCTAAAAAGCTGAGACTAGTACTTCTATAAAACACGTACAGCTAAAAGGGAGTTTTTAATTTATTTATTTATTATTACTATAATTATTATTATTATTATCAATCAATCCAATCAATTTATCTACTGTTTTCTTATTTATTTGCTCTGATGAAATCAATAAAATTTAAATGGTACTTTTATTTTTCTTAAACCTACTTTAAGCCTCGCCTGGCACTTTCATTTTGTTGAAGCTGGCATAACTTCTGAAAGCAACCAGCCCCAGGTGTGTGGATGAGTGTAATGGTGGGTGGTGCCTCCTCCTTTCTCCACATCTCTGCGGATCTCTACTCCATCACTTCTACACTCTATCATGCCTCTCTTTTTCCTCTCTGACTCCAGTCGATTAGGCTTCCTTGTCTCTTTGCCTCCTCTGTCCTCTCTCAGTCCTCCTTTTCCGTTTATTTATTTAATTTTTTACATCCCCCCTCTCTCTCTCCCTCTCTCTCTCTCTCTCTCTCTGTCTCTCTCTCTCTGTCTCTCCCTCTCTCTCTCTCTCCATCTCTGCCTCACCCTCTCTCTCTCCATCTCTGCCTCACCCTCTCTCTCTCCACTCTGTTGGTTTTTAAGATTTTGTGGTTCGTTTCTCTCCAGACTCTAATGAGCTCCGGGGGGAAAATTAGAGCTGGAATAACAAGCAAACATCAACATCATCTTCCTTCTTCCTCCAGATCCCTCCTTCCTCTTGCTCTCCTTCTTCTTTTCCCTCCTTCTTCTGAATTCATTTTTACTCTTTATGTCTGGCTTTCCTGCTGCTCGATTCTTCTTCCTGTCCTTCCTCTTTTGCACATCTTTTTCTCTCTGGTTTCAGACCTGTCTCAACGCCACTTCCTTTCTTCTACATTCCTTTTTTCCTCTTTTTTTTTTAACGTCCATTTCTCTCTTAACTGCCAAGCACTGTATTGGCACAAAAATAAGATTTTGCTTTTAATTACTTTGGAAAAAAACTCTCTTTGTGTTGCTGCCTCTTTCTATCTCTGTCCGTCTGTCTGACTGTACCTCTATTTTTGGTCAAAAACAGCAAGTCCTCCAAACTAAACAGCAAAATAAGTTCTGGGAAATGAAAACAACTTAAGTTAAGGACGAGAAAGAGTCCTGAGGAGATATGATGATATCAATATGAAGCTACACTTGCATAAAAACTGCTAGCCAAAGTTTACTAGTTCATTGTTTCTAGTTTAATCCTGTGAATGCTAGCTATTTCCATCTGTTTCTAGTGTTTATGCTAAGCTAAGGTAAGAGGTTGTACTGTAGCCTCACCCCCAAATTCCACCGGATGCGTTCCACCACAGCCGTCTGAGTTATACACGGCTGTTCTAGTCAATGTTTCAAACCCCACCAGCGCCACCGCGGTCCAATTCAGAAGCAAGTCTCCGCTCGGCTCCACGGGGAATACGCGGCTGTATTTAAATCAACTACGAAGCATATTTACACACTGAGAATCATAAACCAAGGAAAATTACCAAATGTGAGAAAGTTAACAAAGTCCGCTCCTGTACGCTCCCAGTGGGTTTTGAAGTCGCGTACAGTATCGCGGCCGGGACGTGACAGAGACGTGCCCAGTGGGGTTTCGGAGTTATATTTATCAGAGGACATGAGAATGGTATTAATGTGCACTTTTAGGTGAACGTGAATACATGTGTGAACGTCCCAAGTCTCAAGGACCACGACTACTAGTTGATTATGTTTCCGATGAATCATTTATTGTTTAAAATGCCAGAAAATCTTCAGATTTCAGAGGCTGAGATAAGATAAATAACTTAGTAATTCATCTATGAACAAAATATTTCACTAATTGTATGTTTCATGTACTAACTGATTAACTGAGTCATTGTTTCCACTCTGAGAGAACAATAATAGTCAAAAGGACAACTAGAAAATGTAAGGTCTGTTTCCAAAACATGGACTCATTGGCTAAAGCTCATTATAAAATGATTCCAGGTTAAGATGCCCAAAAAGATTTAATATAGCAACTTTAAATCCAAACATCAGTTAACAAAATAATAAATACATCTACAGTATTCCACTCTTAATTCAACAAAGAGACCTGTCTTATAAGTAATGTTTGTCCTCTTTATGTACATACTTTCCTTGATGATTATTGTTATTGAGTTACTCGTGGTGGTTTTAATGCCTTTCATTTTTGGCATGTTTATGTCACCTTAGCAGAGATCAGACTACACAATATCAGCCCAATAATGGCCCGACGCGACAGATGAGGGGCGTCAGAAACGAAAATGAAGCACTGGCCGTGACAGTTTTATCCCACGTATTGTGTCAGAAAATGCACAATGCATCTGGGGAGCCGCACAACATCCTGACAGAAAAAAAAAAGAAAGAAAATAATATGGTGAAATTTCTTTGTTCGGTGACATTGGCCCACGGGAGAGCAACACGTTTCATTTAATTTTAGCAATATTGTAACCCTCGTGTCAGGAGCATTATACCAAATTAATCACACGTTTTTCTACTGACTGGGAAGACAAAGGATGGAGTTCACCTTCACCGCCAAATGATGATGAATAGTTCCATTCAGAAAAACCCATGACTGCACACATGACACACTTTGTCGGTGCTGTCAGGTGGACCAAGTCTCTCGAAACGTTTACCGTTATATGATCATCTATGTACTTCATGCACGTTGTGACAGATGAAGCTGTACAACCTCATGTGCAACTGTAAGACTCTATGATCGCCTAATCTAACAGATATAATATCAAGTCATCTTGTAGTTTTTATTGATTCCTTTCAAAGCTGCTAAACGCATCACATCTACCTTCTGTTTCTTATCTTCAGAAAGTCTTTATCCAAAAACGAGTGCTGCATAAAGGAGTGGGTTGTGTTTTATAATCAAGCTATTTTTGTATTCATGCCAATACATTCTTTGTTTTTTTTTTTTTTAGAAATGTGTTAACTCAATTGCCACTATGAGCATGTGGGCGTGTGTGTGTTCATTTCCCCTCACAGCAGCAGGTCTGTCCAGAGGCCTTGTCCTCCAGCAGTAATTTGATTGTGGCTGAGCGAGGGAGACATAATTGTCTGCAGCAGGTCACTCCATAGCAAACAAAGTATGTGTGTGTGTGTGTGTGTCTGTGTGTGTGTGTGTGTGTGTGTGTTTGTCCTCCCCACAAGAGTCCTCTTTGTTCCTCTCCTATCCTCGCCTTTCTTCCTCTCCTCTCAATGTCAACAGAAAGCTGACAGTTGGGTCTGATGCAGCATAATATTTTCAGCTCTATGGAAATGTGCGCGCACTTATTTACAGTTGCCAAGAGCGTGCACACGCGCCTACACACAAACACAAACACACACACACACTTCCTGCTGCCATACACACTTTTTGCCTCCGTGCCCTCTCGCTCCAGCCAGATGGGCATGAAGGCAGATAGACAGTCTACAAGAGAGACCAAAAGCGAGCGAGTCAGACTGACATCTAGACAGTGAGAGTGAAAGAAGAACACACGAGCGATTCTTTTGTTCCAATGACGGATAACCTTTGACCTCCACCAAACTCATTCCTCAGGTCGCACACACTCTCAGACAAATGCAGACACGTCCATGGTAGCTTGATCTCGACCATTTTCAGATCATCTGACACCGAGTCCCTAAAGATCTCCCCCTCGTCTCACCCCTTGTCATTCAAACGACACTTGCAGGCACAAAGAGAGAGAGAGGCGGTTTGTTAAAATGCTCGCCTGTTCAAAAGCCACTATGGCAAGGTACATATTCAGGACACAATATAATATAACACAGCATTTAATTCATATAGGCAGTATGTATAAATGTAGATATGTTTCATACCAGAAAAGCTAAGTAAAAATATTTATGTATATGTCAATAGTGACTCTCAAACCAACACTGCGTTGAAACTGAACAAGTGCAATATCACAGTGGTAAATATGGACAGCTGTACATGTATATTGGTTCTGATTACATTACTTAAGAACAAAAACTAGCAAGTGACAACTTTGCTAAGAGCCAAACATCAAGCGAGTGCAACAACATGAGAGAAGAAGACGTGCCTGGTGGGGTTCGGCGTCTGTCTTTCAGCCTTTTATTTTACCAAGCTCTCGCCAACCACTAAAAGTCAGTCCCAGATTTACTCTTGTCTTGGCAACTTGCTTAGTCACTCTCCCTTTCTGTTCTTAGCTTCCTCCGTTAAATTCCCCTTTCGGTCTCTTCTTCTCTGTTATTATGTCCATAGAGGCTGCTGAGCTCGATTACATTGCCCTACTTGCCCAGCTCCTGTTCTGGCAGGACACTGGCTGATCTCACAGTCCGGGCAGCCCGGCTAACAAACTGGGCTAACACTAGCTAACAGCAGCTACAGTTGGCAGCAGTTTACTTCACTGTCCACCAGGAAGCTTTAAATGCCATAAAATATGATCCAGTTTCACCAAAATCAGTGAAATAGTTGGTGGTGTGTGACTTAGTGCCATTACGTACTTCTCATACGTTATTATACCCAGAGCCCAAAGTTACATAGTGCAGAAACAGGCGTACGAATGACAGAGCCACCATTCACCTGATTATATATCAGTGCAGCATCAAAATGATTTAAAATCGGTTAGTTTATGGTAGAAAAATTACACAATGTTGCTTAAAAAAAATTTAATTTTATATATCTACATATCTCATGTTGGCTGTATTGGTTCTCTGTGTATAGAACTGACCTGCATCACAAGGAAGCAAAGTATTTAACAGATTTAACAATTCAAACAAAAATAACTATATATTATTATGTATTGCTAATTTCATGTGTCTATTGTGTGTCGATGTATAGCCGTATCATTCTCTTGTATGTCCAGAGTTTGACACCAGAAGTTTTTATATTCTTCTGCTGGCGAGGGAAAGTTTACCAGTGCGACAAGTTTGGAGGCGACAGTCCAATATGTAACTTATGTGGAACCTTGAAGCCTCCAGTGCACATAAAGAGACTGCGAAGTAGGAAACATCTTTTGTCGAGCAGCTAAAACTTTGAAATGAAAAAAATTTACATATTTATAGATTCTGGAATTTTCAATGTCAGAGAAGGCGGAGATGACATTTTAAGAATTTTTAACAAGGTTATTGAATTTTCTTTTTGTGGATAAATAAAACCATGGACAATTTAGTATTCCTAGAAAAGTATTTTCATTTTTTAAATCTGCAGGGGATTTTAAACATTCTTCAAATGAAACACAAATAGTTACATTTTTATAAAGAATTGGTTCTCGCTAAGTGGTTGTACGAACAAATCTGGGTTTGAAGTGGAAGTAAAGAAAAGAAATATGTCTTTTAGTGTTGAAATTGAAATTTCCCATGAAATGCTCTTGAAATAGAGGATGAGTTGGAAAAACAAACTTCTTAACAAAATTTTATTCTTTTATTTCTGTATATGATCGCTGCAATGGATGGAGTGCTGATCATAGACTCTGGAAGACTACAGGGAAATAAAATCATTTTAAAAAAACAATATTTGTGTCAAATTATTGATTTCTTTAGTAAGTAGCCATGTTATAAGAGAGATAATGTACACTGAGCTGGTCATTATTGTGAAATAAACCCCAAGACTTTATTACCTTTTTGGGGTTTATTTCACAGCAATGACCAGCTCACTGTACTCTATTCTTACATTACATAGATATATAGTTCATGTAGTAAGAGAGGTCTTGTCTGAGCTGTGCTGTTAGCTGCTCCAATAATGAACTTCAGCAAAAGCCACAAGCCTGTGCTGTGAAATAAAAAATTTACCGTCACGAACAACCTAAACATCTCTGCTTCCACTGTCAGCGATGGTGTGTTCATTTGGACACTGCAACACATAAATCAGACAGCACTGAAGCAAGTTTTTAATGATCAGAACATCTAGGAACCCATCCATCCATCCATGTTCTGCAACTGCTTATCCTTATTGCGGTGGCATTGGGCGAGAGGTGGGGTACACCCTGGACGAATTTTCTTTCAGATGTAGAACTGTGTCCGAATGTTCACTCATTCCTATAATGCACAATAGATTGACTGTATCTATTACTATTACTACTGTCCTTAAACAACAATGTTCTTTTCATGTATTTGCTTTATTGCCCAACAGGAATAAATTAATAAAGCCATATCTTATGTGCACTTAACTGATACTAAAGGACTGTGTCTCCTCTCACAGATAATCTATGGATATTCCATCTCTTATATTCATGCTCAAGAAAAAATGACAATCAAGTATGTATTCAAATCAAATACATTTGACAGGCGCTATGTAATTCAGCAGAGAGAACGGACAAATGTTGGACTCTACTATGTGGCTATAGTGTCACAAGCAGAGTCTGACTGTGTTGATTTTGTGTTATGAGCTAAGGTGATCGGGGAGTACAGGTGAGAGAGCAGAACATGGAGGTACAGATAGACATAACGCAGAGCAAAGAACACAATATAATGAACATTGACGGCCTTTCAGCAGTAATGTTCAGACAGGAGCACATATAGCAACAACTTTCATGAACTCAAAGGGCTTCATGTTTGTTTTTAATGATATAAAAGTTCTCATACTCGATTCTGACAGAGTCACATGCTGGATTACATTCCCTGCACAGCCACACACCTATCAGATCAGGCCAGATACTGCTGAAAGAATGAACTAAACCTATCGCCACATGTTTGATTTCTGTGTGTGTGTACTCACAACACACCACGCGGGCTAATCAGCAGTTGTGTATTAACATTTTCTTTCTTTCACACAATGCCAACACAAAAGCCAAAACTGTGCAAATGATTTTTCTGTTTACAGGGAACCACATGGAGAACTCATTTTTAGCACCGTCTCAATGTGAGAAAATAAGACAGCTGTGCAAGTGTGTGTGTGAACAGTAAAATCATGACAAATTTGTGAGACACCAACTGTCTCCCTGTTTTATTTGATTCATCACATACGCAAATTAGCGATTTGAAATAAAAGCACATTTTAAGACAAAATGATCGCAGCCGTGCCCGGTAACACTCTTTCTACAATTTCTACGTGCCTTCCCCAAGGAGCACGAGCATGCTATGAAAAGCTTCTTTGAGGTCCAGTGTGTAAGATTTATGGGATAAGGGAGCTTATGGGATATGTTATATGATATATTTTCAAGATGTGTATAATCACCCAACAGATACTGGCAGATGAGTTGTACCCAATACTTAATACTTAATGCTCAAAAATAATTTGTCATCTCAGACACAAAAACATAGAAAACAGAGTCCAAGTTATAAAATATAACAAAGTTTCCCTTTGAGATGTTTTTGGGAAACATGACATAGTACAATATCATTTTGTGATATACTGTATTCTTTAATTAAAATAAACACGGATGAAACACGGATGAACACGTCAGAGAGCATTCCGGAGGACATGGTTTAGTTTTTAAACCACTATGATCAGTTTGAGTTGAAGCTGAATTTTGTGTTATAGTTCATATCAAACCACATGTTCAAGTGAACAGTTGCCTGTATTAAGATGCAGATTTGAACATTGTTCAGTGGTTTGTTCCTATGTTCATACTCACCTTTGTTTGTACCTGAGTTCAAGTCCACCATGCAGGACTACTGTTTGGGATGGCCCCGCCCCACATTTCCTGATTTTTAGTGTCATCTATGACATCACTGGGCCAAACCAAGTAGAGGGGCTTTCTTGCCTGGAGGAATATTTGTTTTTGTTTGTTGATACATTCTTAAGTAATGTGCTACACGATCTAAATTAGTCCAAGGACAGTATTTGATATTCTTATATTAATGTTGATATGTAGGTCCACCTTCTTTACTATGGTACCATTACTATGGTATGGTACTGAGCCTGCCTTCCTACCACCATACTTTTTAGGACACTTGAGCTAGACTGTTTACCTTTAATGAGGCTGGGATGAGTAATTAAAAGTCATGTTATTACTGTAATGAAGTCTCTTGTAGAGTAATCCAGAGTAATCTCCTTTGAGAATGGATAATTATATACATTTTTCATGTAACTTTCCAACACTGCCAATATGTTACATCATTGTATCAGTGACTGTATTTTGCCTTAGCCAACCAGACTAACAATTAATATTTTATAGCAACACTAAATAGTCCAAAGCGTACAAGTCCAACTCTGCATCTCAATTTGCGTACTTCCATTCTTAAACTTGCTATTTTTAGAACATAAGTTCGTTCACACACTGTCAATTATGGCAAAATGCAGTATACGAAAATTGTGGCCGAGGAAGCTGCTGGAGCTGAAGCGCCTGCAGTGAATACCACAATATACAAATGTATGTCTGTACATATTTTTCATGTTTTTATTTTGGCAGTCAAATGTTGGCACTAATGCGCTGCTTGGTTGCAATTCGGCAGAGAAGAAGAAACAGTAAAATGTTGCGATCGTCATTTCCGATCAGTGAACAACAGCCGCACTCGAATTGAGACAGCACAGCCCTGTTGAAATTAGCGCACTACGCCAGCAACTACATAGTGTACACAGTGTACTACATAGAAGTGTACTAACGAGCAGTAGTAGTAAGTATTGGAAATGAGAGCACAAGTGATCAAAATTAGTCTAAAATAGAGTCATGAGTTACCCTCAATAGAAAGCTTCAACTTCATCTTTCAACTTATATGAAATATAAGTCTTGCAGATATTTGCAAAAACTAAGAAGACCCAGATTCAAAGCTTGCAGTCAAGGCCAATAAATATGAATCTGAATAAAATAAAAACACCAATTTGCATTAGCCCTTACCAGTAACCACATCTGGCTTGTGATGTTTGTTAATTGAGGAATGAAGTACATCACCTTGCTTGACTGGCCAGAAGTTTCCATGAGAGGCGTGTTGTTGCAAAACGAGTGACATGGAGTCAACTACTCTTTTTTTACTCTTTCAGTCAATTACAGACAATTTGTGTCATATGTAAAGTGGGTGATCTCAAGCTGTTCATCTTCTCCTTCGGTTTATTTTGAACTGCCTCTCTGTCTTAATGCTGTGCTTGGTTTTTTAAATTTTGCAGTCTGCAGGAAACATTATCAATAACCAACTGTCAGCCCCTCTAACCAAGGAGCTGGCAGGAACCTCAAATGAAGATCGAGGCCAGACGTGAAGAATATACAGATGGAGGAGTCTGAAATGAGTGTGGGGGTGGAGGGGGGGCTGTACGTGTAAGCATCTACTCGTGTGCATGTGTGTAGGACTTTGTCCTGTTTTTGTGTGTGGCATCAGTGAGCAGGGTGAGAAGTGCACAAAGAAACATGTTCCGCCTCTTTGTTTCCTGCTGCTGTCACACACCGACGCTGCAGCAGGTGGATCCCACAGGAACACATGGTGACGGAGGTGACTGCAGCAATGATGAAGAGGCACTGGGGTGAAGCAAGGGGAAAGGGAGGGATTATGAATTCAAAATATTTTCTCCTTCTCCTTCAAATGTATGAATTTAAATGAGAAAGCAGCAACGAGCAGCGTATTTATTTACTGCTGAGATTCAGACTAAACTCAGCAAGAAGTTCCTTTATATCTAAAATAAAGTGTTTTTTATGAGGCCTATGCAATATATAGATTATGAATGGTTCATAATTCCCCCACAATTGCCCCACAGGCAGCACAGTCCACAGCAACACACTGAGTGACCAGATCCATGCTGTTCTCACATATGCCGTCGGTACCCATTAGCTGCATGTTTCTGACTGGCTGCTGTGTGGCTTTGTCTCACTGATTGGAGATGAAACGCAGTCACTGCGAGCAGAGCTGTTTTGGCAACTTAAAGTAACATTGTGTACATTTTCTCCGATAAAATAACAAGCATGAAACAATTTTGACTGACTTGTAATCAGCAATTGCACTGCAATTTAACTTTATACTCCAGGTACAGACACCTGGATTTTATGGTAGAAAAGTTACATAATGTTGCTTTAAAAGCTATCGACACTAATGACAACACACCAAATGGGCTGAAGGCTAACTTCCACTGGGCACAGACATGTGCTAATCGCTGCCATTCTAGTCAATGTTTCAAACCCCACAAGAAGCAAGTTTGAGAAGCATTCCAGAAGCTCTGCCAAGAATACGCGGCTGTCTAAACAGAGCAGGTTGAAGTTGATAAAGTCTGGTGGGCAAAACGCTTCTGTAATGCTCCTGGTGGGGTTTGAAGTCGTGTAGAGAACAGACCAAAACAGCGTTGGGCACAGACACGTGTCCGGTGGGGTTTCGCTGCAACACTAGCTAATACTTGCTACTTCTTCTTCTAACTACATGCCAACAACCTCTTGGTGAAACCCATAAAGAATGGTAAATGGAGTCGTTTGTAGATTCAGATAATCTTCTTTGTGAAGACGAAAAATGGGCTACGATGCACTCCACTGCCTTTGTGTATGTCTAAGTCCGAGCAGTTTCAAGATCGATTAAGTCCAAATACAGTCAAGATCTAGATGAGTGTTTTTTTTTTTTTATAGTGAATTCAATTCAGTTTTATTTATATTGCGGCAAATCAATCAATTAAACACTCATGCCTCATGATACTTTCCATACAGGGAACGTCTGGACCGTTCTACTTTGTAGAATGAGCGAAATAAAGACAGAAATGGAGCAAGTCAGGGAAAGACGACAGATAGAAAGAGAAGGGTGATGACAGCTAATCGCACAAGTGTGAGAGAGCTGAATCAAGATGAATATTACTCATATGCCACTAACACTATCAGGTTACCTCAGTCTATTAACATCACACAGAGAGGGGTCGCATCCTGGAAACTGTGGAAAATGAGTATTTGCATGCACTGGGAGTCAAGGGTGTTATTTCCAATGGGGGACTGGGACTCTATCTCATCACTTTGCAGAATCCCAACTTCTACAGTTTCAGTTTGATTTACCAACTAAAATCTCTTTAAACAGTGGCCTCTTACTGTCAGACTGTCAGAAACCAGGTCACAGAAACTCTGAGTTGCTGAAATGTTTCATTATACCATAGTTTTATTTTTTTTGGTTAGATTGATGAAGGCACAAACGATGTCTACAACCAAGAAAGACCAGAAGATTCCTCAAAAACATTCTCAAGTCAACTTGTGGTTGATATTGACATGGAGGAAAACCAGTCTTGAGGCCTTTAAGGTGGCTGAGCCCATCTCCATGGACCAGAGGAGTCAAAGTGCATAGATCATATGATTCCTCATAACACCGACAAGAACATCTTATGGTCATAAACGATGAAGGTGTGTGTGCTGTAAAGTGACAGACTGGATAACCAAAAAGTGGGATCATCGATCCACATGTACTGCAAATCCAAGACCAACATGAGGAGTCCTCAAACATCTGATAAACACAGCATATGGAGCTTTAGAGGAAATGAGGACATACAAACTCATCTGAAGGACAAGGCACATAAGGTGGCAGAGATGACTGCCAGACTGGAGGAACACTGCCAACAGTGTCCAAAGGCTCTGAAGCCAGCTTCAATTAACATGAATGTAAATAAATATTTGTAATGAATAGTCTGTGTATAAACTAAAAGAAAAGACTGCTGTTTCTTGATTGGAACACAAGATTTCTTCAAGGTTTTGAAATAGGACTGGGTCCAAATAGAGTCTCAACACGTATTCATGTCTCAACATGACCAAAGACTGCACTTGGCACGAGGCAGATGAGTGATGTCCAAGTCAAAACACCCACAAGACGAATCCAAGATACCAGACAAATAGTCTTGAGACTGAGACTGGACTTGAGTACAGTAGTCATGGAGAAAACAGAAGAGGATGGAGAGAAAAAAAGACAAAAAACTACAGCAGGAGAGGTTACGTGATGAGAGGCGTGGAGAGGAAATAAGAGTGGAGTAGAGAAGGAGAAGTGGAGTGTAGAGGAGAGGAGAAGAGGGCTGCAATGAGAGGCTCTCACAGCAGACTAATGTGTTTTGTGGCATCCAGCAGGTGTGTTGCTTGGACAGCTGCCCAGTCTGGTCAGCCAATTCTGGAAGAGAGAGAGAGGGAAATACTGGCCCCATACATGTAGAAACATGAAGATGGTCATTGACTCTGTTTGCATCCTAAAAATGTCCTGTATTTCTCGTTGAATACTCTCACATCTCTCTTAATAATAACAGTTTAATTGTTTAATAATTATAGAGTAGAAAAGTGATTTGGGGCATCAAGTGTTCCCACTGTAAAAGTTATTGTCTGCATAGACAATAAGGTGACTGGTAGGTGAAGGAAGCTTGGGATGGGCAAGAAATTCAATTCAATTAAAGATGGCATTCATGATATTCTTGCCCTCGCCAACAAAGTGGTGGTGGTGCCATATTTCCATCCCTTTCCTTCCGTTTATCCAGAGTCTGGTTGCGGTGGCAGCAGGTTTAGCATGCTGGGGAGAATGTTCAACATGTTCCTCAAACCGGCAATGCATTCCAACTCCTTCTGGGGGATCCTGAGGCATTCCCAGGCCAGATGGGTTATATAGTCTCCCCAGTAAGTTCTTGGTCTTCCCTGTAATATCCTGCCAGTTCAACGTGCCCAAAACACCTACAAAGTAAGGCATCTAGGAGCACCTCAGCTGAACCCTTCCGACGTGAAGGAGCAGCATCTCTCCTCCGAGCCTCTTCCGGATGTCCAAGCTCCTCGCCCTATCTCTAAGGCTTAACCCAGACACCCTACCTAGGAAATACATTTCCGCTGCTTACCTGCGTAATCTCATTTTCGGTCACTACCCAAAACCCACAGGTGAGGGTTGGAACGTGCCTTCTGTCTCAGCTTCATCTTCCCCACAACAGTCTGGTACAATGTCCGCATTACTGCCGAAGCTGCACCAATACTCTGGTCCATCTTATACTCCATTTTCCCCTCACTCATGACTCTTTTACTTTGGGAAGCAACTCACTCCGGACCTGGAGGTAGCATTCCACCGGTTTCTGTAGTAGTCATGTCAAATAGCAAACAAGGATAACTCACAAACTTTGGATTTTTTTTAACCAAATAATTGGTTGTTTAAAGATGCTGAACTTGTTGACAGCAAAGATGACATTGACCAGAGTCCGTTTTAGCATTCTGTGATTGTCTCATAAAGCAATTGCCAGACTCAGTCCATGCCCAGATGCTGAAACCCCTGGCTAAGCACTGAAGGCCATAGGACTGCAATGGATTGATTCTGTATGGAGAAAACAGTTCTGGCACTTGCTAAAACAGTCAGAAAGAGGGTTGAGGAGTTCCGTGACTGGAAGTTAAACGATTAAGCATCAAAAAATGCTGAAAAAGCCTTGTACAGGCAGAACATACATCCCCAACAATGAGGTGGGGGGTTTTCTGTTGTTAATACTGACAGCAGGACCCGCAATATGTTGCGTGAAAACAGCCTGTTATCACTCCTTTTTGTGGATCTTAAGGGAACCCATTTGGAGAGATTCAACCCAACGCTCTTTATCACATCTTATATTAAATTAAAACAAAGGTGAGCTCCCCTGAGTGCCATGGTATAGTTTGCTCACCGAACTTCACTGAAGAAAAGCCACTAATGCAGTGTTCGTGTCATATCGGAAGGATGGGAAAGATTCCCATGTTAATGACTTGTGAATGTTCACATCACTAAGAAAGTTGTGTGATTTCAGGGGATGTCGTGTGAGGATTTAAACGCTGCTCATCAATTTTGGGTTTAATTACATTTAATTAAGCGACAGTCTTAGATTATATCTGTTTGGTTTTCAGGCACGTTATTAGTTTAAGCTTCCAAGTATTTTAGAGCTTTTAGAACAATCTTGCTTCTGCCTAGCTATAAAGAGTTCTCAATACTTCCTGTGTTCACACATTATACTTTATAAAAGATGGATGTAGTATCTGTGATATCACCTATAGGTCTCTGAAGAGCCGGTATGAAGCTGAATGTGGTGGGAGAGACATGGGAGCCTGGGTGGAGCTGAGGTGGACTGAATGAAGCCTGGTTGATGGCACTTACCTGTCAATCAAAGTGACCATGCTCTTAATTATGCATAATTTCAAGCCTTAATATAATGTGAACGGGTGAGTTATGAAAGAACCGTTTTTTGTACCAGGCTGTAAACATGTTGTTGCACAAGTTGGACATTTTAACATGGGGGCTTATGGAGACTGACTTGTTTTGTAGTCAGCCTCAAGTGACTGTTCGTGGAACTGCCATTTTTGACGCTTTCACATTGGCTTCACTTCACAGCTGCAACCAAATTGCCGCTTGGTTCAGACTGAATGTTGACAGTGAAAAAACATTGTGATGTGTAATTCCCAAGAACACTGAGCTGAGAGATTCTTGTCTTTCTATGATATGATATGAAGACCTTTATATCATTTTGAACAATTTCAAAACATTTACTGGACGCCTCAGCTCCTTCCATTTCTCAACTATATTGCGTTCACTCCGTATAAAGATAGAACTGCTCCTTTGATTGGAGAGCCAAGAAGGTAGATTGAACAGAGCTGAGACAAAGAATAAGAAGTAGAGGCAGATATTGGAGCAGGAAAAGGAGGGAGGGAGAAAGAAGGAGAGATGTCATGCCCACCAGCAACGCTCTCGCTCATGAAACAGATCTGGCCCTGAAAGATCGGCGGCGGGAGGGCAAGCTGAGCAGAGAGTGTACATACATGTGTGTTCGAACAAGGGAGGGCAGAGTTGAGATAAAGGTATTAATATGGAATAACCAGAGAAAGAAAGGAGGTAGAGACGAGAGGAGAGGAAATTTAACACGACAGAGAAACAGAGTGAGAGAAGAGAGGTAGAGACGCCATATGGCATCGCTTCAGGAGAGGAGGGCTAAGATGATTGATCGAGGAAGAAGTGACTTAGTGCACATTCGGTCCAGTGGGTGACCGTTACAGTATACAACACACAGTATCCACTCAGGACTGGATGGATTGTTTCATATCCAACATAAATAAGAGAAAAATACTGTGAGTGTGAAACACATTTTACTAAGCTGACACTGAAGAGGAGTCATCATTATTTCAGTCAACCCACTCCTTCGTTTTCTTGTTTCGTCCTTCTTGACTCATGTCTTATCGGCTGTTTCCCGATATTTTCTTTAATTAAAGAATCTTCTCTCTCGTCTGCTTGCCCATAATTTTCTCTTTTCTAGATATAAAGAGACATGCCAACTTTTGTCCAGCTTATTGCAGCCCCCTCTTACTTTTCTTGACACACATAGAGTCTGTTAACTGTATTCGTACTGCAAAATGAGACGCTGTAAAGAACTTGTATAGCCAAAAACCTCAGTATCACACAAATTACATATGTGACTGCTCTCTGTTGGACTTAAATTTGCTATATGTAAGATTCTGAGGAATTTAATGAATTAATATTATATTTTGATCACTTATTTGGTAAACAGGCTGTAACGTAACTTAAAAAATGAGCCCTTTCACAACTTGCATTGACTGATTTCTAGTGTCAACAATGTGCAACACTAGATTAGAAAAGGAGTCCAGCTGGACGGTTACCCTTAGTTCGCTCGTGAAAGTTATTACTACTCAACACAATGAGTGAATATTTTATTCATAGCTTGCCAAATTACTTCAGCTAGCGTGAGTACGTTAAATGTAAAGCAGCTAATTAGCCGCTGTAATAAAGAAGATAACTACAACCATCAATTTTGATGAGTTTTTTGACAGCTTCCAGAATACCTGTAACAGGATTTGCCAACTTTGGGTACCTGGCTGCAGTGAGATTTTTAATACCCTGGGCTTAATCGCATGCACATCTGGAGTCTTAGGTCTTTAAGGATTTAGCCTGATGGAAAGGACAAACTGAAAGCAACAGGGAAAATTAAAAAGGATATTCATGGATTTATTTCAACAAATGTAGTAAAAAACACAGTCTGTTAAAACATCTTCAGACACAGCCTATTGAAAACAATCTCACTTTCAAACTCTGCAGCTGCATCACCATCCTACTCACTCAGAAATGTGAAGTATAGTCTCCAATCTTATGTTCCATAAATGCAACAAATCACATCGTGAGTGATTATTCATTGATCATACATGTCGAAAGCTTACTGTATTGTCAGATCTTCCACTCGCAAGTGGGACATGCAAAGGAGCTGAGGCTGACTTAATGCTCTGTAATATTTGATCAAGAGGGCAAAGACACGACTAACAGTGCATAAAAACAGTACATTAAATAGTTTCAAGTAATAAACTATCCAACTAAGATTTGTATTCTGATTTGTATTTTCATTAAACCTACTGTCTGTTCACCAACAGGATGCTGACTGCAGTGAACCTTTACATTCCTTCATCTTCAACCTGATTTTAACACGCTCAGAAGTCGAAAATATCATTACCATGTGGGCGGTATAGGTTAGCTGACCATCTGACCAGTGCGTCCTGCCATGAGAGAGGCTAGGTCCAGTCTCTAAGAATCCCTGAAAAATCCCAATTAAAGGAAATAGTTATGATTCATGTGGCCTCCTCTGGCCCAGACTCTGAGCAAAATAATTCATGTACTGCCCAGAGGCTGCAATTACACAGGTTATCACACACACAGTATATGGTGGTTTCTTTGGTCTAAACCAAGTTAAAATTGTTACTTATTAAATATTTTTAACATCAGCAAATAAATAAATAAAAATATGGAACAAACCAAATTAAAGAATAGTGTCCCTTAGTATGTATACATTGGAATCAGGTTCATATTGGTCACTTTTGGTGCCAAATATTTATTTACTCTTGTACTAAATTAGAGAGAGAGAGAGAGAGAGAGAGATTAAATTCAAGTCGGAAATGTAGTCAGAAAGTTAAACGTTAAACCTTTTTACTCTTTTGGCAGAAAGACGCAACAAGATAATGGCAGAACTCTATGTTAGCGTTTCACATGTTGTGTTAATCTATAGGACGGATGTGAATGCAGAATCTGTAGGCAAAGACCAAGAAGCAGTCTGGTTTTCTGATGTCTGAGTAGTATTGAGCAGTCATGTTTGAGCAGAAGAAGTGGAATATATTGGCGGATTGTAATCACGGAACCCATCGACTTTCGTCTGATTTTTTTTACAGTTATCTGCATTCATATGAAGATATCTGTTCATAGGGTTTAGCAGAAATGTCTTTCTTGTCTGATTTTTGTGTTGGTTTTTGGACTAAGTCCATTTATCTGTTTGGATATCTGTTGGTCCAATGCAAACCATTGGCATTGGCTGATAGCCAATGGTTTCCAAGATTGTGGTTGTGTAAAGTAGACTGATAATTTCGATGTGGACAGTGAAGAAGAGGTCTGGAACCAACAATCTAGTTAAAACTAGAACTTAGAAACTACTAGAACTAGAAACATCTAGTCTCGTAAACGTTTAGTTGATGCCCAATGTATTGGAAGCTCGTTTGACAATTCTTTTGTCGTTTAAGTCAGTTTTCAAGCAAAAACATCAAACATTCAACTTCAATTTACTGCTTCTCTTGGTTTTATATCAATCTAGTCAAAATATATTTGGGCTTTGGACTGTCAGTCGAATAAAACAAGGCGTCAGACAAGGGTTGCTGTGGATAGTTTGGTGTTGTTGCGCACATCTGAGCAAGAGATTCCTGCCTCATTAAAGAGCTGATCACCTATAGGCCTGGTATTCAAACAACAGCAACTACAGAGGTTTTCCAGCCAGAATAGAGTTCTTCACAGAGGGGGGCATCTCTCTGGCTGTGCTGGAAAAGGTGGAGAAAAGGGCACGGACCATGTTTTTCTGTTGGCCAGATGAAGCAGGTTGGTAACACTGAGAAGGTCAGTTATCACGGTGAACCTTAAGACAGATTAAACAAACATTTCAGCATTTCAGGAAACATTCTTATTTGCCATCAAATTTAATATTGTTGAGTTAGGTGTATTTTTCTCTTTTGAAAACACTAGGTGATCAAATAAAGATGATATATGCATATTCTGATGTGTTTATGGGTTAAAGAAGTGTATTTCACTTACAGAAATACCCCAGTCTCCATGGCTGTGAAATGAAATGAAGCCAACGCATAAGAGCCAAAAACTGCAGTTCCTCAAACGTCCACTTGAGGCTGGCTCCAGAAGTGAGTCAGTCTCCATAAGTCCCCATGTTAAAATGTCCAACTTCACAGCAGAAATAAACATGTTTACAAGCTGGTACAAAAAACAGTTTTGGTCTCTATAGCTAATTTCCCCGTTCATGACAACTGTACTGAGGGTGAATTTATATAGAACTCACCTGTTCAAATTATTATTAAGACTTAAAGTTATGCAGAATTAAGAGCGTGGCCACTTTGATTGACAGGTGGCTGGTTTGAGCACCCAGGCGTCATTCAGCCCGCCTCAGGTCCACCAGTAGTCCATGTCTTTGCCTGGAGGCAGCAGAGGCAGGACTGCCAAGATGGCGGCTGCTAGATTCAACACATTCTGAACTTCACAAACCTATGGGTGACATTACGAATACGACATTCATATTTATACTGTCTATGGTTTTTACCTGAAATGTTAACTCAGTGTACAACCCTGTTGTAAAACATGAATGAATACAGAAAGCAGCGATTCTTTTTGACCTATTTTCCAGTGAAATTCAGTAGAAAGACAAAATATTGAAAGTTCAAACTTGCACTTCTGTATTTGATGCATTCTGTCTTTATTTACATTTTACACAGCGTCCCGATTTTATTGTACTCGGGGTTGTATGCAAAAATAAGAACCCTGTTTGACATCACTTGTTAGAACTTTAAAAATGTGCCAATCCCAAATGAACAAGTGAACTCGAGACAAGAGGAGGACAACTGTGTCAACACATGATGCATTGACAGACAACATCCTGCCGTCTGAGCCACTAAGATCAGATTTATACTCTGAGCATTCAAAATTACTGTGTGTGTGTGTGTGTGTGTGTGTATCCAGTTGGTATTTTGAAATTTCCTCCCATAACTGCTGATCCATGAATAGCCCAGCTAGCTGCTTCACCACATGTCCTGTCATTGAGTGCCTAATTGGCAAAAAACATACACACTGTTGCTGCACACACACACACACACAACGAGATGAATAAGTATGCCCGAGCACATGCACACACGTGCACACACACATACACACATATTGTAAATACAGGTTTTTGTTGCACGGCCTCACATAGAAAAGTGAAACAAATAAACACACACACACACACGCAGACACACATTGCAATCCAGCAAAGGGAGAGAAGAGAAAACACAATTAGAGGAGAAAAATGTCAGGTCTACTTCACAGTGTGCAGACTTCTCAAGTGGCCCCCAAACCCTTGCTGTGCTGGGAATGGGAATTAACAGAACCGGTAAATAAGGAATGTGTTCCCGGGAGAGTTGCCCCTCCGGTCACAGCGCTTTCAGATGAAGATGCTTCTTAATGTGAAATACTCCTGACACTCATGGAAAACTACGCCTACACTGTTAGAAGTGAAAGATGAGGCGTGACTGTTCTATTTGAAGTAACCCATTTGATCGTTTTACCGTCAAGGTCTTTCATAGTGAATGGAAGTGCAGCGACTGATGAATTATGGCCCTTTGTGTGTGTGTGTGTGTTTTAGATGCATCTTGATTTGTTATTTTCAGAAATGGTCGCGTTTTATCTCCACCAATTAGCGTGATAAATTGAAGTGGAGGAAAGGAAAGCACGTGTAAACAAATGTATGATTATGTTGCTTGTTTCTAGAACCGGACGTCCTGCAATCCATCTTATGTGATTTGTTAGTCTCTGTGTTACACCGTGAAACCTGTTTTACTTTTATTAAACTGATGAAGATAATACGGTGATAATGAGGCTCACCTAAGTGGATCTCAGAGTATAACCCCCTCCTCTGAATCAACAGCGAGAAAAGAAAAAAAAAAAAACCTCTGCACGCCGAGGAAGTCAATGTATCTCAACAACACCCATACGCTGAGCCACTTCCCCCCTCTCCCTCTCTCTCTCTCTTTCTGTGACTGACTATCATAGGCAATTTTACAGTAAATTACTTCCTAAACAAGCTCGATAGAGACAAGCCCAGCAGTCTGGCACCCGGTGCTCGCGTGTAAACATGATTATATCGAGGAAGTGGCTTCACATTTCCGAGCACACGGTGACAGCCAATTAGGGCCTGCGTTAGCGCGGCTAATTCTTCAAATGCGGTACGGTGAGAGGAGCGATGGAGTGAGATGGAGGGAGGGCAGAGGAGGAGGAAGGAGGAGAAAAAAAAAGATAGAAAGAGAAAGGATCAATTAAAAGGGAAAACGCCACAGATTGGGTTATAATTACAGAGTGTGAGACACCATATTAGAGCTGTTTACTCAGACGCTAACAGCCGAGAGGGCCATTTGTGAGTGTGAGTACGAAGAGTGTGAAATTCAATTACACCTGCCATTAGAGTCTATTGGCCGTCTTTAGAGGAGATAAAGAAAAGCGATTTTATTTTTCCGCTGACAAGCGGCAGAGGATTTTTTGCGACACCACTCTGTCAACGCTCGCAAACTTGACTTTGCGAGCCCGTCCGCCAGGAACAATTACTCACGAGCCCGTCCGTGCGACAGGTTTGAGTCAGAAATGCACCTATAATTGCTCGCAGGGAGGATCTCGAGCTCGCTCGTCGAGCAGGCCATGAGGCTATCGGGATAATAATTAGAGGAGCTCAATTAGTTTGTCCCTCTCTCCTCCTCCCCACTTTTTTTCTCTTTCCTCCGTCTCCATAAACAAAAAGCGCATTACGCATCGATCTGTGGGAGTTGCTGGGGTAACAAAGCGGGGTGGCGGGTCTTTAATGAACTGTCTTTATGCCAGAGGCTTGAAAACGCTTCTGATTCTGATAATTAAGTTAGGTAGTATTGAGGGGAGTGCGGCCATTTTCACCAGTCATTTAATTTAGCCACTCCCTGTTGAGAGAGATGGAGGTGACACGGCTTCATGTCTTTCCTTATCAGGGATTCCCTCTCTCTCTCTCTCTCTCTCTCTCTCTCTCTGACCCTCCAGTCCGGCACTGCGAGCAGAGTTTCACAATCTGGTAACGGGCAAACAATTTCCATCACGTTTTCATGTTTATTGATGATCCGGTACAAAGTGCAAGTCACAGATTGGGGCTGCAAATTGCCAAATTCCTGGGTGGGCCTCTTAGCGTGTAACACACAAATAATACAGCTTATTTCCTTTAATACACTGTCTGACATGCCAGGAGTGTTTAGCAGGTGGCGGGCAGGTGGCCATGGGGGAAGGAGGTGAGCATCTTGTTAGTATAAAATATATGCACCCAACAATAGACTTGAGGGCAAAATATTCTGAGAATGAATCTGTTTCCTGTTGGGGGGGTTCAGGACATTTTAAGCTCCTTCAAATTGCTAGTGGTCACTGTCTCGGTGTCATGGCTGCAGTCAGGAAATGCAACCCACGCGAGGATTGATGATCGCAATCCTAAATGTGTAAATCATCCTCAAAAAGTTTGGATATTATTAAAACTGTAAAGCTACATGTCTATCTTCTAGCTCTGGGTGTTTCTCCTCCCTCCCTCCCTCCCATCCATTGAGCCTTTCTCCCTCCCAGTGCAGCTGTTTTTAATCTTGTCGAGGCATGCTGCACTACACTTATGTGTGTAATTCTCATAATTCCCATGTTAAATGGAACGTAATCACACTAGCACTGAAAGGCAATTCTGTTCGACCTCAGAAAATGAAAGGAAACGGGGGAAAAAAAAGAAAAAAAAAAGTGACCCTGCGCAGGTTATTGCTTTCCGTTGAGCGTGCGTCAACAACTCTTGAATTTAATGCATTCCCGCAGCAGTGCGCGGCTCACCGGCTCTCCTCAGGGGAAATAACAGCGTGTAGCCATTAGGGGATTATGGACGAGTAAAAGGAAGAAAAAGGTGTTGAGACATATGCACTGTAACACTGTATGAGCAGAGGATTGAGCTCCTGGGCCCTGAGACCTCATCGACGTACCGCTGGCGAACTCCGCTCATGATTTATCAAGTCTTAACGTGACAGGGCCAATTCGCTGGGTTAGGGCTCGGTTCATAGGTTTACGTCTGCATCTCTTAAATCCACGTCCTCCTTTGTGATTAGGATAGATTAATATGGAGTGTAAAAAAAGCATACAGGTAAGGTGAAACAACTTCTTTTGTGTTGCAGTTGTTGAAATGAACATAAAATCCAGACACAAAAACACTTTTTTTTCAGTTTGTACTTCGTTCTGGATTCCAGTGTAAAGAGTTTGTAAGAGTTCACTGTTTTCTCTTGTAGGAGGGGGGAAGAGTTTAGTACATTTTATATTCTACCACACACTGAGGAGGGTTGGTTCAGTTCAATCTTTAATTGAAGCTTTGGGATTCGTGGTTAGCTCGTCACCTCAGGTGGTCCAGGAAACATCTAACATAACAAAAACCTGAACTATAAAAGGTCAAAAGAAATAATTAATATTAAGTTAAGTTCTTTAAATTCGCATCAAGAATCTCGTAAAGAAATCAATATTACAGTACACAGAAGACACCTCATAATCAATCACTTATTCACACATTTTATACACAACATGTATCAGTTAACAGTCAACGCCATTCAATCGCTCTTAGAGTAGCAGTTTTTCTATGGGAGTTCTGCATTGCAAGCTACCATGAAGCTAACAACATCAACACCAACAGTTTACAACTGATTACACTAAGACTAATAATCAGCTCCTCAA
Organism: Argyrosomus regius; assembly: GCA_946959425.1. Taxonomy (NCBI): domain Eukaryota; kingdom Metazoa; phylum Chordata; class Actinopteri; family Sciaenidae; genus Argyrosomus; species Argyrosomus regius. The sequence continues at coordinate 4,409,527 of OX336886.1, read as the reverse complement.
CTCACCGCTGACTGGAGAGGATTTTGAAGATAGACCTGTTGAGATGGTTGAGCATTCAGATTTGTTGCGTGTGAGTGGAATAAGAGGTAGTGACCTCTTTTAACCTGGATGTCTACTGTATGTGCTGGGGCTCTATTTTTAGTGTTTTATCAAGCGTTACGAGTGCAGACACTTTTAATTTTTTCATTTCATTTTCATCTGTGCAGTTTAATTACAGTCCCCAGGGCAAAGTTCATAACATAAGATGTTGACATGACACATACGGATCCAAATAATGTAAACCTCTTAAAAGATGAATATGGAGGTTTGTTAGTTTTATTAGTTAAATGCAATTCAAAGTTCAAATCAATGGTGATTCATAACAATAATGTCATCCACAGCTTCATAAAGGAGATGGAAAGACGTGTGCACTCCATCTGATTGCTCTAATTTGGCAGAAGCACTGCATATTTACAAAGCACTTGTACAATTTTACAGTGTGGGAAGCTTAAAGCTGCACAGATCAGTACTTTTATATTAATAATTGATCTGATGTGTAATTTTAAAGTTCCTACCTAACAGAGCTATTTGGCCTATTTTCAGTTGACTGTTTTCTGTCTCATCACTCTCATAAACTTTGTTCCACCTGCAGCGTACAGCTTTATTCAGCAGAAAATCCGCGATACACCTGACTGTACACAACCTGTCCAGCCATCAAATGCCAAACAGACAAAGTTAGCATTTAGCTAGTGCACATAGTGGAGCATTTAGCAGCTATAAACCTGATATTTCCCTCAGGAGTCGGTGGAGGCTGAAACACAGCTAATATTGGACTAATGAATATTGGACTTACATTCATTAGGTGGCCAGAAACACGACTCCAGATGAATGCTAATGTTGCTCTGCATATGAGGGATGAGTAAACAGGGAACTGCTTGCTAATATGCTAACTCTTCTGTCCCACAAAGTTGACAAAAAGTCAGTAAATTCTGTTTGAATGAAATCTTCTGAGGTGGTGTCATAGTTCTGGAAAAATAAGAGCACAAACTTCATTTTTTTTAAATGAATGGATGTCAACTGAATTTAGAGCCACCAACTAACCTGTTAAGTGCATGTCTTTGGACTGTGGGAGGAAGCCGGAGTACCCGGAGAGAACCACATAGACACGGGGAGAACATCCAGACTCCACAAAGGAAGGCCCAGCCAAGGTTCAAACCAGGAACGACAGTGCTGCACCACTGCACCACCGTGCCAGTACAATGGATGCTATTTCTGTTGGAATCTTTCTGTTTTGGATCTCAGAGAACTGACTTTTTTCTTATGAACAATGCTGTCAGGAAGCATAAATAGTTATAGTTTAATGTGTCGTGATTTGAATCGTTCTTTTCTTTTTTTTGTTTTAAAATTACCATCATTTTGAAAAATGACATACCCATTTAAAAACAGGATCAGTAACAGTAATAAATGTAAAAGTAAAAAATATTGTTATGATATCAAATTGAAAAATCAGTTTGGTCACACGCCCACAGGCATCTCCATTTGGAATTGAATGTAATCAGATAAAGACAGAGGTGGAAATCATTTGGTGTCATTTTGAGTGTCCAGATTTAGACTTTTCTTTCAATGCCCTCATGCAGGAGCAGCTAACCAACAGTTTCAAACATGCACAGATATCAGAGCATAGATGTGTTCACATGAACGTCTCACATAACTGAACATAAACGTCTCAGCACAGACACATCCTCAGCATATAAACCCCTCTGTGAGTGCGCTTGTATATATGTGTCTGCAGTAAGATTTGTTTTTGATGCTGAAGCGCTTTTATAATTGGTGGAGATAAGCAATACTTAACATCTCCTAAATATTCACTCATGCACACATACACCATTACAATAACACACAGCATTAGAATATTAGGTTTACAGCCCAGTCATTTGTCAAAGGGCTCTTTAGGGGCTGTAAAACTGTCTGAGTGTGGGGATTTGTCATCACCACAAAGCCCTGCTCCTTCCATTAGTCATAAAATATATAGAGAGGCAAATACAGGCTGTGATGAAGACGCAGCAGCGAGACGGAGGGAGATAAAAATGTGTGTGTGTGTCACAGGCAGCTACACTGATGCTAAGTTGTTCACTGAAGTTTTGTGGTTTCTTTATGATGAACACAGAGACAGAGACCGAAGAGGAAATGAAATGGGAAGACAGAGAAGGGACTGTGTGAAGTATACACTGTACATGCTCAGCTCTATTTCAAGTCTTTCTGCATGAGTGCGTGTGTGTGTGTGTGTGTGTGTGTGTGTGTGTCCGCCCTTTGTTGAAAGCAGTAATTTCCCATTTTCAATATCCCGTTCTATTTCATTCTGTTCAATTGTATTCCCTTCAACGTCTTCACACACGCACACACACACACACACACACACACACACACACAGATAGACAGTGTTTCTATGAAGAAAGATGACGCCATTGAAGATGATGACAACTCCCATCTGACATTTACTAACCTTTTGAGCAGAGAGATGGTGATGGAAGAGGGAAAGAGAAAAAGAGGAGAGCGGATGGACAGATGAGAGGGAGGGAAGCAGTCAGGGTGGAGGAGGAGGCGGAGGAGGAGGGTGTATGCATGGCATTCCTGTTTTCTATTCCTTTCACCGTCACATTGTGCTCAGCTCTCCACAAAAAGCTTTTGTTGCCGTCTGCACCTTTTTGTCAGACTTAAAGCGTGCAGTTTTTGTTTTTTTTTTGGACTCAAAGCCTTCAATTTTTTACTGACTTTTTTTATTTGGCAGATGTGGCATTCTGCAGCTTTGTTTGTGTGTTTGTGTGTGTGCGATGGTGTTTAGTCATAACTGATTGGACTTGGTTAAATGGACACCAACTTTTTGGCTGATAAGCCCTCTGACAAACATGCAAAACAAAAGAAAGAAAAATATAGTGGAAGACACGAGGAAACAAAAATCTGAAGAAATAATGAAAGTTAATTACAGACAGCAGACAGGAGGATATGGATTCTAACCAAATTGAGTCAAATATCCAGGTCTGTATATTTGTTCATTGGTTTCTTTCATTTAGTTCCCATCTAATCTGTCTGAACAAATAAAACGAACGCATTTGTCATGCTTAAATCAGAATTAGGTTCACTGACAATTTTTGCTGGGAAAAAGAGCCAATGCAGTCTGCCCTTGACTTTGGCAGTGGTTGCAGCAGTGAACCAGATGGTGATGATGGAGGAGGTGAGGATGGACTCAATGATGGAGGTGTAGAGGTGCACCATCATTGTCTTTGGCAGGTTGAACTTCGTCGGCTGCCACGGGAAGCGGAATGACTCCACAACTCAACTTGGGAGTCACGCAAGGTGATAGGGACAGGTGAGGCTGGGTTTGTCCTGAAGTTCACAACCATCTCTGCTGTCGTAGAGCATAGAGCAGCAGAGGTCACCAGATGGTCAATCTCCCACTTGTAGGCAGACTCATCCGCACTGGAGATGAGTCTAATGAGGGTGGTGTCGTCTGCAAACTTCAGAAGCTTTGTGGATGACTCTCCAGGTGGGATCCAGTGCTGATGGTCTGGAAGTCAGACATGTTTCCCCGGCTTCACATGCTGCTTCCTGTGAGACAGGAAGTCTGTGAGTCCAGCACCCTTACTTTGTCCTATTGCAGAGCCAGGATGATAGTACTGAAAGCAGAGCTGAAGACCACAAATAGGATTCTGGTGAAACTTCCATAAGGAGTCCAGGTGCTGGAGGATGAAGTGGAGGGCTATGTCATTGTCTACAGAACTGTTGGCTCTGTAGGCAAACTGCAGAGGTTCCAGAAGTGGGTCTATGATGGCGAAGATGCTCAAAAGACTTCATTACCAGAGGTCAGGGTGGTGGGTCTTTAGTCAAACTGCTCTACAATCATCCTGAAATATCTCTGAAACCAGCCGCTATCCAGACAGAGTTCATGGACTAACTATGATTTGGTTTATTTCTTGTACCCAGCTTCTATGTCAGCGTCTGGCATGCAGTTTATGCTCCAAAATAGTGATACCAAGAAGTTTCCTTTGGTTTGTAGCTGTTTCCTTGAGAGAGTATTTTCTTTCAGAACGAATAAACACTCCTACCACCCCCAACATTGCTAAATACCGATCTAAATGTGTCGGCTCCTGCATGCTTCTTGATTTTTCAACCTTAACTGTCTGAGTGTGGCTGTGAACCAGGGTTCGTCATTGTTGTAACTCACCCTGGTGCGTGATGGTGTACAGCAGTCCTCACAGAAGGTGATGGATCACGTCACAGCCTCTGTGACAGTTTGTAGCGGTCTTGAAAACATCACAGTCAGTACAGTCCAAGCAGTCCAAGATCATCCACAGCTTCACTGATCCACTTCTTTGTTGCCCTCACAACAGGTTTCTGCCTGTATGCAATAATCAGGTGGACCATGACGTGTCTCAGTGCAGCGTGGAGGAACGGCGTGATAGGCACTGCTGATTGTAGTGTAACAACGACTCAAAATATCCTTTTTCCTGCTCAGGCATTTAATAAGCAGTCTGGCCGATGAAAATGACCGATGTTGACATTTTACAGACAAGTAACCTTTTGCAGCCATGCAAATGTTGACTGTCGTCTTTGAGAAGCAAAGGTAAGTAGCATGACTTTGCTCTTTCATAGTAGAACCTCCATGGGAGGAAATTGAGTGAAGCTATAAAGTCCATCAGTGCCTTTACTTAAACAGGTAAATTAACATTAAGTTATTGACTTAACTTCCCTGTTTGTCTCAGCTTTCATGACCTTTTTCTTTATCCACTCCCTCTACCCAACTGTTCATACATCCATTCATTCTATTCATCTCTCATATATGAACCTACCCCAACAATCTTCTAGTTCTAGAGCTGGGTATGAATGAATTGTAGTCATGTGGACCTGTCCATCAGCTACCATGGAAAACTTTACAATTGCTAAGTAGGAAAAAGAATCTGCAGCCATGCTAGCTGCTGTACTGAGACACGGCAGTGCTTCGAGTTAAATGCTCACGTCAGCATACTCAGTGCCACACCGCTAGTGTGGCTGAATACATAACATTTAATCCAAATATGTTCCATAATGGATCACTCAATGTGTGTTCCCCTCCATTTGGAAGTTATACACCTCATTCTTTGGCGATTCTTTCAGTGGATTCGATCCTGAACAGTACTGTACATCCAGCCATTCCTCTGTCTGAGCCAATAACGTAACAGCAAATACCATAATCCTTCCTATCAATTCCTCGTGTGCTGTAATGGCTTGTCCAAGTTAACAACCATCACTGGGGGATTCAAACTTGAACAAAGGGTCAATTGGAATAAAGAGAAGGTAAGAGGAGGGAGTGAGCGAATAGATGAGGAAGAGTAAAGGACAGCAGAGAGATGGGTCTGTGTACACAAGAGGGGAAATGATTAATATGATCTGGTGATGAATAATGATATGGTGCTGATATCTTGGTTTGTTAATAAATGAGCAGAGCATGCTGGAGTGCAGACAGCACATACTAATCTAAAGATACTGGAGGTGACCTGGCTTGAAAAAAAAAAAACATGGTAAAACACACATACAGTACAACGTACAAACAATTTCTGAATAGTAAACATGTCATTTATATCACTTAAGGCTGCATTTACTTGTTTTGGGCCACTTGGGGCCAGCAGAGCAAGCTGAAAAGAGACATATCCATATAAAAAGTTGTTAAAGCTAATGTGTTTACACGCTGGGTGGCAGTGGCTCAGGGGTCAGAGCGGGTAATCGAAAGGTCACTGGTTCGATTTTGGCGCTCCCACAGTCCAGTTGAAGTGTTTTTGGGTAACATACTGAGCATCAAAGTCCTCCCATTGGGGTGAGCTCAGTCATATTGTGAGGACATGATGAGCAGTTGGCACCTTGCATTTATCAGCGTGTGAATGAGTTCATACGACACATGTTGTAAAAGCACTTTGATTGTTGGTGGACCAGAGAAAAAACAGTATAAATATAAGTCCAAACAGAATTGGGCAGCAATTTTCTGGTGGTTCACTATCGGCAACAACTTTCACATTACATGTAGTTACTCTATATAGTGTTTATTCTAAGATATTGATAAGTGTTGGGGCACTCCAGTTGCTCACCTGGTAGATCCATGTATTAAAGGCTGAGTCTGTTAGGATTTGCTAGGTTTGTCTATTACCCTGTGTTTTCCTGGTGTTTCCCTGCCCTTCGTGTTCTGTTTGTTTTTGTCTGTCTCCCCTGTCTGTGCAGGCTGGGCATGGCAGACCTATTTCTTCGACCACTCCTTCATTGATCTCACCTGCTCTGCTCTGCTCTCACACCTGCATCTCATCATCTCATCAAGCTCCTGCAGTTCGCCTCCGGTTCACCCTCCCAGATGCCGCCAGTTCGTCGTTGTAGCTTTCGTGGTAACTATACTCGTACCGGCCCTGAAGAAACTATCTTGGAAGATTCTTTGTTGTAGATTTTTTTTGGACTCCTGCTTCTTTTTGACTGTTCATCTGTTTTTGTCTCCAGCCCTGCCACATTCACCTGCCCTGCTAGCCACGCTCAGCCTACCCTCGTCTGCTCACCTGTCCTCGTCGTCCAGCCCAGAAGTTTCCCCCCGGACTCTTCCTGTCTTGTCTGTTCGTGTTTTGTCTTGGCAATAAAAGCCTTCAAAGTCAACTCCTGTTTTAGTCTGCATTGTGGGTTCAGTGTCCTGCCTAGCGCAAGCTTAACAGAGTCCTCACTGCAGCACCTTTTGCTTGATGTCACTCCCTTTCTCTCCCCATTTCCTGTTTGTCTTTGGTTGTGCTAAAAAGCAAAAATGGCCAAATAATAATAAAAAAAACATTGATAAGTGGAGCTTTAAAGAGCTTGAATGATTTTGTTTAGACGACAGTTGTTTTATAAGTTGATGTAGCAGCTTTTGGGTGGATAATTTTACATGCACCAGAAGGAAGGTGGACGGGTCTTCTTTTACCCATTGCAACCCCACTTTGTGAGACTGTTTAGAAGTCTATAATACAGCCTTAAATAAATTAAAAAATAATTTAGAACTGCTTTATCAAATACAGCTAGCTTTTTATGTATTTAATTGAATAACAATGTCCAATGGTGTTCTGTGTGACAAATTCAAAGACGAAACACGTTAAAGTGAAATGATTGCCAACCTTTGACGACGTGACGTGACGGGATTTCTTGAACACACATTAATGCAAATTGGATCCTGTAATTAAAAACCTTTAAACACATTAATTTCATTCTCTTTCCTTTGCACAATCTTCCATGTGAACGTTACATAAACTGCTGTTATCTTGTTTCAGTAGATACAGCGTCGATATAACATCAGAGTAACAAAGGCTTTGTCTCTTTTTCATGTCAGTTGTTGTGATTAATTTCATAGTTTCATGCCACTGAACACTGTTCACCGGCTCAGCATTAGCAAACATATTAATTCAGTCCTTATTATCATTAATCCAGCTGCATTCATTACTAAGTATGTACATAAAGGTAAGAAGGAAGCATAGCATGGTTTATGCACTAGGTTTAAATATTATTTTGCACTTCCCAGGTGTACAACAGCAACATCATGACATTTAAATAGACACCTGTAATCCTGTTTCTCAGCTTCAGGCGATGCCTGTGGCAGCATCGTGTACTGCTACTGACTATATCGCTTTGTTCTGAAGCATTTTCCTACACACACAGAAAACACCATTCAGCAGAGATAAGTTTGTCTTTTATTCATTCTCTCTAACAATGGCAGGCCACAAATATTCAAACCTCATATTCACAGCGATGTAGAGAATTCCCAACACACTCCCGCTCACAACCAGAAACAGCCAACGGGGACGCGTCCTTACAGAGAACAAACAGGGAATACAACATGATCTTTGGTAAGCAAGGATTTCATGTTACTCCTGCTAGTTGTGGTAACATGGATGACTGGGATTGCCAGAAGGATACTCACATGTCCTTTGCATGTTTTCCCCAATGACACTGCAACCTTCTCTTGAGTCTTATGGGTAAGAAAATGTGTAGTTAATGAGGAAAAACATAAAGCTGCTGCTGTAAATTCTTCATGTCAGTGACTTAATCTATTGGTGGATTACTATTTTAAGTGACACATTACCAAGTCCATTTTGTAAATCCTGTGGAGAATCAGTGCATATGAAACTGCATATTTAGAAACACCCAATTCAAGAAAAATGACCAAATCTGAGCAAGTAAACAAAGTCCGGCGGGCTAAACGCTCTTGGTGGGGTTTGAAGTCGCGTACCAAGACAAAGTCGCAGCCGTGACATGAAAGAGACGTACCCGATGGGGTTTTGGGGTAAGTGTTGGAAGTAAGAGGCAACGTCACATTGCAGAGCGAGTACTGAAGTGACCAAATGTGTCCCCTATACCTACAGCGGGTGTTAGGGTTGATTACTCAGACCTAGAGTTTTCAAACTGTTTCAGATCAGACATGGTTCATGTCCTCTAAGAAACCAAATGTCAGCTGCTTTGATTTATTTAATTTATCTTTGGTGTATGCACTGCACCCAATTCAAAAGTGTATAGTCATGTTATTTGTACGCAGATTGAAGAAACCAGGTTGCAGGAGGAAGGTTGTGAAAAAAAAAGGACGTGCAGTGTTGAGTGTGTGGGCCAGTGTCATCTAAACTGCTGCATTCTCTCTTATTAACCTGCAGTAAAAAACAGACCTTATTTGATCAAAGTAATGAATTCTAGGCACTGAATATAGCTTCAATCCTTGGAGGAACATTTATTATTTTTACAGTTCAATGAGAGCAATATTTTGTTGTTTGAGTGAGAGATTTTGAAAAAAAGAGAGCCTCATTTTGGGGACTGCAGTGGATGGGGTAGTTAATGATATAGCACCGCGAGGATGGAAGATGAGTGTTGTCCAATTTTATCTTTAAAGCACCGGGCTCATTCTGGCTACTAATCCACATCTTTGAAAGAGAAAACCTTCAAGTTAAATGTAATAAACAAAGTGCTTTTCAATAAACTAATTTATTCTAGATAAAAAAATGTTCATGTATTCTTAATGCTTTGTCCACAAGCAGCAATCAGATAAAATCAAGTCCACCTCTACACTTTAACACTTGCAATATTAAATCAACATTTTGGGGAATACACTTAATCACTAACTTTCCAAGTTTTATTGATAACACTCATATCTGTGTATTATACAACAACTAGAGGAGATTGGTCTGTTTGGTTTGATTTGGTTTTTTCTGACAGAGCCTCCCAACACATAAGAAACTGTGCCAACTACTATGCCTTGGAGCTTGGTGCTGCATTGTTGCCATTACTGCAGAGCTGCTCCTTCTTATCATGGTATCCACATTTCATCAGGCCTAACATTGTGTTGTCATGCCAATTACAGATTCCTGTCATGATATTGTGTATTCTGTGTATCATAAGAGCTGCCTGTCTCTCTATGTACTGCAGGAGCTGTTTGTATCTGCATATTCTTTCACTGCTTTTATTGTTGATTGCTTTTATCCTTGACATCTGTGTCTTCAATTATTGTCTGCCCGGGGACTGCAGATGAAAATTAGCCTTTCTAGCTAACTCAAGCATTTCAGAAATGTTATTGTCAAATGAAGTAATAAACTATCCGTCCATTGGCATCTCTAGTACTGTTTTTTTTTAAAGATTATTTTTTTGGCCTTCCCAAGCTTTATTTGATAGAGACAGATGAAGAGTGACAGGAATGCAGGGAGAGAGAGATGGGGAATGACACGCGGGAAAGAGCCACAGGTCGGATTTGAACCCTGGGCTTCCGCAGCAAGGACTGAGCCTTCGCACATGGGGCAGCTGCTCTACCAACTGAGCTAAACACCGCCCCAACACTCTGGTACTGTTTTTAATTGGTTCAAATCTTATCTCAATGACAGAGACTTTTGTGTTTTGTGTTTTCTGTTCATCAAATAGCTATAAAATCAATTGTGGTGTTCCCCAGGGCTCAATTTTAGGACCTACTCTTTTTAAACTTTACATGCTGCCGCTTGGGGACGTCATCAGGAGACTCAGCATTAATTTCCACAGCTACACTGATGACTGGCTTCTCTACATTGCCGTGTCTCCTGATGACTCAGGGCCAATAGATGCCCTTTTAACTGCATCTTAGACATAAAGTTATGGATGGCACCGAAATTTTTACAGCTCAACCAGGACAAAACCGAAGTTTTAATTATTAGTACTGAAGCACAGAGAGAGAAACTAAATATCAAACTACAAGCACTGAGTTTAAAACCTTGTCAACAAGTAAAAAACCTCATTATTGATTCTGATAGCTTAGAACCCCATATTAAAACTAAAACTGCTTTTTATCATCTTAAGAACATCGCCAAAGTATGACTGTTTCTCTGTCTTGTCAACACAGAGACATTAATGCATGCTTTTATCAACTATTGTAATGCTCTAGTTTCTGGTCTCCCTAACAGGAATTTGGAGTACCCAAAAAGAGGCGATAGGCGACAGTGCTCACCACTCCACCACTGTGTCACCAAGCAATAAAGTTTGGACCTTTGGACCTGAAAGGAGATTAGCCTATCCTCAGGTAAAGACCAAAACAGGTTGCACTAGCTGTACCAAAGTTTAAAAATGAAACTTACTCAATGAGCTGTACCTTGTTTGACTAATTCATATACACTAATATGAATGTAAGAGGACTGGCCAGTCTCAGGCATAATGGTGCATACTCGTGGTGGATTTTTTTGTAACAGGTGTTCTGTACCGTACGTGAGTGATGCAAGCGTCTGATCAGCGTCTGCTAAGCCTTTAAAGGCATTTTTTTTTGTTTCTCCAGCAGGACTTCCTGCATCTCATTTCATCATCTCATCACATTAAACAACACACCCCCATCAACACAGTGTTGTGTTGTTTTAATGCAGACTGAATCCCTCTTAATTCTTTAAGTCGTTAAGTTAGTTCTGTCACACATTCCCTGCTGGAGCCGCCCAATCCGTTTTCCTAAAATTTACCCATGAGACGGTTGGGATGTTTGCCTGAAGTGCCTTGCTGGAGTGTGCTTTGATAACACTTGTTGGACCACAGGACATGCATTGCTCACTCATGCATTAGCAGCATGGACACAAGAGGAAGCGTGAGCTGAAACAATCTGGGAGGAGGATAAATGTTTAATTTATGAAAATCAGCTGGATGTTTTAACTGCGTGCGCTTGCACCAACGTAATACTTCAGTGGCTATCTTCTGTTTATAGTAACAACAGATGCACACACACACACACACACGCACGCACACACACACATGCATGCACACGCAAACACATTTGGGATGTTGTGGCTATGCCTGAATGCAGCTCTTCAGTGTTACTGCTTTAATAATCAGTTTTAATGAGCATCACTCGCTGTTATTCCCTTCAGCATGATTCTCTCTCTCTCTGCATCTGTCTGTCTCTGCATGTCTTTCTCTCTTTTTCTTACTCACATAATCTCTCTCTCTCTCTGTCTCTCTCTCTCTCTCTCTCACACACACACACACACACACACACACACACACACACTCTACCCCCCCACCACCACCCCAGATCCCTCTATTCCCTTTAGTTTGAAGCTCAATTAATGCCCCGTTCCATATCTGCTATACTCAAACACCCCCTGGGTCTCAACCCAACAACACACACACACACACACACAAACACATGCACACACTGGGATATTTTGTCATATTTTGCTTGTTTAAATTAATTTCTGGTATCTATGCATGGGCAGCCATGTGTGTTTGTATTTGTGTTTGTCTGTGCATGCGTGTGTGCACTTCATTACTTTGCACACACGTCACACGGAAGCGGCAACAAAAATAAAAAATGATCTTAACCTTTTCATAGCACTCGTTTTGAGTTTTTTCAGCCGCGGACTCAGTGTGTGTTCTTGACGTGCATGTTAGTCTTGTTCTCGTCACAGCTGGAAACATCCTCATCATGTTGTCACAAGCTCTGTTACCGTCACCAGTTGATAAACAGACCGGACCCGGTGGATCACCCAGTGGATACACGGCAACAGTAATACATCTTCTCCACGACCTTTGACTTTTATAAACAAGACACGGATGGGTATGCAAAACCTGTTTCTATTGATTAAATGGCGTCTGAGAGCTGTTTGTTCAGAGACAAGAAGGTGGCAGGTTGAATTATTGAAAAGAGATGAACGCTTTCTTACCTTTTTTTAAAGCAGTATAAATGTAGATGGGTGCCTGAACGAGGAATAAAGCTGCTAACTCTCCTCTTAAACACATTATTTAGCTTTACAGAATGAATTAGAATCCACAGCGTTCACATAAAACTTTTATTCTATCTTGTTCTGCATCGTTTTGTTTTTTTTCATTTTGTCTGAATTAAATTTTAATGCTGCCTTATTCTGAGCAACAAAACATTTTATACTTGGAAGTAAAAGAATGTGAGCATGTGTCATGTTTCTGTCCAAAGATCAGAGGATGTTAAGCTGAGTGCAGATCAAACAGAGACGCCTGACAACGGTGTCATCGCCTTTGTTAAACTTTGCTGCTGAACTTGGTGCGAATCATGTCTAATCCATGTGAGCGTCAACACAAAATAGGTGGCGGTTGCACATCCATCCACTGGACCACACATTTCCATCCATACATTTATGACTTTTAATAATAGACGTCATATTATTACACTATAATGCCAAATTTACTTGCAGTGACATCATAGACTGTATGAAACATGGACGTAGTAGCCATCTCTGGGCACGGCCGTCCAAAAATGGGCAAAGACGTGGAGAATGGGTGGAGGTGAGGCTGGTTGCTCAAACGAGCAACCTGTGATGGCACCCACCTGTCAATCAAAGCGACTGAAAGTGGTATTGATATTCTCATCTAACTCTAAACTAACCGTATTTTGAATTTCTTTTCCTAAAACATCAGTTATTCCTTTGAACTTTGAAAAAAATGTGCAACTTTATTTTGATGAATCCTTGAAATTAGCCCATACAGCTAACAGCAAATTCTACTGTACAATCAGAATATAGCAGGATAGATACAGTGTGTATCTGCAGGATGGGGAACATTTCCAAAACACTGCGTGATTCCACATACCTCACCCTGTGTGTGCACCTTAATTAGATCTTGTACATCTTGCTCACGCTCTTGCAAAACAGGTACACAAACTTCTTTCTAGGATTCTTCTACAGTGCATATAAGCTACAACTCCATGTACACAGACGGTGTTATCCTGGAGATACATTACTGTTAAATTTGACAATTGTGATTTATGCTTAAACATGTTACTGTCATTCTTTGGCATGCTAATTTTGGACTAAATAATTACCATGAAACAAGGATCATTAAAAAAAAAAAAGAGGAAGAATGAGAAGTTTGCTTGAACTTGGATTCACAGAGACAGAGTTTGGCTCCAGCTCCACTTGTAGAACTTGTAGGGCTCTCCAAACTGAATTAATACATGGAAATTAGTTTAAAAGTGAAACAGGTATTACTGAGAATATTTTTAATGTACAAAATGAAGCACGAGGTGTTTAAAGCAACTGTTCAACATTTTAGAAAATATGTCACATTTGTGCTATAATTTAAGGATACAGGCAGCAGGTTGGTTAGCTTAGCACCAAGACTGAAAAAGGGGAGAACCACGTTATAAATAATTAAGCCTTAACATCATTTGAACAGGTGAGTTCAATAAAATTTCACCCTCAGTACAGTTGACGGTGATGAAGTTGGACATTTCAATATGGTGGCTTATGATGGTTGACTTGTTCTGTAGCCAGCCTCAAGTGGCCACTCGAGGAACTGCAATTTTTGGCACTTCTGCACTGGCATCCTGTCACAGCCGCGGAGGTCTCCGCCCGGGCTGAGACCAGAAACTTTTACTTGGAGTTTCCTCTGGCCTGACAAATACTTCTTCTGGTTGAAGTTTCATATTTAATGGACAAATATGAGCGCAGTATCTTCTTATTTAACTCTCCACAAGAAAAAGTTTATTTCCCAAAGTGTCAAACTATTCCTTTAGGCTTGATGTTATTTCATTTCCAAAAAACGAAGAGCTCTAGGAGCAGGTAGCAAACTTATTAGTACTTGTCCAGACTCTCACAGCCCAGTACAAGCAGCTCTAGCTGACATGTTTACATCTGCTGCATGACAGCCTCAGTTAACTACCTCAGTCTCTCATGTATTGATTGACACGATTTACAAGACTACGTGTTAATTATCAGCGTCTGTTGGGTCAGTGTTTTGGGGATGTTGCTAACTTAACAGACTTGCAATAATTAAACTCATGCAACCCAATCTGATTTGTAATTGTTTGGTTCTTCATACAGGTAACATATTTGACCTTTTTAAACCTGGTTGTGATTTATCATGTGTGGCCCTGCAGCAGATAATTGCTGTACAAATGCAGTGAATAATTTGTTTATTGTTGATGAAAGAACACTGCTATCAAACAGCAAATTAATGAATGTCATTTTTATTTGTAGAGTTCTTAATCACTGTTACAGTGTCAAGGAACTTCTTTGTCTGTACCAACAAGTAAAAGTCATTTGCAGACCATAAACTTACTCAGTGCTTAATGAACACATTTAAAATGTAGCAGTTCCACCATCTACAGTACGTTCCAACCCTCACCTACGGTCATGAGCTTTGGGTAGTGACCGAAACAATGAGATAGTGGATACAAGTGGCCGAAATGAGCTTCCTCCGCCGGGTGGCCGGTCTCAGCCGTAGAGATAGGGTGAGGAGCTCGGACATCCTGAAGGAGCTGCTGCTCCTTCGTGTTGAAAGGGGCCAGTTTGGTGGTTTGGGCCTCTGATTAGGATGCCTCCTGGGCGCCTCCCTTTGGAGGTATTCTGGGCATGTCCAACTTTGATATTTTGGATCCATAGCTGAATTTTTAATGGCTTGTGCAAAACTTTGAACATAACTGACTTCATTACTTCACGTGGCCAGTATAACACTTGAAAGCCAAACACCATTCACCATTTCTTCAAGGCAACAGATGCCTGAAAATTCCAGATTCCTGGAAAGAATGAAGGACCTGCAGTAGCGTCCTTCTTACATGGTGGGAGTATCAGTCTGTAATATCACTTTTGTTTAACATTGGTGAATATTTGGCATCAAGTACTAACTGCCTCATGATCTCGAGTCATTGTAGAGGAAGTTTACA
Source organism: Argyrosomus regius (assembly GCA_946959425.1). Taxonomy (NCBI): domain Eukaryota; kingdom Metazoa; phylum Chordata; class Actinopteri; family Sciaenidae; genus Argyrosomus; species Argyrosomus regius. Next base: position 4,394,400 of record OX336886.1, on the reverse strand, counting down.
ACCACAAATTTAATTAAGAATTTAAAATGCTTAAAAAAAACCGACTAATGAATTCATATCTTTAATTACATCTGCTGAGGAGGTCATATTTTCAGGAAATCTGCATCTAGATATGGATTTCACACACGTGTTCAAACAAGAACACAAGTTTGTGCAGAATTATGACATTGCCCTCCCTTTCTGTCACAGATATTGGCTGCTTTTATTATTTGACACACGTCCAGCCGGTTTAAATGTTTAATTCTGACTAAATATAAAATCAGAAGTTAAAGTCGATTCATTGATTTATGACCACCGACATCTCAGACCTCATGAATTAGAAACGATTTGCTATAAGCAATGAGCTCCTGTCATCATTCCTTCAAATCATGTGTATAACATGTGCACACACAGAAATTCACATACATATTTGCTCAGTGTGTGTATGTCTATGTGTGTGTGTGTGTGTGTGTGTGTGTGTGTGGTTAATCACAGTAGGACAAAGCTGCTCTCCCTCCTTCACCTCCTCTCTCTTCTTCTTCAGTCTTGGCACACTTGGGAGGCACCTGTAGGCAGAGATTGACAGATAGCTATAGTTGTGTGTGTGTGTGCGTGCGTACAGGTGTGTACACACATTGTTTCCTCCGTTCCACCTGCATTGCAGCAAACACTGCATCTTGTACGTGTGTACAGTGCAATATTAAAGCAGGGAGGAGGCAGGAGGGGACAGCAACACCCACCATCCACCACCCACCACCCCTCCTCCGCCTCCTCAAGCTCTCATTCGATAAGTTTGATAAGTGAATCTGGTAGCTAAGATTTTGATAGGTAGATAGAAAAAAAAACATGTTTGTAGGCAGTATGAGTTGATGCCATGATGACGGCTCACAGGCCATGCGAGAGAGAACAAAAGACGTGCTGGTAAGTATGTGTGTCATCTATGAATAAACTAATATGTCATTAAAACTTATTTCTCTTCATACTGTTGTTTTACAAACTGGTCTACTGACATTCTGTATCAGAAATTCTCCACTTTGTCCCAAATGTAAATGAGCAATAAAAATCGGGGCCTCTGCTTAGAACAGCGGGTCAATATTTTTGGAAACAGTGAATTCGACATTAATCAAATATAGAAATGTGACAGAATCCGGAGAAAAGGTTCCCTCATCAGACGAGCTGAGGGGTTAAATAATATTTCATTTTGATTAAACATTTCGAGCATGCACCATCCAAACGCCACCACCACCACCACGTGGATTCATAAGTCTCCAGCTCTTATTATTAGATTGTCCCGTTAACTCCTCTGCTCCACTCCGCAGCTGTAGCCCGGGATGATGAAAACAACCGTGTTTATTCTTTCTTTGTTCTTTGTAGTCGCTTTTAAAAAGCAATTTGGTCAGGATGACGGCGAAATTACAAAATCATAAGAGAAAACTCTGGACAGCGAATCCCCAAAGTAAAAAAACATTTTGCAATCAGCGTCACACCCCCGCCGTGTGTTTGCATCTTCACGGATCCACTCAAACTCGTGGTAACTGAGATCCAAGTCGGCCCTCGGTGAAGTTATCAGTCTGGGTATGGGTTCTGGTTTTATTGCCGCGGGCCTCTGGTCTGTGTGTCGCTATGTCTAATACCTGAGTGGATTTCCATCAGCTCTGATCACAAGGTGAATCTTAATCATCACAGGACGGAAAAAAATATGTTTTTTTTAAGGAGAGACAGAGTGTTAACAGTGAGGAAAAGATGACATATACTTTTCACCGCTGTTCATTAATTGGTGGCACATCATGCTGTTTGCCAGTTCTGTCTCTATATGGGTCTCCTAGTCATTTTGAATGAGATCTTATTATACTAGGGGCTATTTCCGGCTGTGTGCTCGAGTTCCTTTCAGATTGGAGCTCTTATTTTTAGTCATGCTAGTGGCCTGGCACCACTTTGGTCCAGACTGAAATATTTCAACAACTAGTGGATGGAGTGCCATGAAATTTTGTACGGACGTTCATAATTTTAATGGAGCACTATGAGCAAGTCGAAGTCTTTACTTAAAGGACAAGTGTGTCAGATTTAGGAGTATTTATTGCCATGAATGGAATACAATATTTATTAGTATGTTTTCATTAGTGTTTAATCACCTGAAAATAATTGTTGAATTGTTGTGTTTTTGTTGTCTCAAAATGAGCCCTTTATATCCACAGTGACAGCCGGTCCTCTTCCATGGAGTCGGCCATGTTGAACCGCCATTTTTTTTACAGTAGTTGTTAATTAACATTGTATTATTTTTCCTCTAGTGCCATCATCAGGTCAAAATTATAACTTGTCTAGTACTGCTAATTAGCATGCATGCTAACAAGCTAAACCAAAATGGCGCCCGTAGTAACCGGCTAAACGTCAGAGTGTTAACACTGTGATTGTGCATGTTGCCATCACCTGACTTCCTCCTTTGCACCTGATGTACAGGGCCTCTGCATTTGCTGAATCGCCTGATGCGCATGTGTCATCATATCTTCATTAGACCATGCAAATGGCTTTTTTAGATGACAGGTGAAGCAAAATTCATGGGGTGGTTTTGTGAGGTTACCAAACTCAAAGAATGTGTCTTGAACTGAACTATGCATCACTGACTATAGTGCACTTAAAATGCTGTTGTTGTCAGAAGAAATATAATTTTGAGACTTCTATTTGTCATTCAAGAAGTCACAAACAAATGACGTGCTAAGTCGTCTAATTTGGCAGTCTTGTTGGTGATTTTGCAATATAAAAGTGAAATATTATTAGCATATGTTACAGTAACACGAGAAGATAAGATAAGACACATGTCAGTGGCAGACCTTTTTGTATGAGTGATTTTCTATCATAGTAATAGGAGCTTAATCTTCCCAGCGTCTACCATCTTGAATGTCTTGCCATGTGGGTGATAATGAAGAAGGTCAAACCGTCAAGCGGGGTAAAGGTCACCTCAGAACCGACCATTTCTTTCTGTCAGAAGTATTGATAAAAGAAAATGTACTTTCAAACTGTGGAAACAAGCGTATTAAAACACGATTGTACATGTGAATAAGTGAGAAAAGACAATGAACCTCAGAGCGACAAACTACGTGTCTGAGATCTTTTATTTACTGGAACTGTTAAAGTCTATCACACCTAAAAAATGTGAAATGAATTATATAAGCAATGCATTTCTCTTAATTTTAGTCAGTGACATATTTTAATTGGCTAGTTTCAAAAGGAACAAGAGATGAAATTGCATTAGTGGGGTGCACAGAAGGTGCCAGTTTGTGTAATGTGCTGAATTTAACAGATACCTTGTACATACAGCGTTTCTGTCTTCCTGTATTGGCAGGGCTTTGATCATTCAGCTGTAACGATGATCCAAGCTGCGTCTGATGTTATTTCATGTAGCACTGTCTTTCCATCCTGACGATCTGGTAGAGCGACAGCCAGGCAGGATCTACAGAACCATTGTGGGAACATGTCGGGTCTCTTTAGCTGACAGTCAAATAAGTATTTGTACATTCTTATATGTAAAAAGAATGATCAATCAATGGAATCAATGGCTTTGTAACCTGTGTGGAACCTTCACCTATGGTAGTCTTTGACTGTTGATCCTCGGTCTAACAATGTCTATATCTGGGGTTCTCTGAAGTATTTAGACTGGCCAGGACAATCCATTAATTTGAGAAGAACACCTTCCTGCCCAAGTTTGTCTTTCCACAGCTACTATGACTTTGAAGTGAAGCCAAAAGAAACAACTAGATTATGTGAAATGTGTGCATACTAGGGATGTAATGTAAAGCTGTACATTTGTATCTGCAGTCAGATTATAATGGAAGTTGTTCCAAACTCTCATAATGAATTCAGCTGAACTTTAGAATGTGTTTTTGGACTTGGACTGTGGATTTTTGTCCCCCTTCACTTTCCTTAGAATCTCATTGACTGAACTTAATACCTGTTCTCTTCCCTGTATGTTAAACACAATGTCAAACTGTACTACATGACTGCAAAGTCCTGGTCCAGACAAACCTCCAGGAGCACCAGAGCTGATTTTAGGTCAGCGCAGCAGAGATACAAACCTACACAAGAAACCAGTTGTCATACAAAGGGTTGTCCGATCCCTAAATCTTCAAAGTGTTGATGTGTGTGACCATACATAGTGAATGTCAGTGTTTGCAGCGGGGTAAAGGTCAATTCAAATCCAATTCCCCCTCTCTGTCTGAAGGGAAATTAAGATTGATTACAGATGATGCCATCATACAGCAGAGGTCACACCTCATGCATGTTTGCTGTTTTGTCATGAAGAGGTTCTCAATGATGACTTTGAATATTGGATATTGTGATATGGTTACTAATATACTGTATTCCTGTACTTCTACTACTACTTCATTAGAATGTATACTATGACTTGTTTAATGGACACAGAGACATACTGTATGATTCTTCTATATTTGAGGAGCCTGGATCTATGTTGGGGAAAAAAGTGATACCTGTGCATGTATCGTAGCTGTACTTAACACGTCTTTGTTACACAAGTAAATAATTAGATTCAACTCTGATACTGTGGTCCACACATCAGACAAAATTGAAACAACTGCAACCCCATCTAAGCTTTGGAACTATACAGTTCCCATAATTTGGCAGTTGTAATTAGTCTGGCATCACCTCTTTCGGTTCATTTTTGATTTCCAAGGGCAGTCGTAGACCAAAATACCTCTGGACGCACTTCAAAAGGCCTACTGTACAACTAGTCAGAAGAATGAAATGTGCAATGTGGTGCAGTTGGTAAAAATCAAGTACGGCAAATGCAGCTTCTCCTATCAATTGCAGTGCAGCTGTTTGTTCTTTTAGAAAAATACATTGTTCATTTGAGACTGATTCAACTATCCTGGTTGTTTACCAAAATGCCTCAAGGGCCAATAAGGTCACGCTCCTCCTCCTATCAAACCCATCCCATACGGTTAGGGTTACGGTTGCCATTGGCCGAGCAGATCCAGTTCAGGTGGAAATCTGTTAGCTACAGCAGTTCCTGTTGTCAGTGTACCCTTGGATAACTGTCACTAGATTCTTTGTTACTCTTTGGTGGATAAGAAGCTTCTGCTTCCTCTGATTACTGGGCAGATTCATAGACGTTTATTTGCAATGGATGGATCAAAGATAGTTGGCGTGAGAGGTTCAGTTGTTGCTGCATGGCCTTCCTCTTTCTCCACTTATTCCCTGCACAAATACATTCATGGTCAATGTCAAATTTCATTATGCACACACCATGTCCAAGGTCAGACAAAGCTGAAAGTCGTTTTTCTCTCACTCGATTGTATGTCATTGTCTTTTTTCACTCTTCTCTCCATCTTTTTCTGCATATTTCAGTCTTTTTTTTGTTGTCACCTTGTCCTTCTATCCTCCTTCCCTTTGTTTTCTCTACTCATTAGGCAGCTAGCGCTCTCCACCACTCACCATTTTGCTTTCTGTCGCTCTCCCTGTGTCTCCCCGTGTTTCCTTCCGTTCCCCCCTTTCATTTTTCCTGGGCAGCAGGCCGGCTGACAGCACGTGACGACGGGAGAGTGCACAGGAAGTATGAGCCCATTTCCACATTTGACCTTGTGAAAATATGAAACATCTCTATCCATCGCTCTTCCCTCCCTCCTATTCTTCCCTCTTTTGTGTCTTTCTCATTCTAAGTCTGTCCTCCTCAGTTTATCTTTTCTTTTCTACGTCCTTATGTCTGTACCTCTCTGTTTCTATCACTCTCTTCCCTCACACCTCCCTCCTTCCTTCCTTCTTCCCTCTTTCTTCCCCTCTGTCAGCTTCCCTCCCTCCTTCCTCTCTTCTCCCTCTCCAAGTGATGGAGGTGTGTTTTTATAGGAAGTGACAGTGTAAAGAGCTGTATAAAGGTTACAGTGGCTTCCTCTATGACACAGCCATATTACTTATCACACTCACGCTGTCTCTACACACACACACACACACACACACACACACACACACACACACACACACACACACACACACACACACACACACACACACAGATATATTTTCTCCCTGGGCACTTTGCTGCATCCTGGGACACCTAATAGAAGAAGCAAGGGATTCTTATTCATTCCTGTGTTGCCTCTCTTTTTCTCTCTCTCACACACACAGCCAATAAAAGTACATACATATACACCCACCCACCCACCCCCCATAGAGTGACAAGCAAAATAACAATAACAAAATGGTCAACGATTTCATTATTATGGTGCAGATGTCACATGCAGCTCACTCTGCAGTCTTCTGTAACTTCTGTTTGCTCATTTTGAACTGAAATAACTAATCAAAGCAAATATAATTAGGCAAGAAACTAACTGTAAGCTAGTGAAAAAGTTCAGTTGAAATATGGGTTAGGGTTTCGGGGTTATGGATTATCGCATTGACTCCTGACTTCCTGTGCTGTCCAACGACTCGCACAGTTTGGGATAGAGAGCCAAATCAATCAATCAAACTTTATTTGTATAGCACTTTTCATACAAAACATGTAACACAAAGTGCTTCACACAATGAAACCCCAATACCTACCGCCCACCCCCAACTCCAACTTCAACCCCAACCCCAAAAGGCAATGCACGGGCCATTGCAATCAACCAAATAACCCTACATCGAGTGTACCGTCATCACATCCCCCATATTGTAAAGACAGACAAAGTGAACTTGAGTGGTCGGGGTAGGATAATCCATCTCGGGGAAGACGATATGTAAGGCATTATAGATCGGAGATGAGGGTTCTAGTGATTAGGGGTAGGCAAGGGGTTGAGATTATAGGGTAAGGATTGTTAATCTTGGGAAGGATGTAAGGCAATGAAGTCCGAAATGAGGGTACAAGTGGTTAGGGTTAGGCAAGGGGTCAGGACAGTTAGGGTTAGGCTAGTATCTCCTGGGGAAGATGGTATGTCCGAAGTAAGGCATTGGGGCTCAGAAATGAGGGTACAAGTGATTAGGATTAGGGTTAGGGATTATCTTGGACGTTTAGACCAAACACAACATAACAAAAACTACATTAAAGCTCTGATATTCCACTTTATTCACAAGTTCACAATAGAGAAAAAAACAGCAGTGGGTGAACAGTCTTTTGCTCTGCCCAGGACCAGCGGGAAGAAGTGGCCCTGTGTCCCTCCTCTGTGTGAGGTTCCCTCAGATCTGTTGGACACCATCACAGGAGTCATTAGTCTGACCCCTCACACGAGACCAGATTACCCTGGCTGTTGCTAAAAGTAGCACAAGGCTCCTGGTGGCATTATTGCAATAATAACAGGAGGCTGTTATTCTGTTTAGAGTGTTGTAGCCATGAGAGAGAGAGCTGACACACAAAGCAAAGCTACACGAGAACAAAATACCTGGCCTGCTGCAACAGTGACCCTGCTGGCACAAGTGGCACGAAGATGGATTGAAGTCCAGTACAGAAGACGACATTTAAAACAAGGGTCATTAAAGTACAGTCACTTTTATTGGCTTCCCACGGCGCAGTGTTGTAAATTCTCAGCAGTTTTTAGTTCATGTTTGTTGGCAAGTCTTTTAAAATCATTAATTTATGATCTAGTATTGCAATAAAATGAACAATCAATCACATGACCACTTGATGATGTGTCAAACCCAAAGAGAGTTAACACCTGACTCTGCAGTTGTTATAGTGAACAGTAGAACTGGAGACCCAATCAGTTTAAACAGTTTATAAAAACACACTCAGGAGAAGACAATGCTGGACGTGGCAGGGAAATGACAGGCAGAGTTCCTGAAACATGCGGAAAGCAAAAGTTAAAGAGATTCATGAATCCAAACTAGCACAGGGTTGGCTGTTAAGTTGTTAGCAGGAAGGAGGCTAAACGATCTGTCTGGACAGTTAAACCAGTCTTCTATACAGCAGAGGTTGATTGGATGATGAGCAGCAGGAGATGAGGTGACAATCAGGTGGCCATGCCCACCAACACACACAACACAGAGAGAAAGACCAGACGGACACACAGAGAAGGGAGGGGGAAACAACAGGAAACACGAAGCAGGGAGGAGGCAAAAAGCCTCGATTATAACAGCAGGTCCCTTCAGCTCTCCAGAGCGTTTGAGCTGTTCTTATAGGAGAAAAAAAAGCTCTAACAAATCCAATGTATACTACCTGCACAGCACCAAATAGTCAACAGGAAAGGTTAGCGACTTGCTGATGAACATAGAGGAGCATTTAGCATCAGTATCTGTCTTCTGGTGAGCAAAGCTGGACCTGGGATCAAACACAACCTCCCAAACAATCAGTGGCCAGTCCAGCAGGGAGTACAGTGGCCTACCGAGGTGTTTTTTTCTTACTGACTTTGGCTCATGGCATCCCGGGCCTGAGTCAGTTTAGCAGTTTGCTACTGAGCAATCTTTCCATCAGGAATGTACGTAAATCACCTCAGTAGTGTAACATTATTACTCGTTGAACCAGGTCCAATCTGAACTTGTTGCCTGCTAACAGCAAAATTTAATTAGTGTTTAGCTACTTTAGTAAGTAGTTAGGCTACAGCTGTCCGTGCAGGACATCAGAGGGAAATATATTGTATATAAAATCTGATTCAGTTTCACCAAAATCACTGAATAAAGTAATAAAGTTGTGCTTTTGTACAGTAATCAGTGAGGCCCGGCCATAGATGACTGTAGCAGCCCTCAGAATCACTCATAGACTGTATCAAACAGGATCACTCTGCTCTGGCGGTGTCAGAAGAGAGAAAGTGTTTCATTGGATGCAAAATGAGTACACGCCCAAGAGTGCAGCATGAGTCAACAACAACTTTTTATGGTTTATCAGGAAATGACAAACTCAGAAATTACTTTTTTTGTCATTGTCGGGCCAGATACTGGAGTAAAGGTGGCATACGTGATAAAAATCAATGGAGTAGTGGTGAAAAATTATTTAAACCTCAGTACAACCTACTTAACTTGAGGACTGGCCCGCAAAAACACTAATGCAGGGGTCAGCGCTGGTCTCATGGTGAGATGTTGGGCTATTAGCAAACAGCTTTGACCGACTCTAACTTCTGACCGAATGAACTGCTGACGCAGGGCTTGAACCAGCTGTCTTTTTCGTCCAAAATTATTATTTTTTTACCCCGTTTACAAGAGATTCACAGAAAGTAAGTGAACAACACTGGTAAGGTCAAAAATACACCAACACGTACACACACAAGCAGAAAGATGCTAAAGCCCTCCGGCTTCTCCATGTCTTGACTGTCATGTCATTCAACCTTCATGCTCACACACACACACACACACACACACACACACACACACACACACACACACACACACACACATATACTGACAGACAGCAGCGTAATCATAAAGCCTTCTTAAATATGAACAGGCCCCTATATCCACCCACTACACTGCCAGCCATGTGCATGCTGTAGATGATTTTCCTTTGTGTATTTATGTGCACATTTGCACATTTCTTCTCATGTGTCATACATACATGCTCTTCACAGCTTGTCTTATCTAATTTCCTACGGATTCTGTCTTTTCTAATCTTGACGTGTGAATTTTTTTTTTTAAAGCTTAATAACTTTCTCTTTGTGTACCTGTATCTTTGAACAATCTGCACCTGTATCCGTGTGTGTGTGTGTGTTCTCTATTCTCCCCCAGTCCTCCTGTCAGTCATTCTCAGAGGGAGTGAAGCTTGTTTGTCAGCTGTCAGACACACACGTATGCACACCTATACACACACACACACACACACACACACAGAAAATCAGCAAAAGGTCTGCTCTGCACCTGAAATGTTCTTCCTGACACGCATAGGTGTCTCAAAGAGGCGTACACCCACATGCAGTACACGACAAACACACACATGCGTCCATATAACACTTAGAGGTGCACACGCGAGGCTCACACTCAAGCAGCTTTTACGCCGTACGCCTCCATGTACCTCATTCGTGACGGCTTGTCGAGCGCGCTAATGGAAGAAACCCCGCAGAAAGACAGAGATATTCTTTTCTATTCAGTCTGTCAGCTACGTTTAATCCAAAGCCGCCGTCTTTGAGGGCGCTGATACTTCTAGCATTTAGGGGTCTGGTGGGAATTGGATGCATGCCTGTGATTTTACAAGTGGGTTCTTCAACAAATTGAGTTTTATAAGATGACTAGGCTGAAGATATTTTGTTTATGATTTTCTCAGTTTCGAAGTCAATCTTTATTCATATCAAATGTGAAAAGTACGCTTGCCCCCCGTGTATTAGGAGAGATTGGATTACTTCTGAAGATGGGCTCACCTAAAGTAAAACAGCTTCTCACTTTTATTTGTTCATTTTTGTTGCCTCTTTCTTTCTTTTACCCTCCTCTCCCTCTCTCTTTCTCTCTGTCTCTCTCTCTCTCTCTCTGCGTCTTTCTCCTGCCATCATCTCCTCTTTCTTTTCCAATGTAGTGAGAAGTAATAATGGATATAGAGTTGAGCCACTGCAGTGTATGTGCTGTGTGTGTGACTTTGTTTATGTGTGAGCGATCACGTACAGGTATTTCTGTCATTGTGTGTTATGGGAAACAGAGTCTAATGTGTTTATAATTGACTCCAGCTCCAGCAGACTGGCTCAGTGGGCAACAGATGCCACAGTTGCTGCTGCCACAGGCTGTGTGCTGTGTGTGTGTGTGTGTGTGTGAATACAGTATAGGTGTGCCTGAGTGTGTCTGTGTGTGTCTGTGCTCATAGGTGTGTATATTCACACGTGTGCGTCTGCGTGTGTGATTTCTCACCTGCACGAAGAGCTCGATTTGCTATGCTTCCTCCTTTTGTTGTCATTAATCTAATGTGTTTCCTTGGAGCAGATTGCACACCTGAATGTCTACAGAACAACAGGAGTATGTTGCAGACTGCCTTGGATCCAGAGCTGGGTTTATGTTCAGAATGCTCAAGTCAATTTTGAACATTGGCAGCCTGAACGCCTGAAAACACTTTTTTGTATCCAGTAGCTTTCTAAAAAGATATTGTGGTAAGATGTAATTCTATTGCTCAGGACCAAGGGCACACCATGATAACACATGTGGTCATAAAGGTAGCAACATTTTAAAATATCTTGATGCGTTTGTAGCCCCTGTGTAATGTATGGATTTCTATGTTCCCACATTACACTAAAAGCTTTCCAAAAGCAGCAACGGGGAATGTAATGCCGACGAGGTCAACGCCAACCATTTCTGTTCAATAAAAATTGCTCTACAAAAACAAAAAGAAGACATGGACATTTTTAATAGTGCAAGGGAGGAATGGCACAGCCGCAGTGAGTTGGTTAAATGTCAATGCACAGGTAAGGCCGAGCTGTCAGTTTTTTTCAGTTTAGTGCCTGAGCATGCTGATGGCAACTCATACATATATACTTACATTTAATTATATCCTTATTATCGGTTGCCGTTCTTGACAGCTCCCATGATCAGCATGGATTGATGGATTTAATTAAGCTATATTTCATTAGAGAGTGTGCTTTACCGTCATTATTGGCACAACAGTGATGCGGTTGTAATGTGTAATGATTTTAAGTGTGTCAGACATTTGGTCTGGTCTATGATATTTGTTATATGTTGCCTTAGAACAATGTAATTCAGTACAGGCCATAAAAATCCAAATCATAATCCTTATAAGAATGTACAGATCAATTAAACAACCTTCGTTTTTCAGAAAGAGGAGGAAAAAATAACTCAAATGACAAGCTCAGTTATCATCAATAACAAGGAAACAGCACATAAATAATTATTCTTATAACGAGTAGTGGGTTGATCTTTATTTTCCAACTCAATGTCCATTTTTATGCTGACGATACAATATTGTATATCACAAAAAATTGACCTAAAATCGGGCATTTTATTTTGTTGACATTCGACACTGTTTTATTAATTTAAAACATGTCATGAAAATACAGGACTTATACATTTCACATAAGCCCAAACCTTTGTGATATCCACCCATGGCCTTAACTGAGATCTACAGACAAACATTGTAAAAACACAGAAATGGGCGTGCTGGGTGGATGAAAAATGATTAGTAGATTAAAATAACAGTGTGCTATCTTTGAATAACTCTTTATGATGGTGTTCATAATGGGACTTTGAACGCGGTCTGTGGCTGTTATGCACCTGTGATTTGCTTGTACATTTAATCCAATAAAGCAGCTGATTGATTTTCATGCTTGTATCTGCTCCTTTTCAAATAAGCCATAATAGCCTCGAGGCAGGAGAGGGGATGTTTATTACAGCAGGGCTGATGGGGACAACAGTGATCCAGTGTTTTAATTACTAATATCTGGTTAGTCAGTATGGCCCTGCATTTGTTAAGCTGCTGATTCATTACCCACACACTTTATACACATTAAATACACACTTAACTTTTGAAACTTCACTCCCTCCTTTCTGGTCATGTCTCCTGTTCCGTCGCTTGCTTTCCTTTTCTTCATTCCTGTCATATTCCTCTACTCTCATCCTCATATTCTCTCCCTCTCTCTATCTAGCATTCTCTCTCCTTGTGTACAAGCTAGATTTTAATAGAAATATATTGTTTATGAACTGGGAACCCTAATCAGATTTCATCCCCTCCCTCTGACCTCATTAGTATTGACCTGTCCTTCGGTGATGATGTCATAGGCGGCTGCTGTAAGCTGGCCAATGATCTGTGGTTAAAATTGGGTTGTGTCTCAACAGTTTGTGTTGTTTCTCTTACAGTATGTGCATGCACATACACATGGCAATTTAGGAGGCTTCATATCATTCAGAGTTGAGTTAGTTTATTAGTTTATTGTGGCTAGGACCTTTCTGTGTGGAGCTTGAATGTTGGTGGGTTCTCTCCGGTTTCATTCCACAGTCCGGAGACATTTTGGTTAGTTGGTTATTCTAAATTGCCTATAGGTGTGAATGTGAGCATGAATGGGTGTTTGTGTCTATGTGTCAGCCCTCTGATGAACTGGCGACTTGTCCAGGCTGAACCCCAACCTGAACCTCTCGTCCAATGTGAGTTGGGATTGGCTTCAGCCCCATGTGATTGACAAACATAAAGAAGTCCTTCAAACTGTAACTTGCTAAACAAAAGATATTGCAATTAAAATAAACAAATACAAGTATAAGTGTTGGCTGATGCCAGCTGCAATGCTGGCTGCAACGTGTGAGACATAAAACATGAACATAGTATCACAGTGACGTTACCCATTGGTTTTTGAAGAGGTCTGTGAAGGTTCTCAGTCATCCAGGTCATCTTTCTTCAAGAAGTTTAATTCTGGGGCAACTGGACTTGGTTGTAGATCCGTGAAGACGTTTCGCCTCTCATCCAAGAAGCTTCTTCAGTTCTCTTTTATGACCTGAAGAAGTCCAGTTGCTCCAGAATTAACTGTCTTGAAGAAAGTTTCTGAGGAGTGGTTGTGAAGCTCAGAGTGTGATGGCTCTGACTGTCGCCATCTTGGCAGTCCTGCCTCTGCCACCTCCTGGTTAATCCAAAAATGTACAAAGATGTAGATCGTCGGTGGAGCTAAAGTGGGCCGAATGAAGTACCCGTGTTATATAAAAATTCGCCCTCAGTACAGTTGTCATGAACAGGGAAATTAGCAATACAGACCAAAACAGTTTTTTGTACCAGGCTGTAAACCACAGGGGTTGCCGCTTGGTGGGAGAGAGAGTGTTTGTTGGCCCGAGAAGGCTTTAAAGGCTCACCAACAAGAAGGTGATGATGGCAGGAGGTGTTTCATGTCATCTAAAATATACAGAGCAATTCTAGACAGAACAGAACAGAGGAATTTATATCCTGACTGTATTAGTCCACATGGCTAATGACCATTCCTAAAGTTTCCTATTAAACCAGACAGCACAAATCTCTCACAGTTTCCAGGTTTTGACAGAATCCCTGAAAATGTAGAGCTGTGCTAATGAGCTGAATTGTATGTCAAATGTAAAGTGTGTGTTCTTTTTTCCCCACTGTCCACTCATTTATGCCCATTAACATGTCCTCTTTCTTTTAATGGGTGTATGTGTGGGTATAACGTGCGTGTCCATTGTAACCTGTTGCTTTCTAAAGTGTGACAGGTTTAACACCGTTAAGCATTACCGTCTGTTTTGTATCTGAGTGAATTTTATCTGTGCATGAGTATGCATATGTGTCTCAGAATTTCTCATTGATATTCATATAGATCTCTTGGAGGTGACACAACAAATGCAACCAAAAGATCTACTTGTGGACAAGGCCTATAGCTTTACATTTGCCATCTGCCGGCAAGGTCTGACAGCAGCGGAAGGTAGAAGATCCTTTCACTAGAAACTGCTGATCGCTGAAATGGCTGAAGATCCCCCCACAAAGCCTTCAATAAACCTTTGCTGCTTGGAGTGACTTTCACTTCTTGGGAAAAAAAAAATGTATTTCATCATACCCTTTTCTGGTGAGATGCTGTCAGATATCAACCTCCAAAATAACCCACCTGCTTGAGAACAAGAAACTCCTTGAGTTGCCTCAATGAAACAGATGGAGACAATGGTCATTTTTAGATTACAGTTATTTCTATGCAGTTTAACTAAACCTGGTCAATGTACTGACTTCAAATCTCACAAAGGCAAAGCTGTTTTTTTTTTTTTACAGCAACGTTGTACCATCTGTTACTGGCAATATACTGTATTCAGTTATACTGTAAATTACATAATGTCTTTGATCACATCTATCTGAAAGTCATCTCGGTTTTTCCGTACACACAGATACGAGCAAATGAATGTATCATTATGTCTGTGACATTGCGTGTTTGCTTGCTTCTATTGCAGCAGTGATGAATGTATGCAATATGTGTGCATGCCAGAGGGCTTCCATCAGCAGTGTATGAAAGCAAGCTTCAGCATGATTCATTAGAGGGAGGGAGAGAATAAGAAAGAGGAGAAAAGAAACTGTGAGATAAAAGAAGAAGAGGGGATGAAGGTAGGTAGGAGTTTAAAAAAGAGAGAGAGAGTCATCAAGGTAAAGTGGAGATGTACGGAAACATCTGAGAGACGAATAGAGTTTGTGGAGAAGACAAAGTAGAGAGGAAAAGGTCTGGAGAGATCAAGTGATGGACGTGGTCAGAGTGGAGAGAGGAAATTAAGTAGAAAGAGAAAATGAAAATGAAAGTGACTAAATAAATGTTCAGTCTTCAGTACAATAACCTGAAAAGCTCTATATTTGTTGAGTTGCAGGTGCAGTTAGGAAGCAGAATATGATAATTGGTTTACTATATGTTATGGTGTTGTCTTAGATAAGGCCACTGTTTCTCAAACTCTTGTTACACTTTAAGGGCCAAAAGGGAACATTAACACTGTTCAATTTTTAGAAATAAAAGCAGCTCTATGAATCAATAACAAGCAACTAACATGTTTGAGTGCCACGATGAGTAGAAGGGTTGCAGAGTTCTGAAAACACGATGAACATCAAAAGGATAACCGTCGTTCATTGATTTTTTATTTTTTTTTGGTCACCTCTGGGCAGCCCAACAAGCAGGAAACTGACATTTTAACACCTTAAACAGTTGTCTATTTATACACCGAGCAGACACAGCGCAACATCAACAGTGGTGCAGTGCAGGGTATTTGGTTGGCATTCAGTATACCCACTTCTAAATCCCCTCTGGTGCGAATCATTCAGTAGTGCCCTGCAAGCTGATTTTTTTTCCCTATCATAGCGAAGGCATGACATAGTTGTCACTGCCATGTTTATGCTGCATTCACACTATATTTGCGCTACATTGGTGCCATATTTATGCAGGATGGGATTGCATTTCTGTTGATGTGCCCTGTAGGTGTACCATGTGACCTATGACCTGTAGGATATTTGCAGTGATTGAGGCGTCCTCTGTGTGGAAAAGGTTAGAAAGAGATGGTTCCTCAGCTGAAGTTGGAGATAAGAGAGCCTTATCTTTGTTAATCCTTATCACATGTAAAGATGGATCCGAGCTCTTGGGACTCATTTACCATAGAAACCATCATTACAATTTCTTTTTTGTATTTGCCTTGAAGAAAACCAGTTCCTTCAGTGGAAAACAAACTTTATTTTACATTTATTCCACAAAGAATTCACCTACAAATACTACGCAATAGCATTTTTCGAACATCCTTCACGAACTAATAATTCAAATTACTATTAATTGATTAACTGTAAAATAAAAAAAAGTTACTTAACTTATTTTCAGAAGCTTGTTGAATGCATTTCCACACAAATGATTTGTTTTAGAATTGAAACTGTGTATTGTTTATGTCCATACTTGCTGACTTGCAGTATTCTTCTTCGCTGTGTGTCGACAGTTGATCAGCAGGAATGCTTATTTAATTGCCTGCATGCTCACATGTGTGTCCCCTTTTGTAAAAAACAATGCTCCATAGCACTACTAGTGGTCAAAGACCCCACAGAGTACCTTTAACAGCAGTATGGGACTTCATTTGGAGCACGAGCAACAACTATAAGCTATTTTCAGTATTTAGCTCCAGTGTACAGCGTTATTTTTTATTTATATCACTTAAATAGTTATGATCTTTCTCTGTGCTCTGCTCTCATTATCTATCTCTGCTCTCCAAAGATATAAGTAGCAAGCTGGCGAATAAACAAAATACAGATGCTGTGTCATTTCAGAGCATATTGTTTCTGCAATCCAATAAAATTACTAAAAGTTTAAGGAGCTTCTTTTATGTGAAATGGGGCTTACGGGACTTTCATCACATGCGCTTGAGGACATCACTGATTGTGAGCAATCGTCTTCGCTGACATCACCCAGCAATAGTAGCAAAGTGTGTGAGAGCGTGTGTGTGTTGATCTGTCAGCGTAAGTGATCTGACTTCTCTGTGCTAGACTGTCGTGGCGATAAGATATAATACACTATGTGTGTGTGTGTGTGTTTGTGTGTGTGTGTTCCCCAGAGGCAGATAAGATCTGTTTCCAGGTAGGTGGCATGGCCCACAGTGAGCCCTATTATCAGCCTGTCATACACACTCACATCTAACGCTGGACACACACACACACATCACTCCTCTAACACACAGGCACAGACGGACACACAAATTACACATAAATATAGTGCACGTCGAAGAGAAAATGTAAGAAGTGAAAATATGAGAGAAGCTGAGAGAAAAATAAGACAAACAAGCATCATCTCTCTTTCTCTTCCTCACTCTTGCCCCACCCCCCCCCACCATTATTAACACCCCCCCCCAAAAAAAAAATTAAAAAAAAAACACCCTGTTGGAAAAAAAAACCCCCCCCCCCCCCCCCCCCACATGTTAGAATGTCAGTTGGAAATGCCCAGAGAGAGACAAATGTGAAAGTCCCTCGAACAGAAAGGACTCCTGACCAAACCATTTGGCCTATATTGAACCGACTTATTTTGAGATGTGGGCTTCCGAACTCTAGAGACCTTTGCTTTCCTCCAGAAATGTTGCTTTTTAACATGGCAGTCTATGGGGCTGTGGATGGGTGTTGCTGCCGCATCTTTGCGTGTGGCGCCAAAAATAAAAAATTAAAATTCAGAGTGTTATCACTGCGACCACCACATTTTCTACGTTTCTATGTAATAATTTTTAGTGCGACATAGCAGTTTAGAATTTTTCTCCCTCTGCCCTCTAGCGATGTGTCACCAACTGTAGCTCGCGAACATTCTACAATACACACCCTTCTTTTTGGGGGGTATTTTTGGCAAAACCTGGAAACCTTAAGTGGAAAAAGGGAAAAAAAAAAAATGGCGGGAATAACATATAGTGTGTCTTTCAGGCAACTCAACAAGCATCATCTCTCTTTCTCTATACCTCACTCACACATACATTACTTCTTCCTTTTCTCTTCTCCCTCTGTGATGGCTGCTGGATATTGCTGTGTGACGGCGCACTTAGCTCTGATTTGTTCGTGCGGATTAGACAGAGCAGTGCGTTAGCTGGTGCTCGACACAACACACATACACACTCGCGGAGAGCAGCAATCGGTTAGACTCCCCGAGGTTCAGTTTGAGCAGGCTCATCCTTCCAGAGGTCATTAACCAGTCCTTGCACATACGAACACACACACGCACACACACTAGCTGCACAGATTAAAACCTGCAAACACACACACACACACAAACTCTTACACATCCGCACGGTGTTAGGCACTTGAACCTGCTAAGGGAGGTGTCAGCTGTTAATGCAAAAAATGAATTCTAGACATGACATCCGCCGTCACTTACCTGTGACATTATGAACCCTGGTGTCTGTGTGAGCGTGTGAGAGACAGAAAGGAACTGGAAGGTAAGACAAAGAGACAAATATAATATGGTATGCAAATATACCACATGCAAGACTACGTGTGCACATGCCTGTTGATTTGTAGTTTCACATAATTCATATCCAATTAAATCTTTTGAATATATTTGGAGTTATGTCCAGTATGAGTAAATATCGGCATCTATCGAGAGCCTGTACATGTTTTCAAAGAGCAGAGCAGCTAAGACAGGACATGATCACAACTGAGACCTGACATTTTCAAAATCTTCAACATTTTGCCTCGGCCTTTAGCTGCTCAGTCAATTGAAACACAGCCTTGGTAAATGATTTGCAGAGACTCCTGTAATACCTGGCTAAAGAAAGTGTTTTTTTCTTTTTTTTGTTGGTTGTATATCGAGTTTGCCAACACAACTCTGCCCCCACCGCAAGGTCCAGAAATACTGTTGCCATGGCAAACTCAAACCTGGCTGAAGTGATCGGCAGACACACCTCAGCCAAGAACCACAAAGCACAGATGCAGTGCAAAAAAAAGAACACCACGTGGTGTTCATCAACATTCATTTTGTCTTTGTAGATGCTTGTTTGTAGAAAATCACTGAATCACTATTATGTCATCAGTAGAATAACTCATAAGGGGCATTTCAAAGATTAGAAGATCTGAGGATGTCTCAATTTCTTGAAATATGCTCTGATTTTAGTGTCTGCAGTAGAAGACAAGATAGCCGAGGATTTGCTGAATACTTCTCATCTCACACATGTTCGACCAGATTTCTCTTCTAAATAAATCAACATTCCACGTCTGGAACAAGCTCATACACCTTTAAAAATGATGGGTGACCAGCAAACTAATAACTTTCCTGAAGCTGCAGACATCCCCCTAAGCAAAAAAACTTAACTCATACTTGCCACCACACCACCTGAACACAGATGAACCCAGTGAAATACTGCTAACACCACTGACTTTGCACCAGATTCCAAACACTGGTTGGTCCATTCCTAACCATTGGAATCCCTTGCACTTATTTCACACACAGTAAAGATTAGATATGCATTAAATACAAATCAGAGCTATTAAATTAAGATTATTATTATTATTATTATGGAAACAACTATAGACAAGCACCATGCTAAGCACCATACCATTCACAGCACGCCACCTGTCCAAAATGTCAAAATCATGTGTTTTGCCCTCTGCACCGAGAGAAAACTGAGTTCATGTTGCCATGATTGATTCTTGACTGAGAAAAGTGAAAGAACAAGAGTTGGAGGAGAGAAAAAAGGAAGAGAAAAGAAAGTGAAGGAAGTAGACAGAGAGACAACGGCATTATCTCCCATTTTCCTCTGCAGATGACAAGGGTAAAATAATTATTATCACACAAACAATAATCTGTCTTTCCTGTGCCGTCTCCCCTAAGTCGCATCCATAGCTCCAGGCAGATAATATACTGGACTGCCTGAGATGCATTTGAATATTTCTTTGGCAGGAAATCACATTACTGGCTATTAAAAAGTAATTATTTGTACATAAATTCCCTGCAAGTTTGAGTCTAGTCTTGGCAGATGCCCGTGTGTGTGTGTTTGTTTAAGTGCGCGTACTTATGTGTGTGTGAAGTTCGATGCTAAGGCAGTTAGCGCGTGGCGCGTTGCAGTGTTGTGTTTATTAAAAACGCAGACAGCCTCTCCATCATCAACCACCCCTTACACACACACACACTTGGTGTCACTGAAACTATATTTCATAGGGTAGTGCATGATAATGTAATTACCAATACTTAGCATAGACAGTGAGGGAGAGGGGGAAGGAAAGAAAGACAGAGAAAGAGAGATACAAGAAGGAAGAGAGTAGAAAGAAGGCAGATAGAGAGAAAGGATAAAAATGAGATAGACCAAGAAAGTAATGAGAGGCACAGAAAAGATCAAATCTGGCAAAAGGGGGAAAAAAAGAAAAGAGGGATGAAGTAAGAATGTGAAGGAATAGATGGACAGTGGCAGAAAGCTGGAGGACATGAGTAAAATCATAAATCCAGTGAACAGCAGTATAATTCAGTTGGGTGCTGATAAATCCCAGGTTATATGAAAGAAACTGAACAAAAGGCTGGTGCAGCACATCAAAAAAAAAGTCTTGATATGTATTCAAACTACTCTGCAGTCCAACTCACCCCAGACCATCTCTGTTGGGTTCAGGTCATGTGATTGTGGAGACTATTCAGTACTCTCCTTCTTGGTCAAATAAGCTCAAACTATGTCGCTGCAGAATGCTTTGGTAGCCATGCTGCTTAAATGTTACATATAGTGTTACATGGCATGGGAACCACACATGCAGATACCATCCATTCACCTTCTCTACGTCCCACACAGACATGGCAATGGGAACCAAAAATCTCAAATCTAATCTCATCAGGCCAAAGTACAGACCTCCACTGGTCTAATGTCCATTGATGTCTTTAATCATTGATGTCCAATAATTTTGTGATAGCGGTTATGTTAAGCACAAATAAACACACTCGCCACAAAGTCTGATTTGCTCTTAACAATTGCAGCTGAGCCAGATGCTTTGACATGAAGGATCGACGTAAGCTGTGACTTGAATCTGTTCACGTTGCCACCTTTTTAATTTCAATGACTTTGCCCTAAGTGGCCGACATTTGAAAACGTTATTATGAAATCAAACACCCTGTCTCTAATTCGCCTCTCTCTTCCTGTTGTGCCTTGGAACAAATAACAGTGTAGCTAAGCAGCCAGAGAGCTTCCCCTAGGCGTTAAATACCAGGTGAAATTATGCACCTTTTTGGTTTAGTAAATCAATGCTCCTGATCCATATTAATAATTTCCTCCAGAGCCTTACCTTTTTTTTCCTCTACGGTAGATAATACCAGCTGTTCTCTGTAAACACAACAGACTGCATTAATGCTTAACCACAAAATTATGGAGACAGAGAAAAGAATCCAGTTTTCTATTTATTGTCTTGCCATCTACTAGAGATTTTTTTTACAGACACTTTCTGGTTTTACCCACCAGACATTTTAGGACAGTAGTTAATATGGACAGGTTGTGTGCAGCCTGTTTTCCTGCAGTCTTTGTCATGAAGTGTTTTTCCATCAAGATCCTCCTCATTAATAGCCTTCATTAATGTTTAATGGCCGGATTACTCTGGCACTCTGACTTTGGCTTGGTTTCAGCCAAGCTTTGGGTCAAACTGACACTGGATTACTGCTTGTCTGCCTGTGTATGCATGTGAGGGGAAGTGGACTTTGGTGTCCTTAAATGTCCTTAAAACTTGTTATTCCCCTGGAATATTTCAGCACTGTGTAAATATAAGTAATTCAGAAGATGCAAATGAAGGGTTTTAAATGTTGGTCTGTGCTGTTTTCCCTCTCCCTCTCTCTCTCTCTCATATCTTTGTGTATGTGTTTGGGTGTGTGGTGAGAATGGAGAGAATACAGAAGAGGTTAGCAAGGGGCATCTGGCAATAGCATGCACACCTCCAATAACAACATGGAAGGAATCACAATCAGCAAAGCAGCAAGCAATGAAAGTGGGACAGACAAAAAGTGAATGAAAAACAAGAGAAAGACAGAGACAGACAGAGAGTTGAAGCTGGCACTGCATATTATCTAGGGTCCTGTTGGATATCATTCAGTTTGGAGACATAAGGCTGACTTGGCATTGCTTTGGATAAGCTCTCAAACAGCCCCGACGGAGGGCCTCGTGCTGCAGGAGAGCTGAACTTTTATGGTAAAAGTCACCAGTGTTGGACAAATTACTGTAATTATTTACAACATGACATATCACTAAATATTACAGGGAGTATTTATATATTTCATTAACTAATAACATTAATCATTAGATACATTACATATGTCACTTTACTGAACTTCAACAACTAGCTTAACCCCAAAACCTCACCGGGAACATCTCAGTCACGTCACGGCTGCAACGCTGTTTTGGTCTGTCCTCCACGTGCCTTCAAACCCACCAGAAACGTTTAGGCCGCCACACTTTGTTAATTTGCTCAGATTTGGTCATTTTCCTTGGTTTATGTGCTTCTACATGTATGAATATGCTATGTAGCTCATTTGTTTCCCATCGAATTTGGGTGACAGTGACATTAGACTCCACAGTCCACACAGTGTAATGGTCCCTACGCCCTTCAACTCTGAAGAAAACTAGGTGATTCTCCACTACTGTCTTAGCATTCGTAGATGCAGCAACAAACTGTGTTTACCGACAAAAGTTTTCCAAAGTGTTCCAGAGCCCATCTAGTAAAATCCTTTATACATTTGTGTCGGTTTTCAATGCAATGCCACCTAAGAGATCAAAGGTCATGGTCACTAACATTCGTAAACAACTTGTCCAAGCAGTGGTGTATCTGTCCCCATCCTTGCTTGTGAATGACTGAACCTTTAGAAGATGCCCTTTCATACCCAATTGCTATCCTATCACCTGTTATCAATTAACCTGTTTACCTGTAGAATGATCCATATAGGTGTTTCTTTTATATACTGTCAACTTGCCCAGACTTTTGCTGCTCCTGTCCCAACTTTTGGTACATGTTGTCGGGTCAGAATGAGTGCATATTTACAAAAACAATAACGTTTCTCAGTTTAAATATTAAATAGAGTAATACTGGGATAAGTAACTATAATGTAATAACTGAATTTCAAATTATAATCCCTTACACTAAATTACTGGAAAAAGTAATCATATGTATGTATTATAAACACATATAACATTTGTGACACAAGCATCATAAAATTTGTTGTCTTGTGGTTACAAGTTTTTCTATTAAAGATGATGACTGTTGCCACCAAAGAAAAATATACAAAGGTGAAGTGGAGAAAGGTTCATGTCTAGCACTAACAATGCAGTGTACAGTATTTAGAAATAACCTGGCGTCCCAATTATAGTTGGACATCTGGCACCTGGTGCCTCCAATGTCTGACTGGGTCAGATGAGCTGATTGGACGCAGGGGATGTATAGGGTTACTGAGGCACACACACAGGGACAGACAGACAGATGGACAGATGGAGAAATGGACATGGACAGATGTATTTAGACCTCTGCAAAGCCTCCAGGGGAAAGCAGGGGCACATTGAGACTGGCTCTGTTTTGTTGACTGTCCAGATAGGTCTTTAGTTCACAGGGTGGGTGGCTGATTGGCTGTTTACATGCAGTGTAAACTTTATTATTTATAAGTTAGCATTCAAACAAAAAAAGCCACTTAGTGACTACATCAGAGTGTTTTTCTCTGTAAAGTAAGTTAAGATCATATGTGAATATCTAACAAACATTGGCACTCCATAGAATTGCAAGCATATGATGGGGCACGCAAGTATTAAAGGCACCAGGTAACAATGTTCATGTTTTCTGTACCTGGAGTGAGTACTAAAGATCTTCTCTATCATCCCACTTTCACTGTCGCGTCTGATCAGGAATGGTTTCCCAAGCGCAGCACATCAGTCTCTGGGGACAGAGTGATTTGCTAGAGTGCATTGATGTGTTTTTGCTGGTACAGGGAACACTAGTGTCTACATTAACCCTAGCCAGAGCTCGATTTAGCGTGAAGGTGGGTCAACATGTTCTAGCGGTTTTGTCAGAGCCTTTTCTAACTGCTGAGGTCACTGATTTTCTAAATGTTTAAAAAAAGCACTGTTTGTAGCTTCTGATGGTAGACAAAAGTGAATGTGCTGTTTTACAGGTAGCCTGTTTCTTAGTCAGATTCCTAGCCCCAACAGTGGATCAGTTGCAGCTGGCTAATCAGATTGTCGTGAAGTGATTCTGCTCTTTCTGCAGCTAAGCTGTCCTGCCGGTGAATCACTTTGTGTCTGTGGTCTATGTTACAAAGGCATGAGTTGTTGGTAAAAGTCTGAGCTCACCTTTCTCTCAGCACCCGGGAGAATTGATAGATTGCTAATTGTCTGGCCCTGATGTAAAAGGAACAAATACATTCTTCAATGTTCATCACACCTCCAGTGTGCTGGGCCCTCACTCCCAAGCCACCAATTGTTAATAGGTCAACAACCAAAGACTCTAAGTAGCAGTGACTCCAGGGGTTATGGAAGCTACCTGAGATTCTGTCTTTGGATGATTGGCTCAGCATAAAGTGAAGCTCACAGCATTCACCTATACACTGAAAGCTGGCCACTGTGTATAACAAGTCTGGACACATGATATACTGTAGATTCATAAGCCTGTTTAAGAGTGGCAGGCCTACTTTGTCTATGTGGGGTTTCCAGTGGATGGATGGGAATGACTTGATTATTCATTACAGTTTTGTTGCAGTGTTGTTGGTGAGACAATCCGTCATGATCTTCCTGGAGGTCATGGACCTCTGAAAGAAGGCATTGTGGCACAGGTCCCTAATACACATTAGGCCAAAAAAAACATTGACATCTGACATCCATCTTAGCTATTTGACTACTTAGTGCATGAATAACACAATCCAACACTTACCTGATAGCTCACCCCGGCAAGGTGTTGAGACAATCGAAATTCCCATACTTGGCCGCTTACATGTTTGTCTAAGAGCAAAGGCATCCATGTGGCTACATTATGACACTCCAAAGTACTATAAATGGACACAGTGCTTAATCTGCTGTACTTATTTGAGTTTTGGGTTTTTTAATGTTAATTATCTGATTTTTATGACCTTAAGTCTGGGCTCTAGATCAACTGAAAGAAGGACTCACCTCATTCATGCCAACTGGCACTTGGTGTCCAGCCTGAACTTCATGCTCATGTCTGTGTTTATACATTTGTCAGCCAAACTGCTAGGATCCTTGGCAACATTGGACGGCACTGGCAAACAAGACTGGGTATTGTAGTAACCCTTCAGAAATAGTATATAATATTGCATTTTTTCTGCTAATGCTGAGTGTATTTGAAAGATCTTGGACCCTATAGACATGGTTAACATTGAAGATTTCAGGGTTTTTGATTGAATTCTTCAGTCAGAGAGCCACAGTTTTTATAGTTTTCATCTATAGAGTGTGTCTGTTTACATGTCCTATTGGCAGATTATCAGTCATCCCTTTATGTCAGGTAGCATTTGGCAGAATACCTAGCAGCCCGTTTATCGGATTACACTAGAGTCCTGTGTCATCTTCAAACTCGGAGTGACTCCACAGATTTGCTGTTTTGAAAGTCCGCAAAATTTATCTCTTATATGCTTTGTCACTAACTCGCTAAGACCTCATTCAGCAATACATGAACATTTTGTCTATACTGCAAGGTAGCATGTTCCGATCAGCAGCGCAGTGTCTGTATCAAATTACTGCAGAGACCTGAATGTCTTTCCAGACTGTGTCTTTAAAACCTCACTCAGCAGAATGCAATAAGTATATGCACTGCCACTAAAGTCCTTGTGCCAACACAATGCTGGGATCTTTGAGAATTAAAATCTTAAATCAACATAAAGACGTTTCCCTACAACTTTGTGGTTTCCATTTCCACTGGGCACTCTTTGCTGTGAAACAAAAGCTGCACTCAACAGGACTCAGCAGTACGTGTAATTATGTAAATTCCTTGTCAACCTACTTATACTGTACCTAGCTGACGTGTTTTGCTATCATGTGTCAAATTACAGCATAATTCTGGATGACTTTACCCATTTATTTTGAAACACAGACTCAGCAATGTCTTTTTTACTATATCTGCACTGTCATTCAGTGTAAATAAGGCCACACATAGCAATCCCCGTGGTCAGCTGTGGCATTCAACATTTGGTCCAAGGTGGACTGGTTGCTGAAATGTTTATATATCCAATTACACCAGAGTCCTGTGTCATTTCTGGAGCTGTGAGAGGGAGTTCATCATGTTCTCCAGTATTGACTGGCCTGTTGTTTACAATCTGAATAGTATATGTGAAGTGCAGGTGGTATTCTATTTATTTGAAGAAGAGAGCAATTTCTCCTCTTTGACTTTCATACAGCACCTACAGAGGGTCATTTTCCACTTTAGCCAGCTGCCATATGTATCCCTTACATAACTCTTTGCAAATGAATAAAGATCTGGAGTCTTTGTTAAGGTGTTGGTAAGATTAAATAGTTTTGCAATATGTTAAATGGACTGTACTCATATAGCGCCCTTTTAGTCTTACGAGCACTCAAGGTACACATCACATCTGCCTACCTTCAGTATCTTGCCCAAGGACTTTGACATGCAAACTGGCGGAGGTCGGATCAAACTGCCAAACTTTTCATCAGTGGACAGCCCGCGCTACCTTTAGAGCCATAATCGCAACAATATTAAGGTTTCACTAGCACGGACCACACCATCAACAAGGTATGTTAAAATGATTTATTGACAAAATGAATGATTGAGAGTGAAGTGTGATCTCGTGAAGTTCTTGGGTCTGATGCTGCGGTGTGGGGAAGCTTCGGTAGGGAATCCGCCGTAGCACCCGGGCATGACGGACCCCCCTGACAGGCCCTAGGAAAGAGAGAAGAAAAGGTGAAAGAAATGGGGTGGGCGGGAAGGGCGTGCGGAATACGAGCGCGAAGGGAACCAGAGGGTTAGGAGGGTATTTACAGGACTGTCGGAAGTGGCGTGGTTGAGGTGTGGTCCGGCTCCTGAAACTACGCTTTAAGCTCCAAAACTTTTCTTGATGGTGGTAGGAAGACCAGTTTCATATCTGCGCAGTATATAAGATATATATATGAGTATATATATGATATATGAGTATGAACGATGAAGCTGGAGTCAAGATGTAATTAGCTTAGCATAGCATAAAAAATGTAACCAATAAAACTGCCAAATTAACACAATGTTAACTGTATCTTGTTTGTTTAAGCAAATTCTTCTTGGCAAACATGAGTTCAATTGTCTGGCCAGCACTTCCATATAGCATTGGTGTATTGGCATGCAATCTGTTAATTGGTCAACCTTAGGGGATCTGAGGTGTCTTTAGGTTAAGTTAGGCTAACTGCCACCTGGCTCCAGCTCTATCTTAAGTTATTCACCCATACAAGAGTTGTTCCATTGAACAAACTAAATTAGAATCATAAATGGGTTGTAACTGTGAGGAAACCTCAAAAGTACCCATCCAGAATTCGATCAAGTCGCTGCCGTTGAAACCTTTCCTTGCCATTCACCTTCTGCTTACAAATCCTATTTATTTTCCTGAAATATAATCGTTATTGTTTATCCTTTCACTTGCAAAGTTAGTTCACTTATTTTCCGTGTGTATGTTTGTCTGTGTGTGCATTCTCTTAGTTTTATTTATTCTGTGATTTTTAAATTGCTGTTTATTTTTTAATGGGGATGCCAGCAACCACTTTGTGGGAGCTAATGGGGATCCAAATAAAGCAAGGAGAATAAAATAATTGGCTTTTTTTTTTTTTTTTTTTTTTTTACTTCAGGATACACTAGACTTGTGTGCCGTTTCAAAAGGCTGAAATATATAACCTTTTAATTTCCAAAACATCAACAATATCTCTCATCTTCCTGCATCTGTTTGTTAATGTTTGTCTTTGTATGTTTTGTGTGAATGTGTGTGTGTGTGGCAGCAGGAAGTGCTGACATTTGGAGAAGACAATGAGAGCTGCAATTACCACGCTTAGCAAAACAATTAGTGCGCACTCTTCACACAGCTAGCTCTCGCAGCGAGTGTGCATGTGTGTGTGTGTGTGTTTCCCCTCACAGGGTTTTGTGTGTCAGTTTGTAGTCCTTCCCTGTGTTTCTTTCTGTGTGTGTGTGCACCTGAAAGCAATAATTATATGTCCTGTCTTCTCTTCTAACTCTTCTCTCACTTATGACGTATTCTTCCACTTTGTTTCTCAGCTTGGTTCATTCCTTTATTCATCCGTCACTGCCTCTTATACTCTCATCCATCTGTTCATCCAACCATCATGTAGAGCAATCAAGATCATCAGAGATTCAAGCATTTATTTGGACTTGTTATATCTGCATGTCTTCTCCACATTCTTCCTGAGGTCTGTGTGTGTGTGTGTGTGTGTGTGTGTGTGTGTGTGTGTGTGTAGGTGTGTGTGTGTGTGTGTGTGTGTGTTGCATCCCCTGCCAGATGCACAGAATCTGCCACATTAAGATTACACCGCTACTGTACATTTATTAAAGTTTTGGTATTTATTGTCATCAGAATGTGCTTGTGTTTGTGATATTTGGTATCTCTGTTCGCATGTGAGTGCACACACACTTTACTGTAAGTTGAAAAGTAATGGCTGAAGAGTATAACATAGTTCAAATTCATTATAAAAACTTAATACTTAAAAAACTAATACTTTAAGACACACAAATACACAAATTACAATACAAAGAGAAAGCTTTGTAAGTGGAAATACAGGACTTGGTTTAAGCTGCAGTTACAAACAGCACCTTCAGGTTCGATTGTACTGCAGAAATTCCACCATAACTAGTTTTGCTCTGACTAAAATAATCAAATAACATTCCCTAATGCTCTTTGGACTGAGTATCTATCACTTGTTTGTGACTTTTAATATATTAGATTTGATTAATGATGCTAGGTAGATGGATAACTCAAAAACTGGGCAAATAAAATTAGTATAAGTAAAAAATAAAAATATCAGCACCAGGTCCATACCACCAGATGGAAGTCAGAAGGTCCATTCTTATTCTAGACCACATTTTGTGTCTCAGCACCTGTTGAAGTGCTGCCATTAGTCTGAATTTCAGAAGCGTCTTCTACTACTTTAAAAGATAAAGCAGTATTACTTACAGTCATTCTTGTGGAGTAAAAGTCTTGTTTTGCTCATGTGAGATACAGCTGATTCAGCCACCACATGTAGATAAATCACATCTATGCACCTCTGTCTCTCCACACACACACACACACACACACACACACACACACATACACTCACTCATCCACTAAAAGAAAATGGAAAGTGAAAGGCAGAATATGAAAGCAGCTACACTCTCATGTCTCATTCGCATATTCAAATCACCGCACTTTCAATTCTCATTTAACCAAGTCGATTCAGTATTTTTGTCATAATGTTGGTGAGTTCAGATTTACATACTACTACGAGTTAGCCTCGCCGGAAGTACCTGACTAGCTTTGTGTTGCCTAAATATGCACACACACAAACACGCACACACACACACACACACACACACACACAGATTTACACACACTCTTTGCAGCCTTCTAGGGTTTTCCGTTGATAATATACGGCCGCTCTGAGGACAAGCTGGGCTTTGCTTTGTTTATGGGTGAAATAAAGTGCTGTGCAAACTGTTAGCAGTCGGTGTGTGTGTCTGCGTGTGTGTGTGTGTAAACTGCTAACATAGCATTCAGAGAACAACAGCCATTGGTCCACCTTCCCTCTCATCACCACTCTTACTTTCTACTTTAAACTTTCTATCTCTCTCCGCTGTTTCTCTTTATATTCTCCGTCTCTGTCACTGTTTCCTTGACAGTGTCCTGCTGTTTGTGTTCCTCTAGAGTCCAACTCTCTGCTCAACTTTCTGTCTCTTACAGCGTCTTGTCTTCTTTCTTGAGTTTCAGTCAGTTGCATTTTTTTCTGTTCAGTCATGGTGGTTGAACTTATGCCATCTGGCTGGCTCTGTTTTTATTTTCTCCAACCAAAGTGCAAAACAACATTTCCCATTTAATAGATGACCTAACTAGGTAAGATATAGTGGAAACAAGATTATATGAATAAATAAAACAAACTGTAGGGTGACTCACACTCTTACCAATTTGTATTTATTAGTTAACAGTGTCAATATGCATCAGTAAGGATGTGTGTAAGGCAGCAAAACAGTGTCAGCATGATGAAACAAACACATCAGGTGAGTCACTTAATGGATGTTTTCATGTCATGAACACACACACACTGATGATGGCTATTAAGTAATTACAGTAGTACATAAAGATAAGTACAGCAGCAGGGAAATAGGGAAATTCAATTAGAGCAATATGTTGAGAAGCTATGAATGAATAAACATGAAACATATTTTATA
This sequence comes from Argyrosomus regius, assembly GCA_946959425.1. Taxonomy (NCBI): domain Eukaryota; kingdom Metazoa; phylum Chordata; class Actinopteri; family Sciaenidae; genus Argyrosomus; species Argyrosomus regius. The sequence continues at coordinate 4,364,270 of OX336886.1, read as the reverse complement.
CATTATACAGTAGAAATAAACACGTTTACAGCCTGGTATAAAAACAGTTTTAGTCTCATATGTTCATGACAACTGTGAAGGGGGGTGAATTTATTTTCAACTCACCTGTTTAAATGATATTAAGGCTTAAAGTTGCACATACATAGCATAATTACCGCTTTGATTGACAGGTAAGTGCTGTTACAGATAGCTTATTAGAGCACCCAGGTGTCATTCGGCCCGCCTCTGGTCCGCTAATGGTCCACGTCTTTGCCAATATTTAGATTAACCGGGAGGTAAAAGAAGCAGTACATCCAACATGGCGGTGGCCAGCGCTGCATACTTTCGGCTTCAAAACAGTGCTTCAGAAACGGCCCACAGCTTAACTCTCATTAACCTCATATCCACCCACAGTCAGTGGTGAAAACCAAGCAGAGAGAGAGCGTGAATATTGGACTGGATGGGATAATTTATTGATCCCTGAAGGGGAATTTGTGGTATACGGCTGCATGTATTACAAACACAATGCAGACATAAGGTACTGTATATATAAAAGGCATGACATAGTTAAGTTAAAGTGGCTAGAGTATAATTAGAATTTATAAAATACAAGAGAAGAACATGTAGACATGGCCTAGCATAGAGCTCTGTCCGTGTAAGATATACAGAGAAAATACACAAATTACTGTACAAATGAAATCTGCATTATGTATTTGGAGAATGAGTCAGTGCAAGTTATCTATTACATTTTCCCCTTCAGAGTACTGTTAAAGAATAAGTATCCTTCCTCTGCACAGAGGGGAGTCTTTATAGATTGTAAAGGCAGCCGGCAGGAATGACTTCGTGTTATACAGAACACACTCTGTTTTGCAGGACATCTGAACTGTGTTCATACAATATATGAAACTGTGTGAGTTTTTATTTCCTTCAGACCTTCAGGCTAATAAAAAAATATTCTGTTGAAATAAGTGTCAATATTAGGGTGGGGGGAAATGTCAAAATGCAGCAAACACAGAGACAAAAACAATCTGGAGTGATTTGTCTCATCCTGAATGATTCATAAGTGTATACCAACATCATTCATCAATCATTTTTGTGCGCCTGTACATAGTCAACACCCTGCATCACAGCAACATATAGTATTATAGTATAGTATTCACCCTGCAGAGAGACGCAGCATCACCTCTCCCCTTCATAAAGCGTTTTGTTTGCGAGGCTCCTCTCGGCAGACCTCGGGGGAGGTTTAGTCTTGATTACAGGCGGCTCTCTTGGCGCTCCGCCGGTGAACCACGCTGCAGCCCAGCCTGCAGGACGCAGCAGAGCCGAGGGTGAGCGAGGAAGACTAAGAGAGGTGGAGGGGGTGGAGAGGTGGGGGGAGAGAAAGAAAGCGTCAGGGCTTACCTGTACCCCCAGTCCAATATGAAAACACACAGTCCGTACAGATCTCATCATGGGCCCAGTAAATCCAACTTAATTGACTGCAAATCTGGGTACAGCACTCCTCAGCCTGATGCACGAGTTTACCACCCGATCAATCCTCTGTCCTCCGCCCGCCTGCACTAAATACTTAATCTTTCATCTCTTGATGCTAGTCTGTTGTTTTTTTTTTGTTTGTTTTGTTTGTCTGTCCTCTTCATCATAACCTTTTGTTTTCTCTTGCTCATACCTTTGTCTTGGTCGTCTCACCGTTTGTTTCAGTTTTTCCCTCATTTCCATTTCGCCTCGATCCCCCAACTTTTTCTTTGTGCCGTCCTGTTTTCCCTTTTCTTTCTTTTCATATCTCTGTTCATTTCAGAGCAGGTGCGATCTTTTATTCATCTCATTTGTGTTTGTAATGTTGCTTTTTGTGAAACTGTCCACCTCCACACCTGCTCCCTAAAGCCTATGAATCTTGAGCTCTGCTCTTTCTCTCTGCTTTTATCTCCCAATGCTCTATCTATCTATTCTATCTATCTATCTATCTATCTATCTATCTATCTATCTATCTATCTATCTATCTATCTGGATGAGATATAAAAGTTTAATATCTTTATACTTATTATTGAGTGTCTACAACATATATTAAGTGAAACACACACTGCCTATTCATCACCTTAGTAGAAGGAAGTCAATTAAAAATGTAGATGACAGGTTTAAGGGATTCAGTGGATATTTTTAGCCTTAATATGATGAATATGTGCTGCTTGAGTGTGTACACACACACACACACACACACACACACACACACACACACACACATTTCAGTGTGTGTGTGTGTGTGTGTGATTGCATGCTGGTCTCTGTGTAAATGAGTACCGGTTGTGTTTTGATGGAGAGAGCGATTCATTAATATTCATGAAGAGAGAAAAACATCAACGGAACACTTGACTCTGCCCTCACAGGAAAGACTGGCATCTATTGTGTGTGTGTGTGTGTGTGTGTGTGTGATACAGAAAGCAAGACAGACGAGTGGTGAGTGTCTGTCTGCTTGTCTGCGTAGACCTGTTAAAAGTTCTCAGTGTTCAGATACATTCTACCAGATATCTCCCAGCATGATGTAAGATCAGGCAATGCCACACATGGATGATTTGACCATGTGTAGTATAGACATGCCTTAAAATATCATCAAGGTATCACCTCTAGCTAAAGAAGACAATGCTAATGTCAGTTAGTCTGTCTACATCAAGCGGTAACCTCCGGTGCAGTTCCTCAAACGTCCACTTGAGGCTGGCTCCAGAAGTGAGTCAGTCTCCATAAGTCCCCATGTTAAAATGTCCAACTTCTACTTCATACTAAAATACTCATGATGACAGGTTCAGTGTTCATCATGTTCAAGTAGTGAACAGGATGAATCTTGGTGATCCTCCACTCCTCTAATGCCACAATCAGGTACATTTAGTGATGGGCAATCTGGCCAGAAAAAATCATGTCACGATCTACTTAAACGTAACCGAGCCGAAATGTGATCTTTTTGATCATTTGTAATGACCTATGGATTTCTTTATTTGTACCACTGGCTACATCACTCTGTTGCTTTGTTCATGTAACAGGGATCCATGCTGCTTTTGCCCATCTGGTCTGGTTTGTTTGGGCTGGTCTGAGAGATGTCAATCAAAGTCTGGTGCAGACTAAACAAGCAGAGCGAGATCTCCTGAAAATGAAGCTTTCGAGGGAGCTCTGGTGCGGTTCTGTCTTAGGTATGAAAGCAAGACGGACCAATCACAGGATATTATGAGAGTAGATATGTCATTTTAGCAGGAACTCAACAGCTAAATCCATCTTTTAAATCCATCATCACGCAAAGTGTCAAGGAACTCATAAGTAATATATATATATTTATATATATATAAATATATATTTCTGCAAATAATCTGGTAACCATGGTAATGTTTCCAAAACAGCCATGCTTACGAATATATATATATTTTTTTAAGTTTTTTTTTTTGGCCTTTTCAAGCTTTATTTGATAGAGACAGCTGAAGAGTGACAGGAATGCAGGGAGAGAGAGAGACAGGGAAGGACATGCAGGAAAGAGCCACAGGTCGGATTCGAACCCTGGGCTTCTGCAGCAAGGACTGAGCCTTCGCACATGGGGCGGCTGCTCTACCAACTCTCTACCAACCAAATTTACGAATGTTTCTGTAAGGGACAGTGTTTTTGCATCCACGTTGTCAGTTCTTCAGCTCAAACTGGTCCTGTCCTGTTCTGGACTGGCATCATGATGATGGTTTTAAGGGAAACAGACAAGTTGGATTTTGTGTTTCTCACTCCTCTTTTCTCCTTTTCACACTCTTCAACCTGATTTCTCTTCTTCTCAGCTGTCACCTTCTCTTCCATCAGCTCTGTACATTTGTGTGTGTGTGTGTGTGTGTGTGTGTGTGTGTGTCTGTGAGAGTGTGTGTCTGTGAGAGTGTGTGTCTGTGTCTAGGACATATAGAGGAGAGCTGGTGCCCACCTGCACAGTGTGAACTGTCCACAGGGAAGGACGGAAGATCGGTAGTGCACAGCTGTCACACACACGCACATACATGCACACACACACACACCACACACACACACACACACACACACACACACTGATGCTACTCACACAGGAAGACGGCTGATAAAATGTAAAGAAGGAAAGAAATGCACATTTTTACACTGTTTCTAAAATTTCAGGAGGTGTGTGTATGGTGTGTGTGTACACGTGTATTCATTAGTCATGCAGGCAGTGTGGGTCAGCTGTCAGTGAGTTCTGACACCCCACTGTCAAGGCCCTAGTGATGGAAAAGCTGCACACACACACACACACACACACACACACACACACACACACACACACACACACACACACACACACACATCACCGAGTGCTGCAGGACAAGCATGTTGAGAGATCAGATGGTTGGTATATTTCACTCTCTGGTTACAAAGTAAAGATATGGAGGGACACTTCTCTATTATAATGGGAGCTGTAAGGCGAGCTACACCGTCGTATTATGTCAGCCAGTAAGCAACAAGAAATTACAGTACAGAGATGACAAGATGTGTTTAGGATGAACTTCACATCAAAACAATGAGATGCTGACTTTACTTAACATGTTCCGTGTAATTGTATTAAGTTATTTAAAATCAAAAATGTTATGCTCATCTAACTTGTATGAGAGCAACCCAATGATAATGAACTAACTAAAAAATATTTCTGATATTTAAGCTTACTTAAATAAAGTTTAAGTAAATATATTCTTTAAGTCTGTATACTTAAAGAATATATTTACATGCCACATATTTTTATTTGTCCTTATAACATAAAACCTATTTGTAATAGTAAAATAATTTTAACAACAACAGGTTCCACTAAATGAATTTAGTACACCCAAAATATCTTTGTTTTGTTTGCTTTACTCACCAACAGAGCACAAATTTAATTGGCCAACATTTTGGAGCACTTGGTCCAAAAGAACAATACAGAAACGTTTTTTGGCACCATAGTGTAACGCATATAATCTGTAAATAACAAATCACAGGACGGATTAATGAAGAATTTTAAAGTCTCAATGGTGCTGGTATTGCTGGGTTTTAAAGCCAACTTATAATTGGTGCTGTCTACAATTAACAGAGCGTAAACAAAGCTTGCATTGTTGTTGTACTGGATTTTATTCTATTAAACTAACAGTGCCTTATATGATGGCAACAAATAAATTATTATAAAGTTACAATATAGGATTTCACTATCAGTTTATATTAAGAGGTGAGAAGTTGACAAGAGACAATGAGCACGAAAAGGGAGAGAGGACACAGTGGGTGAAGCTGGCTTGGATGTTCTTCCCGCTGCCAAATCACACATTTCTCTCCTCCACCACCATCCTCTTTTTTCTTTTTAATCCACCCCCCCTCTGTTTCTCCCTCCTGCTCTCCTCTTCCTCTCTCCAAATCAGCGTCCTCCAAACTCCCATTGAATCTCTCCCTCTCAATGTCTCACATCATCACTTCCATAATCCTTTGATTCAAACCTCCTCCCCCTTCATCTCCCTTCCTCCTTTTTTTGAAATTCTTCCATGTTGACCTGTGGCTTGTTTCGCGCTGTGATGATTGTATGTCCAGTGACACCATATCTCCTCCTTCACACTCTTTTAGCAATCTTGTATTGAAGGTTTTCCAAGTGAATATAATTTCGTAAAATGATGTATATATTGCTCTCGCATAGACACAAACAGGGTCAAAGTCCAAGATTTAGACACGCTTATATAACCAGTCCTCATTGCGATGTGGGTTTTTGTACCTGTGTGTATACAACAGGGAGTGAGGCAGGACAGAGTAACAAGGAAAGAGAGCGTGAAATGCTGATTGTGTAACCCGTGATAACTAGCTCTACTTTCCTATATTCTTAGGGAAAAGGGTGGGTGGCAGGCAAGAGAGAGAGACTGCAGAAGAAAGAGGAGTACATTGAAATGGCGTCATCATTAATTGGTAGAAACTTGTGAAGATAATTTGAAAAGCTGAAACAGCAAATAAAAGTTTGTGTTTTTGGATAAAAGAAAAACTTTTTAGATATTTTGATAGTAGTTACCATATAGTGTTATGCACTTTTAAAAGTGAAATTTGTTCCGATTTCCAAATGTAAAAAGTTAAACTGGAGTCAAAGTTAAGTTAAAGTTTAAAAAAGCGGAGTAAGCTAATTGCTTTGTCTCAGTTTCTCTCAACAGATTTTCTCAAAGGTGATTCATCCAAAAAATAAGTAAATAAATAAATAAAGCTAGAGCTTAAGGATACATGTAAGCAGGAAACACTGAATATAAATATATTTTTCTAAGGCCACTTTTAAAAGACTAACCCACTGTTTTTTTGGAATATGCCCAGACTTACAATGGACACTTTAAGAAACGGGCTAAAACTCAACGCAGCAGAACCACAGGTATCATCTTCTTTATCTTCTATTCCACCTATCCTTCTTCATCAAACATGGAGTCTTCAGAACTAATGCTGACTTAAGTGACATCACATGAGTCCATTCATCCTATTTTGTGCAGCTCCCTCTGGATCCCAAAAAGGCATTATACAGCAGTAAACTGAGGATGATGTGTAAAATCAGAGGAGTTCCCATTTAACGTTCCATCTTTCTGCAACATCATATATCCACCCTTTAGGACTAGGTCACTGCACCGTGACATCACTGTTGGATGTGGTTATATGTGCAACAAAGTACACATCTGACCACCCAAGTGTAAGCAGGCTTTCTGTTTTCCCTTTGTAGTCTGAGTACTGTTGACTGGTCATGTTTGAGAGCAAAAATCAAATCAAATTTATGTATATAGCACCTTTCATTTAAGCTCAATGTGCTTCACACAGAGCAATCATGAACAAAATAAGATGATAACATGAATGCATTATAAAATTATTCATCCCTTGCCCACCTATCAACATAAACATAACCGCTCACACATTCCCAAAGAGGGAGTGAAACTGACAGATAGAGGTGGAGGTGCTACCTCGTCATAGGCCTGAGAGAACAGGTAGGTTCACATCATGTTATCAGGCAGTTTGTTCCAGAGAGTGGGCCCATGGTTACTGAATGTACCCTCACCACAAACCCTCTGATCATGGGTACAGTTAGGAGACCAGCGATGTGAGGGTTCTGGGGGATTGTGAGCAGGTCAGAGATGTATTTAAGAGCTAGACCATTAAGTGAAATGTAAACAATAAGCTTTTTAACGGAAGTCATTAAGTGTGGCAATTGGACCACTGATAAAAGCAGACTTTCCACAGCTTTTTAAAAAGTGTAGAAGTTGGTTAAAATCTATTTTGGTCTGCTCAGACTGTCTCATTTGTCACTACTATTTTCAAGATGGAGGTTGGCAGTGTGTGTAGAAGACATGGGAGCTTCACCAAAATGTCCTGGGCCGTGGAACCCGGGAAACTGTGTATTTCTGCGTTAAAGATGTTCCTGATTATGGAATCCCCAATGATTAGTGAAGTCGGGAGAAGAGGGAGCGAGGAGATGTTTAGCACTCGCTGGGCCGGCCCTCACATAAGAGATCCCATGACAGCCAATGATCCAGCACAGTGAGACAACAAACAAAAAGGGAGACACAGAGTTTCAGCAGGTTTACTGTATTTTTGTCTGCAGGACAAGACCACATGAGACTCCTACCCACTGGTAGGATAATAGTAACAGGGGCTTATCAAGGAATAAGCAACTAAGTAAAAGTTTTGGTTAAACTTCTAGCTGTAGCATTTTAAACCATTTTAAGACTTACAGTATAGTACTAGCACACAGCAGGCCTGACAACAAGTCAAGTCTGGATGAAACAAAGGTGTGTATGAAGGTCTCTGCATCAGCCATGGGCAGAAAAGACAGAATTTTTGCAATGTTTCCTTGGTGAAAAAAGGCTGTTTTGGTCATTTCTTTAATGTACTGATCTAAAGAGATCAAATCTCACACCAAGACTGTCAAGACTGAGAAATCGCACAGTTGTGGAGAGCTACCTCGACATGATCAAACTGATGTCTATGTCAAGCTGTGCCAATCTCAGTTTCATCAGAATTTAAGAGAAGGACATTGCAAACTATAAATTGGGAATGATCATCCTTTACAGGCACATACAGCGGAGTATCATCAGCATACAGTGTATTATTAATTCCATGACTGCATCTAATTTGGCCAAGATGTGAAATATAACATGCATTGGCTTAAAATATGTAACTAGTTTGTTGGAATCTGCAGTAAATGAATGATGTTTTACTGTGCACATGAAACATTATCTATCTGTTAAATTACATAAAGGAGCAGCCGCTCTTGTGTTAACTGCCAGTACTGATACAGTTAGAACCAATTAGAAAATGATACTGAGGGAAATGCATGTTTCTAATAGTGAGCAAACATCTAAAAGTTATTTGACATCTCAGAATCTGCAAAAGTAATTTGTGTGTGAGAGTTGCAATAAAAGATTTTTGGGATTCAAACAAACATCATAACAATCATATTAAAATCCACAAACTGGTTATAAAAATCTTTCCAAATATGACTAGGCTCTGTTAATTCACAAACAATGTAGCCTAGGAACCTCTGGGCTTTTGTCTGCACCATTCAGATCAATAGCAGATTCTTTATCTTCTGTACGAAATTATTTGATCTTTTTCATCAGTATAATATAATCATAACCACAAATGCTCAGCTTGCAATTAAATTTGAAATGTTGAAACCCCTTCAGAAAAACCCTACACCCTCGCAACCTCTAAGGAAGTGTGTTATGTTAGCATGGTTCAGGTCAGCAGAGACACAGCAAAATGTTCAGTCCAGTTCAAGGTTGAAGGGTTGAAAAGGAAAGTTAATGTCAGCCTATTATACAGAAAACACACCCATCTTGAATTATTTTACACATATTTTGTCCTCTGAAGGCATCCTGACACACAAACATGTGAACACACTCACACACGCATGCCAGTACACTGACACATACTGACAGAAATACACAAGCAAGGACACCAAAAAGTGGACGCACACACATTCACATACCCCTCAACCCTGCACACCACGCCTCCCTGTCAGGTCAACCTTTAATGATGCCGGAGAGCAAAGGAGACAGAAAGACAGAAGGAGCGAGTGTGAAATTGTGTGAAATATTGCTTCTCCAAATTAAGTTGAGGTCATCCATTTTTAGGCAGTGAAGGAGGGATGGAGGGAAGGGTATGGGGGGAGGGAGGAGGGACGTAAATTCTGAATGCAGCATGTTTTTAAAGAGAGAAATCTGCATAATTTCTGGCAGATGATTGGCAGGAGAGGGCGTGGAGGGAAAGGAGAACAAGGAATGAGAAGGAGGCAAACATGAAGGAAGTAAGAATGAGAGATGCTAAGATTTTGTAAACACCTTAATATTTCATTGGCAGTAGTGGTTTCCGCATGACACTAATCTGGAAAACTGAGAATGTTAAACCACAGACTTGCTCTAACATTAATTGAGGTAAGACAAGTCAACACTTTATATAAATATGAGAACTACTGAAAAGGTATTCAGTTCACATTTTCCAAGCTGTTTATTTACCTCTGTGGCAGCACGACTAAAATACAAAACAGTCAAGATGTTGAGGCTAAAATCTACAAATGTCTGCATGTTGTTAGCCTCAGCAATGTTGCAAGATAATTAGAATGGTGTCAAAGCAATCATTCAATGTTAGTCCATTGACTGGCACAAGGTACAAGGCTTCTTAACAGATTTTGATTTTAGTATTGCCAGACTGAAGCTCCTGATGTGGTTAGAGTACCTATACAATCTACAGTCATGCTAGTGGCTCTGTAAGGTTGTACTTAGGCACAACAATGAACCAACTGCTAATGTCAGGATGCTCAAAGTTACAATGTTAACACACTGAAGTTTAGTAGACCATTTTTCCCATGCCCACCATTTTAGTTTAGTGTGTTAGCATGGTACCAGAATCCTACCTTTGTTTATAAGCACTAAACACAAAGTTCAGCTGATGCTGTCATTGTTGGTTTTTCTCCAAATACCTGCAAAACTAAAGTCATCGACAAATTAGAATTATAACCCAATGATGGCGCTAAAGGAAAGGGTTGATTCATTCATTAATCCTGAGGGAAATATGGATTGGGGTGTCAGATTTCATGGAGATTTCATTCAAAACACAAATGTGAATCTTATGGTGGTGCTAAAGGGAAAGGTCAGTAGGATCCATCCTCTGGGGCATGAGCAAATTTCGAGCAATTTCATTCTATAGTTGTTGAGATATCCAGTCTAGACAAAAGTGCTGTACAAACCAGCATTGGCATTCCTTGAGCAATCATATATACAAAACTGTAGTTCATGACTAAAGTGATAGTAGTTTTACTTCTGCTATATTGTCAAAAGCAACTTCTATCATGTACATTATCTCACGTCAGATATTATAGCTATAGCAACTACTGTAGTGTCCGCAGCAGGTAGATGTTCATATATTTTGTTCCTTCAACAGCAATTTGCTGGCTGAGTGAGCACCATGTGTGCACCATGCTGTGGTAAGAAGGATATCTACTGTCACAACCTTGAACTACTAATATTGATCTGAGATGTGACAAGTTGTCTAAGGCAATTTAGATGCATGCTTAATTTACAGCACACTACTGTATCTTTGATGACGGTTTCCTTACATGCATAAATTCATCCACTGAGGGGTCTGGAGTCTGGAAACTGAGAGCAACCGCATCAAATGTATTTCCAGGGAATGAAGAGGTTATTTTTTTTCAGTACATACTGTGAATCTCTGGATGTGACCCCTAAAGGTGGTCACCTTGGACTGCAAGGTTTCTACAATTTGCTTCTTCATTTCACAAAACAGCATTTTTGCTTCCGCGGGTTCCTGACTGGAACTTTGACTTGTTTTTCTCTCTATTTATAGCCTTCGCTGAAACATTAAGGTAATGGAAGGCAATGTGGCAACTTGCCACCATTTCTATGTAAGAAAATATATGTTATATTAGAGGAAAACTGCACATGCACACCTATGTGGAGCTGATTTTATAATTATTCCATTTGGAGTACCACTTTACCTCTGCAAGTGATGGCTGCATGAACAGATTTACTAAAATGATAAAATCCTCCAGACGGAAAAAGATAAGATACAATTCCCATTACATTGTAGTATGTTTGAATAATTCAAATTAAAAGGAGGTCCACTCTGTCAACATGCAAGCAGCCTCTGAGGTGGACTGCATGGTAACACACTAACCCTAACCCTATGCATATGCAAATTGAAGTCTTTCATAGAAAGCACTGAGTGCAATTTTCCCCTCCATGCTGGAACAGTTGCTATGTGATCACTGCAGCCTTTGAGGGGGATGCTCCTGCTGACAGACAGCTGCTAGGTGACAATGGACACCCATTACAAATATGGCTGATTATTTCTTCCAATCTGCCCACAGCACAAAGGCAGTGATAAATAAATATGTATAAAAAGTGATGATAATGATATTTATTGTTGTTTATCCTCCTTTCCTAAACCTTGCGCAATAAACAGGAACATGATGGTGGCGAAGGCCCAGGTGACACAGGTGAGGATTCTTGTTGGTTCTCCACTCTGCGGCCTCGACTAACCTTCTACATTTTCTCTGAGGGCATATCCGCCCTGTCTGTATTACAATTGCTGGACATTACTGAAAGGCTAATGTCCATCGTCCCTCTATTAGCCTTCTCACTAACTTCTTCTCTTCCCACAAGATTATTAACTGACTCCTCACAGGGAACAGGAGACATTTATAGACTATTACAATTAACTGTAAACATACCGTCTGCGTTTGGCTGCCTATTTTCCATGCGACGCTCTGCACCGTCCATGTGAGGGAATTTTCTATTCTAGCATGCAACATGGGGTCCCACAAGGTCAAACATACGTCTGTAGGGATAATGATACATCTCCTTGAGATACAGAGCAGCTGTATGTTTGTGTTTAGTAATGTAGGCACCATTCTGATCATTACTCTGGCACACCACTTGAAAAAGCAACAACAAAAACAGATTTTTGCACAAATGTGAGAAGTTCGGAGATGACGAGACCGTGGAGAGATTCATAGACAATTAGAGGGATTTTGAAATTGATCCTGAAGTGAACGGGAAGCCAATGTAAGGATGCATTAATGGGGGTGATGTGGTCTTGTTTCTTGGACCTTGTTAGTAACAGGGCCGTGGTTTGAATTGGTTATGAACAGGAAATGGCAGCCTTAGAAATGCCAAGGTAGAGCGAGTTACAGTTGTCCAACCTGGATGACATGAATGACTTTTTCTAGATCACTAGATTAATTCAACGATTAATTCAAAATTTATATAGCGGCAAATAATAACAGAAGTTATCTTACTTTCCATATCAAGCAGATCTAGACCGCACTCTTTGTGATATTTTTTACGGAGACCGAACAATTCCCACCATGAGCAAGCACTTGGTGACAGTGGCAAGGAAAAACTTCCTCATTTTGGAGATGGTCTGGAGTTAGAAGTAGCTGGCCCTGACATTAGAACCTTAAAGCTCAGGTCACCTTGTGGCCAGATGTAGGTGAAAAAGTGATCAAGGTTCTGAGCTGTAACAATGGTAAGAAGTATAATCTGAGTCTTGTCCTCCTTTAACTGAAGGAAATTATGAGCCATCCAGTGTTTGACATCTTCAAGAAAGTTTTGTAATGAAGTTACATTAGCCTGAAGTTTGGAATTGAGAGAGAGGTAAATGTGGGTATCATCTGCATAGCAGCAAATAGTGAAATAGTGCACAGAGCTCATAAATGGAGGGAGAAGACAATAAATAATTCACTGATATTATAATTACTCTTCATTTCGTGCAGTTTCTTGTAGCTGCATTGTGCAACTCTTGCTATGCTGTGTGTCATATGTCATTTGTCTCCGTAAAGAATCATGTATTCATGTTCTAGTTTTTTATTTTCCAGATTTTCAAAGGGTTTGTTTGTTTACCCGAGCTGACTTGATTGTAAGAGATCATAGGAATATCATGTGGGAATTTCTGTTTAGAAGTAGATAGATCTTTTAAGGATAGAGCTTATGTGTAGTCAAGATCAAAGGCACTGGCTTGTCGACCCTCTACATGTGTGGGCCGTCAGAGGTGGTGCCCTCATGTCGGTGTCTGTGTAATTGCTTTGTTTTGATGAAGACAGAGGGTAAGGCTGCTTTGGACTCCTCTCGTCCACTCGACATCGCTCCAGGCAAGAATGAAAATAAAGCATTCACACACACATAGACATACATGAACAAAGATGCACACTTGTTTTTTCGCCCACACACGCTCACTTCTTATCCGTCTTATCTGACCCGTCTCTCCTCCGACCTCCTCCTGTGCTTTGAATGTAGCTTTGATAAGTGAGCACTAAGCAGGAGGCAAAGAGGGGATGGTGGAGGCTTAATGAGGAGAAGTGGGAGCAGATAATGTGGAGGAGGACGGGATGAGAAGGACAACAGAGAAGGAAGGAAGTTGTAGGGAAGAGAAAGAGAGACAAGGGCAGGGAAAGAGACTGAAGAGGTGTGTGTGTGCGTGTGTGTGCTGTGTCCATGGTAGCGGCGGACACACACTGAGGAGAGAGATTGGAGGAGGACAGCAGAGAGCACACCCACTCCTCAGAGCGAGGGACTGAAGCAGAGAGAACAAGGGGGGTGATGAAGAAGAAGAGAGATAACACTGAAGATGAGACAAAAGTGAGACAGGTGTAGGTGTGTGTGTCTATATATCTAACAGGATCAGTCAAACTATCACCCATGTTTTCCCTTGACACACACACACACACTCTCACACAGCGATCAATCGCCACTTAGTGGAACACAACCCTCTCGCTGTGTTTTTGAAGTCTGATTACCAGCTGGGCGGAGATATAAAACTGCTCTATTTGTCCGTCTGTTTCTATTTATCTGTCTTCTTCCCTCTATCATATGCACAAACACACACACACAGGCAAACACACACACACACTTCTCATGAATTTCTCTTTCTACTGGATTTTGAGAGCTTTAACTCAGCGTGCCGTCTACTGGAGATAAATGAATGAGCTGCTAAAGACATTATAGGAGCTTGTTTTCGCAGCCCCATAATTCTTGCTCCGTGATAATTATCTAAGTGCCATTTGGTAGAACTTTTTATCCGGAGTGGGTTAAAATACACCGGGAACTGAATGCTTCTCACCACAGGTGACCAATGCACCCCAGAGTACAGACGGCTGTTGCTAGCTAGCCCCATGAGCCAACTGTGTTGATTATCAGACGGTTAGCTTGCTTGCTGGTATTGTCACTGGTAGTGCTGTGCAGAAATGCTTCAGCTTATAAAGTTTTTATAACTTTCCCACCATTGATAAGCATCTACCATATTGGTTCAAATACAGTATGACAATGTTTATTAATGGAAATAAATTAAAAAGGGGGATATTATTATTATTCGAGGACTATACTACAATACAATCGAGATACAGACAGAGTTGCATTACGCCAAAACCATTCTCCACGTGACTTCAAACCCCACCAGGTGTTTCAGAAGTGTTTTCCCCACTAGACTTTGTTAACAGATTTGGTCATTTTCTCTTGGTTATGTGCTTGCTTCTTGGAAATGAACACCTGAAATGAACCAGTTGGGTTGGAAACATTGACTACAACGGCCATGGGTAGCACCGGTGACTGGGGAATTTGACCATTTTAAGTCTGTTAGAGTATGTTAAAAGTGTCAAGTGTGGTGGAAAAATAAAGAAAGTTGCTCCAATATTGTCTTTGTTTTTTAATTAATTCAGCGGAGTAAGAATAAAATGAGGTTAAGAAGACAATCTGGACAGAAAACTGTAATTTGTTCATTATAAGGAACCACTCAGAGAATACCAAGTTATTAATAGTTAAGCTGAAAGGTCAGAGATCCTCACACACAAACGGTTCAGAGTCTGACAAAGAGTGAAAGAAACGTCACACACATTTGTACAGTTCCTGCCCTGCACCTGCCATGACCAGGTAGTCTCCATTTTTGTTCAGCTGTTTCTTTTAAGTCTTCTGAAGAATCTGACCCATATCTTAGCCACAAAGGTTATCAACAACAAAAAAAACTCCTTATAAAAACTTCTCATTATAAAGACAGAGAAACCTTTTGAAGAAACTCATTATTTACACCAGAGACAGTTTGCTACCCAAACTCTTGGCTGACCCTTGTAACGGGTCACAGCTCCCAAATAAGAGAAGCTGTAAACTGTAGTCACCTTTCTCAAAGGAAAAATGCACAAAGTAAATGAAAATACAAAACACAATATTAATGCAATGGATACATTTTGTCACCAAATTTAGCCCAGTTTAACCTTCAGGAGCTCCTCATGATATGAGTGTTTTGCTGCAATGGGAGGAAGCAAAATTCCTGTCGAGGGAAAGGTCTGAAAAAGTCCTATAACCAGGATCATCTTATATTACTCTTACTGAGCATCAGCATAAGAAAGATCATCAAACTTACCAAACTTCACCCTTTGTTCTTCAAAAATAGCCAAAAGACCTCTTTCCTATACTTTCCTATCTGTGTAACATGCTATTGACTTGCACCCATAACCCTGTGGCACTTCTGTCACCTATGCTTGATCCACTTTTTACTTGGATCGCACCATATTTGTACATATTGTTGGACAAAAACCCAACAAAATGCATATTCTAAAGAAGGAAAGACACTTTGGCAATTACAGGAAGATAATTTTATCCCCAGCGCATCAGTGACAGTAATTCATATAGGCTGTGGCCATGGGGCAGCGTTCACACTGAGGAAATAAATTATCTAGTCTAAAGTACTGACCCCTGCAGGATCTAACATTTAACCTCTAGAAAAGTCTGATACAGTATTGTTTTGCAACTCGCTGTGTCAGACAACAGATTCCTTTGACTGTGTTTGCCAGATGAATTTGTTACTGCACATGGTTTAGATGTTGGAATGTCTATCAGCAGTAAGCATTTACAGATTATGCTGCTTCTGTACTTTGTGCACCAGGTGAAATGACCTTAGAAAATGAACCAAACTCACTAATTAGCGCTAAGATAATGAGTAATCAAGTCCCCGTCTATGTGGTGAAGCGTCACCTTTATCTCGCAGTGATTCAACTGAAAGCGGAGCCTTGACAGATGAAAGATTTGTTGACACCAACCCTGACATCACAAGTGAAGGAACAAAATGGATTCATCGGTAGTCACTGTATGCAGAGTAGGCAGGTTTGAATAGTGACAAGGTTTTGCAGTGTAGGCACAGAGGAGTGAAACAGATGTCTAACAGATGCAGAGGAGTGTGGTGAGAGATACAACAGCATGGCAGCACAGAGGTACAGACAATGGGAAATGCAGACGGTGAGCAGTCCGAACCGCAGGCAGGTTATTGGAAATACACGCAAGAGCGTAGATGTTGTCATTTGAAAGAATATTACAGACTGCTGTGGGAGTTGTAGAGGAAAAGAAATGAAGTGATTCATGTAAAAAAACAAAAGATTATTTTCATGACCGGTTTTCCTGTCCCAGGATACACACGTGTCCAACAGTCCAAAACCTGATGGTATCCAAATTACAGTGATATAAAAAGCAGCAAATCTGCACATGGGAAAGCTGAGACCAGACAATGTTTAATGAAAATGCCAAATGAAAGAAATATTCAATTTTCAATTCAATTCAGTTCATCAAATGTAATTCATATAATTACAATACCCTGGCTCCGTTCAAAATGGAGAGGGGAAGCTGACTTTTTAAGATGTTATATCTCCTTTCTTTAAGACCATCCCTTCATCCATTTTCCATCCTGGAGGCGACCTCAGCTGACATTGGATGAGTGGCGGGATACACACCGGACAAGTCGCCAGTTCATCACAGGTCTGACACATGGAGACAATTAGCCGTTCACTCTCGCATTTGCGTTTAACCTTCATTTATAAATCTTTGAACTGTGGGGGTACCTGGAGAAAACCCACACAGACAGTGGGAGAACATGCAAACTCAACGCCGACTGGGTATGACTCAGGAACCTTGGAACCAGGAACCTTCTTGCTGTGAGGAGACAGTGCTTACCACTGTGGCGTTCTAGTCTTTAAATCCACAAATGTAATCATGAAAACCTCGCAGTGACTGAAAAATCTCAAAGACAACTGTCCCAAAATGTCAAACTTTAACTTTAAAGTAGATAGATAGATAGATAGATAGATAGATAGATAGATAGATAGATAGATAGATAGATAGATAGATAGATAGATAGATAGATAGATAGATAGATAGATAGAGCTCCAACTCTCAGTGACCTTCTTGTCTACTGCAGAAGAATGACAGCAGAGAAAAACATGAGAAAAAATGCAGGAGGGGAGATAGAGGGAGGATAGCAGGCGTAGGAAGACATGGTCATTTGTGTGTGTGTGTGTGTGTGTGTGTGTGTGTGTGTGGTGATGACTGTGAGTGTGTGTGTGTGTGTGTGCAAGTGTAAGTGTGTGTCTCCTATTCATTCGTGCTGGCCTTGTGTTTCTCTTATGTTAGCTGAAGGTTGAGCCTTGGGCTCCAATGAAAAGAACCCATCGGCAAGCAGTGAGCACCATGTTCCTGTATGTGTGAGTGCGTGTGTCTTTTGTGTGTGCAGAGAGTACACACACACACACACACACACACACACACACAGACAGAGGCAGGTTTCTGGTAGCCTTGGGCATCCAGGACCCACACACGAAGACACACTCTCCCTTTGTTCCATCCAAACAGCTCTATAGAAAAAGTAATAAAGACAGGAGAGCTCTGACCGCCAATTCAACCACCCCTCCTGCTTATTTTACTTTTTCTCTCTCTTCGTCATCGTTCTGTCTCTCTCTGTGCTCCTCACCTTGATCGTCAGTCTCTCAGTCGCACCCCTCATGTCTCTCTGTCTCTGCCTTCTACGCTGATTTCACCTGTCTCTTCCTGTCTCGTGTCTATGCGACATTTTCTTTTCTTTTTTTTTAACGTCTCTTTCCTGTCTCGTGTCCCTTTTACTTTTTTATTTCGCCACCCTCCCTTTTTTTAGCCGCCGCCGCCGCTTTCTCTCTTCATTTCTTCCCGTTTATTTCCTCCCTCTGTCTGTCACTGTCTCCTCTCTCCCAGGCTCATGCTGAGTTTGCCTACAGCCCTCCGTGCTCCTCTCTCCCTCTCAGGCTGTTTTTCTCTCCTCTCTCCTTCGATCTGTTTATTCTCTGCTTGTTTTTCTGGCCTCCACCGCTCTCTCTCTCCCTCCCTAGCCCTACCCTAACACCACAACCTCTCCTCCTCCTCCTCTTCTTCCTCCCCACTGTCTCCACTTTCTCCCCACTTTTTCTTAATCCATGTTCCCTTCCTTTCCCCTGCTTTAACACATTTTCATCTCAATAATTCACATTTATTTTCTTTTTATCCATCTCCATACCTTCTCTTTGAGTTATTTTTTAAAACTTCACAACACGTGTGTGTTTTTCTAACTCAATCATTTTTTTCATTTGCTTCTTTTTTTGTATACATTTTTAAATCTGATAACGTAGATACAGTAGGAGCCGGAAACAAACAAATGATCGCATGTTTTTTTTCCAGAAAAGTAATAAATGGAAATATCACAGTGCATAATTACCGTGTCACGATCTGTGGCCCTGTGAACCCTGGATGATTTGAATACGGAGGTGTTTTTCTCTTGCTCACAAACTGGTGAGGAAGAAACACCTGTTTCAAGATAAGACACGGCTCACGCCGTCATCGTCACCGAGTGTTTGTGGCTGTTAAATGAGTGGTGACAAATGATGGAGGTGGCGGGTTTTGGAAGGAAAATGTGTGCAGGTTGTTACACTTACAATATTTATATAAGAAATAAATCATACGCGAGCAGTGAGCGGAGTTTTGTTTAATGACCCTGTGTGGCTGTGAAATACTTTAAGTCTGTTTGTGAATGATGTTTTGCATGTACAGTCATCTAATATGAGTTTTTGTACTAATGCAACACGTCTGGCATCACGTGTAAGGTATATTTTGATGGTGGACAGCAGGAATGACCCAGAATGAGGGGGCACAGTACTATAATTGCACAAGCAAACACCAGAAATTTTAATCATGCTAATGTTACTGTTGAGACACACATATTTGGTGTTTTATGCTTAAAATTCTTGACTTGTGGTACTTCTTTTTCTTTTCTCTTACTGTGTTTATTGTGACCACTCTGAACCAAAATACCAAAGCAAATTCCTTGTATGTTGATTCGTGTGAGGGGGGCTTTCTTCTCTTCTTCTTGCATATTTAACCCACTCACAGATCCTTTCTCACTGTCTGCAGAGCTAACTTTGTATTGGCTCGGTTAGCATTATTATTTTCCAGCTCCCAGAGTCCAGTTGAAGTGTCCTTGAGCAAAATACGGAACCCCAAGTTGCTCCTGATGGCTGTGACATCGATGTGTATCTTTTACTTCAACCCACACACAAAAGCATTTCTATTTTTTTTATTGGGTGTACACACACACAATATTTGTGTAAATATAAAAAAAAAAAAATTGTTGTCAGTCAGAACAAACCACTTCAGCGTCGACCTTTTCCGGTGCTCAATTTGTCAATTTGAGTTCCACGTGAAGGCAGCGAAAGTCTGCAGCAGAGAGCAGCTCCAGGTGTGGTTCATTAATTACCACGGAGGATCAAACACCTGTAGGTGCCAGCCCTGGAGGACTGGATCTGATCTCACCCTCCTTCCAGCAGACTGAGGTATCATCAAAGCAGTATTAATGATGGAATAAACTTTGGCCTTGGCAAAAAAAAAATACATTAAACCCAGACACCCTCCCTCCTACAAACACACACCCTGCACTGCTCTTCTTGTTCCTTCTCTCTGTCTCTGTCAGTGTTAAGTGCTCCCTGTGACCCCAGCTAATAGTGTTCCAGTTCTCCTCATGTCTCCATTGGGGGAAAGACACAAACACACCTGCAGTAAACACACTCCCCGAACACTGAGTTATACATTTCTACTACGCTGTCAGCCGGGACAAAAGCTGAGTCGCAAGCTGGGAGGTTACAGTGATAAGTGTGTTTCATTTAAAGTCTTATTGATCAGTACAGCTAATTATAACCATTTGTTAACCCGTTTGTGCGTCTGCTTTAGTCTGTATGCAAGGTCTGAGCTCGAGGGCTATTTAGACTGAATGGCACTGAAATGAGTAATAATTGTGAGATAACTGTGCACTCATATTTTAGCCTGTGCTTTCTCTTCGTCAGTCTTCATCAATAATGCTAACCCTAATCAACAATATCACCACATTCAATCTAATTTAATCTTTGATGGAGCTGCTTCATTTTGGGTTCACTAATAAATAATGCCAGAATACAAATCATAGCCTAACCAATAATGGTGGGCAATATAAAAATGATATTTAACATTTTAAAAATCACAAAATATCAGACATTTTTCAAAATAAATACATAACAAACACACATTTTTGGAAATTGAATTGAATGATGAGCTTGCCAAAGTACCTCTCGCTATTATAATCCAGAATTATGCTGTGAATGGTAATAGTTTAACTTGTGTTGCTGACTTAACGTGTGTTGATAGTTTAACTTGTGTTTTGCTGGGATACTCGTTTTTGGTTTTGTTTAAATAAATCAGACTCTGATTTTTAGAAAGTATTCTTTTGGTTATGTTAATTTCTTTGGTTTGAACAGCACACATTCCCCGTTTGTTTCCCTTACCTCGCCTCTTTTTGTTGTATTATAATTAATCCAAATTCCTGGCCATAAATGACTTTGTTTTACCAAGTACAACTGGTTTTGTGTTACTACTTTTCCCTACACGAGCTGGGTCATAACATAAATGGGGGCTCATCTGTTAAAAGATTCCCAGAGCAAAAGTTATTGATTGGAGGTTGGAAAAATTTTGAGAATATGCAATATGCTAATATCTGTATATGATACATTTTATAGGTAGGGCTCAAATACAGGTGTTAGAAAAACATACAAAAAACAAAATCATCAATTATAGAATAAAAGATGCTATTGGACAGCCACTAGACCTCATACTCTGTGGGATAATCTTTCTCTAACTTTTCTAATTAAGACTATAGACATTGGTTTAATAATCATGGCGTTTACATCTCCCACATCTCCCATTTTTCCAGCCATTCCAATGGGTCTGTCTCATTTCCTGTTGGGAAAACAGCTGAGCCTCTCAGAGCTTCGCTGGCAACTTAGAGAAATAACATTTCTTTCATAGACATGACAAACATTTACTGCTATTAGCAACCGCTACAGGTGCTGGATGAAAATGGCAACTGCTGTCGAAAAACAGAAACGTGTCAAACCGGGGACAAAAGCATCATCACCAGTTTTAATGTTTTCAGCAGTTCCTTAAGGTCCCAAAGCATTACTTATACTTTTCTTTATGTTGTCACGGGCCAAGGAGGTAACTCTCGCTTGTTAGTTGATGTACCTGTCACACTCGAGAATGCTTGCTTTGAGGGCTGTTTGCAGCGTGTCGTTGAAACTTTGTCTGGTTCAAGGTAATGCTGATGGGTTGCCATGGTTTTTGTAGTGGGCGCAGCCAATCGTCCTCACAGCTTCCTCTGTTTTTATCTCTAATTTCTCTTCCTCTCTTCTCTTTCTGCTCTCCTCTGTAAAAGCATAAGATAATGGGAGAAAGCCAAGGTCTGACAAGAAAGGAACGTGTGAGAGGGACTGTTTACACAGACTTATTCAATGTAAAAGACAAAAGAAGGCATTGTGCATGTTGTCCATAATTGCGGATACATTTCAAGTATAAAGACAGAAAAACAAAAAAGTTTTATTCTCATAGAACCTACTTTAAATTCCCTAACCTTAAACCTGTACAATTGTATTTAAAATTCTCAGGGGCTTCAAATACTGACATTTTGTTGAACCACTGATGGATAGGATACCCTTGAGCTTCTGTACGAGACTCATTGGGCTTTAATTTAACCCATCTGCTTCAGGTGACATAGAACAAAGACATAAAGCCTGTGTGAAGACGTTGGTTGGGGTGGATGGATGTCAAACAAACACAGGAGTCCACCATTTTTCTCCACAAGCGCTGGACCCATTAGTATTATGTCAAAGCTAAGCGCTAAGCACAGTACCTGGTCTGTTGCTGGTCTGAAAATGGCAATTCACTTCATTAAAACAGTATAATAAGTTAGTGCATGCAAACTGTACTGTAAGTACTGTAATGTACATACTACTAGATAGATCTTTTGGCTAAATTTCTATTGCATGTTAATGTCGGAAGAAAAGGGGTTAACGAAAGAGGCTCTTTCGGCAGAGAGTAAAATATACTATTTTTGTCATGTCTGTTGAGGGGCTGGTACTTAAGGTGTTACATTTAATGTTTGGCTGGGGCAGTCGTCTATGTCCTTTGGTCTAAGAAATTGGCAGTTGATTGTGTTTTGGCAGAAGAAAAGAGGGGTAGAGTATGGGTAGATGACAAGAACAAGGTCTTGTTGCCAGGTATGTAGAAGAGGGGGGAGACAAGGATTTTTGGCAAGT
The DNA here is from genome assembly GCA_946959425.1 of Argyrosomus regius. Lineage (NCBI taxonomy): Eukaryota > Metazoa > Chordata > Actinopteri > Sciaenidae > Argyrosomus > Argyrosomus regius. Next base: position 4,341,850 of record OX336886.1, on the reverse strand, counting down.
GTGTAAAGAGAGAGGTAGGGAGGGAGGAAGACGATGAGGGTCTTTTGGCCGACTCTGTAGTGGGGTCTCCCTCTGGGATTGCAACTTGATGGATGAAGCTTGTTTCTTCTCCAGAGGAGATTAATGAAGAAAGGTCAAAGTGTTTTAGGTCTTCACACTGACACATGTGCAGTTTCACATACATGCACATACTTGGAACACATTGAGTTGGATGCACAAATGCACACGTGGGGTTCACTCAAACAAAGACGACAAAAACACCTGCACAGGCTCAAAAAGGCAGCAGACGTGGTTTAGAATAGACAGACCACCACATCATGACCTTCATCAAGAAAGTTAGGGTTAGGGGCTAACCTCACTATGGGTTTCTGTTACCCGTTCTTTGTTGCTTTGACTTTGATTTAGTGTAAACCCATCAGCTATTGTTTCATGACAATTTACCCTTTTGAGGCCAATGTTTCTGGGCCTCCGGTGTAGCCGGTGGATATCTGGAAAATGGAAAACGGCCAAGACTTCCTCATGATATGTTCAACTTGTGTTTATAACCAAATTTACACACACTTAATTGAAACTGTGTAGTACACATAAACATGGTAGCAAACAGGAGTGATGGATGGGAAAGTCATCTTAAGGTGCGTACAGAGGTTTGGTCGTCCTGTCCAGTTCAACAGGAGCATGGCACAGGGGAAGAAACTCATCGGGTGATGTACTTTGGTCCAGCCTGATTGGCACCTTTTGACTGACACGCCCTGTTGGCTCTGGAGTCATGAGGGTCATCAATACTGGCCCTTTGTGACAGCTGATAATGACCTGCAGTTTTTTTTTCCTGCTGATTGGGCAAATACAGCAAGGAGAAGAAGGTTACTTTTGATTCTATTTTGGCTCGATGGAAAAGAACTGGCGCTTTTGTAGAGAGGATGACCTTCTCAAAAATGTACATTCACTGCAAGGCCATTGTATTAATGTATTTATGTTCTCCTGACTCTTGTGGTCCTGGGATATAGTTCCAAGGATTCTGAATTGGTTAACGCCACTGATCTTTGAGGCCATTGGCGTCAGTAGGTGGGTGTGGTGATGGTTGCCTCTTGAAGACTTGATGCAGGTTAGTAAAGTTTAACTTATTCTTAGAGAGGGTTACTATCAAAAAGGCATTGCTTCTACTTGCTTATCACCTTATGAAACTGGAGATGTAACCCTCATTGTCTGCAGGTGTCTTTCCTGTAGATAGCACACATAAAGGATAGACAATTATTACTTGTTTATACGAACAAATTCAATTTTAGAAATGGCTAAATGCAGTGTATTGTGAGTATCCAGATGACACACTTATAAGGGTCAAAAGGTTGAGTCTGCACCGCTGGACACTTCTCACGCTCAATGGTTTGGCTATGTAGCGGAAGGAGAAGGACTACCGGCACTGTAAAAAACGGTGGTTCAAGAAAGCTGGTGGAGCTGAATATTGAATACCACAATACACAAATATAAAGTGTACATATGTTTTAGATTTTTACTTTGGCAGTCCACACAGTGGCAATTCAGCGAAGAAGAAGAAGAAGCGGTAAAAATATTGTGACCACCATTTATGGGTTAAGTGCATAACAGCCTTACTCGAATCCTACCCGGCTGAAATTGGCACACTACGCCAGTAAGTACAGAGTAAGCACAGAACTACATAGAAGTGTACTAATGGAAGTATCTGAATTGAGTTTGAATTGAACTCACTTGGTGATAATGGTACACACCACACTTTTGGATGGTCTCTTGTCATTGTCATTGTTAGAAAAATAGAAACAGACAGTAAAAGCTCCTGTTTTCACAACAAAAACAAGACTAAATCTAAATAAAAAGTAACCTTAATAAGTAATATGCTTTTTCCATTAACCTTGCAATAGATGAGAACACTGTGTAACTGCACACAACAAAGATGGCGACAGAAATGTGTGAACAAATATATAAACCCTTAGTGTCCTACCTTGGGTGTGGTTATCTTCTATATAAGCCCATTTGTTTGCAAGGAAATATGTTTTACAGGCTCGATGCTGGTGAATGCCTGTGGTAAATGATAGGCTTTGAAGTTGATAAGCAAGAGTTTACAAAGACAGATCCTGATGTCTACTGAATCTTTGTTAAATACCAAATTGAAAAAGTTGGGCATTGGCACAAGAAACGCGCTGTGCTTTAGCACATAGTGGACAATGCTTCATTGTGTTCATAAAGAGGACCTGATTAGCATAAAAAGACATCTTCAAAAAGACACAACGGAAATGAAAAATGCTTACCCACCTCCTGTGTTCCTCTCAGCAACTCTGCCTCGTCTCCTGTTTTTTTTCTCCGTGTTCCTGTATTTTATGTTTCACCACCTCTCTATTCTTTCCGATGTCCTTTTTCTGTTTTGCCTAGGTCAAGGTTTATGAAAGGTGGAACATCTGTTGTCTCATCAAAACTGCGTTCTCTCTAGCGGACTGCATATTTTCCTGCCTTATTTTCCTCGCCCCTTTCAAACAGAAACATTCTTTCTTGAAGGAGGGGGAGAGTAGCGAAAACACAAGTGACCTTGAGGATGAAAGATTGCAGCATGGCACAGAGTTCTTTTGTGGGGGATACAATTCAATTCAGCTCAGTCCAATATTTAGTTAGACACAGTTTAATTTCAGGCACTTTCTTGACGTGGACGGCACAAACTTCTGTAGCAAGGAGAAACAAAGAGCAATGAAATAAGTACAGATGATGGCGTGTAAAGATTATCATTTCCACGGATGATCCACATTACTAAAATTGAAAGAAAAGCAGAATATGCGGCAACTCTCTCACTGAAGGACTTGCAATGCATTTTAAACTCCCTTATAAATTCTATTTACTATCATCTGTGAACTGGGCTAGCCGACCAAGAAGAGGTCCATCAGTCACTGGGAGTCTTTATACTTATTGTACAAGAAGCACAATGATACTCCTAACGTACCTTCTGTGTAGCTAAGGTAAACGTTAGCTTCGAGCCCTGTTATGTAACTTTTCTACCATAAAATAACACTCGCTAGTTTTTGCTCATGGGCAATATAATCATAACAAATACACATGTATATCTATTCATATTTACCACAGTGGGATTACAGTCTGGAGCTACTAAATTGCAAAAATACCAATTTCTACATAATTTTGCTTTAAGTGGACAGAGCTGTTGATTGAAACATTAGCAAGAATTAATCAGAAGTCAGAATAATCATCAATAGATTAGTCAAATTGATAGTTATTCTATAAAAAAATAGCCAAGTGTCCTTAAAATTTGACTTTTCTCTGCTTTAATTTGATCAGATTTTCCTCCTGTGGGTGTACAGTGAGAGAAAAGGAATCAGAAACACACTGTTTGACACAAATCTACACACACTCTGTCCATCTGTCTCTCTCACACACACACACACTCTGTCAGTCTGTCTCTCTCTCTCTCACACGCACACACACACACACACACACACACACACACACACACACACACACACACACACACACACACACACACAGCTGTCTCTGTTACCGCAGGTGTTTGTGCTTTGACAGAATTATACTATCAATTCCAGGAGCGCTCATCGATTCTGAATTGCATGTATGTGTATCCGTGTGTGTGTGTGTTAGTGTGATAGAGAGAAAGATTAACCCATCGTCTCCTTCTTTCACTCTTTCTCCGTCCTTTCATCCATCTCTTATCTCTCCAGGGCTGGTGCACTTGATTCTTTTAATGGGAAATTCAAACAGACCACCCCTCGGTACTGCCTTTCTCTCGGTCTCATTTCCCACCTTGCATCCTTTTCTTCTGTCCTCTCTCTCTCTCTCTCTCTCTCTCTTTGTGTCTCTCCTTTCGGCCTCCCTCCCCTCTCACCTGCCGAAATATCACAAATCGTTTTTCTCCTCTCTGTTTTGCTGTCGGTCTTACTGATCAATGCGATGGAAAGGCCAGACAGAGAGAGAGAGAGGGAGGAGAGGCAGAGAGAAGGGGATGAAGGGAGATGAAAAGCAGTAATAAGGAGAAGGCGACAGAACAAGAAGGGAAGTAGATCTTTGTCTCAATCCTTCTAACTTATTTCTCCCTCACCTCCTTGTCTCTCAGCCTCCCAGGCCTAATGGCGCTCAGAGAGGAGAAGTGCAAAACCAACAAACTGTATGTCCGTCACCCTGTCAACAATCACTGCAAAAGGAAGGAGGGAATAGAAGAATGAAGAACTAGAAAGAGAAGGAATGAGAGAAGATTAGGAAAACAGAAAATATACATGCGAGGAGATAAGACACAGGTTAAAACACAGGAGAGAGAAATAAACATTTTTAATATTTAGCATTAGAGCAATATTCAAAATCTTTTCTGGGCTCAAAGCCCAAATTCCTCCCCCTGCTTCTTCCTAAAGTCCACCATCATCTCCTTAGTCTTGTTAACGTTAACAGGAGGAGGTTGTTGTCTTGGCACGGGCGGGTCAGGTTCTCTACTTACTTCTCTGATTTTATTTTTATACTAACTGGAGGAGGAAAAAATACAAAAGTTGACGTGTGGTCAGATCTAAACTTCAGTTTTGTGTCTTACGGTGTAGGAAAAACATTTCCTGCCAGTGTCCAAACTCGCCACCGAAAGAATAATTATAGTAATTTGAGAAAACAGCGCAATTAGGAGGGATGTCGGGGGTTATCTGTCCTCTGTAGCTTTCATGATGTACGCTGGCATGACAGGCATTTTACATAAAAAAAATATCAATATAGCTGAATGAGAAAAGGCAGGATGTGAGTCATACCGGTTAGTCATCTAGCCTTGTGGTTTCCCTAACAAACATCAAAATGACCCGACTGGCCAATCAGCTTAGTGACATTAGCACAGCGATTAACCACCAGCCGGGTACCAGGCTACACCAGCAGCGCTGTTGACGAGGACGCATGTGTGTATTTATGCACGAGAGGACGAGTGTACGGGCAGAGACCGGTTGATATGTCTCTTATTACACCATAGTATACGTGTGTGTGTGTGTGTGTGTGTGTGTGTGTGTGGTTAGCAGGCTTGCCGCTATGACCGTGACCATGTGACAGACCGCTCTATCTCCTTTCCTTGGCTCCTTAAGCATATATACCTAAAGTCGGTGCAAGTGTGTTAAAAACTGCATTTAAAAGACAAAACCTGTACTACTACCAATGCTGAGTCTCCAATGCTGCAGACAAAAGCCACTCCAAAACAGAGATGAACGGGCAAATGACCTAAGACCTTTCTGGGGTGTATTCCAAACAGCGTTAAAATAATCAAAAATGTCCCTTCCTAAACACTTTTCCTTGACCTCAACTGAAAACATTATCAGTTCAAGGAGAGGTGTGAAGGAGAATTCAGAAGGTCTTACACAAGGCTTCTTTTTTTAAAACCAACTATCCAGCAGCAAGTCTGCCTTTTAGCCTTTTATTACATGAAGCTACGACTAAAAGTCAATCCCAGATTTACCCTTTTCTGGTGGCCTCTCGCTCGGTTCTCTTCTTAGTTTCCTCCGTCGTCCTCTTCTGTCTCTTCACCTCTGCCATGTTCTGCCTCTGCTGAACTTGGCTATATTGTCCACTTGCTCCAGTTCTGGTGCGGCGTTGCTACCCGTCTGTATTCCACCCTTGCCCCAACCCTGGACTCACATTCTGGGCAGCACAGCTAACTAACGCAGCTACTATTAGCTAACAGCAGCTATGGCTTGCAGCAGTTTGCAAGCTACAGTTCAGAAAATTACAGAGAACTGATGTGGAGCAGCTGGAGGACATCAGAGGGAAAACCAGAAAACATTTTCTTTATAAAATATGACTAAAATAAATGAAATAGTAGCTTCTGTGTGACTTAGCACCGTAAAATGTTGTGCATTCTCGTGAGAGATCGTACCCAGAGAGAACAGGTGTACGGGGTGCACACATGGGAATAGCAGCAGCACCATTCACCTGATTACAAGTCAGTGTACCATCAAAATGATTTAAAATCTGTTTTATGAACTATGAACATGAGGGATGTAAGGATGTACCGAGTCCCATCCAAGCGTGGCTTTCCCCTGCAGACTGCCTCCATCTTGTTGTTAGATGTTAAACGTCTGTTGTGTTCTTGCCACAATATATCGACTTTGTCATGTCAGTGACTTGCTGTGGTGTACATTTCTCCTCAGTTCCCTCTTCTTCAACTGAAAGGACCTTTCTTTTAATTCCCCCCCTTTTCTTTAATGGCGAGTATGAATTCTGGTCAAAACGAGGAATTAAAGATTCTGTCATCTTCTGCCTCCTCTGCCACACGCCTGGCTGGAATGGTCCAGAAATGTCATGTCCTGCCGCTAATGAGGTGGGAGTGTCAAGAGTGTGTGTGTGTGTGTGTGTGTGTGTGTGTGTGTGTGTGTGTGTGTGTGTGTGTGTGTGTGTGTAGGGCTAAGAGGAGTTTAGGGCTTGCATGTCCATAGAAGGACGAGTGAACGCACACACACTCACTGACATTTAGCAGAACCATAGACAATTTTGTTTAAGTGTCTGGCCTTCAGACTGGCCAGTCCTAATTCTCTCTCACTCTCAAACACACACACACACACACACACCACACACACACACACACACACACACACACACACACACACACACACACCTACACACCTAAACGCCTTTTGTCTTACCTTCACATACACACACACACACACACACACACACACACACACACACACACACACACACATCCTTATATTTTCTGTTAATTTTTCGCTTTACTTTGCAGTTATCCTTTTTACTTCTCCCCATCTTTATTATTCTCTCTTCACTTCATTTTACAGTTTCTCCCTCTGCCCTCGAACCTCTTTTGTTAAACTGAACCATTAAAATACCTCCCAGCAATCTGGAGAACATTAAAAAAAGAAAAAAAAAACAGGTTTAATTTTAATACCTGATCAACAGAGAATAGGCTGGTCCAATTTGACGTGGTCTTTACTTCCCCCTTGTAAAACCTTTTCTGCCCCTGATGACAGCCTGGGTGAGATTTCCATTCAGAGTGCTTTCACTGTTCCCAGCTTGGCTTCCTGTCGTGCTCCAGCAAAAATGCAGAACCTTATATTACAAAAAATGGCTCTCCAGGTGTGTAGTCTTTATAAAAAAGAAATCTTTTTAATTTGTGTGAGTGTAACTTTTTGCTACACAAGAAATAATTTGATTTATATGAAATTGAAGTTCAAAGTTTAAACCAAATCACAAATAAAATTTTAGAAAAAATTTAGCTTTAACAAATTACAGTCAAGCTTTTATTTGACAGAGACAGCTTGAAGAGTGACAGGAATGTGGGGAGAGAGAGACGAAGTATTCTGTTATAGTTAGTTTATCCCAGAGTAAAGATTTAACTTGAATGTAATCGTGAATATTAAGTTTTCTGAAATAAAAAAAACCTATGTGTTGGAAAGCCCACCCTGACTTAGTGGGGGTAGGCGTTAGAATCAAGTCTCTACGACCTTCTGTTCAGGAGTTATTCGACCAGGGGTCATCCTCCTAAAAGGTAGCTTTTATCCCTTATCCCCTAATGTTAACCACGCCCCTCACTGGCCAATCTCACACTCAAAGTATGGGACCTACAAAAAGGTCACCAGTACCAGTCGACTCCAAATGGCCTGAAACGTGCTCCTAAATGGTTTCTGGGAGAAGCGTAATGTAAAAAACACATTTTTCACATGTCACATTTGGCCTTCATTGCATTTCCTATGGGGGACTGGTGCATGGTCTTTATAATAAATAATCTTTTTAACTTGTGTGAATGTAAATTTCAGCACTTTCTTAGGTACAGCTGAGACAGAGCATTGATGAATTAATGTTTTAACTGTATGGGACAGAATAGGACCTACCAAAACACAGCTTACCCTCACAGAGATATATGTACCTTTTAGGCGGATATCACATAATAGGAAGTGGAGAAAGTGGGCAACATTGTGGCTGGTTAACTGCTGTTTCACAGCAAGCGGGTCCTGTGTTTGAAACCCTCATTAGGGGCAGTCCTGCCTGGCACTGATCTCAGAGCTGTGTGCCGTGAAGCAGAGGGAGGGGGATTACATGCGCTTATGTTTTTGTATGAAGCATATGTGTTGAGGTTTAAATGGTGCTAAGCTAACCACCTGCTCAGCCTAGTTTCCTATTAATGTATAGATGTAAGACTGGTGAGTTATTGCTTTAAGAGTATTGAGTGTTTTGCATGTAGTTTGTTTTTCCTTTGCCTGACTTTTGAAGTTCATGCTGTGCATCAGACAATAAAAACTTTGCTCTGATTTAAATGCAGGGGGAAAAAGTATTTTTTAAAGTACTTGTCCTTGAATCCGTGAATACACTCCAGAAAATGTAGATATGCCACCAGTCAATACGGAGTAAACACACTGGCATTTAAGTGCATGGCACAAAGAGCATAAGAGGGACAGGGAAATATGTGTTTCCTAATGTTGAGGCATGCAGGCGATAAAGATGGAAAATCTACGTAATAATTGTACAAAGTCCCTTTGCAATTGTTGAGGAGTCGTTTCTGCATCTGAAGTTAGCTTTTATTATTTATTTTACTACAAGTTCTGCTGGCTCTGCTTTACCAGTTTGTTGAAGAGATCCAGAAATATGTTTCAAGCCTGTCAACATGAGGCTCCAAACTCACTGTTTTGTTCCTTTCTCCTCAGCGGAGGAGAGGGAGCGTCATCCCAAAAAAAGAATGAATGAATAAATAAAGAAACTGATCAGCAAATTCTCCTTCAGTGTGTATCTGCGGCACAGACATCACATCAGTCATCGCCCGGTAACGGTCGGTGCTGCAGAGCGAGCCATCCGGGCCACAGGGGCCCTCTTTCGGCTGTGTTTGTAACAAACCTCCTCCATACACTGTTCTGTCAGATTCTACAGCTCTATATTCAGCCTCATTAGAGTTTCGCCAAATATCTGATTCCAGTATGATGAAATGAAACTAATTTTCTTCCAACACTTCTATTTTCGTGTCAGCTTTTCCCTGACGCTAGCAAGAAAACAATATGGCTGACAGACTGTTTTGGTCCTGAAGTTTGGGGACTTTCCTCTGACCAACAGTGGGGATTTAGCAGACTGATATAACACAGGAGAGACAGTCTGTTTAATGTAATTCATGTACAGCACATATGCTCCTCAAACTAGAACCACAGGTGAAGTCAGCAGGTCCAATAAGAATTCCTAAAGTCACTAGCTACAGATTCAAAGTAACATTTTAAATACTGGTTAGACATTATGACCTCTGTCAGAACCAACAGGTTAACTTATGCTCTATGTCTACTCATCCACTGATTTGACCCAAGGTCTTTCTTCCTATGAAACAACAGTGCTAATGAGTAACAGTCCATAATGTATTTGAGGATCAAGGGGAACGAAAGCACCATTTCTCTGTTAAAGTTTAGTCCATGAACTCTACCTGTTTCAGTGACATTTCAGGCTGACTGTGGAGCAGTTTGATCATCGGATTGGCAGCCACAGCATGACATCAGGTTGCATGTCTCCAAAAGTCGAATCTGAAACCAACTTCTCTGCTGTAGGTCACTGCATTTGTTTCTGGCACCCCCTGCAGCCCGTACCACCACAGCCAAAAACCCGGTACCCCCATTCAAATGAATGGAAAAACCTGCATTTTCACCGCAGAATCGGGACTTAGGGTGGTTTCTAACCCGTATCATCTACGTAGCAGCCATGGTAAGAGCTTCTTCTTCAGCACAGGTTACACTGGACCATCCTTGACAGCAGGAAAAGAGATTATGCTCTCTCCTTGAGGCAGATCCATGTCAAAAACATCTGCTGTCACGTAATTATGTAGCCTAGTGTGAGAGTCAGATTCTCTTTGCCCCGTGGTTCCTTTATACCTTCAAGTCGTTGTGAATTCTCCTTCACATGACATTTGTTTTCCATTGAGGTCAAAGAAAAGTCACAGGACATGAGTTTTTTTGGACTATTCAACTGCAGCCCAAGAGGCTCAACAGAGCCTCATTTACAGTACATTTATTTATTTACTCCACTGATGCACTGACATCTTTGAGCAAAGCGCTGAACCCTCTAATGGTCCAGCAGAATTTTTAAGTGGCTTACATGAAAACATTTTGGGTGTGTCTATGGTTTTGTGTGTGTCTGTGTGTGCATGTGTAACCTCTCATCCGCCCTCTAACTACTCCCCCTTGGATGCTAGTGTAAATAGTAATGTGTTCTTCGTCAGCTTGTCTGGTTAAATAAGATCTCGAAAAAGTTCCAACTTCACAGTTATGAAATGCTTGACATTACCCATCTGTCTTTTTGACACCATGCGTTCAGTGTTCACACACACAAACACACACTCCCTCGTCTCTCACTACTGTCGTGCCCCGTTCGCTGAAACTCACACACATACACGCAAACGCACATTTATTTCAGACTGTCCACACACACACAGAACACAGCAGAAAATACTGCGTGCGCACACATGTTTGCACTCAAAGGGAAAATAAAAGACAGTGGAAAACGGCTTGCCTCCCTGCCTCTCTCCATATGCTTTGTCTGCCCTCATTAAAAGTGATGGGTGCACATCACACACACACACACACAAACACACACACATGCAGACACACACATCAAATCACATCATACCCAACTGTCATATTAGTAAAATATTAATGGTGAGCACGCCTGCTTGATATCGTCCTCTTTTGTGTGTTTGTGCACGAGTTCCCTGTCAGACGGAGGCTTTGTGTCTGTGTGTGTGTAAGTGAGAAAGTGAAGCACAGGCAAAGATCTGAAATCTGTGTGGCCGTCTGACATGAAGGAAGCCTGAAGTAATTGGGTCGAGAGCGAGGTAGGAAAAGAAGAGGGAGATGGAGAGAGCCTGAGAAAAGACAGAAGGATGACTCTGAGGTGGCTGGAAGGGTGTGTGAGAAAAGTAATAGAAAGAAATAGAAGAAAAAGCAAACCAGGAAGAGGAAAAGCTGCCAAAAAAAAGAGTTTCCACCTGTGGGAAAGAGATACAAGACAACGCACGGTTCAAAGTGTGAATAGATGCCATTCCTGTCATTGTTTTGAAGCATAGACAAAACTCCACCATCTTTTTAAAGTTTAGAATCACCTGCCACGAAAGCTTGATTTGGTGCAGCTGGGTGTCTGTGAGGACTGCTATATATTTTTGAGTCATCTTTCATGCCTTTAGGTTGTAGAAAGTCCTCTTTACACAAACAAAATGCTGTTCAATGGTTCAAACCGACTGATAGTTAAATAAGAATATAAATCACAGGTCACTGGTGAAAGATGTTGGAAGCTGAGCATTAAAATCTGTGCAGACTTAAAGGCCCAGTGTGTAGAATTTAGTGGCATCTAGTGTTGAAGTTTCAAATTAAAGGTTTGTCTATACTTCTACTGTGGTTTGACACAATCTATTCAATAACCACTGAATAGACCGCAGAAGGCCCAAAGAATTGCAACCACCATCACAGCTCAATAATGATCTAGATTACTAAAGTACTAAACATTTTTTTTGATTTTTATGATTAGCTTCTTGCATGTATAAATATCTGCAGCTGCTCCGCATCATTGTCAGAATACACTGCCCCGAGAGGGAACAAAGTGAAGACAATGCAAATAAAATATGTTGAATTCCTGCACACAGTTTATTAAAATGCAACATTTTGGTCATGGACTGTTTCCATTGTGGTGTATTAATCTTTAAATATGTTGTCTAGTTTTGTATAGTGTATGTTTTTCTTTATTTTTCGGTGACAGGCGTTGACTGACATTGACTCGCTCATTTGTGGGCTGTGGCGGCTGTACCAGACCAGACATTACCCATCCAGAGATCATAGAGTCCTTCATGCAAGGTGCTATCTCACACAATAGTTTCCAGAGGTCACCAAATGGTAATGGAGAATAAAATAAAATAACATTATTGTGGCAGGGAGTAGTTGAGAGACAGGAAGGAGCCATGTCAACCCTTTAATGCTAGGGGACAAGAACTCAAAAACACTATATACCACAGGTTATATACTCTGTTTTTCATACGTGTAACAGGACCAGTTGTTCCGGTTTAGTTCAAGAAGTAAACCCAAACACAGACGGGCAGGTAAACAAAAGGTAACTTTAATCACTTACTGAGGCAAGGAACATAAGGCAGCTGGGGAGTCCAAGCAAAATACTAAGCCCAACAATCCAAGATAAATTCAATCGACAGAAGTCCAAATAAAAATCCAGAAATGAGAAAGACTAGCAGAACACGAGGAGATGCACAAAGACGGAATAAAGGACCGTGGAATGGACAAAGATGACCCGACACTAACAGCATGGAACACAGGGACTAAATACATGAGTGAAGACAGGACAACAAGACACAGGTGAAAACTAAATTAAAGCCAAAACCTTATTAATTGTTGTTCTGTCATTGTCCCTCCTGTCGTTTGTCACATTACAGTAATCCCTCAACAGTCTCAGGCACGAGGGATCACAACTCTGAAAGATTGAGAACCACTGCTCCTGCTCTATCTGACAATGATCACTGGGACATATGTTGCAAACAACACCACATCAATGGTTGCCCAGCAACAAATATGGTACCACAAACGATAACAAGCAACCTCGTCAACTATCCAACATATAGGATAAGGACAGACGCCCAGGGCAAGGTGGCCACAACATGATGTTGCATGTAGGACGTACGGAAGGGTGGAGAAAATGAGAAACATGAACAACAAGACAGGTCAAGGAAAAAGTACAAGCGATTGGTAAGAGCAATGGAGGAAAAGAAGAGCTGAAGGAGAAGATGGAGGGAGAAGGATGTGGGATACCTTGAAGCAGCAGCACAGTTAAAGAAGACAAAGCGTTATTGCTGCTTGGTTACACAGGGATGAGCAGGGGGTCTCTTTCTTTTTCCTCTCTCACACACACAAATACACACTTGGGGGCAGAGGGGATGCCTCTGTGGGCACCAAGGTCCTTCCTCTCTGTAAATTAAAACCATTAATAACCAACTGGGAGAAGGGAGGAGGCAGGAGGGAGATGGATAGGGGGCAGGGGAGTGAGAGGAAGGGAGAGAGTGAGAGAGAAAGTGGTATTTGGAGATGGTGATTTACAAAGAAAGATTGGTGAACAGGAGGTAAACTGATGGGACACTGGTGCAACAGCGAGAAAGTGTAAAAACAGGATGAGAGACACAGAGGGAACTTAAGGAGAGCATGATGTGGCTGCTATAAATCACTGTGATTGGCTGAAAAGAGTTCTGGGGCTTACGAGTGTGTGTGTTTGTGTGTGAACCTTATGGCTGTGTTCAATGACTGCAGGTTGAAATAAATGGAGGGTGTGGGGATACTACGAGCAAAGTGTGTGTCTCTACTAGCTTTGTGTGTGTGTGTTCCAACATCTACTTTAAGTTCCAAGCTGATCTGTCCATTGAATGCACTGTGAGCAGGTTTGTTGTCCAAAGTGTTGTCCCTGGAGAGTGTGTGAGAGTGTGTGTCCTGTGTGAGCGCTAATGTTTCATCTGTCTGTCTGGAATAAAACTGTGTGAAGACAAAGTAACAGCGCTGCATGAAGACACAGAGTGACGGAGGGAGGTGAGACAGGCTCAGACAGATAGATGGAAAGAGTTGAAGTGAGATCATATGTGAGAAGAAAAGGACTACATCTGGGGACATCGGGTCATGGTTTAGCCGGACATTCCTGACATCATTCTCCCCATGAACACATTCCAGGTCCTGAGGGATTCCGAGATGTTCCCACAGCAGATGGCCTAGATAGTCCGTCCAGCAAGTTCTGGGTCTGCCATCGGGGTCTCCTGCCAGTCGGACATGCCCGGAACACCTCCAAGGGAAGGCGCCCAGGAGGCATCCTAATCAGATGGCCGAACCACCTCAGCTGGCTCCTTTCGATGTGAAGGAGCAGCATCTTTCTTTTCTCCAGATGTCTGAGCCCAGCCACCCTACTGAGGAAACTCATTTTGGCTGCCTGTGTCCGTGATCTCATTCTTTCAGTCACTACCCAAAGCTTGTGACCATAGGTGAGGGTTGGAACGTAGGTAGAGTTGAAAACCGAGAGTTTTGCCTTCTGGTTCAACTCCCTCTTCCCCACAACGGTCCAGTAGGGTTAGCGGCTGATTGTACTAAAAGTAATTGCTGAGACACAACAAGTCCAACTAAATCCAGCTGGTCTGAGTTGAAGCGACAGGTATGTAAATGAGGTTGTTAAAATCTTGAGTGTTTTCAACTCCAAATGTTTCGCAATGTTTCGTATTCCTTGTGAAGTTTCAAACAAAAATAACATCTCTTTTATGTGTTTTTGTTGAAATACTTAACCTAATGTAGGACATTGTATGTAATTTGATTAGTTCAGATTGTTATAATTATGCTACAGGGAGCGCACGTTTGATTTAACAATATGCAGAACTCGTGACCTAAATCCTCTTAAAAGAGAGAGAATCACTGTGTCGTGAAGACCACGGACAGATCCCTCCAGTACTTCATTGGATTTACTAGTGTGTGTCATGTCATGCAGATTATGGTGTGGGTTTTTTTGCCTCTCTCTTAGGCTTGGTTTGCCCGTCTAAATACTGTGTTCCTTCTGCCTAATCTTTGGCATGCACAAGTGCCACTGCACCAGATATTCTCACATCAACCTGGGTCAGTTTTTAAAACTGTTCCACCAATTTAGCATTGTACTAATATATCATTGTATATAAGAGTTAAAATGTGCAGCAGAACCAGAGATATTGTCTTAGTACCTTTGTTTTCTTGGCGCATATATTACCCAAACTGCAACTCAAACTCCAACATTTGGATATTCACTGTGTTATGCTAGTAGTGGCTAATGTAGCCCAATGCAGAGATAAGGAGCACGCTATAGCGTCCACGAGTGTAAACCTTGACGTCACCCATTGGTTTGTAGATTTGAAGAGTTTGGCTTTATGGTTTTGCAGATTTGCAGATTTGCAGCTTTTGACCAAGCAGCAACCTCTCTGGTGAAATGAAGCCAACGTGGCTGGCTACGTAACAGGTCAATCGCCATAACCCCAATGCCCAACTTCCACGCTATAGTGTGCTCCTTATCTCTGCTACCAGACCTCTGTACACAGAATGAAATCCACAGAGTTCTCTTTTTCAAACTTTTAGTCTTTGTGCAACTTTTTGAACCGTGCAGTGTTCTCCCATAGGCCGATAAAACATGAACATAGTCTCCATGATGTCACTGAAAGGTTTCTGAGGAGGTGTTGTGAAGCTCAGAATGTGGTGGCTTTGGCTGTCGCCATCTTGGCAGTCCTGCCTCCACTGGCTCCCTACAAATCCAAAAACTGGGCAAAGACGTGGATCATGGTTGTTCAAGCTAGCCACCTGTAACAGTACCCACCTGTCAATCAAAGTGGCCATTATAATTTGAAGCTTAATATAATTTGAACAGGTGAGTTCTATAAAAATTCACCCTCAGTACAGTTGACATGAACAGGAAAAATTATCTATAGAGACCAAAACTACTTTTTGCACCAGGCTGTAAACATGTTTATTTCTGCTGTTAAGTTGGGCATTGGGTTTATGGAGACTGACCTGTGTTTTGTAGCCAGCCTCAAGTAGCTGTTCAAAGAACTGCAGTTTTTGGCACTTCCACGTTGGCTTCACTTCACCACAGAGGTTGCCGCTTGGTCAAAACCAAGCACAGCCAAACTCACGGTTCGTCACCCACCAGCTCCACGGTCTCGTCCAAATGTGGTCATTTCTGGCTCTGCAAAACCAAGATGGCAACATCCATAAAGCCAAACTAGGCTTCAAAACGGTTGTCCACAAACCAATGGCTGACGTCACGGGAGGTTTACAATCTGTAAAGGAAAAAAGTGCCTTTTATTTGTTGCCATTACAAAGACCGATGCAATCATAGAAGGTCATATAGTCTGTGTACACTAACAGGGCAAGTCTATAGTTGTAATAATTATATAGACAGAGTAAAAGCTATCCACCGATCAAGATAACTGAAATTGCCTAGCAACGGTTTGCCCACCACATCAACTCTGTTCAGTTTTTTCTTCCTCTCTGTTGTTCATATGTTCATTTATGTTCATTAAAACCTGCCAGATAGTTCACCGGTTTCATAAGCAGCTCCAACCTTGAGTCAGCTCACTGAGTTTTTCATCAACACACACACACACACACACAAGTGAATGAGTTTGGTGCTAACAAAAAGATGTTAGAGTGTCAAACCAATATCTGTCTCTCATCACTGCTGCCTACCTCTCCATTTTCAGCTCAAGGACGGAGAGAGGGAGGCAGAGTGAGGAAGTGATGGAGAGAGCGACTGACAGGAAGAGAGAGACAAGAGTAATATGAGAAAAAGCTTTAATTTGAATACATGCAGGCTCTTTCAATAAACGCTATAGAACATTTCCGTTCACGCTACATAAAAGGGGTTCTGACAATGTCAAGACCCTGAATGTTTCCCATGGAATTATATACGTGAAGTCAATACGCTTTCATTAACAGATGAAACATGAGTTCAGCATTAAACAAACACTGAAAGGATTTAGGCGGTGTTAATCCCGCAAACCATGTCTTCATGGTCCATAATTCTTACAATAAAAGGACACGTAATGTATGTGAATGTGGCTGAGCGACAGAGCGGATCATCCACTTGTGGGACGATCGGCAGTTTGATCCACTCCACATGTCGAAGTGTCTTTGGGAAAGATGCTGAACCGCAAAATAGCTCCCGAAGGCAATGCCATCGGTGTGTGAGTGTGCAAACGATTAGTTACTTTCTGATGAGCGTTTGTATCCAGAGTCAAAAGGCTCACATTTTCTCTCAATTTTCCTGCCACCTGGTGTTTGGAAACACAGTTCCGATCGCTGCTGGGCATTTAATAAGCGCCACCAATTTTATTAGACGCCTGGTGGCGTTTGATAATGATCTCCGCCTTGTGGTTTTCACAGCCAATAAATTTAAACTGCAATCAGGGTTTCAGTAAAAAAAACAAGCGCAGACCACACTAATCGAGCAATGATCTCCTTGAGAGACAACACAAACCAGGACTGTAATACCACTGTTGTAAATACGGACAGTTGTACATGAGTATGATTGTTATGATTGTATTAAATAATCAAAAACTAGCGAGTCGACTTAGACTTAACACTCTTTCCATTACTTTCTTCTTCAACTTCCTCCATCAACATCCTCTTCTGTCTTTCTGCCTCTGTCATTATGTCCGTATTTACATTGCCCGCTTGCCCAGCTCCAGTTCTGGCACGACATCGGCTCCTGATGGTCCAAACAACGTGTGGTACAAACATTTACACTTCCCTGATGCTCTGAGCTCACAGTCCGGGCAGCCTGGCTAATAAACTGAGTTAACAGCAACTCACAAAGTAAATCAACAAGAGTTGAAGATAAAATATGATCCAGTTTCACCAAAATTTGCGAAATACTTGATGGTGTGTGACTTAGTACCATAAAGTGTGCCACAATTCCCCCGATTACAAGTCAGTGTTGCATTAACGTGATTTCAAATCTGTTATTGAATGGTAGAAAAATGACACAGTGGTGCTTTAAAGTGCTCCCTATAGTCAACAATGTGTTCTGCTTCTTGTGACCTTGAATTAGAATTTAAGATGTTTAAGTAGTGATGTCAAATTAGTTTAAACCCAACCAAATATGTAATTTACACACGTGTGATGTGGAAACTTGAAGCTCTGTACACAGGATGGACTTTTGAGTGACTCTTGTGTCGAGCAGTTGTAAAATTAACCATTTGCACATTATATTTTGGATTATTTTATTAATCAGGAGGAGAATTTGAGAATTTTTAATGAGATAATTGAACATTTTTTATATCAGACATCATATAAATATAATATATAATATTCTTATAACAGGTCTGGAGATTAGCTTTAAGCACAATTCTTAAATTCTGCATATATTTCCTTCAGATAATTAAAAACATTTAGTATAATCAATAGTGCTAATGAAAATTAATAATTATTACCCCACTGTATTGAGTGTTCTCATGCAGCTATAAAATCTAGTAATTTACTTTTAATTTAACAACTGACTCTCTAGTATTTGTCAGAGTGTGTGTGCTCATTTGCAACAAGAAATTACAGCTGTCTTGTTTCTCCAACACTGCGGTTAGAAAAATAATTAAATCATCCACACAATTATAGTCATGTCAGTGAACAATAGATGCTCTGTCTGTTAGCTATATTTATAATTGTCAGCTGTATTACAGACAGAGGTAGAGACAGAGACGAGGACGTTAAGTGAGCAGAAAGGAATGGAGCGATATTAAAAGAGACTCGGAGAGAGAGAGAGAAAATTAAAGCTGCATGGGACGACCATTAGCATTCTGCCAGCATTGTTTAGCAATGACAAGACGAGCTGTTTTGTGTGTAATTATGTTATTAGCTTTTTAATACACATCCCCGCGCAGTCATTTAATTTTGGTAGCGTTTCCCGTTCCAGTGATGTGTCGCTGATTGCTGCACTCAGCCGTTTTATTAGGCCTAATTAAATTAACATTATTTTGGTCCTGCCGTCAGCGACACACTCAGTCGTGAGGAGCGACGTATGTGTGTGGTGTGTGTGTGTTTGTGTGGATTTCAAAGTACATGCTTATATTTGTGTGAATATTTCAGAGACGTGTGGGCATTTTGAAGTAAATTCCACTACTTGAAATCCTGGATTATTACATGTAATGCATTATAAGTGCAGCACCAAGTAGACACAGTGAGTTAAAAGCAGTTTTATGGACAATAAAAATGATTGCAAGTCCGACATCCAAATTTGTATTTTATTAGCGTTCAATCTAACAAATGTTTCTTTTCTGGAACATTTCCATCTCTAATCTTCTTCCTCAAACTCTCTTCCTGAACACACACATTTACTTCTTTTCATTTCCCACCATCTTTGTCCAACTCGCCTGTTTTAAATCGCCTCCTCACCCACCCACAATCACCCACACGTCACACGTCACGACTCTTTCATATGCAAACACCTGCAGTAAAGCCACGTATGTCAAACCGGTTTGTACGTACATACGACACAAATATTCATGGAGAAATGTCCGACAAGTGCTCACTCTCATAAACGTTCTTGTGTGTGTGTGTGTGTGTGTGTGTCCCTGCGACAAATCCTACATTCATCACACGCACGCAGACACACACCTATGACCCAGTGTGTGCCAATGAAATGTAGACGGAAGGTAATTAAACAGGGATCAGGCTGCTCTTTATCAAGGGCTCTTCACTGCTGGGCTAAATTAACCTCTGCCCACACACACACACACACACACACACACACACACACACACACACACACACACACATTGTGCCTTAAGGATCCATACACACACACACACACACACACACACACACCAAAACATTTGCATACATAGACTTATAGAGATATACGAACACAAGGACGCACGGTGATGCACGTCAAAATAGGAATGCATTTTAAAGCTTGGTGTTCATCATTAAATCTAATCAAATCACATGGTCAGTAAATTACTTTTCTTTTTTTCCATCACAACACTGAACCAAGCAGCAGCTCCAGCTGATTTGGTGAGTTAAACACAATCTGTCCTTTTCATTAAAATCTTGTGCTTCATGCACGCACATCATCCGGTAATGATCATATAGACAATCGACAAATCCAATCGAATTAAAACGCATTGTTCACGTTCGCACGATTAACTCAAACCTGCACACAGTATATGTGAAACATAATTTCTAGAGTTGGAGTTGTGATTTTTTTTTTGGAAGAAGTTGCCCTAGGTTGCAGCAGCTCATATTCCTTTGCTAATGAGCATAAAACACTTCAGAAAAATAAATATGTGAAACCTAGTGTACTAATTTCTTACCTAAAAGAGGGACGCACTAAGCTTTAATTAGGCAGAATGGATATTACCAATACACAAAGGTTAAATCTGAAGCTAATGTCGAGCACAGCATTCACAAAACAAAACTAAACATTGAACAGATTGTTTGTTTATTACATTTTTCAGTTTTACGGACCCAAAACAAGGAAGTGATCTAAAAATGAATATTTTTTAGTTCTTGTTAGTTGAAGAACGGGAGCCACAAAGTGTACAGAGGCGAAGTGGTGGTTTTGAAGTTCAAACCCTGGCTGCTTCTCACATCCACACAGCTGGGCTCTCATGGTGTGAAGCGGGAATGAATGTCCGATTGCCGGTTTTGGAAAGTTGGTCCAACATTGAAAGATGTGGAGATTTCCGAAGCTTTCCGACCAGCCAATGGTCCTTTTGAAGCATACTTGCAGCTCCTACTACTGACACAGTGCGTTAAACATTCCATGTTAGGCCAGCCTGGAATCAACAAATGGCACAATAAGTAATTTCGAGTCTCATCACCACACATTTTAGGCTTTTTTTTTAATACCTTTTCATGAGTTATATCGCAAGACAGAGCGTCATTTTACGTGCAAATATCATGGAGAAAACCAAAAGTCACTGGTAACTTATTTTTAATTACATCTCACATACATAATGTAGGCGTATTTAACTTACACAATGTACATAATGTTGTGCTTTCCTAAACTTAATCAAGCATTTATTATTGTTACCATGACGACAAAGTAACTTTGTTCTTTCCTGCACGTCTGAAAAAACTTGTATCTGCGTTAAATGACGAGTGAAATGTGGTGAATTATTTATACACCATCCCAGGATATCAGGTTGGGCAGGAAACTTCGATGTGACCGCATGTTTGACGTTATGAGGTTGTCACACACAGATTTACAGGTTTTTGGATACAGGAGAAAATGTATCAGATCGGTATTCATATTGGATGATACCTCTGGTTTTGAGTGTCTTTGTCGGGTTGGTGCATCCCTAACTCAAAGTTCGGTCATTCAGCAGCAGGTTAGTGACTGACAAAAATATGCAGTGTCATTGATGAAGAGTCCCTGAAACACGATTCAGCCAACTGCACAACAGCACTGCCAACAGTTTCAAACCAAACGTTAATATGGCAATATTATTACAGCTTTTTTCCCTTCTGCACTGAGAGAGAGGACAACCTGGTATCCAAAGTCACCATATGAAAGAGGAGGATATAGAAGATCAACCCATTGCTTAACAGCTGTGTAACCTTAATGAATTGTAAAAGCACAATAACACTATCAGCATATTTTTTAATTGGCATTGCTATTTCTGTTGCTAAATATAAAAAATTGCATTTTTACAGCAGTTGTCATCCTTTGTCTCTCCTTTGTTCTTGCTGTTGCTGTGGTTTGTCACGACGTGTCCAGGTGCTTGTCTGGATCAGAGCAGTTTGCTTCTCTGCCCAGCTGTTCGGGCCACCTGCAGAGGTGAGACAAAAGAGGAAAGCGGGGGCGAAAAACAAAAACAAAGAGGGATGAGAAAGAAGTACGGGAAGACGAAAGGAGCCTGAGATGTAGAGAAAAATATATTCAGAGATAAAAAAAAAAAGTTTTAGAAGTGAAGGGACATTTTACCTTTTAATCCACACCGAGGAGAACAGGTGCAGCCTCGGGCCTGAGCGCTGTGTGTTTTCTGGCTTAAAGCCTTTGTGTTTCAGCAGCAGGTGCTCACACTCGTCGAGCTCCTTATGGAAAGAGAACTTAAAATAGCTGCCCTGCAGTGGCTTGTGTAAAAAAGATATACTAACCAAACCCAATTTGATATGCTGGAGTGCCGCTGTTTAAAAAAAAAACAAGCTTTTTAAAAAAAAAACAAGCTTTTTAAACCAGCGTAAAAAAAAGAAAGAAACACTCAGGTAAAAGGTATGTTTGGAGAAATGGAACCAGAGTCCTGAACTCAGCAGGTAGTAACAGCAGTGGTTTCAAGATGGAGTGATATGACTGGGTGAATTGAAAAGTTATGGTCAACGCTGACGTCTGAACTCTCGCATTTTGGACAATTGGTTGATGTAAGACCACTTCAAAAAAGCATCTTGACCTGCTATTTGCACAGGAGATCCCACAAAATGTCACAACATCTGTGTGATGTGTTTGCCCTCCATTAGGATCCCCCATCGCACCCAACACTCTCTATTTAAGGCCCAAGTCCTGGTAGGAAAGTTTCCTTTGACTTCCGAACCCAACAAGAATCAGCAGAGTCAAGAAGACTCAGGCATGTACTTCTTAGAAGGAAGATGCTCATGTTTGACTATGGCTGCCATTAAAAGAACCTTTAAAAAAGTTCAGGTTTGCTTTTATTTTATCATCAGAATATTTTTCTAAAACCAAACAAACTCTACAAACATATATTATCAGGCATTACCAATAGCTGCAGTTCAATGAATTTTCATATTCAGAGCTTCGTCACACAGGAACACCTACTGGGAACTGTTTTAACAGACTGAGGAACAAAAGAGTTCTGCGGTCTGTTCAGTTGAGCCTGTAGGACTCTTTTGTTTGATGGTAAAAGCTGATATTCTTCAAGTAAAGCTCGAGATGGGGTCTGATGTAATATTATCAGCCAGAAACAACTGAAAACTTGACTCAATCGTTTGACCCAAAATCTCTGAACTGATCCGTAGAAGTCTAGCCACTTCATAGACAACTGCACCATTCCACGCTGCATTATAGATGAGGAAAATAATAACAGGATCTGTGTGTTTGCTCCAAATGTCTGCAGTCCCCTAAGAAGGTAAATACCTTGTTGTTGTTGTACCATGCTACAGATATGATCTATATCTGCACGCTAAGAAAAAGCAGCATCCGCAAAGATGCCTAAATGTTTATTTCTTGTGTCTTCTTTTTTTTAATTACACCAGGTCAAAATGGCTCATTAGGATGAGCATTTTCCATGAGCATGAGCATTGTTAATGTGGTAGTAGGTCGTGTTTTTGGCAACTTGTGCCGGGTCCTCCCTACCGACTTTTCGGCGCACTTCCCCCTGGAAAACAGCGTCAATCTCTGGCTGAGTAGGTCCTGCTGTTTACAGATAGTGATTATGAGTCTTTGTAGCTTTTCACTGTGATGCTGTAGGTAGCAACTTATGAGAAAAAAGGTCAACAAAATTATCTGTGGAAAATTATGCATGACCTGACCGTCGGTTGTCCCTACCGACTCTTCGGTGCACTCCTTCCCGTAAAACAGCATCCGCCTCGTGAGAGTCAGGTTGGTTGGTATGGTCGGTAACTTTCGCAATGTCTTCATCAATTTCCACTGTGGGGTTGGGATTACAGAGGTAGAGATGCTTATTGTGAAGATTTTTTTTTTTTTTTTTTTTAAGAGGAAACTTGCAGAAAAAAAGCACAGATCTCGACATTACGATGAATGTTTTCACTGTTTTGATACTCTAGGAATGATTCCCAGGCACTACAGTGAAATATAGAGTTGGCACTTTGTGGTCAAGAGGGTTTTTAATAAATGAATTAAAAATCACTTCACTAATCGACTCATACAATACTGGGATCATCTCTAGTGCCTATCGACCAGAAAACATACTGTAAATGTATTTGGCGTATCAGTTTAATAATCATGTGTAAAATGTTAAGAAGTGAACCCTGAACCTAAGCTCTTGTTAATTGTGGCTGAATTGGATTGAACGCAGGTGTAAAATCTAAGAAAAGGGCTGTAACTGTAGTTTTAGCCTCGTCTAAATGCTTTAATATCAGGTGTATCAATGTTACAACCGCATCTTCTGTGATCCTTAAACATTTTGGGAAATATGCGTATTCACTTTTAATGTCATATTTGTGCATTAAATAAGAAACATGTTAATTAGTAAGCCGGAGAGGTGCTGGTAGGCAGATTTTCTTCCCTTTGGACAGAGCTGGCTGCACACATATGAGAACGGTTTGCATTTAACTCTCCACAAGGAAGCGAGTTTCCCAAAATATTGAATGACGAACATGTTCCTTAATAAGGGTCCTCGTTAAAACGTGTTGCTAAATTGAATAAATTCTGTGCACAAACTCCTCTTCAGAGACTAACACAAAATGTCACAGAGCTAACAGATCATGGCCTAATGTTCATGAGTAACCGTGTAATTTAAACCACACATGTTTAAGTTGCATTGGGGATTCTGGAGAACTCTTTGATGTGCATAACTGTGGCACATTACAGCATTTCATGTTGTTTCCCTAATGGCCATCTAAACTAGGACAAATCAGATTATTTGCAGATTTCATTAAGAGGCAGGCTTTCTGTAGCATGGATTTCACTCTCGTGAATGTACACCTGTACAGCTTCGAGATGTCAACGACAACTGACACCAGCAGGTGTGACACCAGCAGGTGTGCCAACAGCTGCGCACACCAATTTAGGTAGCATCGGGCGCTGTACGCAGATTTGAGGGCACGTGCATTTGTGTAACAGCACTTCTGCTGGAGCCCAAATGATGCTGTATTAATTTGGAGTTGAAGACGTAACTACAGTATAGAGCTTTATATCCACCAGTCACCAGCTATTTCATGACACGAGGACATAAACAGGATTTATTCAGACATTTAGTAACAGATACAAGTTGGTGTAGTTCCTATAGAGCTTCTAGCACTAATAAAGACCTCACAATATGCAAGAAAGACAACAGAAATTTTTTTTTAAAATCTGGGAATTCATCAGTGTTCATCAAAAACAGACCAGACATAGGAAAGGTCTTAAGCCCAGTAGTGGTCTTAGACTGTGTCTGGAGTATTTCAACAGCCATTGGATGGACTGCTCTGGAATTTGCTCCAGATATTTCATTTAATTTCATGTATTTTTTTAAGGACAGCACACATTAATCAACATTTCTGTAAACGTGCCAGTGTTAGCCAGCTGTCTAATTTTCAACAGATTGCCAGAGGAGGAATCCTACTGACTCTCTGACTTTGGAAATGTCTTCTTTTCTTTCTTACTCCACCATCAGGTGAAAGATTTCATTCATCCAGTGAAAAATCTCAACATCTACAAGATGAATTGAGACGAAACGGTTCCTAGAGTCTTTACTGTCCTGGTTTAGTGTTTCCTGTTTTATTTTGTAATTATCTGCTCTCCTCGTGTCTATAACTTCCTGCCTTTGTTGCGTTTCCCACCAGTTTTGATTGTTCCACCCTGATTCGTTTTCACCTGTGTCTTGTTGCCCTGCCTTCAGTGAATTGAATTGAGTTGTGACGTCCTGGATTTCAGTGTCAAGCATTCAGATCTTTGCTTTTCTGGACCCTTTTTTTGATCTTCGAGTTACTTTGCTTGCACAACCATGACACTTAAGACTTTTCCAGTGCCACTATGAAGTTGTCAGTTATGATTTAAGTGAAAAGTCTCCACGAATACTGATTCAGATCATACACTTTGTGTAAATATGGACGTAGTGAGGTTTTACGTCACCCAGTGGAGCAGGTTTTGAAGCCCCAGAAGGCTAGCTTACACCAGTCAGCAGCTTCTCTCAGTTAATATCAGCATGTGGAAACTTTTGTGGGAACTCGTGGCTTTTAGCCAGCACACGAACACTAATTATCTGTTCATTCTATTTACTGTCTGCGAGTGAATAAATACACAGCGACTGACTGTCGGCCTCAGTGAGCCAACAACCAAGGTGTCGGTTTGTTTTTGAGAATCTTCTATTCTTACCCCTGGTATAGCATAATTGAATTATTTTCTAAATATTATTACATGTCTCTTCGTTGGAGTCTTGGCTTTGAGAGAACACCTGCTGCACGGTTCTTCAGGGTGAGTAGAAATCCTGGCTACAAACCGTGACTAGCACGAAAATATGGAGTAAAAAAGTGACCATTTTACATCCTGATTATCATAATGTGATATTGCACTCCTGTACTCTGAAAGAGTTGTGATAAACAGTGTTTTAATTACAGTATATTATCGGGTTTTATATTTTCATTAAGAACACGTCAGTGAAACATTGTGTATTTTGCATCCACAGGTCTGAGGTGCGACAGCTACTGTACATCTAGTCTATTTGTCTGTCAGTGCCCATCTGTGTCAGCGCTGTTGTTTTTATTATGATGACATCATATTTATGTCGTCTTCTTGAATGGAGGATATAAAAGGGGGATATAAAAGACAGAAGAATTGATAAAATGTGAGTAATTGATTGCTAAACTGGCTACAGAAAACACACACACACAGTTTCTGAGAACAGCACACACGTGCACATTCAGATCGCCATGAATGGACCCGATACAGTACGGATGAATATACATCCAAACACCCACGTTCATCCGTGGAGAACACGGAAAACAAACATTCAGGGAGGATGATAAAAATGCCTTCACACACACAGTGTGTTCGCGATGGGAGAATCATGTCAGCCTCGGGCAAGTCAGTCTTGTTTTCTGGTTTGGTGGAAGAGAGAGCAAAGAAAAACCCTGAGGATTGGAAGGAACAAGGTGAGAGGAAGAAACATAAAAGTATGAAAGACTTAAAGAGAGACGGTCTTCTCTGCCTGTGTGTGTCTGAGAAAGTGTGACATAGATTGTGTTTGTTAGGAGAGGGTGGTACAATGGGGTTCAATGTGTGTGTGTGTGTGTGTGTGTGTGTGAAGTGTGTTTCTGTATGACCGCTGAGAGAGTTCATCCCACGCTGGGCATTTCTGCTGATTCAGTGACTAGTCACCTCTCCTAGGAGGGTAAACAACACATTAACACACACACACACACACACACAGACACACCTACAGAGTTACGCACCCTCATTGTACAAACACAAAACATTAAAGAATGTACAGACACACACACACACACACACGTGTCACGTACTGTACATCCATATTTGAATATCCTACCTGGATTATGAATGCAGTCATAACCTTTATACACAGCACTGCAGTATACACTTTGCCTTGTTTTCCCGCCTGTTTTTGATTCTGCACCTGTCCCTGATTAGTTTGACCTGGTGTCCTGCATGTCTATTTAGTTCCTTTGTTTCCTTGTCTGTCCGTTATATGTCTTGTCTCCTTGTGTGTCTGCAATAGTGTCCTTGTGTCCATCTTTCCAGCGTTTCTTCCCAGTGTCAATACATTGTTACCGGTTTTTGGATCTCGCCTGTTTTTGACCCTGCATTTGCCTCAGCCCTTTTGGATTGTTTGCCTCATTACTTGACAGAATGGACAGACCAATCCTGGACCCAGCAGGCATTTCTATGTGGCCAGACATGGACCCGGTGTCCTCACGAAACTTGGGGTGGATTGAGGAGGTGTGCATCACCACCACCTTCTCCCACACTAACCAGAGTCTGGCCTCCATAAGAGATTATATGAATGTATTGGGTCCACTGCTGAACCTGTAGAAAACTGTAGAAAATTATACTTTTAAAAAAAACATGGACATTTGACGTGAAAAAAACTCTCACTCAATGTACTCAAATCGCAAATCATCCAGTATTAAAGATTTCTGAAGATATAGTTGATGAAAATAAATTTGTGACATTGACCGACTAGAAATTACCTCATGATTGTGATTGCTGACATTTGGAGGAAATGAAAAAGCTGGAAATTCAGGCACTAATTCATAAAGATAACTCAAGATTATTTCAGCGTGGATGGACTAAGAAGTTGCACATGCCCACTCTAAAGGATTCCTCTCAGCCGTCTAATCGTTTGTGCCTCCTCTTACGTGATACAAATGTTATTGCTGAACTGACAGCATCAGATCTGAAGGCTCTCCCTCTGGTTGTGGGATTCTGGGAGTCCGGTTTATATATTCAATATTTATACAGCCACATATTCATTCACCCTTTTCCCTCTCTGTCTCTCTCCTGTTCTTGTTTACTGAAGAATATGGAAGGTAAATGTCAAGTATGTCATTTTTCACTGTCTCTCTTCTTTCTTTCCTGCTTTGTTTGCTTCTACCTGTCCATCTTTGTTCCTATTACACTTCTTTACAGTCCACTCTCATATTTAGTTTCCCGTCTTGTTTGCAGACTTTATTCCTTTCTACTTTGGTCTAATTATCTGTCCTTTCTGTTGATATCATTATATGTTTCTGTTTTCAGGCCCACTTTGTCCTTCTGTTAATGATCATCAGTCTCTTTTTTTCCTCTCTCCATTTATCTGTCACTTTCACTATGTCTTGATTTCCTTTCTCTCTTCCTCTTCTGCTCTTAATGTATCTCTTTCTTAATCCTGCCAACTCTCGTACTCTCTTCATTTTTGTCTGTCTGGCTCTCCTCTTTTTCCTCCCTGAATATAAAATTATCTCTCGCTCGCTCTCTCTCTCTCTCATCCTCTGCTGGCAGGCCCATATGCTTTGAGCCACAGAGAACCGCTCTGCACATGTCTTTTTTTTTATTATTATTATTGGAAAAACAGACATCTAGAGAGAGACATCGGCTCCCTGCTTATATCACATCACATCAGTGCAATTTGATACTGACAGACAGATTATTGGAGGAAGAAATCGCAGTGGACTGATATGAGCAGCGTTTCATGGCTTATCTCGGCCGCAGCGTTGTATTGATAATCTGTTTGTTTTACTATGGGTGGGGCTGTGGTGTTGTTTTTAATGTAGGTTGGTGCTCTTACCTGAGAAAACATCATCACTGACTTCCTTTGTGAATTCCCAGCTGAATACAACGCCTCCACTTAGCAGAAATACACAATACTTAAAGGTCCAGTGTGTCATTTTTAGTATTTAGTATCAGAGTATTTATTGGCAGGAATTGAATAGAATAATTCCATTTCCATTAGTGTACAGTCACCTGAATATAAGAATCATTGTGTTTTCATGTCTTAAAATTTGAGAGCGGGTCCTCTTTCATGGAGTCCACCATTTTGAACCACCATTTTTCTACAGTAGCCCAGAGCAGACAAACCAAACACTGATCTAGATATGAACTTTTGCTTTTAATGTGAATTTTCGAACCAGAGTTTTTCCTACATGCTTGGAAGGAGAGGGTGAGGCGTGGCAGAGTATTCATTTGGTTGCAATCTGCAACTTCACCTCTAGGTGTCACTAAATCCAACGCACTGGACCTTTAAGTCTGGATTTTCAATAAGAATTTAATTTCTGTTCCCTTTAAACAATTTAATCAGCCAAAAATATGATGAATGAATTATGGATTTAAATATTGCTTTTTGTACAACACAATGTACTTCAAATGCAAATAAACTGTAATTAGAAAATGGGAAGAAAATACATTTCAGCTCCACTCAGACGTTCTCTTCAAGAATTTGGACTTTTTCCAATGGAATTGTTTTAATCATGCGAACTTTAAATTCAAACTTTCAGGTTTGAACATTTGACCCAATAATAACTGAATCACGCTAATCTAATCACTCCGCTACTAATATACAAGTAAAGCGATGCAGACTTGACCTGTAACTCGGGAGCGTAGTGGCTTAAAATAAGCGTCGCTTCACTTCCTAGTGCAAGCTACCAAAATAAAACACAAAGATGGGGAATGGGTGAGGAATAGTTGGGAAAAGTTGTGAATAGATATCGTGCTGATGGCTGCAAGAAAACATCCACAACGAAGCTGGGTAATCCACTCTTCACAGGGTCAAGGGCAGTTTCCTGGTCCTCCCTGGTCTTCTGCTGATTGCAATACCTCTACAAGAGTGTCAAACTGTGCGTTAATTAGTGTGATTAATAAAGTGCTGAAATTAAATTTAAAAGAATAGTTCAGCATTTTGGGAAACATACTCATTCGCTGTCTTGCAGGAGTTGGATGAGAAGACTGATTCGTCTTTCATAAGATAAATATTAGGCTGGAGCATGGCTTTGCATTAAAAACTAGAAGCAGAGAAAGCAGCTAACCTAGCTCTATCCAAAAGTAACAAAATCTGCTGACCATCACCTCCAAAGCTCACTAATTATCATGTCATTATCTTATGTTTAATCCATACCGAAAACAAAAGTGTATGAGGCGTTTTGTGTTGCACTATCTCTTGGCGTGGGGTCACACTGTGACTTCCTGGAGTTTTATTGTCATGTTTACCCCTTTTTACCTTCAGCGTGACAGGTAATTAGGCTCAAAGATTGTGAAAACCAGTACAGTATGAAATTTTGTTGCTTAAACAACAAATTAACGACTATTCATGATAGCACTTTACATCATTTATTCATGATTTAGTGACTCGCTCATGTCTGCATATGCAGTACTATGAGCTGAGGTCATGCCACAGTGAAAAATCAGTTTCACAAAAATTTTATAAAGCTCATATACTTGTAAAGGTAACAAATATGGCTTGTTAATTGGGGAAAATCTTCATGCTAAGATACTAGCATGCACATAATAGCCACCTAAATGAAGTCCCGGTTAACATTAGTAGGATCCTGATATCAGTGAATATTATTAATGCCTTTTTTCATTGTCACTTTTTTTTTCTCGGCGAGACACCAGCACACCACACACCACACCATTTCAATTGAAACGCTTCATTGAGCTTAACTTTTTCCCTTTTCATTAGATGAGTCACAATTTGGGGGATGAAGTCAAATCTGGCAGTTTCCAACTGATTGGGAATCAGTGACCGAGTGCGGCAGAGCTGATAAATGCCGTATTAAAGGATTTAATGCGAGTTGACAGAAACCAGCCTTAATCATTCGGACCGTAATCACTGTCACACTGACCCCACAGGCATATAGCCTAAACATAAACACACATTTACCCTATTACACACACGTGGGCAATCATATGGATCACTGATATTATGCATACACACATACATCTTTGTGTTATACTTGTGAGGACATAATTTACCTGTTTACTTGCATTTGTTTTGGTATTTTTCATATATGATGTATTGTCCTCTGTTTAGACAGTAGCTAGCACGCAAACTATCAGTTAATTAGCATTAATTAAGTAGTAATTAGTAGTAATTAAGCAAGCTTGCTAGGTCAGTCGCTAACAGGACAATGAGTTTATTCAAAAGACGTGTTCGCACCAAGCGGCAACCTCTGTGGCTATGAAGTGAAGCCGATGCTAAAATGCCAAAAATTGCAGTTCCTCCAGCGGCCACTGTGGCTGGCTCCAGAAGTGAGTCAGTCTCCATAAGTCCCCATGTGAAAATGTTCAACTTCACAGCAGAAATAAACATGTTTACAGCCTGGTACAAAAAACAGTTTTGGTCTCTATAGCTAATTTCTCCGTTCATGACAACTGTACTGAGGGTGAATTTTTATAGAACTCACCTGTTCAAATTATATTAAGGCTTAAAGTTATGCAGGATTAAGAGCGTGGACGCTTTGATTGACAGTTAGGTTCTGTTAAAGGTGGCTTCTTTGAGCATCCAGTCATCATTCAGCCCACCTCACGTCTTTGCCGATTTTTAGATCAGCCAGGAGGCCACAGAGGCAAGACTACCAACATGGCAGCGGCCAGAGCCAGCACACTCTGAACTTCAAAATGGCTCTTCAAAAACCTGTGGGTGAATCCTGTCAAATAAGTGTCTGTAAATCACCCCTCTTTTGGTGGAGTGGTTTATTCCTCAATCGAGGAGTGTTAAATAAAAGTTTATGGTGCAGTAAGCTGTGATAGCGCCCTCCATTTTCAGCTCTCTCGTTCCCTCAGAGTCACCACGGCTTGCTATCGTTTTGCACATATTTGCATGTTACCAAAGTCAAACATGACATGAAAACACAGTGAAGATTTACTTGCCTCTACTGCCTCTGCACGATGGTGGTCATTTGACTCATTGTGGTGTTATCTGAGACCCTCTGACAAATCTGAAGACTCACTTAGTTTGTGAAATGCTCTCTGCAACCAGTATTTAATAATTTGGACCTTCTAGTAAATAAGTAATTAAGTTAAGTTATTTCTTGTGTAGCTTGTTGGCTTCTACTGTTGAGCCACCGGTTAAATCTCTTTGCAGACTGAAATGGTGTATTTATTTGCATGAAATACAGAGAAGTGGTCACTCGAGACGCACGTGGAGACGAATTCTAACGCCAGGTGTAACATGACATGTCCACTTGCGATCACATCACACAGGACACGTGTTCAGGTGTGGTCAAGGAAACGTCCAGCTGTCATGTGTGTGTGTGTGTGTGTGTGAGCGCGTGAGTCATAGCTCAGGTGGCATCAACTGTGTGCTTTTCTTCTTTAGCACGACGCGAGCCGTGTGTGTTTTCACAGAGACGGAGTGACGGAAAAGAAGCCGGAAAGATCAAAGATGCAGAGAGAGACAGAGAGAGAGATCGGGAGGGAGGGTGAGACGCTTTCATTGGCAAATGAGGGCGAAGAGGAGAGAAACTTCAGCAGATGGTCACTCAGCATCAGCCCGTCTGCAATCCTCCCTATGAGCTGTCCTCTCCTGTCTCGACTGTGTCTGCCTGGACTCTTCAGCGCCCCCCTCTGATCACATCGATGGCCTTGCCTTGTCTTTGTAAGCAAACATAAAGTACAAACTGTTAAAAGTAGTCATTTTAAATCAGTTCAGCTCCGTTACTGTGCTAATTCGATGGTCTGCCTCTGAAGAAAGTGCGAGTGCAGCGACAGACTCGCACTCAGCGAGCTGAAGAGCACATAGAGGTCAGCGGGGAAAAAACAGCTTGTGGAGTCAGTCTATCCAGTGTCTGCAGTGGACTCTTGACTCCGGGGGCACAGCAGGGACAGGGCAGGACAGAAGAGGCTCAAGCGAGAGCGACAGTGTGTACAGCAGGAATATTTTTCACATAAACTCTGCGAATGAATTCATTTATTTTGACAAAACTGTTGAATGAAGTGAGTTAAAAAGAACATTAAATGTTTATTAAAATCCTCACAGTACTTTTCATTTGTTTGAAGAGGTCTGGGCTATTTAATTATTCCATATCATGGCAATATTGTTAATATAAGCTGGTTTTCCTTCCTGCTGCTTCAACATCAGCTCTGTGATTTACAGAGTTTCCTGATGGACACATAGTTTTAGCCTAAAGACTTACTAAACTAACTAACCGCTAATTAATTGCTCCTAACTGAATCTGCCGTTAGCGGGGCAGCAGAACTGAGCTCCGAAGCCAGAAGACCAGGCCTGGTTCAAGCACAGCCTCTGAGACCAAAAGAGAGTAACGTTCCTGATAGAAAAATTGCTAAGTAGCGAACCTCTAATTGTTATTAGCTTGGCCAGCCAGCTGTGAAGCTAAGCAGGATGCCAGGAGCAAGAATCCCCCGACAGACTTGCCACCACTAGCTTCAGAGGTCGTGTTCGGTTCTGGGTCTGACCGTGTTCACTGGTAGGTAGATCCTGACACATGCTGACAACTCCCTCCCAATCTGCTTGTTTAAAGGTGCAGTGTGTGAGATTTGGGAGTGTTTCTTTGCAGGAGTTGAATATAATATATGAATATGAATCGTTGTGTTTTCGTTGTCTTAAAATGAGACCTTTATATCTACAGTAAGAGCGGGTCCTCTTCCATGGAGTCCTCCATGTTGAACCGCCATTTTTCTACAGTAGCCCAGTACAGACAAACTACAACTGATCTAGATGTGGCCTTTATGAATCGATATGAATTTCGCAGCCAGAGTTTTTCCTACATTCTTGGAAGAAGAGGGTGAGGCGTGGGAGAGTATTCATTTGGTTGCAGTCTGCAACTTCACTGCTAGGTGCCGCTAAATCCTCCACTACACACCGGACCTTTAAATTTCACGGCATTAAATTCCTGTTGTAATATTTCAGGATAGACAAAGGTGCCAAAATTACCATCCGTAGAACCACGCTGGCTAGAAATCATCAAAAGGCAGATATTTATCTGAAGTGACACTTTTACCATTGTGCGCTCGTCTGTCCTTGTACCAAACAAAAGCACACAGACACACACACTCACAAAGCTTACTCACCCTCCCTGTGCATGACCTATGATTCTCTGCGTGCTTTCACACGCAGGTACAGCGTGTTCACCCACCCACTCACACTCAAACACACACACACACACAC
This sequence comes from Argyrosomus regius, assembly GCA_946959425.1. NCBI lineage: Eukaryota > Metazoa > Chordata > Actinopteri > Sciaenidae > Argyrosomus > Argyrosomus regius. Next base: position 4,308,099 of record OX336886.1, on the reverse strand, counting down.
ACACACACACAGACAAGGACACAAAAAAGAAGATGCAGTAAAAAAGTTCTTGCCAACAATTAAACCACTAAGAAGAGATCTGAACCGACCTTTCTAATTGAAAGGCTAGCCAACATTTACAGTACTGACAGCACTCCTCCAGAGGAAGTGAAGCTATGCTATGCTAAAGGCGCCATTGCGTACAGAGAAATGCATTCACTCTTTCTAGAACACACACACACACAACATCTTCCTGGCGTCTTCATATTGTTAGTCTCCATTAAGACCAAGGTCACTTCTCAATGGATCCATCAGCTGTGTTGTGGACAAGAAATGTTGACATAGCTTGTGTAGGAGTGTGTGTGTGTGTGTGTAACCTTTAACCTCTTTTATAATAAATGTTTTATCTGCACAGCAATGTGTGTGTTTTTTTTTGTGCGCTCAGGTTTTCTTCATGTCATTTTCACAAAATGTCTGAGCTGAAGGATTTTTGCACAGCAACAAATGACTGAAAACTGTTTCTGGGGTAAATCTCATGTTCTCACAAGCGACTGAAGATCAAAGTTACATGTTTGAACTGTTTTCTCACATTAGACAGACACATAGCGGACTGCCCAACAGGGTACATGACTATGTTTTGCAGTGTAAATGTAGCCGGTTTGTGTGTTCATAGGTGTTGAAGATTAGACAAACTCTGCCCCTCTGATTCTGCAGAAAAGCGTTAATCCTTCAGTTTTCATTTGAGGGACATCTTTGGTGTTAAGCTGTCATTTATCAAAGCAGCTGATAAACGGATGGTATTATCGTCGCGTCGCCGAGGCTTGACAGACACCGGTGTGAGTCACACAGACTCTGATCACTCTGACACACTGACCCACAGGCATGTAGCCCAAACAAACACACACACACACACGCACACACACACACACACACGCACACACACACACACACACACACACACACATACACACCTCTAGATGACTGCAACATCACAGGAAGTTGAGTTTCAATTTTATTTCAACTTTGAGTTTTCAGTCCTTTTACAAAATAGAATAAAAATGTTCGACCTCGTACTGAACGTGTAAGTTTAAATAGGTATATTACCAGTGTTATATAACTGTTTTGGTACGCCGAGTTTACATTTATTGTACATGTCAGTGTTTGCATTTTATGCTACTTTATACGAGCAAATAATGTCCTTTCATCCTCTATTATAATGTATTAGACTATAATGTAAGACCCACCAGTGACAGGACATGTGAAAGTAGAAAGTTGAAGGGATGTATTTATTTTATGCATTATATGCCTCACCATTGTGTAGGATTTAGTGGAATCTAGCAGTAACCTTGCAGATTGCAATTAACTGAATATCCCTCACCTCACCTTCACCTTTTAAGTGTGATAAGATGTTTACGGTGAAAAACCATGACAGTAAAAGACTGTGAAATATGCCATGAAATATGTGTTTTATTGTATACAGTAAAACAGTAGAACATATTTCAAAACCAACCTAGAAATGTGGCAGTTCAACATTGTGAACTCCATAGAAGAAGAAACTCGCTCCCTATAAAAGACTTATTTTATGGTAACAAAAATACGATTCTTATTTTTAAGTGATTACACATAAATGAAAACATAGTTATGAATAATATGATTTTCAATTTCTGTCAGTAGATCCCCTTAAGTCTAACACGGTGGACCTTTAAGACCCAGCCAGCATTCAATACCAACGTTTAACTCACTTCAGTTCAGTGGAATCAATGGATTTACAAGTGCAGAGTAAATTTGCTAGTTCTCAAATTTAGCTTTGTTGCACTTTGATGTGATATTCAAATACACACTGTTCGAAACAGACAGCTGGACAGTCCAAAATAGAGGAAGCCACCGTCCACTTTTAATAAACCCTCCTCTGCTCCACAAGAGTAATGGTCTGTAGACATTATGAGACAAGAGTTGATGGTAAAAAAAAAAAAGTGTCTTGCATAAGCTCTACATATTTACTGTCCTCTTAGCTACTGAGCTAACAAGCTTGCTATGTGTCACCAAGTAGGACACTCACATGTATCACTTCATTGTGTGAGATATAATTTTTAAAAATGTAGCTTTTAATATTAAGAACACATATCGGCTCTTATTTGCTCTCTTTTTATGTTTTCCAGTATGACTCCTCTTTCCATTTCAGTCATCTCTTAATCTTATCCTCTCCGTCCATAGTTCCCCTCCCCTCCCTCCGCCTCTCTTTGCCTCTGTTCTTTCTTTCTTTACCTCTCATCGCCTTTCATCTCTGTCCTCTTGCTCTCCCTCTTTCTCTCCTCTCACTCTGTTCTCCAGCTGCTCACTGAGCTGTGTGTTTATTTGACATATTGAACTGTTTTGAAGCCAATAACCTTTCAGCATGTCTTGGACACTAAGTACTACTGAAGCTTATAGAGGCACACACACACACACACACTCTCCTGGTGTCAAATGGCATATACATTTTTAAAATATGGACATGCATGCACACACCCGTGTACAAATGCCTGCATGTAAATGTGCATAAGCCTGTACATTTGCAGGCACACATGAAAACTGTAAGTAGAAAGCTATTTGCTTCCTCATATTTACGTGTTTCCCGTAATAACGGGCAGATATGGAGGAACTGTTGTTGCAAATATTAATTGGCATTTACTGTAGCCAACAGCAAATGTGCGTTACAACCCCATGCATGCAGGTAGTGCTGTGATTTAGCACATGGTTGGACCCGGGACCAAACACAACCTCTAAAACCAGCAGTGACCAGTCAGGCATTGAATACAGTAGCCTACCGAGGTGGTTTTCTTGCCGGGTTTGGTTCCTGGCTCAGGCAGTTCGGTTATCTATCATGTATGTGTTATGTATCATGTACATACGTGCAAAAATATATTCCATATAGGCACTGCACTCTGCAGCTTATGGTAGGATTTAATGCATCACTTGTGCTTGTTCTCCACCTTATCTAATTGCACATACATTTACCTTACACTGCCCGGCATGAGGGTACATTCACAATATGCTGACTAACATATTTTATGAACAGCACTATAAAGTGTAAACACACACACTAAACCATTTTTATAGCAGCTGTGAGTCTCTGCACACTGCTCTTTACCTACACCACTGTTCAGGGCTACTTAGTGCACAGTAATATACATGTGAATACCCATCTGTGTACATCATACACACGTCTGTCATCCATCAAATCGTCTGTACACTTAGTATCAGTCATATGGGAGGAAGATAGTTGATTATTAACTCTCTTTCCCAGGTCATCAAATGCAGAAACAAACAAGTGGCTCGGAGCGCGCAGTGGGTGGTGTTCATGCTGGGGATGAAACTCTACAAACTTTGAGCCACCCACCCAAAGCGTCGACGCGGGAGCAGGGAGCAAATTCAACTGAAATTGGAATTAAGTGTACAGTACATATAACAGTACTCACTCACTGTTAAAGGACGTTTCTCCCTGCCACTGTGGCCAAGTGCTTACTCATGGTGGGTCTCTGTAAATGATATTACAAAAAGTACGGTGTAGACCTGCTCTAGGTCTACGTGCAATCTTCTTACTATGTAAATCAGCCCCTGATTGGTCCCAGCTGACGTGGCTTGATGCGTGGCTACCTGACTCGTCCCATCCTAGAAGCCCAGGAGGACCAGGATTGGAGCAGCACCTTCTCCGACCCTCCAATCAGTTGCATCCAATCTGCTGACTCACCTTTATTTAAACCAGAGTCGCCTGTCCAACAGGGCATCAGGGCTCGCCTCGTTATGTTTTAGAACTCGTAAGATAACTTCTGTTGTGATTTGGCACTATATAAATAATTAACAGGTAGAAGGAGAAGTCTAGTTTGTACCTGCCCACACAGAAAAAACACCTGTGTTAGCAGACTATAGGTTTGCAGTGGTCGCCTAACATCTGCATCAACAACAAACACCAGTTATTATGTCGATTTTCATGGATGACAACAAAAATAAATAGAGTTAGGTTCAGGTTTTTGGCCAGAGTTCTTATTCCAACTGATGACTGTGAGAGAAATTCTTCAGACTGTGTAAGACTGGAGTCCAACATTGGGAATACCATGAATATATGATTCCTGCTTTAGGTTGCAATACAAATGAGGCTCATGGCTTCGTCTTGTATTTTAAACACAGCAGTATTTGAGCAGTAAGACACTGTGTCTCAGTCCTCCCGCCATAGACGCATTAATGTCTTCACTGACACAGAAGGGCGCTGTGCCTGCTGTATATCATTACTGTTAACATCTGCATAAATCTAAATAAAGCTCTAATTTGATCTCTCAGCAACCAACAGGTCCGGGTTCAGTCCTGACCTCTCTCTCTCTCTCTCCCTTTCTCTCCCTGGAGCCTATATATCCCGCTCTGGATTTGCATAAATGAATGATGATTGTGAGTATGTGGCAAATATGCAAATGAGCCAATTATGATTGATCAGCTGATTGATTGGTGTTGTCTCTGCTGGTACCGTCCCGCCCTCACTCGTGTGTGTGCCACTCTCTGTCCCCTTTGCAAGTAGACCTTCCATTCCCACAGCAACGGCTTGTCACTGCAGATGTTGCTGATTGACAGGTGTGCAGGCAGGGCCAGAGGTTAGTGACGCTTCAGGGTGTGTGTGTGTGTGTGTGTGTGTGTGTCTTTCTATACCCTTGCACACCTGTCCGTTCAATAAAAGGATGAGATAAAACAATTTGAATATGTTGAAGGAAACGACGCGTCACACACACACACACACACACACACACACACACACACACGATGTATACACGTGAACGCACACGTGAACACCTCCGCCTCTCATAGTGATGCATTCAATCTGCAGAGGCTTTTGATTCTTTCAAGGGCACACCTGAACATGTGCCTACACACACACATAATCACTCATACACACAGTGCATCTCCAATGGTTGCTCACACACTTTCTCTTGCACAGACACACCATCACATCCTCTCTCTCTCTCTCTCTCTCTCTCTCTCTCTCTCTCTCTCTCTCTCTCTCAGAGGCCAGAGGAGAGGCTGGGCTCTACTTCTGGCCTGACAGTGTAGAGGGGGGGGGGGCACAGAGGTGAGTGGGAGTTGATTGAGTTTGCTCAGCTACAGCCCATGGGACTGCAGACAATATTACAGGACTCACACTCCCGCCCGCATGCGCACACACACACACATGCACCTGAAGAGCGGCCAGCTACTACACACTCAATTTAATCAGGGCTTATGTCTATGGAAGTGAGCATATGTGACCTCCTCTGTTTCTGCGTTTTTCCTCTCTGCCTGCCTGTCTGTCTATCAATGTATCACTCTGCCCGTCTCATGGCTTCCTGCTTCCCTCTCTGTCTGACTGCCTGTCTTCTTTGATACTCTTCACCCTCTCTTATCATATCTATCGCCGCATGTCCGCCTTATGAAATGACAAGGTGTGACGTGTGTTTTTTTAGTTGGAGTGCAAAGCGAGTCCTTTTTTACGTTGTCATAATGGATTTAATAAAGAGTAAAGCCAAAAACTGCCTTTCCTCAAACGTCCACTTGAGGCTGGCTCCAGAAGTGAGTCAGTCTCCATAAGTCCCCGTGTTAAAATGTCCAACTTCACAGCAGAAATAAACATGTTTACAGCCTGGTACAAAAAACAGTTTTGGTCTCTATAGCTACTTTAGAATTTTTATAGAACTCACCTGTTCAAATTATATTAAGGCTTAATGTTATGCATATTTAAGAGTGTGGACGCTTTGATTGACAGGCTTGTTTGAGCACACAGGCATCATTCTTTTATATGAAATGTTGCATGAATGTTGCATTAGCGATTACTGTCTGTAGCAGAAATGATGGTCAAAGGTATGACTCCAGTAACAAACTAGAAAAATCCATTTAAAAATATAACTAATCTATCTAAACTGAATTTGATTTGAATATGAAACTATCTAAATACTCTAACCTGCTGTACCTGCAGATGGTTGTGACATTTTTTTGTTCCAGTCTGATTAACACTGCACACTTATATAACTCTCAGTTACGCAAAATGAAAAGTGCCATTCTTCTTTGCCGTCATATTTGGCCTTGACAAAAATTTCCACATCCATTCTGCGAGAATTAAATTGCACCTTGTATAGCTAAGCAAACCGCAGGGTCAGTGTTGAAATGAGTTGAACTTTGGGTGTAAAACCTGAGAAACTCAAGGTTCACACGGAAAGCTCTTTAGAAAATTGTATCCATGGTGTTCGTATAAAGGACGGCCTTCCTCTGCAGTTTGGTGTGACAGCGTGACGGCAAACAAATTTAATATTACGATGTGAATGCCGGCTGACAGACAGAGGGGGAAACTTTTTTATGTGTTTGTGTGTGCATGAGCTCATGTCATGCTGCTACATAAGCCTGTGTGTGTGTGTGTGTGTGTGTGTGTGTGTGTGTGCATGTGTGTGTTAATGAAGTCTCCCTCGGGGGATATAATTGCAGCATTCAGGTCATTTTTCTAGAAAGCCTCTAATTAACAGAATCAGGGTGCTGCCTTCCCCTCAGCTTCCTCTCCTCTCCTCTCCTCTCCTCTCCTCTCTGTCCCATCCCTTCTTCTCTCCTTTCGTATCTTCCTCTCCTCATCCGTGATTAGATACCGTCACATCCCTCCATCCGTACCTTCCTCCTCCTTGTTTCTGTGCAGCTTCCCGTCAAGGATCACTTTTAATGACAGAGTTTGAACACGGCGGGACAAAGGCTTTGAAGAGGAAGCCATACGGGAGACCTGTGTGTGTGTGTGTGTGTGTCTCTTATCATGAGGAAAGATATTAGATTATTACAGAAGATGTTACACGCCCAGCCACAGACTGTGTGTGTGTGTGTGTGTGTGCAGGGGTGTGTTTGTTTCTAATTTGACTTTGTTTGGACCTCCCCTCCCTCATTTCTTCCCTTACTTTTCCCTCCTTTGAAAATAAGATGGATTTAAAAATGAATTATCATTTTAAATAAAAGGTCATTTTCATATCAAATAACATATACTAGATAGAAATAGCTCATTCAAACATGGTAATCAATTACAATTTATTAAATTAAATTTAAATTACACTACCGTGTCATCAGTAACTCGTATTTCTTTCTATGCACAAGTTGCTCCGGGTTATCAGCACCTTAACAGCCTTCTCCTAACGTGAAAAATACTGAAGACAGTGTTGTGTTTCAACAGTGACAATGAAATTCTCAAATGAAATGAAATTCTTACAAAAAGAAATCACCCCAGCTATTAATTAAATAATGGCTTTTATATGAGAGTCATATCCTCACTGTGGCTGTGCGTGAGATATCAGACATGTTGCTTTGAGTACAAACGGTCAAAATATTGACAGTAAAAAATAGAAGTGTAACGTAAATCACCATTACTTGCTCCTGAAGGTTCGGTGTAATTTTTCCCTTCGAGACACACTTTAGTCTCTCTCTTTCTCTCTCTTGTCTCGTCACATTCTTTTTCTCCAGAGTAAAACTGAGTGTTGGCAGACTCACTTCCCTGTCCACTTCCCTTCAGGAATAGTATTGGCATTCACCTTCGTCTCACGCCCCCTCCAACTCTAAAAGTACGCAGTAACAGTCACCTTTTCTCTCAGCCCCTCTTTGCCTCTCCCAACCCGCTATCCCCCCATTGCTTCCCCCTCTCTCTCTCTCCTCTCTCTCTCTCTCTCTCTCTCTCTCTCTCTCTCTCTCTCCATCTAAAGGTGAATGTTAGCGGTCACTGTCGGCAGATCTGCCCAGTAAATTGAATCAGCCAGCAGGGTTGGGGGCCAGGGAGGCACAAGTGCCAAGCTCTACACTGATTTAATTCTGTGTGTGTGTGTGTGTGTGTGTGTGTGTGTCCACATTTGTCTATACGTTCATGCGTACGTGTCTATACTGCATATGCAGCATTGTGTACATATATCTGCAGAGAAATACTCCAGGAAACCAGTGGCCAACAAACCGTTGGCCGACGACAGAAGCTGTGTAATATTCTGCTGTTCTATATTTGATTTGATGTGTTTTATTGTATTTTGTGGATGTAGAAAATGATTAAATCATACAGGGAAGAAGACAAACAAAGTGACATGCAGATAAAACATCCAAACAGCTTCTCCTTTTCCAAGATTATGGTGTATTTTTGTTTGGAATATAATTTACATCACGTCCACATAATATTTACTGTCTATTATCTATTAAAATGAGTTTGCAAGTCCAGAAAAGGAGCCAGGAGACGCTTTGTTTCTTTGTTTCTGGAAGGATTTGTGCTGCAGTCTCCATTTGCCAAACCCCGCCCCTAAACAATGATTGTCCAATCATATCTTGGCAACCACAACTGGGAACAGGTTTGGTTCCGGGCATCCCAGGCCTGAGCCAGTTCAGTTAGCTACACAGTTTACTGAGCTAACAACAGCTACTTTACAATCTTTCCATCAGGAAATTTTCGTGAATCGTCTCACAATCCCGGTCCACATCCAAGTTCGGATCCAAGAACTGATGCAGAGGCACGGTGGACAGTATAACAGTATAAAGAATGGACAGTGCATGCATCATGTCACCCATACTGTTTCTAAAACTCAGAATCTGTGGCTCAGACCGTCGCCATGTTGGCAGTCCTGCCTCTTCCACCTCCCGGCTAATCTAAAAAATCGGCAAAGACGTGGATCATCGGTGGACCTGAAACAGGACGAATGAATGTTTGGGTGTGCAAATAAGCCATCTGTAAAGACACCCATCTGTCAGTCAAAGCAGCCATGCTATTAATTCTGCATAACTGTAAGTCTTAATTAGTTCTAAAGACCAAAACTGTTTATTTAAGCTGTGAAGTTGATTTTTAACATGTGGGCTACATGGAGTATGGACTCATTCTGTAACCAGCCTCAAGTGGCTGTTTGAGGAACTGCAGTTTTCGGTGCTTCCACATAGGCTTCACTTCACAGCCATGAAGGCTGCCGCTTAGTGGGAACGGACCAATAAGAGCAGATTTGGTTTCACGGGAGGTGGAGGTCTTAAAGAGACAGGAGCTAAAGAGTTGCTGCACCTTTTAAACATTAAAACATGTAAATATATTCTAGTTGTCACCCAAAATAAGTAATTTAATTAAGTATGTGTAGAAGTATGAACCTGAAAATGAGCACCATATGTCTCTATGTCTTAAAGGGGGCAAGATCCAAAGAAACAGTCAATCCACATATTATTTTACTTGAGGTTATTTTGATTATAGCAAGACTTTATTTGACTGCAGGCGAAGAATCAAAAGAAGAGAAACAAAAAAAAAGGAAGATTAAGAGAGATTGAAATGAAAGACAACAAGATGAGAGACAGAGACAGGGAAGCAGGTGACAGCAGCAGAGAGAAACAATGACAAAGACCAGACAATATGTGGCAAGAGACAGAGACGGTGACAGCGAGAAAGAGAGAGAGATAAAGAGAGGAGCCTCTGGCTGTCAGGTAGACCAAAACAAACACTGGGTGCCATGTCGCCAAAGGGCCCGTTTCAGCCAGTCTGACACTAAATTAGACCCTCCACCGTCTAGTTCAAAGCAGCAAAACAGTGACACAACATCAAGTGTGAACCTCTGCCTGTGTTTGTCTCTCTCTCTCTCTCTCTCTCTCTTTCTTTTCCTCCGTCTCTGCTGTCTGATTTCAAACTCTTTGATTTCTTCTTATCCTTCATCTTTTATTTGATCTTTCCTTCCTTCCTTCCTTACTTCCTCCTGCTTTGCCTTTATCCCCTTTTATCCCATCTTTGCGCCGTTCCCTCTGTCCGTCCCTACAACCCTCCCACCCCATTGATTGCGCTGCCCTCTTCACCCCATTCCTCTCATTCATAATTGAACAGCATTAACTGCCGCTGAGGCCGAGCAGTCATTTAATTAGCTGACCGGTCTCTGCAGAGACTCTGCGTTTTTCTGTACTGCAAAATATACATTACATTACTCCCAAACACAGAGGATTGGCCAGCGTTGTTTTGATATGAGGATGATGTTCAGTAGTAAATATTTTGCCCATTAAAATCATATACCTTCCTCTATAATGGGAGAGGAATGTATTGCCTGGATTTATCAGGCAATACACACTGTATGAGTTTGTATGAGGGGCCGTTAGGGACATTATTCATAATTACCATGCATATACATGTACTTTTCCCATCACATACACCTATGAAACCAAACGTACTCTTTCCAAACAGACTGACAGGTGTCGTGTTTTGTCATTTTTGTGACCACAGTGGAAATTTGAAGGACTAAACACCAACTGATATGTTTTAAACTTGATGAAAGCATGGAAATGATTACATCTGTCTTTTTTTGTTTCAGTTTTGATTTTATGGGGCTACAACACTCTGGAGTTATAAGAAATGTTTGGATCACATCCTCAGCTGTGTCAGTCACACAGACACAGACATCATCCAAGACTCAACCTGGTAACATCTTTCATCCAAGGTCTGTTTGAGAGCAACTTTGGCAGTGAGGGAACACAATGAAGAGGTGGATAAAGACACTTTTTTTTCAGAAATAATCGATTGTGTGAAGTTTTGTGGTGCTTTTAAAGTTGGCCTCGCATGGGCGTGACGTGACTGTGTCCTCAGGGGGATTGGTGGATTTTGTGGCTTCCTTAGTCAGTGTATACTGGAAGAGCACCTCCATGCAGTTTTCCACTTGCCAAAAAGTGATTGCAGCTCCAACTTTGTGACTGACTGGTTGTTTCTGCCTCAGAATGACTGATTGACTGGATGACTGCATTCATGGTGGTTATATCTGACAGAATACAGCCTGTTGAAATACTTTTAAATGAACAATACAACCCTGAAAGGGCAATTTTCCCGATTAACTCCTTCCATGTCACTTATTTATGGCTCAAAATGACTTGATTTCATTCATGATGGATAGCACGCTCACCCAGTGGAAATACCTTTAAATGGCCAATGCATCCCATAAATCTCATAAACTGAAGACTGTATTACGACTTTAAAGATATTTAAACTGATAAAAAGGAGTAAATTGGTTATAATTTTGGTCACACATATATATACCCATTTGTAAACAGGCTTTGCTGCAACAGAGTTACGTAATGAGGATACAGAATAAATAATTAAATAAAAGTACAAAAATCTTTCATCTGACTCATGCTGCAGATGTAGTTTTCATAAGGGAGAAAAATGTTGCAGCAGCCAATTATCATTTTCTCAGTTCCCTCTCAAATCTACAAACGATGCGTCTGACTCAAAGTCTAACAGCAGGTGACAGCTAAACATAGTTTCTGAAGGCGCCTTTACGCTATGCACAGTATATTTGTATGTAGCTCACTGATAGTGACAAAAACTCAAAAAATCTTGCAAATCATCTTCCCCCTGTTGCCACTATCAAATGGCAAACAGCGGTAGCCGTCAGTCACTCTTAACTATACCAAGCATTCAACTAAAGTATGTTTCTGGAGATATGAAGCAAAATTCCATGGCAATCTATCCAACAGTGATTGCGACATTTCAGTGACCACATAACCACAATTGGTCAACCTCAAGGTAAAACTTTCAGGTTGACCAATTGAGGAAAAGACTAGACAGTAGAGGAACCACAGATCTGTGTACCAAATTTCATGGATATCTGTCTGTCTGTAGTTGACCAACCAACAGACAGACAGTGTCATTTGTTTATTGTGTTGCTGGGCGTTGCCTCTGGTCTTCCCTCTCACCTGCCTGATCGTCTCACCACCTGGTCCTCATCATCCAATCAACCCATGCGGTACAAAAGAACCTTCCCAGTCTCCACCAGTTGATTCAGTCTCCTTCACAGCCAACTTTGTGTGGTTTTGAAAACTAGTCTTTGTTGTGTACCTGATTAACCTTGATCTCCCTGCTCTCCAGGAGTCCTGTCAATCGTCCCCATGCCACGTCCGGCTCTGTCTCGTCCTTGTACTTGCTTCCTGGAGTTTTCCCACCACCACCACCTGCACCGTCTTGTATCCCCTCGCTGTAAGATCCAATCCCATGTCCTCTGGTTCAATAAACTGATTCTGGTCTCTGGCTTGTGTTTGCTATTTTACCATTTACCGTTCAACATCAGACAGACTTGGTGTGGCTAAAATGTTATGACCATTTAACGCCTCTAAAAACTCTGTTTCACAATGAAGGATTTCTCGCAATAAATATCCATGACTGCAGCTCACAGTTAGCACTTTGAGCACCAGCAGATTCAGATTCAGATTCAGATCGACAGTTGGCTGAAAACAACCCCTGTCCTGTCATTAGATTCTTATTCAATGTTATGTGATTCATAGAAGTTACATGGCATAAAATGTTTCCAATGAACTAAAACTGTTTGAACTTTAGCTAATAATTTAGTGGTAATAAAAAATGTATTAGTAAAAAGTGTTTTCAAAGATTTCATAAGCCAGAGCAGCGTCACTTTGTAGGATCTATCCTTTAAACTTTTAAAGTAGCAGCAGTAGTAGTTCAAAGCTTCATCAGAAACATAAACAACTACATTGCTAAATATGTCTCAGCCAGTTATTCTCAGAAACTGATTTTCAGAAACAGGTTGACTTCTGCTTCCTGGCTTTCACTACTGGCTGCCAATCAAAATTTGATCACACTTTTATTTTTCCTCATTATCGCTCTGGCTGAGGAGGTGAGATTCCTGGTCCCTCTTGATTTCTTCACCTGTGCAATTTCACATCTACTGGGGAAGCTTTGGTTGCACACTGTTCAAGGTTTTATTGAATTGGTTCTACTTCTGGACTGATAAATTTAATAAATGATATGATGGCAAAGTCTCCAGATGAACGTTGTCTTGCACCGTAGGTTACTCCGTGCCCCATAGATTTGTTGTGCATGAAACGAGACGGCCAATTTTGGACTCTGGGTGCATTAACAGGTTTTTGAATTTGATCTTTTCATTTATGTCTTATTCACACATCACATCAACACACTGCATTTTTCAGTCTTTCTCTGAATTGTTGAGATGTATGTGTGAATGTAGCAGTTTCCTCACTTGATGAAGAAGATCACAGTTATTTCTTCGTTTTTTTTCTAATTGACAAACAGAGAAGAAAGTACTATGTTTATTTGTATGTATCTCTTTCATTAACTGGTTTATTTGATTGTTTTCACTGAAGGGCAGCACGGTGGTGGTCAGCGAATATTTTGTTTGAATATTTTGATTTAAAAAAAATATAAGATCAAATGACTACCCTACAGTTGCAGCCCTTTCTCTTCCTTACAGAGAGTTGGTCTGAGAATCACTCCTAAGCTCGGACTCCTTGCTACAGAGCTTGCTGAGAGTATTCTCAAAATGTTTGTGAATACTCTGTGTCTGTTTGAAATATTTTAATAATTAATGAAGGTATCCACCCTGCCACCTGTGTGTAAAGGGCGCCGGATTTGGGAGAGGTCCGAGGTCTCATTTTAAATGTCAAGAAGACGATCACATAGATTTGCAACAGCGCAGCAGCAAGGTATACTGGAGGAGGGATACTTGATTTTGCTAACTTTACCTCTACTGAAGGCTATGTATTGAAGTGAGTTGGAACATTTTCAACAAAATGGGATTCATTTCTTCGTCATCAGTATAAAAATAGTTTGTCTACATTTTCAGCATCAGTCCACAGTTACAAATGTGGACAAAGTAGGGCTGCATGAAGGGCTGGAAGTCCCTGCTACCTGTGAGGATCAGCTCACAGCGAAGGTGACGAGCTACGGAACTCTTGAAAGGTCCAAAAAAGATTCAAAGAAGAGTCAAAACATAACACAACAACACAATCTTCCAACTCTACATACACTCAGCACTTTTCACTTCAGTTCTTCCATATTTGGATTTCCTGATTTCTTTGCACATATTAGTCCTTTCCGGCGCCACAATTTACAATCTCAGGCCCCACCCATGGAGGGAGATTTCCATCCACCTCTACGCCATTATCAGTGCCATGGGGCCTGATTCAGGACTTTACTTAAGCCTGCAGCGCCTCAGGGGCCTTGAACTGGTTGCTTCAAAGCTTGTACCGTTACTTTGGCTCAGAGGATTTCCACTCCTCCAACACCATTTGTTCAGATGACATTTATCGTTCCCAAGTTGCATGCAGTAGTAAATGTTTTTATACAACCAGTCTTAGTGTGATTATATGTGACAATATAATGCAAACTAAGACATTCAATATGAATAAGATGGGGTATATATGTAAATTGATTTTTAATATATTCCATTGTATTTAATAGAGTAAGTTTCTAGGGGATCTACAGTTGTCTTTGCATTTCTCAGATGTAGACATCTTGCATCGTCCAAAGCTACCTGTAGGTTCATCGTGAATATGCACAGAAACTGAGGAGGTTCATTTAAACATGGTGCAGACCTACCTCACATCCCCACCCAGCGTTGAATGTTCACATTCTGCTTTCTCACTTTTTGTCTGTAGCTTCCCATTTTTGGAGGCTACATTGTCCCAGCCCTGAGTTATTTTAGACTTAATGTTAATCATTCATCATGCTTTCTGCACCAGCTTGCTTCTGTAGTGTACAAATAATTACTGCACACACAGTAATTCATAACCACCGTCGCAACTCTCTGGTGTTTCTCAGTAACCAACACCACACTCGCACACTGTGTTCCTCACGTGATTGTAATGCAGGCTCCACTGAAATCTGACCACACCATCAGATCAACAAATTGTGGTTGTTTACCCACAGTGCTCTGGGGAGATGATGGGATCTCACATTGAGAGTGTGCAAAAGTTCAAATGAATCATGTTTCTCTGTGGTCTTATTTTTTTCACTCTTCATTAAGGCTATATTCTAAATATGTATATTCCCAAAGATATGGCCTTTTATTGCTTCCAAAAGCTTCCCAGCTGCTGTTCAGTACAGAACTGCAAGCACAGAGTAGTTTATTCACTGCAGCTGAATTCAAATGTCCACCCTCTGGATAGAAGACTAAACCTCAATTGACTTTAGTTATACTTCAGAAAAAGACTCAAGTGCTCACCATCATCATCATATCTGCAAGGGCACCGTGCCCTGCTGTATGGGACAAGACTTTAAACCTCACTTGTTTCCATGGATATGAAGGCAAGTTCCCGACCATGTAACCACCTCGAAGCTGAACAGTTCTCCAGTTTATTGATGTTGGCGGGCGATGTACAGTATGCAGTATATGTGCAAGGTCTGCTTCTTTGCATAGAGATAGATAATGGTGGAGATTTCTATGAGCCTGAATCAACTACTTATATTCACATCAAACTCTCATCTGAGGATCCTCACATAAAAGATGCTCTGATAACATTTTTGTTCCTGCAGGTTGGTGCAAGATAGTTTCTAACAGGTTTCACAGGTTGCTGGTCAATGTTTATGGCCTCCTAAAGAATTCAAAGATTTTAAACAATGTACAAGAAACGCACCCTTGTCTATAATCTGAATTAATTGCTATTTTATGTCCCTTCATGGATTTAAGGTGGCATACCTCACTGAAAAAGACTTCATGGCAAATATAACTAAATGCTCCATCCAGTTTTAAACCAATATTGGTTAAACACAAAATTTACAGGACTGAAAACATTCAGGTTTTAAGCCCCACAAGCCCACCCATGGCACTGCCCTTGTCTAGACCTGAGGAAGTCTTACCTTGTGCTTCCTATAGAATATCACCCCCTCAGATGGGCAGCGTGCAACGGCTGCTATGGAAGAGGCTGCTTTTAAACACCTGTAGCTTCTGAAAACATTATGACAGGTTGGTGCAGATCCGGTTGTTGCACCAAGAGTTGCTGAAGTGATTGCCTCAAGAAGCTGCAGGCATGCTGTGGGGCTCATACCTAACAGGACTATGTGAAACGACAAGTTTGGCTGGAAATACTGTGTGGGTGCCTTGCATTCCTTATACATTGTACATTGCTCCAATGAAACAACTGGAAAATCATCGTCAAGACAAGGATCAAACTGTAAGGAGTGAGCGGACCAAGGCCTTACTTCACTGTTCAAAGTCAGTCAAAGTTTGGTTCTGGTTGGATTGTCCCTTTTATTTCGCTACACTCTCCGTCTCTTTCATTCTCAATTCATCCATACTCATGTCACAACATCACACAGCTGGCAGTGAGTGAAATAAACAGACGTTCACGTCAACTGGGAACTTAGATAAAACCTGACGTAAAATTGAGTTGATGTTTCGGTCCACTTGCTGCACCAGCTCAGTCGCTGCTCTCACTTTCTCCACACAAATAAAGTAGTCAATGCTTAAGCAGTCAGATAAAGATGCATGCGTGCAATTGTGTGCTGAGGTTGTAAGTTCATTAGAGAAGCAGCCTGAGGTTTTTACACTGATGGCGTTAGACACTAAGGAACTAAAGGAAAACACTAACGTACTCTAGTGACAGTGACATTTAGTAGTATGCAGCTGTCTCCTCCTTCCTTAGCAACATTTATCTGTCACATCTGTTTGTTCCCCTCGTGATTTACTCCATAAAATACTGAACAACTCAGCCAAAGCAACAATACAAGAGAGCTCGACCGATTTTAATATTGCAATTTCTAAAAGGTGTTGGCCTTCAGAGGATGAAGCCAACTGACTTCTGCTGACTTTTGTCACCGGTTGAAATTGTTGTTAAGTCAAATGTCTTGGCAACTTGCCATGAATTTTGGTAAATACTTCTCTACTTTGGTGAGCCCCTGACTTCCTCTAGCACCACTATGAGGATGACATCGTAACTTTAAGTGAAATATCTTAGAGGCCTCTACAAGGTCAGATAACATTGTCATAGCACTAAGGGTAAATATGTTTCCTTGTTTGTAGACTAATGACAAATTATGAAGATAGAGTAGTGGTCTCACTATTCTGAGGACATATAGATGTTCCCAGGGCAGATGGGCTATATAGTCCCTCCAGCGAGTTCTGGGTCTCCTGCCAGTTGGACACCTCCAAAGGAAGACGTCCAGGAACCACCTCAGCTGAATACTTTTGACTCAATGAAGCAGCAGCTTTACTCTGAGCTCCCTTTGGATGTCCGAGCTCCTCACCCCATCTTTAAGGCTGAGCCCGGCCACCCTACGGAGGAAACTCATCTTGGCAGCTTGTGTCCGCGATTTCATTATTTCAGTCACAACCCCAAACTTATGACCGCAGGTGACGGTTGGATCATAAATAGATTTGAAAATTGAGAGCTTTGCTCTTTGCTCGTCCATCTCACACTCCATTTTCCCATCACTTGTGAACAAGACCCCAAGATACTTGAACTTTTTCACTGGGTGCAACACAACCTACCAATTTAAGCTGCAAAAATTCACATTTCTCCCTCTGCTTTTTCCAATGGCATTGCTGCCTGGCAACAGCATCACCACCTGTTACACTGTAAAAAAAACTGCCAATCCATGACAGTAAAAGGCTGTAAAATTTGCCATGAAGTTTCTGTATACAGTAAAACACAGTCATGCTTATAAACCTTTATTTGTATGCCATTTTAAGAGAATTTATACAGAATAAAGTATTTTATATTAGAGACTGTTAATTATACAGTAAAACACTGTAATATTTAATGGCATATTTTACACAACAATATTTTACCGTCATGGTTTGGCAGTTTTTCACTGTAAAATCAGGAATAAAATGCCAACTTATACATGAAATCAACAGTATTAATATCCTTTTACTGTAATATTAGAAAAGGTTACTACTACTGTAAAAACTCTGGCAACCACAGCTGCCAGTTTTTTACCATTAAAACCGTTTTGTTTGTTTTTTGTTTTTTACAGTGTAGCCCCAGCACCACCCACTTGTAGCCTGTGAGTAAGTTTAAGATACTTCCTCGACTTGTCAAGATCTGTACATATTTGCATGGAGCTGAAGTCTAACTGTATTCTGCTTCTGAAATGATTTCAAACGTGAGTTGTCTGCTTGAATTTCTTTCAGTGGAATTGAGTTTGCAACCTTCGTTATTAGTTTGGCCACAGCATGCAGATTCAACACAGAGGAAGAAGGGCCTGCTTCACATTCATCATTATAACTGGTGGTGGTACAGGATACATAAAGACCACCTACTGTGCATACTGTACATACTGTATGCATGCAAATAGCAGATATGGGTGGAAGAGCTGCGTTTCTGTGTGTATGTGCTTGAATTGGTGTAGGTAGGAGGTGGTGTGTGTGTGTGTGTGTGTGTGTCCTCTAAACTCCAATGAAAAGAGTTTGTCCTTCATGCGAAGCAGACAGGGACAAAATTGAATCCTTCCCATTCGTTCTCATGTTTGAATAGAGTAATATGCTTCACTCTTTCTTTCTCTCTCTTCAACAGTACGCCAAACAAAGGGCTGCTTTCAGCCTTTAATTGAAATGCTGGGTCGTGTAAAAGGACACACACACACACACACACACACACACACACACACAACATACAAAAAGCATGCAACAGACATTCAGTGCACACACTTTTAGCACATATTCAATACAGTCGCGCACAGACACAAATAAGGACACCAAGATGTACAGATGCAGACACACACTAGTCCTTGTACGTCTGTCATTGTGAGGAACCTCCACTCACCGTGTTTCACCATCACTTTTGAATTCTCACATTTTTCCTTCTACACACTTTCTCATATTTTATATGAAGTCTGCCTCTCTCTCTTTCTCCTCCCTTTTACTCTCAGCATTTTTTCCCCCTTCCTTCCTCTCTTCATCCTCACCCCTCTGATTCTTCCCTTCCTCTCTCCTCATTATCCTCTTACTGCCACAGCGGACGGAATAAAAACGGAGTGAGGACACACTCCGTGACCCCCCCACCCCTCTCCTCTACATCCGTCTTTTTCCCCTCCTCCCTCTCCTCCTGCTTCCTCTTCCTCCTTCTGCTTCTCCTTTTTTTTTTTTTTTTTTTTAAGGATTTTAAAGGGATCGCTTACTGTGCCCCTTTGGTTCCAATGTGGCATTCTACTGATGCTAACAAGCCATTTTTAGGGGAAAGTGAAACTTTTTCCTCGCACAATATGACAAGTGTCTGGTGAAGAAAAATAACCACGATGAAATCCAAAATGCCAAGGTGTAGCTTTAAGATGACAAGGCTAAATTGGCTATTATTTTTCCTTCCTGTCTCTGCTGTCCTGTTCTGTCTGTCCCTCGTATACCTTTCTCCCTACTCCCGGTCATTCTCTTTATTAATGAATGCAGGCAGCCACACATATCTCCATATGTACGTGCGCGTGTGTGTGTGTGTTTGTGTGGACTCAAACTTTACGTCTTAATCAGTGAGAGTTTAGAAGCAGGTAAAAACGTATCCATCCTTCGTCGCACAGTATTTTAGAGAAAAACACAGAATGCATTTGTTGTATGGGTGCGTTGTAACACCAAATTGTTCTTCTGTGTAACACCAATGACTTATGTGTCCGTGTGTTACATCTGTTCACTCTGCTATCAACTAAACCTTTAGTAAAATAAAGCGTCTCTCCGCTGCATCCTCGCACTGATTGGCACAAAGGTGCTGGCGCAATGGCAACTGGAACACGGTGATGACTGGCCCAGAGGGAGGGCTGTATTATTTGTTTATGTGAGGATGACATTTTACAGATGCTGTTGTCTAATTCTTTTTCTCTGTAACTGTATTTTACTCATTGTTTGTAGCTGTAGCCCCCTCCAGCACCTGCAAGAAGTCAAATTTAGTGCTTTTTCTATATTTTTATTATTTTCCACATTATTAACATATGAAATTATGTGGTAAACAAAAAAAAAAGCGAGAGTAAACAAAGTTAAATATGTTTTATATTTTAGATTCTTCATGTAGCCACCCTTTGCATCAGTAACAGCCTTGCACACTCTTGGTGTTCTCTGTCACCTTCACGAGGTAGTGGAATTTCGTGCCTTCTTAAGCATTTAAGACCATCAGTTGTGTTGTTCGGAGGTAGCGTTGGCATACAGTAAACGCTTTGATGGAACCGACTCTCATGAGGACCACCCAGGACAAGAAGACCAGGAGTTACCTGCAGAGGATAAGTCCATTACAGTTACCAGCCTCAGAAATCAACCTCAGCCACCAATTACCGGCACCTCAGATTAGAGTCCACATAAATGCTTCACAGTTCAAGTATAGCAGACACATCTACAGCATCTACTGTTCGAAGGAGACCGCGGGACTCGGGACTTCATGTTCAAAATGCCTCACGACTGAGGGAGACCAACATCTCCCAAATTTAGCAACTCCAAACAACAATTTGCAAACTCACATCATTCTGAGGTTTTGCTTTTCTTTCATTTTACCAGAATAAAAACCTCTGAACAGTTCTTTAGTAAACAAGTGCAAACACAATTTGACTGTCCAGCGGCCTAAAAATGGCCTCAAGGGCCTTAATAAATATTCCACAAAGTATCTTAGCAAGATCTTGTTTCCACCTAGAGCCTCAGCAACAGCCAGCTTTGGTGCTTCTGGTCATCTAGGTCTTTCTCTGAACTCTAATGAAATGCTCCCACAGGATTCATATTACACATTACACACACCATCACTGTAAAGAGCCGATACATGCACTGCATCTGTTTAAACTCTCTTCTGTGTCCACCACAATGCATAACAACCATCCCTGCCTGCTCGCCCAGCACAAGTTCACTGTGTTGGATCGAGCTGAACTAAACATGCCACAGCCTGGTTGAGAGTGACATGGGCTTTTAGGGAGAGGCCAAAAGGGGTGTTCTGGATTTACAACATGAGGTCCGTTTGAGCTGAAATGAAATGAGCTGCGCGCAAACACACAAAGTGTACACGTACGTGTCAAGAGAACGCATCCTCGGTTTGACCTCTGCACCTTTAACCCTTGACAGTTTGATATTTGGCCTCAGCAGTGCTGCGTCAGTTTCAGGAGTCAAAAAAGAGCGAACAGAAAGATGACAGCTAACCCACAGAGGGCAGGAGGAGGAGGAGGAGGAGGAGGAGGAGGTAAAGAAGGAGAGAATGCATCCATAAGAGCCTGAAAACTGCTGTCGCGAGGAGACAGAGGTTTTATTTTTCTATTCTAAAACTCGTCTTTAAAGCATTTTATTTCAACCAAATATTTGTAATAAATGAGAATACTCTGTATAGTTCCCCATTCTGTGTCACAGTGTGACTATTTTCTCTCCTTCATGTGAGTAATCAGATAAAACAGTAAAAGAAACTGCTGCAGTAACTGACAAAGCTCATTGTGCTGCAACCAGTTGGCCTGTGTCTCCTCTGACTCTGTCAAATTACTTCATAATCAGATTGTTGGTTATGACTCTATTTCCATGCCTGTCGACATGTATAGTAACTAAAGTATTAGGTGAAAATCCTGGGAGGAGAAAAAGGGCTCAGCTTCGTTCCAACATCACAAATCATTCTTAATTATTATCCCGCGGATCCACAACAAAGTGAAAATATTGTAATGAGGCGCTTCGCTACTTTCCTCTACACATTGCAACAGAGGTGAACACTCATTTTTCAGCCTTGTATTTGCATAAATTCTCTTCTTTTTTAAGTTGGCGCTGCCAAAAGTGATAAAGTGCATGCAGCACCAGGGAGGCGAATCAGGGAGAGGGAAGAGAAGGAAGAGAGAGGGGGGGGGAGTGCTGAGGAAAGTGGAGGGGGAATGGGGTTATAGGTAGCAGAAGGGAAAAGTAAAGTAAGTTTAAAATAATAGAGAGAATCCAGGAGATCTGCATAGGCTGTCTGAAAAGGGACAAAAATAGGTGGGTTAAGAAAAAGCGGCTGGACCGTGAGAGGAAGCAATGACACACAAGCAGTGAGACAAATAGAAAAAGAAGGAGGAAGGACCAAAAAAAAAAAAGTGATGGAGAAAGAACATCAGGTCTGATTTTAACCAATATAATGAAGAGAGAGAGGAGAGTTGAAGGGAGAGGCAGAGATAATGTGAGTGGGACAGATAACAAACAGAGAAAGCTGCAGGCAGGAGGCTATAATGGACTTTTGAGTGGAGGGAACGAGAGATAGATTTACGAGGAGAGAGGGATGAGTGCGGGGAAATACAGAGATAGCGTGATAGAGTGCTAAGTGGAAGGGGTAAATTGTGGCTCTGCCTGTGTTCTGTTTTTACAAAGCCCGTCATAAAAACGGTGTTTAAATTTAATAGGCGGCTACAGGAGGACACACACACGCACACACGCACACACACACACGAGCTGAAACACTCAGACATATTTCCTCTCACCATGGTGCAGCATACAGGCTATAATCCCAGAGAACAGAGACTATCTGTGATGTATTTGACAAAGATTCATGCGTTTTTGCATGAGAGGACCATATTGACAGTTGATCCCGGGTAAAGTCTGCGCATGTAATAAAAATAAGAAGCTATAAGTGCTAAAGCTGCTAGAATAGAGTGACTATAATATAATTTAAAGTGTTTTAATCAATGTAGACTCAACAATCCCCACCATGAGCAAGCACTTGGTGACGGTGGCAAGGAAAACTTCCTTTTCCTTGAGCAGAACGTAGATCATTGGTGGCGGTTGCCTTCTGCCACAACCGGTTAAAGAGAAGAGGGGGTAGATAGATATTCAAATTATATTATATGTAGTATATATTATTATATATTTATATATATAGACCTCTGTAGCGCCGTAAAGTTGTCCGCCAGTTACAGTAGCTCTGTGTTTTTAAGTACTTTTTTCTACTTCTTCATTGTCTTCATCAATTTTGTGCATACAAACTTGAACGTGGACTTGGAGATCAGTGATTTGCATTTTTTTCCGTCATACTTCATGATACATAGGTGACCCGTTCAAAAAATAAGCCACGGCTCTCTTGTTTACCCTCGAGAACAGCTGTTAGCATCAGGCAGCGTTAGCATACTCTCTATAGAAAGACTGGAGATCCATGCTGAAGTGACAAAAATGAGACGGAGATGCTTTAAGACTGTACAAACCATACATACCGTCTGTTATCATGGGGAACGTAAGATCTCTCCACAGTAAGATGGAGGAGCTAACGGCACTAACCATGCTACAGAGGGAGTATGGAGAGTGTAGCATCACACATCAGACGTGGCTGAATGAACTCACTGAGGACTCTGGACAGCGTTCAACTTGTGAGAGCAGACAGGAGAGCAAAGAAGAGAGAGGGGACGACACACAAAGAAGGGGGGGTCCCCCAAGCACAAAAGGAAGAAATCCCCCCCCCGCGAAGCACCCAGGCGTCATTTAGCCTCGCCTTCAGGTGCTTGTTTGAGCCCGTCACTGTATGACGATCCACGTCTTTGTGCATTTTTAGATTAGCCGGGAGGCAGAAGAGGCAGTTTATGGGTGACATCACGGGTACATCGTCCACTCGTCATACTGTCTATGGTTTCAGTGCTTTGTAGGGTAAATGCTAAAAGCAGGCTGGTAAAATGTGACTTAAAGAGAGAAGACGTGGTGACATAGTGTTGTGATAAAAGAAAAAAGTCTGTAAGATACATATTTCATGTTTAATCACACTTTCAGCCACTGTCAACATCGACGCTGCCCGGGAACGAGATCGGACAACAGCAGAAACACAAAAGAATCCATCTTTGATATGAAAATAAATAAACACTATAAATAAACTGCTTTTTTTTTTTTTTTTTTTTTTTTTTTAAATGAGCGCCTGCGGCTTTATGAAGCACTTCTGTGAAATCTTAGAAGTTCTCAGCGTGAGAGGCAGCCATTTCAAGTACTGCTTCTGCAGGTTAAATAACACTTCATACAGACTGACACACACACACACACACACACACACACAAAGCAGATCTCATGAGTTATCTGTTACCCACAAGCACTCAAAGGCAGAAAACACACCCGTCCCATCCATTCTCATAAACATTCACATGTATTGCACACACACACACCTTCGTAGAGGCACACGGACTGAGAGCTCGGCCTTGCCTGGTGCAGTCATGGCTGGCTGTGGACTAACAGAGATATATGAGAGAGGCGAGCTGTGTGGAGAACAACATTTATCTAGAACCCTCTTCCCTTTAGTATGCAAGGACACCTACCAACAGAAACATATGGCTTATCTCTCTTTATATCTCTGTCAGCTCGATCCGCTGTGTATTATTGTCAGGAAAGCAGCCAATTTGAGCATACTGGAAATTTTGGATTTCCTTCACTGTGTTTGTGTGTGAATATTATGTGTTACACCTCCACCACTCGCTGACTATCAGTGGTCAGTGTATGAGTAATTGTTGTTTGTGTTGAAACCGTTTCAGGTCCTCCACATACAGCAGCTGCTTGGCAATCACTCACTTAGAGCTGGAGACGATAAGGTGAACTGTCCTTGGAGTGGGAGGTGGAGGGAGGAAAATCTGCAAAATAGTGTGAGCAACAGTGACACGGTGCTTCCCGACTGACTTCACCACCGTGTTTCGTGTTTTCTGAGTTCTTTTTTGAGTGTTATATCTAAGAGTCTACAGCAATGCCAGTGGCACGGAGGATGTGGTACCACTGTTATGACCGCTGCAGCTGCACACAAGCCACAGGAGTGATTCGATGAAGTCCCTGAAGATGTTCCCTCGGCAAAGTCATGTCAACTGAACGGTCCTGCAGCGGAGGTAGAACGGTGAAGTGCATTCAGTGAGGGAGTTCATCAGTCTTACAGCGTCTTGGTAGAAGCTGTTTGAGTCTAGGTGTTCTGGACTTCACAGCCTCTTGAGTGAGGTGAGGGGGTCAAAAAGTCCATGGGCCAAGTGGGCTAGTGGCTGCACTGCTTCTGCACCTGCTCATGTAGATGTCCTCAATGGAAGGAAGACTGTTGCAGGTAATCTTCTGGGCAGCTTTCACCACCCTCTGCAGTGCCTTCCTGTCAGCAGCAGAGCAGTTCCCACACCAGGTGGTGATGGAAAAGGTGAGTGTACCCTCCACCACACACCTGTAGAAAGCTGCCAGGACTGAGGTGTTAATGTGAGGCCGGCCTGCCTCAGCCTCCTGAGGAAATAACAGCGTTGGTGTGCCTTCTTTGAGATGTTGGAGGTGTTTATGGTCCACTTCCAAGATACTTGAGGCTGTGCACCATTTCCACAGCTGCTCCACTGATGAACAGGGGGGAGATTGAGACATCGATGCAGAGATTATTCTCCTTGCACCAGTCCACCAGATCCTCCACTTCCTGTGGGTATAATGATTCGTCGTTGTGAGATATCACTCCCACTACTGCTGTGTCGTCTGCAAATTTCACAATATGGCTGCCTGGGTGTTTAGCTGAGCAGTTATATGTGAACAGTGTGTACAGCAGGGGGCTCGAGAAGCATCCTTGGGCAGTGCCAGTGTTGAGGATGATGCGGGAGGAGGAGATACCATGAATTCTGACAATCTGTGGCCAGTGTGTCAAAAAATCCAGTTACAGAGGGAAGGTGTTAATCGGAGCTGCAGTAGTTTATTGGCAAGAGTCTGCGGTATGATGGTGTTGAATGCAGAACAGAAGTCCAGAAAAAGCAAAAAGCAGCTTTAACAACTCAAGTTCAGAAGCAAGCAGGTAAAAAAATATTCAAGCAGCCTCTAAATATGATGCATTTATTGTTCCTAACCAGCTTGCTAGGTTCAAATGAACTGTGTCCGTGTTAATTCATTTTAATAGTGCAAGAAAACCAACGTCAGATTTGTTCAATCACATCCATCACATACCTTTATCTTGATACATTTTCTTTCAGGAGCCATTTGTGTAACTCGGTTCATCAAAAAAAAAAAAAAAGTTGCGTATGGAGATTTATTGCTGAAGCTACAGACTCGTGTTGACCCGACATCACCCACAATGCCGCTGTGTTACCATGGCGACACAGTGAGTCAGCGTGAGGAGCAAGTAGCATTTATCTCTCCTTTTTATGTTCTTCATATATATTTAAATTTGATTTGTACGTTACTCTCTACCTGAATATTTGTATGTTATCGTGTGGTTAATAAAAAAAAAAGCTATCCACTCGGAGGAAAATCGGTTCTCGCTCATGTTGTTTTATTTGTGAGATCACGATGAGTGATGCCACACAGCACAAAGCATTGCTTGGTTGTATTTCAGTATTTATGACTGAAGTGCTTCAGTAAGATGAAGTAAAACAGAGACACATCTCTCACAACCCACGATTTACCCAGTGTGATGTTGGCCTTGCTTTCATACAGTAACACAACACTGTGTGTGTGTGTGTGTGTGTGTGTGTGTGTGTGTGTCCATGCATTTGAGGGTTTAACAAAAACACTCATTCACGTTCCCCTACTGTTCCACTGTCACTCACACACACACTCGCACACACACAGCGGTGGGCTCTCAGTGTGCGAGTGACCCAGACATTTGGCATCTTTCGCATCGGGGGGGAATCTCTTTCTTTCCTCTCTTTCTCCTCATCAAACAGAGGGAAGAGAGTGATGGAGGGAGGAGAGGAGAGGAGGGGGAGGAGGCAGAAGGTCAGTGGAAGAGAGAGAGAGAGAGAGAGAGAGAGAGAGAGAGAGAGAGGAATGGATAGATGATGATCCAAAAAAAACCAAAATAACAAAGACAGAGGACGAGTGGAAGAGGGTGGTGGAAGAGCGATGGAGAAAGATGGGAAGGAAAAGAATCAGCGTCTGGCAGGGGGAAAAATATGGTGATGCATTGAAACAGGTGAAGAGAGAGTTCAGGAAAGACAGAGGAGAAGTGCTCTACTTCCTCAAATAATCCTCTATAATCAGTCACTGCTACTTTCTGCTATTAGTCCAGTACTGAACTGTGTCATTAAATAAATTATCAATAAAGACAAATCATTCTAATTTGGCAGTGTTGTTATTCATTCTTAGACATTTCAGGTGTAATAATTTTATGAAAGGAACAGTTTGGAGATTGTTAAGGAAAGGAAAGGAAAAGGAAAGGAAAAGGAAAGGAAAGGATTTTTTTTATGGTTTTGGGGTTTCTGGTTTAGTATTTCCTGTTTTATGTTGAAAGAGTGTCTGTCTTTGACTTTTTCTCGCCTGTTTTCTGCGTCACCTGTGTTTAATTAGTTAATAAGTTCTCTTGTATTTAGTCCGAGAGTTTTTCTTCTTTCACTTATCAGTTTGTGTGCATCTGTTCTCAAGTTGTTCCGGTGTAGTGCTTCTTCCGGGTTCATTCTCCTGGTCCTTGTGTTTCTTGGTTCTGTATTTCGATTTGTTCGACTTCTAATCATGGGAGTTATCTTGGATGACTGGATTAAGTTTGTTTTTAACCTTTCAGCTGCCATTTGTTATTTTGCGTTAGTAAGTAACCTCTTTTTTTCTCATTCTAGCTTCCCATCTGAGTTTGGGTCCACCTTCTTCAACTAAACTGTAACAATTACCTCATTAAACACTTGGGAGTTTGTAGTAGTCAGTGTGCGGACAACCCTCTAGACATTTGAGGAAATATGCTTATTGTTTCAATTTCTCCAAAGGCGACCAAATCTGCCTACCAGCACTTCAATATCTCACTAATCAACATGATGTGTCTCGATTTCTCCGTGCGCATTTAAGCAATGAGGTTTTAAGAGCAGTTTGTGGAGTGAGTTCATGGTTGTCAACACGGGTGATCTGACTGAAGCAACTCACGAAGGTTCGTCTGCTTGTTAGGTTGATAAATATTCAAAACTCAAACAAAAAAAACTAAAGATTTTTCTCTAATCGATTTACAACATCCTAAATCTACAGGAAAAGGATCTTATCTGTCTTATAATGATGATTCAATATAGCAGCTTGTGCCAATTTTTATGCCAAGAATATGAACAGAAAAAAACAGGAACACATTTCAGTTTATCAGAGAAAACCTCAATGAGAAAACCCATTTTGCTGCAGGATGATTTTAAGCATTTACTTAACTATGTTCTCCCCACTTGTTTGTACAGGGTTGACCCAAATTCTAAAATAATGTGATAGAGGGCCAAGAAAAGTCTGTATTAAACGGAAATCAATGCCTCTTAAGTGGTGAGTAAAATAACACACAATAGGAAAAATCCTGTTGATAAAATACTGAACTGCTCAGCTCAGTACCGTTAATTGGGGTAAATCTAATATATATATTGGACTCTACAATGTAATGCGTTTTCTTTTCGCCTGAGGAGGTGTAAATTTCACACTTACACACACACACACACACACACACACACACACACACACACACACACACAAGGAATCAAGGTTTAAGAGGACAACAATTTCTTTGTGGAGACTTTTTCGCAGCTTTCCGACGAGGCAGCAAGTTTATCTGTTTATTTGTGCTTCTTTAGCGCGGGAGACGAAATTTGGACATTCATTAGAGCTGCTTCAAAGACGCTGCAGTCACACGCTCATTTTTTAGAATCCTGCTTACTCTCTCTTCACATCAGAATGTGATTATGGCGCCTCGTGGCTGTAAACAGCCCGCTGAACGGAGAATCGATGCTGAGATGATGAAGATGCTGAATTGCTGGATATGAAAACTGCAGCTGAAGGGACGTGACAGGATCACCTTGACCTTAGTCTTTGCTAATTGACTCTGAATAATCAGCTGAATAATGCTCCTTTCACCACCTTTAAAGCAACACTGTATAACTTTTCTACCATAATATAACAGATTTGATCATACTACATCCCGTATGTCTGTGTACGTAATGCTTCACGACACTAAGTCACACACCACCAACTATTTCACTGATTTTGGTGAAACTGGATCATATTTTATGGAGAAAATGATTTCTGGTTTTCCCTCTGATGTCCTCCGGCTGCTCCGCCTCTAGTCTCTGTGATTTACAGAGTTTCCTGACGGACAGTGAAGTAAACTGCTGACAACTGTAGCTGCTGTTAGCTAATGTTAGCTCAGATTGTTAGTCGGGCTGCCGGGACTGTGAGCTTAGAGTACCGGGGGAGTGTTAGTGTTTGTACCACAGGCATTTTGGACCATGGAAGAAGAGGAGGTTTACAGGCCTGGGGCGGGGAGCGGAGCCGGTGTCATGCCAGAACAGGAGCTGGGCAAGCTGAGCAACGTAACTGGGCTCAGCAGCTTCTGTGGACATAACGACAGAGGCGAAAAGACCAAAAGGGACATTGACAGAAGAAGCTGAGAAGAGAAAAAGTGAGAGTGAGCAAGAGCAAGAGTAAATCAGAGACTGACATTGTGAGAGCTTGGTGAAATAAAAGGCTGAAAGACAGACACCGAGCTGGGCTGACTGCTGTTGGACTAGTAAGCAATATTAGCTGGCTGCTATGTCTTGTGTTGTTCATGTCTGGCTGCTAGCAAAGTTGTCGACTGGCAAAGTTTTGATCATAAGTAATACAATGATAACAAATACACATTTACAACTGTCCATATTTTTGACAGTGGAGGGCGCTAAATTGCAAGTTTCTATGTAATGTTGCTCTATACAGATAGATAGATAGATAGATAGATAGATAGATAGATAGATAGATAGATAGATAGATAGATAGATAGATAGATAGATAGATAGATAGATAGATAGATCTCATAAACACAAACAACAACAGGTAGACATTAAATCTGAGGTGACATGCTGACTAAACCATTTCCTGCAGCTACTTGCCTAGGTCAGGACATAAATACACACACACACAGTTGTTTCCTGCCAACTGTTGGCTCCTATTTGCAAACACACACACACACACACACACACACACACACACACACACACACTGCTTCAGGTGACAGAGATTAATAGCCTTACTGACTGACAGAGTAACTTCCACTTCCTTTGTGTCACTGTCAGCCCCAGGCTGCATGCTATCTTGTGTGTGTGTGTGTGTGTGTGTGTGTGTCTGTGTGTGTAGCCATTATTAGAAGTATAATTGCGGAGACATTTAAAGTGTTTCCCCTCAAGGGCTCTGCCAGCATCCAATAAAGTTTTCATACCGCAGGAGAGACAGAAAGCAAGTGGAGAGAGAGAAAGAGTGACGGAGAGGACGGGAGGTAGAAGGAGAGAAAACAGAGAGACGGAGGAGGTGCAGGAGTATAACGGCAGTTAGCCACAAGCATGTGGCGTCCTGGCAGTCTATGCACAGTAATCCTGCTTAAGATGAGAGCTTTGTAAATGCACAGCCTTTGTTTTTTAATGTTAATCCATGCAGCACTGCTGTGCATGGAACTAAACATTGCAGATGTGCATTCACAAGTATCACTGAACACAGACTAATGGCCCTTCCATACACAATGTAATTTGCGGTGCACCTGCTCGCCGCTGGGTTCAGTGCACTCTGTCGCCAAAGTTCAACCTGGTTGAACTTTTGCATTGCTCAACTCAGGGAAAAAAACTTTGTCGTGTGGCACAAATCATTATATATATATATATATATATATATAAAATAATGGGTTTTAGAATGCAACGCTACTGTTGTTGTGTTGTGTCTGAAAGGGCCATAGGAAATGAGCTGCCTGAAGGGCAATGCGTTCTCCTTATTCAGTATGTCTTGAATGAAATGTAATTGCTGCCTTGAGTACATTCACTGGCAACATTATTATTATACTTCTCTAAAGATAAGTACAGTCTCTGTACAGTAAATGGACACAGGAGGCTAACAAACAAGCTACACAAACCCCTGAATCTCAACAATGGGGTGGTCTTGCATATCAGATTCCCTGATTGGTCCAACTTTCTGTTCAATTGTGATGATTGTCTCTTGTGTCTAATGCCACAAAAACCCTGATTTAATGTAAGAACCACTTATAAAAACAGATTTGTTCTCAAGTGGTAGTTCAAACTTCCATCCATCCATTTCATTGAACGGCTTATCCTTATCAGGGTCACCCGAGGCTGGAGCCTATCCTAGCTGGCATTGGGCAAGAGGAAGGGTACAACCTGTACAAGTCGGCAGTAGTTTAAACAATGTCAACTAATATAAATAAAATTAAGCTAAATGTTCATATTACTGATGTAGTCTACACCATGGCTTACTAATTTACTGGACTCTTTACTGGTGTATGTATCTAGGCTCCCATTTTGAGGTTCCCAGTGGTGGTGTTGGTAATGCCAATGATTCAATCTATCAAACATGCGCCTCCTCATGAATTGGTGGCATTCACCAGGTTAAAACAGGCATTTTATGACAACAAACCTTGCAGAAAATAACAAATTTAAGTATAGGAAAATGTCCCTGCATGAGGTCCATTGTATTTTTCTTCACCCTTTGGGTCAACATTAACGAGATGTTGTAGAGATGCTCAGAATAATGTCAAAAAAAAGTTTGCTGCAGTTCCATGACTAAGTGTTGACTTTTTCAGTCTTTAACTATGACCATGTCCATCCTTGACCTTAACCAAGTGCTCCGAGTCGCCTCAACAGAAAATAATAACGTTTCAATATGAATTTTGTGGAGAAAAACAAATGAAAAGCAGAGAACATTTTGCATTTGGAGAAGATACATTCAACATAAACTCGTCATTGTTTTGTGGAGAGAATAACCTTGACCCAATCGGCATTATATTTGCAAATTCAAATAAAAATGTGCTATTTAAACTTTATTAATTAAATATATTTTAAGAGGACAGGTTACATTTCATACAGGTCATAACATTTGCTGTGCAATCAAACCTACATTAGAAAACAGGCACATCCATTAGAGTTTAGCCAGCTTGATTGCAGTCATCATGAATGGTTTGGTATTGGTGGTATTTTGCTGATGTATAAAGAGGGCAGAGATGCCAGGATGTGAAGATATTTGTCTTGCAGTACAGTCATAGGTTATTTTTTTGAGTTGAGAAAAGATTGAAAAAGTAGCTCAGAGACAGCTTTTTAATGAACAGCAAAGATTTACTTTTAAGGTGTCATTCTGATCGTAAACGCCCTCAGAGGGCTTGATTCAGTGCAAATTTACGGTATGAGCCGTCGCTGTTTTACATTTTCACTGTTTAGATGTTTAGACAGACATAAAGTCACAGTTGTGTGAAAGTTAAGAGATGGAGAGAAAAGGTGAAGGCAGAGGAAATGAAGAAAGGTGATTACTGGTGCAGTGAATCTCTGAGGATGAATGGTTTTTATTACAAACAGATGAGAAGAATGCATGACAACGTCTCTCCCTCTCATTGCCTCTCTCCACAACGTCGTTCAGGTCACCAGAGCTTCGATGTGGACAGTGGTCACTGGAGTCACATGATGTGATGTGGCGAAACATACAAAACCACCCAAGCCAAGTCCAGCTGCCCCAAATTTGACTTTCTCGAAGAAAGATGACCTGGACGACTGAGAACCTTCACAGACTTCATGTTAACATATCAGCCTAATTTACATCATCTTGATGCAACCAGGGATGGATTAATCTACTTTATTTTGTCACCAGGTGTATGTGTTGATAAAAATGTTATGGACTGTGGCTGTTTTTTTCATAATCCAGTCCATGAGAGTCTCCTTGGCCGTTGGTCTAGTATTTCTTGCAAAGTTTTGAGGTATGTTTGGGCTCTTATTCTGCTGCAGTATGAATTATTTTCCACAAAGATTCAAACCAGAGGGTTGAGTGCTACTTCTCCTTGGTCGGGGTTTTGTCAATTCAGTGCAGGTGTCCAATTCTTTTGCAGACTCTGGCAAAACACCGCCAAACTTCAATATTCTCACCATCATGTTTGATACTTTGGGGTATCATTCCCTCTCCTGTTCGTCTCCTTACATACACCCTTCTGTCACTGCCATAAATCTCAAACTTGGATTCATAAAGTAGGACTTTTTCCAGTCATCCACTGTGAAATGCTGGTATTTCTTCGTTCAATCCAAGTGTTTGACCTTGTTTCACTCCTGAGAAGAGGTTTAGGAACTGCCACTGAGACCACTACAGGAAAGCCCTCTCTTGACAGTACTTTTGCTGTTTGGAGTCTTCCGTTCTTTCTTTAGCAAATTCTGTACCTGTGATGGAGTCGCTTTTCGATCTCTCAGAGAACTAAGCTAGATATATTGATCTGCCTGTCACTTTTGGTCTGTCTGATCTTGATTTGGATACAAATGATCCATTTTGTGCAGAGTTCCATGTACTGCCCCCTTAGAAACCTTTAGTTTAGTTAGCCATGATTTGACGCTGAGAAAGCCCCTCTTTGCTTAGATTAACTTTATGACTTGACAAAGTCAGTTGACCTTCAGCAGATGACCTTTGTTGTCATATTCAGTTGATCCTTGTCGTGATGGCAAATAATCAAACTGTCAAAACTCACTGCAATGTGTAGGACTTGCACAATTTTGATCAAATAATTTCTTTGCAAAATTCAATTTCAGTTTTAGTCATTGACTATGTGAACATGTAAACTGTACCCCATGTTCTTGCCAATAAATCAACTTTCTTTTTCTGTGTCATCTAATCAAATCATATCTGCTTCTTCTCTCCACCGCCACCCCCTCTCTCACGCTTGCAGGAGGGTCGTGTCACAGGAGTGCAAAGATCTGATTTCCGCCGCTGCCACTGAACGCAAACCTGTCGTGTCAGTTTAAACGGGTAGAAAATGATGGCTGCCGCGTGGGTTATTAAACAATGAAATGCAACACTTCAACAAAAGTAATATTTCACAATATCGCAACAGGGTACTGTAACTCGCCACATTACATTAACAGTCTGCATGAAGCCACAGACCAGCAGCAGCATGTAGATGTAAAGTCCAGGGTGCAGTCACACTTACCATTTTAATCCGCTAATAAAGTTTAACACTGCTTCACACTTTTGATTCACACTGGCTTGGTTGTTTCATACAGACTGTGTGGAATTATGACCGCAGTGCAACCCTGCCTAAGGACGGCTGCTTCATTGGATTAAAATATGAAGAAAATCAAATGTGGGAGCATCGAGACCTGCCAGATAATGTGCTCTAGCAGGATGATAGCAGTCACACTGAGATCAAAAATAGTAATACTGCATGCTACACGGTCCGAGATCACATACAGTAAACAGCATATTTACATAGGGTGTATTTGAAATAGTCCACTGAGGATGGAGTACATGAAGAGATCTACATTAGAACATATTTTATTGGCCGCCCTTCCCTGAACAGTGATCATAGCTTAGTCACCATAACTAGGCATGGCAGACCTCTCACACTTTAGATTTCTCTGCATGTTAAATCATCAGAGCGTTAGCTCTACTAAGATCCATCTCTAAAAACAAAACAAAGTGAATTTAACACATACACGTAACTCACCAAGCATTACTTGGTCTTAACTATGTTGCATTAGTTTAAGACTATGTAGATACATATTTGACAAGAAGGGGGCACAAAAAGATCATTACACAACTAAAGACCTATATGGACACCAACATCAACACGTCTATGGACAACGACTATTAAGTAAGTAATCAATTAAGTTAGACTAAGTTATATTGTTAAGTATGTTCAAGTATTTGAGTAATTATATGAAAAACAACCAGTAAGAACCATAACTACAATAAAAAGAACTTTCCCCTTGAACGTGCCCTTCATACGTTTCAACCATAGACTGTATAAAATATGGACGTCGTATCCGCTCAGTGTGGTGGCTCTGGCCACCGCCATCTTGCCACTATTCAAAAAATGGGAAAAGACAGGGTTCATGGGCGGACCTGAGGTGGGCTGAATGAAGCCTGCTTGCTCAGAGAAGCCACCTGTGACAGCATCCACCTGTCAGCCCGCTTTTAATTATGTAATGAACTATTAACTTTAAGCCTTAATATAATTTGAACAGGCAGCCATGAACAGTTTTTTTTTAGGCAAGCACATCTCCTTTTCTCCCCTCTTTCATCCTCCTTAAAGCCATGTTGTTCTTTGTAGCCTGTCTCCTGTTGCCGGGTAATAAATTGGTTGACACCAGACATTTAGGCCCGGCGATGGAAATATCACACCCAAATATCACGCTGACCCTTCAGAAGCACTCTCATTGCCCACCGGACAACGTCCTCCTTTTGTTCTTCACACACAGAGGACAAGAGCGAGGAAGCAGGATGGAGAGGGAGAAGAAGAGAGGAAAGGAAAGAAAGATCTAAGAGAGGATATTTAAAAAAGAGGAAGAGGATACAGATGGAGACCGAGAGGAGGGGCAACGGATAGAGGCAACAGAATCAGACATTGGAAAGATCAGGTGTTTGATTATTGTAATTTAATCTCCCTCTCTCTCTCTCTTGCTCTCTGAGGGGTCCATAGCATCATTAAAAGCTCATTTGTACTTTTCACAAACCCCTCCCCCTCTGCATCAATTAGATTAGACGTCTCATTGATGCTCCGGTGATTAAGACAATGATTGTCAGACTTTAGCATATTGACCTACCATCCAACACTCTTTTTCACATTTACACGTTTTTCACATGTTGTTTCACCTTTATGACCAACTTTAATGTATACACACATGTATATCATGAATATTCAACATATTATGCATATTTATTTTTTATATTCCTGCAGTCAGTTGGGTCCTCTGAGGTAAAGGCAATTAAGCTTCATGGACTGGAAGTTTGAGTTGCCTCTTGTATTTCTCTGATTTTGTCCATTACAAGAGAAGAAAGGTGACGTTAGATAATAATTATGTTTCATTAATTAGTTTTAAATGACATCTCTCATTTCTCACATCTCAAGTAACACACAAGAAAACAATGGGGAAACAGATTTCTCCAACTCTGCCACATATGCTGAATCCTTGCTTAACGGTACCTACAATGTCACCTGGATGTGGGTGCATCTTACATCATCTTGAACCACCTTTGTCACCCGTTTGGTCGTGTTGACACGCTATATGAGACACTATCAGCTCACCTTTGCTGATCTTCACTTTGGGGATTATGTTCTCGTTGTCCTTCCGCCTCTTTTTGGATGTTTGTCCACCCTGTCGTCTGCCCAGCATCCACTTTTTGTGGCTTGCTGGTGGCGGCAGCTTTTGTTTTGTTCAGTCTCTTCTCAGGGGTCTCTGGGTCAGCACTGGCTTTTCTTTTATGTGCCCTGACCTCGTCCAACTACACATCGCTGGGTTTACCAGTGTCAGTGTTTTTGTACCTCCCCCTGTGTCTCTTCCTTGGTGATGTTCTGTCAGGGCTCGCCTTCCTCCTGCACTGACATCCTCCATGGACACGTAGCTGACGTATTCCTCACAGCCCCTTCCAGTGACCGCTCATAGAACAGAACCAAAACTGATTTATAAACAAGGGAAAGGGAAAACAAAGAATTTTAAAGACGAATGTGTGATTCAAATGTAGATACTCTTCCCAATGCAGCAATATAACACTGGAAACACTGGAAACATGACCTTATCCCCTTGAACAAAGACTTTTCAGTATATAGATTGACTGGTAAATGATAGACTATCCTGTGATGGTTCACTCTCATGATTTCAAGCCTTGATATAATGTACTGTTTTATGAGAAGGCGTATTCATCAGCATATTAAAGAAACTTCGATAAAACGTTGACTGCACCTGCAGACAACATATTATGCATATTCATTTGTCTTCCTTCATCACTGCATCTTGGTTTTGATGCTATCACGTCTCTACTTCCTACCCCCTACTTGCTCGGACCACAATCATCTTCTAACTGACTTCACTTAACTGTATCTTGCACAGTTGTGACACTGTGGCGTTGACAGATCTGTCAACAGGCAGACAAAGTATTTAAAACCACTTGTTGAGCTCTCACTTGAACCCTGATCGCTCCAGAGGAATTAAATACTGGTTCTTCAAGTTGACAATTACACTGTGATGATCACAAAGGTGATCTTGGCGACAGAATTATCCGTGAAAAACTTCAGATGACATTTCAGTTAACAACCTTTCCAGAGCGAAAACACTGTATGTCATTTATTTAACCACTGATTGACTGATCAATTACCCGGAGGGGAAAGTGTTGATTGTGATGTAACAGATTGCAATAGCAATTTCATAGAAGGCTGCTGAGGAACAAATTGTTTCTCGTTGCTATGTGAACAGGCTCTTTCTTTTTTCTTTTCTTCTTTTTTTTTGCATTGCTTTGTGTTGCTGCATTTGATCTGTTTTGATTCCTTGACAGTTGGATTGAATCCGATGACAGCTCAGGGTCTGCGATGCTCCGTGTGTGTGTGTCTCCTGTAATTGGTAATGCTTGATTTTCCTGTTTCAGAGGAAGAAAAACCAGAGCAGCAATCTGTCTGCGCACATTCAAACAGTCAAACCATCAAGGCAAGTTTTCTTTAAGATGTAAGAAGTAGAAAGAGGGGAATATTGCTACCGATAGATCAAGGCTAAAATCAATGAAGTTGGCGCAAGATAGGGATTCACTCTCACTATTACTCTCTAACATATACACACAAATACACGGGCTAATTAAAGGAAAGCCAGAGTGAAAGAGAATAAGACAGGCAGGTATGCCGATGGGATGAAGGAGACTTTAGACTTCATAAAGAAAAGCGAGCAAATTGACCTCCTGAATGAGGGAACTGTTTCATTACACGTCCCCCGGGTGCGCAGGGTAATAAGGTTAAAGCTAGGGGCACGCACTACAGGATTAAAAGACACGAAGACACAGAGGCAGAATTGAGTGAGCCATTGCAGCACTGTAATGACACCTCTGACATATCCCACACTGAATTCATCTCATGAGAATACCGTAAATTGAAATTGCATGTAAGATAAGAATCATATTCTTTACTACTAGCTTATGAGACTGAAACAGGAGTTCATTATTTGTAATTCACGTGCAAACGCTGGCTAAAAGCTACACTGTAAAGGATCAAAACCACCAGCCGCGTTCCTGACGTCCCTCCTGTCTGTCTCTCGGGAGAGATACACTTTTATTTTTACAAATGTATGACTCTTCATCACCAAGGGACATGTGTACGATCATACGGCGATCAAGTTAAAGTTTATTTGCTTATTGAAGTATAAACTTCACAGCTTGATAAGTTAAGGCTAAATGAATCATGTGAAACAAAATGGCAATTTAGTCTGGGCATCTCATACCAACAGATTCATTCTCTAAGTGGAGAATATGCATCGTTTAGCTATTTTCTTGTATTTTGAATTTTCTCGAACACAATTTATGAGATATGTTGTAGGAGTCATGCACTAGTTACTAATAGTTTGTATATTTCATTACTTTGAAGCGAGTTTTAAAATCTAAACAACTTACACGCCATCCTGCTACAATATGATTCCAAATGTATTCAGAGAGCCTAACGGTAGCATCATTTATTTAAATTGGCCTTTGGTTATTAAACTTTATCTCTGTTTTATAATGTCAACAGAAAGTGTAACCAGCAGTGTTGGTCATCTTACTTTAAAAAAGTAATTAGTTACAGTTACAAATTACTTCTGCCAAAAAGTAATTGAGTTAGTAACTCAGTTACCACACTGTAAAAGTAATTAGTTACTCAGCAAAGTAACTGTGACGTTATTTTTTATGTTCTATAACGCTATTATGTTCTATAACATCTTTAACGTCAAAGATGTTTATATTAACTGACTGAAGAATAAAAACACTACATACAGTATGCACTTGGGCTTGGGGTTGGGTTAGCAGCAGCAACAAGTGTCGTGTTAGCATGTGTAGATGTGAGGTGCTTTATAAGGTTAGAGTTGCTTACGGCAGACGTGGATAAAATCTTTTTTCCTGGGCATAGCGTGCATGATACCTATATATTCTTGCCTTTAATTTCAACGAGGGAGAAGTAGTGCCGGTGTCGTGCCAAAAAGTGACGGTCATAGTATGCAGATACACACAACTGTATTATAATGTAATTATAGCAAAGCCATGTACCTGAATTGAAATCTGAATTTAGTTGTATGGCCTAAGAATTCATATCCTGTACCTGATTATTAGAAATCTGAATTTTAGTTGTAATGGTCCTTTAAAAGAATTCCAAGCTGTCCTGTGAGCTCAGATCTTTATATTATGAAGCTCAAGAATGAGATCAAGTCATATTTAGGCAGAAATCATCTTTCATTAACTGTATTTGGCCTTCAATCAATTTTTGGCAGGTGAAAATGCCTATTTTGTGTTGTAATGGTCCTTTAAAAGAATTCCAAGCTGTCCTGTGAGCTCTAGTGTTTATATTATGAAGCTCCAGAATGAGATCAAGTCATATTTAGGCAGAAATAACCTCTCAGTAACTATACTATGCCTTCAATCAATTTTTGACAGGTGAAAACTGATTGAAAACTGCAAAACACATCCAAACATGGGAAGCAAATGCTATGTAGGGCCCAGATCAGCTAAAAAACAATGCAGAGTCATGA
The DNA here is from genome assembly GCA_946959425.1 of Argyrosomus regius. Taxonomy (NCBI): domain Eukaryota; kingdom Metazoa; phylum Chordata; class Actinopteri; family Sciaenidae; genus Argyrosomus; species Argyrosomus regius. The sequence goes on along the minus strand of OX336886.1, from coordinate 4,269,080 downwards.
GGATCATTGCAAAAGTTATCATATCTTTATTGAAAACCCACCAATAAATCATATTCATTATAGTCTAATTTCCAAAGACGGGGCTAAACAAAGTCATCAGACATACCAAGAGACATGTCTATCACGTAATTGCCATGTCTGATTTCGCTTCAAAATACACTTCTTTTGGCCACAACAATTATGTACAAAAAACGTTAAACTTTCGAAGACACGTACCTTTGCTATAATTACATTATAATACAGTTGTGTGTATCTGCATATTATGAGTAACGAGTAACGATAATGGCGTTGCAACGATGGGAAAAGTAATTAATTAGATTACTCCGTTACTGAAAAAATAACGCCGTTATACTTAAACGCCGTTACTCCCAACACTTGTAACCAGCCACATCATGGGTGACTTACTTCTTTTAGAGGCCCATCTCTTTGAACAGCGTTCAGATATAGTGGCAGAGACAGATAAATGCTTGTTGTCCCGGTTTAGATGACTACAAATCTGTAATTTGTTAGAGCCACAGTGCCACAGACAGACATACCAATCCAACCCTGGTCCACCAGGTACTCGTCACAATCTGATTCGTGGCCACGGGAACTTTCCAAAGGGACAGGAACCAGATCTGGTGTGTTGTGTGCTTATGTTGGTCATCAAACCCTTAAAATGCCGTATAAATACAGAATAAAGTCATTATTCACAATAATGTCATATTTTACGGTCTTTTATTGTCATGGTTTGGCAGTTTTTCTTAATAAAATCTACAGCCATTTTAAATTATGGAATATAACACCAACCTTAAATGTGAAATCAACAGTACTGACATCCTTTTACCGTAATATTAGAAAAGGTTATACCATCAAATTCTGGCAACCACAGCTGACAGTTTTCCAGACAGTTAATCCTTGATTACTACTTCCTTGATACTCGTGATCCTCCATAGTGGTCATGGTTGGCTTATTGCTAAGTATCTTGTCAACTGTCACCGTGCAAACTATTTCTGATTCATTTTACAAAAAATCACCATCTTTTCCAGGTGATCGAGGTTATGCTGTAGCTCCCCGGCTCACGACACCTCGAGTCAACCCACAGAGTAGACAGAGGTGCTCATATAACGAGCGTCATACGTGCACCCGAGCAAAGGGGTTTTGAAGGCCAGGTGGGTGTGCCTTGACACAGCTGGTGGCAAGCTGCTCTACACCCCGGAGAAGGCATGTCGGCTTATTTTAGCATGCTGTGTATTGCATAATATCGCAGTGCACCTGCAGAGAACATGCCAGATGACCCCCTACATGAACCAAGCCATCATGTAGGGGGCGTACAACTAATTGCATGACTCTAGGGTTGGTGGTAATGATGCAGGTAATTGAAGATAATCAACGACTTTATTCAGACGAAGATTTATTAGTTTGGATTTTATCATTTATTTTTAACTCATCAGCTCTACTTGCTTGACATGAATAGTTTGAAGACATTTCAACATCTCCTCCTGCTTTTTCAGACACCACCTGTGAGCGTGGGAGACGACGGTGACACGGAGCATCAGATGGTCCTGCCTGTGGTGCAGTGTCTAATTGATCTTGAACTGAATACCACTGAAAATTCCTTCCACATAACTTACAACAATGTTGTTACATTCATACATTTAAAAATGAGAAATGGTTTCTACATCATACCATTATGTCAAGCCTATTGGCTGTAAGTCCTTTGTTTCAGTTCCTGACAGTACAGCATCTCCCATGAAAGCACATATTCTGTCATCAATATGATGATGGGTACCTCCTTTCGACCTGCCTTGCTGTGGAAAGATGATTTTTTTAAAGCCATTTTCATATCAAACCAATTCTTCTTTATTTCATTGACAGTATGAACCTAAGGTGACACGGCGTTAACAGCACTCATTATTTTTTTCCCCATTTCTGGGCTTCAACAGGTCCCCTAATTCGACTCCTGAAGGTATTAAAAATGATAGATTTTCTTTTATGGATCTCCAAATGCAGAAAGTTCTTTTAAGTTCTTCTTTTCACTTTAAGGTGCGATTTTCATGAATGAACACTTCCTGACGCGTTGGGCAGGAGAGCTTTATCTGCTATTACCAGGGTGTTAAAGGTCCAGTGTGTAGGATTTAGTCGCACCTAGCAGTGAAGCTAGAATAGAATACAACCAAATGAGTACTCTCCTACGCTTCACCCTCTTCTTCCAAGCATGTAGGAAAAACTGCGAAATTCATATAAAAAGCAGAAGTCCACATCTAGATCAGTGTTTCGTTTGTCTATTCTGGGTTACTGTAGAAAAATGGCAGTTAAACATGGCAGACTCCATGGAAGAGAAAGAGAAAAACACAATGATTCTTAATTTTAGGTCATCAAACACTAATGAAAACATACGAATGAATATTGTATTCCATTCCTGCTAACAGATACTACACTGGCTCTTTAATTGTGCTAATTTACGATTCTCATGAATGGGTGCTCACTTACACACAGGTGGCATTCATTGTTTGCAGGTCATTTACACGGTTATCTGAAGTCAGGATTGTTTTGACGTGGCCCATTCTTACGAAAAAAGTAACACATTAAATACATATGAAATGCAAGAATCTGAAAATGTCTTTTCTTACGTTGCGTAGCCTGTAACATCTCCGTCATGCAAACATCATTGCATCTTATGTTGAATTTCGGTCAAGATATCTCACCATAAGACTTGGTCATTGGCATTTATACATTAGAAAGACTATACGGTGCAAAATTAAAAGATTTGCATGATGATTTAAATACACAATAAAGCCTGACATTTTTAACCACTCTTGCATGGCTCTCAGGATGACATTTTTTTCAGACGTTCATGGTCCTCAGAGGAAGAATCCCACAGACATTGGTAATTAGTTTTTTTTTTTTTTAATTGAAGTGACTGACCTCAATGAATGTAAATTAAATGAGTCAGTCTCACTGATACTACACGTTTTTGTTACAAATCCCTCTCTGCATCTAAGTTATGGAAAATTTCTTGCTTTCTTTAATGAATTTCTGTTCCATTAAAACAATTGTACAATAAAGATACCTACATGTGACACCTATATTTAAATAAAGACTCTTGAGAAGAACGACAGCATCTGTCATTTTAGCAAGTGCCCCAAAACGACATATGCTTATGTGCAAGTGACAAATCCCTCAAGTGGCTGTCATAATTATGTTGAGAGAAAAGATGTAAGTTAGGTGATGTTCTTTAACAGCAACAAAGTCTACGTAGGTAGATGGTCACGGTTTTAACAATCTTTGAAGCTACAAGGAAAGCCTCTTTGATTTATGGGCATTAACAAGTCCTGGAGGAACAGCGTTCTGTGGTTTAGACACAGTCATGGTCAAGGTTAGAATCACAAATGATGTGACTTTTTGATGAACGTGGTATCATAAAAACAAATCACTAAACGCCCAAAGCTGTCCAGACAATCAAAACACATTTACATCTCATTTAAAAGCTCAATCGTTTAAGTATGTCATACATTTTCTATACATGCATGGTCTAAACACATAGCTGTGTCTCTCGTTATCTCGTGACTGTTTCCATACAGAGCAGGTCTAGACCGTACTCTTTATGTGCAACGGTGTTGAGGAAAAACTTCCTTTTAACAGGCAGAAACCTGAAGCAGAACCAAGCTCATTGGTGGACGGTCATCCGCCGCAACTTCCATACTTACACTTGCTCTTTTGAGTAGTGCATTCACACTTGTGTGCTCAACACACACAACTATGGCAAAATGCAGTGTACTGTGAGTACCCGGATGGTCATAATGGTCAAAAAGTTGAGTGTGGAACGGTGGTCACCATTTTGGATACTGGCGTTGAATATTTCAATATATAAATGTAAGTTGTAAATAGGTTTTATATTTATATTTGGGCAGCCAAATGTTGGCACCAATGCTCCATCCGGTTGAAGTTTGGCAAAGAAGATGTGGTAATTTCTTGTAACAACACTACCCTCCTGAAATTAGAGCATTACGCCAGGAAGTACATAGTGTACTACTAACGGAAGTATCCGAATTGAGACACAGCATGAGACACAGGACTGTCATTACACAATACCAACTCCCGTCATGATGGATATTGTGTAATGATATGAGCTATAATTTAAATTCTATTTTGCATTAGTTATATTATATAGTTTCAGCAATAACAATTCAGTAAATATGAAGCTACAGCCAGCAGGCGGTTAGCTTAGCTTGGCAGAAGAACTGGTAGGGAAACAGACAGTAAATGAAAATCTGCATACCAACACCTCTAAAGCAATTAATTAACATGTTATAACTGGTTTGTTTGCTCCATATGAAAACCAAAAGTGTGAAAATGACAAGTTGTCGTTTCTTGGAGGTTTATGTGCCAGACTATTTCTCATTTGACCGTGAGCACTGACTTCCTGGAGTCTCTGCTTGCTGGTTGCCTGGCAACATCTCTGTGACAACTCCTCATCTCCTGGTTGTGGAGTCAGATTTAGTGTTTTACATTAGAGTGGTATCAGTCTCAGTCATCTAACAGTCAACGAAAAAAGCAGCTGCCAAGACGGGGGTTTGGGGGTGCAGCGGCTTGTGGAAGGTGCTGACGGTGTGTTTAGTTCAGCCCCACACAGCGGCAGCGGTTGAGAGATTAATTAAGAAAACCTAAAACCAAATAAATGCTGTTAACACTAGTTACAAATAACTTTACACATAAGTAGCAGAGGTCACAATATGCCAGCAGAGTGAAAATGGCTGGTGTTACATCTTGCATTTTTAATATAAGAGGGGAGTCAGATTGAAAAAGATATAAATTGTAACAAAAAAAAACCCCCCCCCCCTTTTTTTTCCCTCTCCCCCCCACAAAAAAAAAATTAATAAAAAAAAAAAAAAAAAAAAAAAAAAAAAAAAAAAAAAAAATATACATTTGCATTTTTAATATAAGAGGGGAGTCAGATTGTGACAGATGTAAAATGTAATCTGACAAAATCTGACTCCCCTCCTTTTTTCCTCTTTGTTGACACTAGTTACAAATAACTTAATACTTAAGTAGGAGAGGTCAAAGTATGCCAGCAGAGTGATGGTTGGTGTTACATCTTGCATTTTTAATATAAGAGGGGAGTCAGATTGTGACAGATGTAAAATGTCCATCCATCCATCCATTTTCTGCCGCTTATCCGGGGCCAGGTCGTGGGGGCAGCAGCCTGAGCAGGGACGCCCAGACCTCCCTCTCACAGGACACTTCCTCCAGCTCTTCCGGGAGGATCCCAAGGCGTTCCCAGGCCAGCCGAGTGACATAGTCACTCCAGCGTGTCCTGGGTCTTCCTCTGGGTCTCCTCCCGGATAATACACTGCCAGCGTCTCGGCAGGTGTCTCTCGTACATGTGCGCCGTTACCGACACACGTAAACTCAGATCTGACTACATATATTCCCTGTCATAGCGACAAGCTGCTGTTGCATATAAGAGACGTCCCGTGTCCACCGTCAGCACCTTCCACAAACTGCTGCACCCCCAAACCCCCGTCTCCTCCGGTGACTGATAGCCGTCAAATATCACTCAAACCGAGCACTATCAAGACAGAGTTCGTGCACTATAAACTATGAAACTCTCCCAGCTGCTGTAACGTCACTTCTTTGTTTGCCTGTCCAACTCTGTCAAACTGCTGCGCTCGCTTGCTTCCATTGTTGTAGTGCGCTGTGTTTGCCGCAAATTTGTTTCATACCTGGCAACCCCGGACATCGAACACAACAAAGAGACGGGCCGGGCGGTAAATTTCAAAATAAGAACATTTTGGCTTTTGGTTTTTTGTCAACAAGCAAGTATTTCAACTTAGCATGTTTCCTTAAGAACTGATGATATAGCATATTAATTTTATGATTTAATACAGTGAATATCTCACATATTGTACCTTTAAGAGAATTTACACAGAATAAAGTAGTATTTTATAAGAGAGACTGATAATTATACAGTAAAACACTGTAATATTTAATGGCATATTTTACGGTCTTTTACTGTCACGGTTTAGCAGTTTTTCACTGTAAAATCCACAAACATTTTAAAATATATAATAAAATGCCAACCTTATACATTAAATCAACAGTACAAATATCCTTTTACTGTAATATTAGAAGGTCATACTGTATTTATTACAGTAATATTCTGGAAACCACAGCTGCCAGTTTTGTTTTTTTTACCGCAAAAACGTCAGTTATTTTTTTACATTGTGCACTGATATTAGTACTGTTGATTTCACATATAACGTTGGCGTTCCATTCCATATTTTAAAATGGTGAAAAACAGCCAAACAATGACAGTAAAAGACTGTAAAATATGCCATTAAATATTACAGTGTTTTACTGTATAATTAACACTCTCTAATATAAGATACTACTTTATGCTGTATAAATTATCCTAAAATGGCGTATAAATAAAGGTTCTGAAATATGACTGTGTTTTAACGTATACAGGAAAACTGTGGCACATTTTACGGTCTCTTACTGTCATGGTTTGGCAGTTTTTTCACCGTAAAATCTTTTTAAAATATCGAATAGAACGGCAACCTTATACATCCTTTACCGTAATATTAGAAAAGGTTATACCATATTTAACGGTAAAATTCTGGCAACCACAGCTGCCAGTTTGTTTGTTTTTTACAGTGTACATCCAACAGCAGCATTTCTTCCACTGTGACTACATCTTTGAATGTCCCTGAACTTGTCATTTTGGTTTGTTACAGAAATGCGCTACGTCTTTGAGACCAGCCCAAAACACACAGTCGTCGACAATACAGCCGAGCTTTTTGCACTGATGCTTGATGATGGTTTGCCTCAGGGTGCAGTGGTGAAAGTGAATTTTCGATGTGTTTTCTTTGTCAAAGCAAAGGTTAAATAAAAAAAAAAAACAAAGTCTACAAAAGAAGACTGTTTGAAAAAGTGAGAGGTTTTTAGTTGGCCGAGGTCATCTGTCACTCCTGAATCTTTTATAGCACAGCTGAATGACCTACTGCTCTCACACACACTCACACTGTCCATACACTGACTGGAGATGGGCAGTAAAGACGGGCATACACACACGATAGCCTGCTGTTACCCCCATACACATGAAATCCCTGTCTGGATGGGCAATGAGAGTTCATCACACTCACACACACTCTAACACACACATACGGTATGCACCCAGAGTGAATAGTGCTGGTTTGAAGGGCAGAGGGGCGGGGTTGAGAGGTCACCAGTGTCCAGGTGTGCCTCTCCAATTATCTGCTACCTCTCAAAAGTACACACACACTTGCGAGCACACACAAAAAAACACACTCTCCCAACTCGAATTCCCTTCTCAACCCTCCCCACCACGCAAATGAGGCACGTCCTCGCTCCAGCACCTGGTCTCCCACCGCAGAGAGGAGAGAGGAGAGAGGGAGGCAGGTACAGGAGGAGAAAGATCAATCTGATATCCTGTTTGTATTGTCTCTATCTCCCTCTCTCTTTTATTTCTTCTTTTTGTATTTGAAGTGAGATGGCAACCTGTGAGAGTCGACCTGGTTCTATGAAAATATGAAATCCTTGAGGAACAGGAGGTGGGGAAGGAGGAGGAGGAGGAGGAGGAGGAGGAGGAGGATGGGGGAAGGAGTGGAAAGAGCAGGCGAGATTGAGAAGGAGGGGTCTGAACACGGTGATGGGTTTGTGTGAAGAGGAGAAAAGAGGACAGGTGATGTGAAAAATGTGGACGAGGTAGGTAGAGAGAGAGAGAGAGAGAAGGGGAGGTGATGAGAGGGGGCGGGGGTGAAATTGTTAAACAAACAGAGAAAGTAATAACAGGAGCTGAACGTGAGAACGTGGCGGGGGATGAAAGGAAGTAGAGGAATGGGAGCGGATCAAAGCGAGATGAAATGAAAAGGAAGCTGGGAAAATGAGTTAGAGCCGACAAAACAGGTGAGGAAGCATCCGAAGGGAAGTTTCCATGCACGGGGTCAGAGGTTACCACCACACACACTTCCTGTTGGACTGTAAAAACGCGCTCCTCACTTGGCGCACTCAGTTTCCCGTCTTGTGTTTTTAATGTCAAGTTATCTGTAAATACGTGGATGACACTTTCAGTCGGTTTGTTTGTTTACACCAGCTGCGTGTAGGTTTTTTTCCTCCCCTCACCTGCGACGGTTTGGTCTTTTTGTGATATGCCGCATGCCACAGTGAGAGAAAACACACACAGTGGGGGAGATCAGGCAGTTCACTGCAGCTTTGTTGTCAAGGTTTTGCTCTTTTTGCGCCGCTTGCTGCCCACCTGCTTGGACTAGGTCAGCGGTGTGCTACGTATGTGTTGAGTGTCAGTGTAATTGGTGGAGATGCACCAATATAAACCACTCTCGAGTCACTCAAACACCTTCCATTCTGTCCACATGTTTGTGTTAGTTTATGGATAGTTGGCTAGCTAGCCCTGCGAAAGTTATTCTTCTTTTGTTTTTTACAGTTTTAGGTGCATTACCAGGCCAAGGAGGAGCAAAGAGGGTTGTGGAGACAAACTGTTATAATTTCTGCAGTTCACTGCAGTAGCTTCCATCTTTTCTTAAATTCACATTTATGTCTGATTCTCTGCCCTCTGTATCATCATCCTCTGTCTCTGTATCTCCTCTTTCCTTCTCTCACATGCTGACTCTCTGACACTAAGGCTCTCTGGGCAGAGAAGATGATTTATCTTTGGATGAACTCCCTCAGCTGCTTCGATAATACAATAAAGTCAAATACTAGATAAATGTATCACAGCACATTGTAATACATGTGTTAAATTCTTTACATATATATTAAAGTCAGATTAAAAATACACTCATAACAATATAAGCAGCAACCAAGCAGAGTAATTTGTGATATGACACTTTAAAATTGAATTCTACACACTTTGGGATTTTACAAACTGGTATAACTTTTTCTAATATTACAGTGGAAGGATGTAAGTACTAATGTCACGTTTAAGGTTGGTGTTTCACTCCATATTTTAAAATGTATGTAGATTTTACAGTGAAAAACTGCCAAACAGTGACAGTAAAATATGACATTAAATATAACGGTGTTTTACTGTATAATTAACAGTCTCTAATCTAAAATACTACTTTATTCTAAATTCCCTTAAAATGCCGTGTAAATAAAGGTTTTGAATTATGACTGTGTTCGACAGTATATAGGAAACACAGTCATACATCATGGTTTCATTTCTTCATTTTACGGTCTTTTACTGTCATGGTTTGGCAGTTTTTCATTGTAAAATCTACTAAAATCTTTTTTCTTTTCTTTTTTACAGTGTAGCTAACTGTTGATTGTTGCAATTAAACACCACCACCACCACCACCACCACCACCACCCTCTGAACTGCAGCAGGGCTGACCCCAGTTTGCAAGTAAACTGGAATAATCAAGACAGATATATCTGGCAAAGTGGAAACAAAGTCTGGATCACCTGGATCATCTAAACTTGATATTATACGTGTAAACAGGGTGTTGTTGCCGTGGTGTACTGGTTAGCTGCATTTTGTGCATTCAACGCTAGACTGTGCTATTGCGGCTGGTTATGATGACATACTGGTTGCAGCTCCTTAGTTTATGCAGCGCAAATCAGCAGGTATCGTGCACGGCGGGGCACAGTTCACACAGTTCAATGAAAAATTATTAGCCGGATGAAATATCTGTCTCCTCTTCTGACAAAAGTAGCGCATGAAGCACCTGCAATGAACAACAGAATCACGCAGCACATTATCAGTTATCATATTTGGACTGGAAACTCACACTAAGTAAGACTCCCTTCGCCTTCACTGTTACACCTCCCCACAGGTGGATGTTTGTGTTATAAAAGCTGTGCTTTGACGCACAGTATGTGGGCCTGTGGGCTGTCAGTTTAAGATCCTCCTCAAACTCCTTCTCCCTTTGTGCCATTGGCTGGAGATCTGCAGCCAATCACACACTATTTGGTGGTATATAAAGGCACATTTTGTCCATTTTCTGCTGCACTGTTACACCAGGATTATTAGTGTTGTAAATGCAATGACGTTTGTGTAAAATAAGTCCACATCTACCCTGTAAGTCTTGTCTTAGCTGGTGTTTTATTCTGTTGGATTTTTTACTGTGTTGTAGTTATTTTTTTTAACCTGGACTCTCCCCTGAAGTTCCGTTTAAACCTTCATATTTGGCAATGACAAATCATGTTCCTCTTCTCTCCCCCTACACGGGGTCATGGAGAGCAGGGCAGCCATTATGAATTATGGATGGGGGGACAAAATTTTCCAAATTTGGCCCCTCATACACACTTCCTCCAGCACCACCTAACGATACGCTAATTAGGCTGTACTCACACCAAATCAGGTGTTGTTAGATTAGAGCGGGGTTGTGCTGCAGTGTGTGTGTGTGTGTGTGTGTGTGTGTGTGTAACTGTTGTGAAACGATCAGAAAATAACTTTTATTTCTCTGATTCATCGGCCTTCTTGTTATCGCTGTTCCCTTTCCCACTTCATTCTCTAACTCACTCGACCACCCCTGTTTCTCTCTCTCTCTCTCTCTCTCTCTCTCTCTCTCTCTCTCTCTCTTGGATTAGTTTGTCTGAAAGTTGACATTTCTGCTTTTCGCCTCTGGTCTGCTGCATTTTCTTAAGCATCCCCTACGGCCCCCACGACCACATCCTAAACACTACCTACCCACACTGGCATGGTTAGCAGAGCTAAAAACCACAAGGTACAGTCCAGGGTTTATTTAACATTAATTAGTTGCCAGCTCTCCATTCAGAGGGCTTGACATCACCCAGCCTCACACCAGCTTCACGCCACCAGCCCTTCTCCTCATCCCTGCCTGGCCCTGCAGCTGGCTCCCCGGTGTGCGCTGCTTGGGAGATAGCGTCCTGCTATCCCCTCCGAGTAGTACCAGTCTAAGATTGGAGTAACGGCAGCTGCACTTCAGCAGGGTCTCGTCATAGTGGCCCTTGCGGGCACTCCCGTGCTGGCTCCATCACCGGGGGGCCCCCACGCTCCCCTCTGTGCTCGGCTTCCTTTGCGCTCCATGCTCTGCCTTTTAAGTTCTTGTAGTGCTCCTGCACACCTGACGCTCATTCCTGCCAATCTGTGTGTAGTTCAGGGTCACGGGGGAAAAAAACAAAGCATGCATAGTTTCAAAAACTGACCCTGTCACATACACATATTCAGTGCAATGTCTGATTTGTGTGTGTGCATGTGTGTTCTGCACATCTGTCTGGGTAAGTTTTGACCGCACCATTTACACAATAGCAGCCTCCAACCACAAAGACATAACCAAAGTGTGCTGGCCCTTCTTTGATTACTGGGCACCACATATTCGACTCTTGTGCCTTAACTCCTAAAAATAGAATCCAGAGAGAGTCCCAGTGGATGTTTTCAGTGAATCCTGCTAACACATTAGCATACAAAGTGTTATACTACAGTCCATGCCCTCTCTCTCTCTTTCTCATATATGCGCAGCTGGTAGCTGGTAGCAGGTACGGTGATGCGTGTATGTGTCTTGGTAATGTAGGTGTGATTACAGTGTAAATCAGCCTTCTGAAGTGGAGCGGTCCTTGTCGCTTTAGGTTATTAATAACAGACCTTAATCTTGGTGCCATATGCGTGTGCACATATTTGTCTTTATTTGTCTGCCATCTGCAGTGTTGGTGAGCATGTACTATGTGTGTGTGTGCGTGTGTGTGTGTGTGTGTGTGTGTGTGTGTGTGTGTGTGTGTGTATGACTGGCCCCCCGGATGTGCGTAACATCATTAACGATGGAACCGTCGTCTCAGGTAAGTGAAGTGGTCCATCTCTGTCAGTTTAGCTTCTCACCTGCCTTCCTTCCCCCACCCCCAATTCCCACTGCTACACACACACACACACACACACACACACACAAACAATGCACACAGGTGCACACACATGCAGCACGGCGCACATTCGTACATGAACAGCAATATCCCTGCATGAGAATGTGAGAATGAAGCACAGGAAGCAGGATTAATGAAACGAGATGGAACTATGTGAATGGACAGATGCTGTACTGCCCCGATCTCCAGTTGGTGCTCTGTTCACATTTTAGCTGCAGACTTTAAACTGCACTTCAGCTGCAGACTTCACATCACACACAGCCGTTTATTGCTCAAAGTACTTAAAAGTAGCGTGGATCTTTTAGATATTTTCACAGGCGTCTGTTGAAAATGAAATTGTCAGCTCTCGCTCTTCCACTGCAGTTTTTGGTGGTTAAACTATAAACTGCTCTGTATATGTAGCAGGATTTATCCCTTGGTTACATCAGTGGTGTTGTTGTTGTTGTTGTTGTTGCTGCACTGGTTATAGGTGGCTTTCCATCTATGCATGTCATGTTGTGTAATGTACACAATCTTTGTAACGTTCAGTGCGTAGAGCATACTTACTTACACTTGTGATTCCACCACCTACCAGTTGTTAAATGAGGGATAATTGGCATCGAAGACAAAGCCCTCAGGGTAAAGTTCTTAACGTGAGGTGTAGGCAAAAGATGTGAATAATTTGATGGGAAAAAAAGTAAATAAAAAACAGAGCAGAACTACGACAGGAGATAATGTCATTGTAAATATAAACAGTTTGTGAATGGGTTATTTACTACTGGACCCAAAGATTAATTGTATTTTTTCCATTTGCACTGGAATCCTAGTTATCGTGTATCTCATTTATGTGTTTGTAATTATAAATAAATTAAATATTGTACATCATAATGAATATATTCTGGATTCAGAAACATAGAAAAGCTGTTAGTCTGCTAGCTGAGTTCATCATCATTAGAATATGGGAGATTGTGTCTGCCATTGCTCATAGGAGAAAAAGAAGCAGTAAACACAAACTCAGACTGAAAAGAGCTTTCTGTACAGGATTTTACAATCCTGGCACTTTACTGATGTGAATTATTTTGTTGAAGTCCGTGTAAAGGCAACTCTGAGATTTCTTTCAGAATACATTAAATGTTGGAAAATAGTTGCTGAAAACATGTGAACAGAGAAAACAGTTTTTCCCCAGTTTTCAGTCCAGGATTTTGTGGGTGGTCCTTTAAAGGGTGGCTCGATGACACGCTGAGGCCCCCCTGAGCATGCCACTGCACCCCTAGCAGAGAGATAGAGATGAATTCATCTCGCTCAGAGTGTTTCACAGTTAGTCATGTCATTTTCTGAACTCATCTGACACATTTCAGTCGCTTCAAAATGGCTGCTTGACTGCTCCCACAGTCCTGGAGCTGAGAATACTGTTCATTTTTACCTGATTTTGACACCTAACACCTACTCTCGTGTTCTAACATGTTAAAGACTAGCGTTTGCCTGCCTTTTTGTGTTAATACTCCAAATAAACTCCATCTCTGCATTTCAGGTCCAAACACAAAGCCATAACGTAACAGCAGACAATGCACTGGACACTGATCAATCATAGCGTAGGTGAATGGACAGAAAGGACCTCCACCTGACATCAGCACCAACATCATCATTGCTCTTTTGCTTTGCCATGCCTTCAGTTTAGTGCAGATGAGTGATCCATGCTCAGGTACTCGTCACAGAACCTTTTTTTAATCAGCTTCTTATTTCACCGATGGCAGATGCCATACAAGGTGCCAAACGCTCATCAGAATGAACTCATCCCATTCATACAAATTGAAACACCGATGGTGCAGCCTTCGGGAACAATTTGGGGTTCAGTATCTTGCCCAAGGACACTTCAACATGCAGACTGGAGAAGTCGGGGATCAAACCACCGATCTTCTTATTAGTGGACGTCACGCTCTGCCTCTTGAACCACAGCCGCCCAAGGTACTTGAGAGATTTCTGTATTTGTGTTTTTGTCTGTTTTGGGATGTTTGTCAGAACAATTCAGTTTTATTTATACAGCACTAAATCAGAACAGAAGTTATCTCATGACACTTTTATATAGAGCAGGTCTAGACTCTACTCTTTATAGTTTAATTTACAGAGACCCAACAGTTCCCACCATGAGCAAGCACTTGGTGACAGTGGCAAGGAAAAACTTCCTTTAAGAGGCAGAAACCTCGAGCAGATCGTGGTGGATGGACATCTGCCATTGAGTTTAAAGAAGAAGAGGAGGAAGGCAGATATATATATAGTATATATAGTCAGTCTTCCATTATAACACGCCACACAGGATAAAACAAGTGACTACTACACCTAACAATCATTACATGTCTGTCAGATCTTACCAATATTGCGTCAACATTTTGCATTTTGTTCATGGACCGAACACCTCTTGTAAACAGCAGAATTACAAGGTAAGCTACCAGGAATATGCACTTGCAAGCAGTGGATTGCCAGAAAATGTTGCAAAAGTTGAGCCAGATGCAGATGAATCTTTGACACTATTGTTGGTGTGAAGCATTGCGCTTTAATGTAATATATCTTACAGATCATTTCATGGATTTATGACCATGAAAGTAGTCAATTCTCAAATTAAATGTGATGATACTGCATTCTGCTATAAATTGCTTATAGTAACTTAGCTGGCACGAGTCTGAAACAGATGGTTTCAACTAAATGAAATCTTCACTGGAGTCTCTCACCAAAGAAACTTAAAGATATAACTGTCCAATAATCATTTTCAACATTAATGAACTATTTTTGAAATGTCAGCATCATTAATAAATCCCTCATTATATATTCCACTCTGTGAACTGTTTACATGTCCTGCAGTAGACACGTATAGAAGGAGTTAGGTCATAAATTCTTAATGTGTAAGGAGAAACCAGACAGCTACAACACACACAGACACACACACACCGCAGAGCTCTGTAGGTCTTTACTTAATGAGCTTCAAATGCAGTTCTCCCCTACTGCGCTGAATAGAGAGAGAAAGATGGACGCATTAGAGAGGAGATGAGGGAGGAGGAGAGCAAAACAGAGAGGGAGGGAGGGAGAGGTGGAGACGGAGTGAGAGAAGAGGTGTGGATGAGGAAAATGGATGAAGAGATGAGGAGAGACAAAGTGGGAAGGAGAGGGGGGAACGTGATGTCTGAAGTGTCTGGATGAGTTATCGCCGTATTTATGTTTGTTGGTCTTTATGTTGTGTTATTGTGAGTGGTTAAAAGGATTTTTTTCTCTCCTCTGTGGGATTTGAACTTAAATCTGGATCTGAAGGGAAGTACACAGTGTACTATAGTAGCTGTCATTGTTTGGGATTTCACATCTGGCTTCACAGACTGACAATAATCCAGGTGTAAATGTACGACAGCACAACTGAATCCTTGTTTAATTCTTATTTTAGAGCAGTTTAAAGGGGAAGTGTGTCAGTCTTTCTATCTATATATATATATGTGTGTAAATGCAGGAACAATCTTCTGAGCCGCAGCTCAGTCTGAGCCTGGTGACACTTCACGTGTAAAACATTTTAACTCAACTTTAAGTGAGTGATTCCCAAAGAGTTTCTTCAGTATAGTCTGTAAGTCACCCGCCGTTTGTCTCCTCACTTAATAAAAGCTAAAAGTCTTTCCGTCAATTACCAACCTGCCACTGCAACAGCGGCGCGACGAAACTTAAATAGCACATCCTGTGTTAAAATGTCTTTCCATTGACATATGTTGGAACATAACACTCCCGCTGATTTGTCAAGACTGTTGGCGGCGACTTTTAGTAAAATATCACACACGCCCGGCAAAAACAGTTACAGTGGCTGAAAAGTGTCAAACATAAAAGATGTCGTACAGAGATGTGTATATCGTGCTCACAGGTGACTTAACAAATATTTATTTTATTTAAGAAAATGACGAATAACTTTCAAATGACACTTGAACTGGCCACGGTTGCAATAAATTCATATTATCTTGTTTCTTCGAGACGTTTTATTCTTCGTTATTTTGTCATAATAGAGTTGGTTCATTATCTTCTCATAACTGTAAATATCTTATGTCAAGGAAACAAAAACAATTTTTGTTTTCTTGACATAACACCATGATTATCTCGTGAATGCATGAAGATAAAGATAATCATTATGTCTTTATCACAAGAAAATGATGTGGTGTTTTGTTTTTTTGGTTATTCTAAAGACAACTCAATGAAAAGATTCAAATAAAAACCAAACAACGAAGTGAACTGACGGACTCGATGGTGATCTTTCCTCCATTCATATGCGACACTATGAATGCAAAACTATATTAATTATTTCATTATACTGTACATGTTTGATAGATGGTATCAGTGCAGAATTTGGGTCATTTTTATGGAGGCCTACAGAGGACACGATGAAAAATCAATGATAAAATATGTAAAATTGTGAAATAAAACTCACTATTATGAAGTGTGATTGGCTGTGCACTGATTCAGACCAAAGCAACAGCCAATCACATGATCTGAAGGATCTGTTCTGTTTGTCTTGATTGGCTTAAACGTCCGTACTTCTTTAATGATTCTAGTGAATTTATCTATTTGTTTTAATTACACTCGTGTGCTCGAACATTAATTGTAGATAATACTCAAATGGCGGTTCCGTGTGTTTCTTGTTCTGCCTCTTTCCTTTTGACGTCCTTCATCTGAATGCTGCACTTGTGTGTGAAAAGCACATGAGCACAGCGTGGCAGCCTTGACATGCAAACACAGTTAGAGTGTGTCACTGCCTTTGTCTTTCTTCTATCTGTTTTCTTTCCCTTCCTATGGCCCTGCACGCTCCAACAGACAAACACACGCATACATATATATTTACGACCCCTCTGTCCCATGTTCTCTGTGCTGGTTCTGACTCCGGCGCCAATTACCCGGTGGCTACAGCTGCAGGGCCCTAAATGGGTTGTAGCACCGAACAGGCATGTCCGCAATGGATCGCCCAGTGGGAGGGAAGGAAGAGGAGAAGGAGAGAGAAAGAGAGGGAGGGAAACATAGAGGAGAATGTTGAGTTAGAGTGTGGATAAAGCAAAAGGATGAATAGTAGGAAGGGTTAGGCCGAAAAAGAGGAGGAGGTCCAGGGGAATATTCAGAACCTTGGAGGAAGAGGATGAGGAGAAAGAGGAAGGAACTGAGGTGGCTTGGATGACGTGTGTTAACATGTCAATGGCGGTCTTCCTCTCAGGTGTCCAATATCTTTTTCTTCTCATCCCACAGTTGCACATGATTAATCTCTCCGCATTTTTATGTCATATCTTCACCCTTCTGCATGTTTTTTCTCCTGTCTCCCGCTCTAATACCTCTTTTCTCGTCCCTTCCCTCTTGTCTCTTTTCAGTTTGTGCGGAGGAAAAGGATAAGAAGAAGAGGAGGAGGAGGAGACAGAGGAGAAGGAAAGCAAGCAGAATAAAAGGCCAGGAGTGGGTGAGAATGAAAAGGAGCTGTCATTTCCTACACAGCTTAAGAAATGATCTTAGTGAGCCTAATGCAAGATACAATTTGTGTGATTTATACTACATAGAAATAAAAGCAAATTTGCATTATTGGTCTATTTTTGCATCCAGAAACAAAAATGCAACATCAATGGAATGACATCCTGAAAAAAACTGCTGCTGGATACGTTCAGTCCTAATAATCTTAATAAAATTGTAGCAATAGATGAAGTCAAAATGACTTCTATCTTTAATATTATGTTTTGCTCATGAATTGGCACAATTCAGCACAATTAGAAGAAGAGCAGCTGTCCTGAGGATTTCTGTTGGTTTCATTGAGAATTTGATTTTGGATTCAAAAAACTGCAGGTGAATAATACAAATAAAATAAACTGTAAAATATAGATATAATTACGATATCGTAACATCATGCCATGTGGTTACTTTTACCCTAACCCCCCATTTAATATTAAAAAGCGGTATCAACACTATAATCTAGTTATAAGCAGATCTTTATGTGTTTATTACTGTATTTGTCAACAATTATAACTCATTAAAGAATTAATAATGAATGAACTGGGTAACGTAACTGTAATTGTTGATTGGTCAATTATGGCATTGTTATTTCATAGGGGACTGCTGCTATGGATGCACTTCTTATGATTATAGACTCTGGGGGACCACAGTGACTGCAATACAATAATTTTTACACAAATATTTTTTATTAAATTATCGAGTTCCTAACTTAACTCAATATATGTGATAACGTACAGCAAGCGGATCATTATTGCAAAATAAACCCACAGCAATGAACGGCTCATTGGCTCATTGTGTGTTGTACCTTCAATGAGGTATTATTAAACAAATTATAATATAGTTTGTAATAAAGCAGTTTAAAATTCTTAACCTAAGATTCAATAAAATTCTTCTTCTCCTTGATCTTCATCATGAAAGCAGCTTGGTTGTCATGAAAAGTGCAAAAGATTATTTCGAAATAAATCAAGCAAATACTTAAAAAGCATACGTTAAATAAATATCATTGATATAATAAATAAGTGAAAATGCATACTTTATCTTTAATATAAATGTAAAATATAAAGACACCTATGACTATACTCATTCTATACTGTTGGTCAAGCTTAAATATGTTTTATTAAAAGAGTTTTAGTCTTTGACAAATAATAAATACATCTTCATATCTCCATATAACATTATAGTTTGTTATAAAACATTCATTAATTAATATACACTTCTAATGAATGTGAAACATCCGTATGTTGCAGTTAAACCAGACGTGTACCAGCATGTATCATGACACACACGTAACATTTCATATCAAAATTACAATTTCATTCATTACACTACACTAGAGATCCTTTAACATTTCATACTTATTTTTTTTTTTTACTATAAAAAGCATCAAATGAACTAAATGGCTGTCAATAAATGAGATATATTCACACCTGTCAGACTCACAGGTTTACAGTACGCATAACCAGGAGGCTGAAAGATCCGGGAACTCATTATTCACATTAACATGAAGTGATGTAGCATCCAGTGCGTCTGTGAGCTCTTTCTATCTAACCCTGACAGTCAACATTTTCTGCTTTACCACCTGCCATGTCTTGTAAACTGAGGCGTGTTAAATGCTGTGGTGATCTGTCACATCTTTTATTGTCTTTATCCTTCAATCGCGTTTTTATTCTAAACCCTGTCTCCGAACCAAATTTCTTTTACACGGGCAATAAAGAGGAGAATTTACTCAATGGCCTTAATAGAAACTAGAGTGTGTGTGTGTGTGTGTGTGTGTGTGTGTGTGTGTGTGTGTGTGGAAAGGTATTTTTCTGCCCACTTCTACACACAGAACAATAGTATAGAAATATTAGACCTAAGGTGATATTAAAGACTACACAGCAGTATTGGATCAGGGTGTAATAACTATAATAAATAAATAATAAATGTAATATTTTTTTCTACTGATAGATCTCTCTCTGTGCAAGTAAACACACAAGGCAGTACAATGCAGCATAGATTATACATTAAATGACATTAAAGAGGACATAATGTATCATTATAATCGCATAATGACAGATATTATCGTCGCCTAATGGTGGAGAAGGATCAGGAACACCTGAGACCGTGTTGATTTTTTACTCCAATAAACGTGGAGCGCAAAAGAAACACCTCAGACGTCTGCTGTCGTTAGTTTAGATAAGATACCTAAATAACAGATGCATGTGACTAACATTAACCTCAACATCAACAACTGACATGGTGGTAAATCTTACAGAAAAGTCTGACATGTAAACAAACACATGCATTAACAGTACATCACATGACTACTTGTATGAAGGAGAGCTTTAAGTCATGAACCGACAGACCCCTCAGCTTTACGGTGCCTTTTTAGAGTCTTTCAGCTTGTTGTTTTGATTTTCCATCCCACAACTTTACTGTTTTTTTCCCACCGCTCCCTCAGTGTCGTTCTCAGCTGTAGCAGGCAGCTGTTTTCAGCAGAAAAGCTTTAAAAACACACTCCACACACACACACACAGAGTTAGCGACTTGCTGGTGAACATACTGGAGCATTTAGCAGCTAAAAGAGCCAAATATTTCCCTCAGGAGTTGGTGTAGAGAAACACACAGCTAAAAGGAGAGTGAATATTGGATTTACATTCATAAACATGACGCCAAATGAATGCTAACACTTCTTCATATCTGCTGGATGTGATATAAATCATTGTTTGCTAACAAGTTTGCCATATCAACAAGGGTGCACTGTAAAAAAATAAATAAATAAATAAAATAAAATAATCGGAAAAAGACAGGCAAGAAAAGGCAGCACCGGCTGCCAGACAAAACCCACAAAAGTCAAAGTTTTGCAGAGAAACAATGTTATTTTACACATTTTCCCTGAATCAAACACCTTCAATAAAGTAGGGGTACATATTTAATTACAGATCATTATTGTCATTTTACGTTGACTTTTTTGTAATTTAAGAAAGCAGAAAATATATTTTTCTGTACAGAAATGAGAGACAATTTGTTATTATTGGCATAATACTTCAAATTACAGTTTGGTTGTTGATTTAAGGATAATGTCTGTAAGTTTACAGAGTTTTGTATACAATTTTTTTTTTAAAAACAGAAAACAACTGTAAAAAATTTAAGAATATTTTCCAGTGTACAGAGTTTGAACGTAAAGGTACGCATTTATGAAACATCAATAAGATTTACTTTAAATTTTATTGTCATTATTTTCTGTACAAAAATGGGAAATTTGTCATTGTTGGCATAATACGTAGGAGTACATATATTTGTTGTAAATTTACAGTTAAAATGTTATCTTCCATTAATTTACGATTTTTTTCTACAGTGTTTACATACATTTAAGAAAGCATTAGTGCAACAATAAGTGCTATGACAATTCTTGAAGGGGTAGCTTTCTCATGTCCAGTTGTAGTGCTAGGAGAGAAGGTACTCTCTGAAGAGCTGGGTCTTCAGGAGTTTTTTAAAGGTAGAGAGGGACGCCCCTGCTCTGGTAGGAACTGGTAGTGCGTTCCACCACATCTTGTTTCCGCTGCCCCCAAGTGGCCAAAAAAATAGTACAGGTAAAAAAATAAAAAAACCTCTAAACTCTCTAAACTAATAGTCTGTACTAAGCCCCCTGTGCTAGACAATATTGTGGCCATACTTCACTATTTGATTCAATGAACAAAACATTAGAGATACTTTCCTGATATTGAGCTGTAGCCCCTCACATCCCGTTTTTACCAAAGTCCCAGTGTAACTCATTGTGTCTCTCTATTTACACATCAGCCTGTTAATTAGTTCAGATGCAGTCACAAAAATAAAATTTTAAAAATTCAGCGAGGGACTGAAGCTTCCATCTGGATTTAGCTCATCAAAGGTGAAAGGGTGTGATCACAGCTTTCTTTGTTTTGTCTCAGTCATTCTGCATGAAGATTCACATCAGTTTACAGGTTCGTGCTGCGTTATTACAGATCAACCAAAGAGCTGTAAACACGAGGTCACGTGACAGGTAGCTCATCCTGCACCATCAGCGCTGGTAAGCATTAGTCTATCTTCTCTTGTTGTCTCCACCAGACATACTGTTTTTGACTCTAGACAGAAAAATGCTTGTAAATCTTTCTGTCCTCTCACCCACCGCTGAACCAGTGTGTGTGTGTGTGTGTGTGTGTGTGTGTGTTTTTCCACGTCTCCATATTTTCAGCATGAATCTCTTGTGTTCGTCTTTAGCACGTGTGGGCGGGTGTCTGTCTTTGTGTGTGTCTGTGTGTGGGTAAGAGACTGTTTGGGTGTGTGTCCAACACCAGTCGCACATTCTGCATCACCATTCATCTCAATTTAACAGTGCTCAATGTGTGACTCGCCGCTGTGCATGTGCATGTGTGTGTGTGTGTGTGTGTGTGTGTGTGTGTGTGTGTTTGCGGCCATCAGAGCCTGTAGATGTATAAATCATTGGTCGAGATTACGGCTGTTTTATTATTCATGATGCAGGCCTTTTATTGCCAGTGATATTTATCTCTTTCCTATCTCCCATGACCTGCAAGAGAAAGAGGGAAGGAGGGAGGAGAAAAAAGAGGGAGGAGGGAAAAAGTCAGTGTGTTCCTGCATTTGGAGGGGGTGGGAGGCTTTAGCTGAGCTGTACATAAATAAATTTGTTAAGTGGGCGGGTGTGGTTGAGTATTTGTGTGTGAGCGTGTGTGTTTCTTTGTGAGTGTTACCTTCGATTCTCCCAGCACGAGGCCCAGAAACCACATGCAGCAGTCTCGCCTGACACATTTCGCTTTTCCCTCTCTTTCACTTTTCTTCCTCGTCACATACGTGTCTTCTGCTTGTTTCTTTTTGTCACTTGTGCTGTATTGTTGTCTGTCTTAGCTATCTTCGGAAAAAGTTATATATTTCAGTTAATGCATGAAAGGACCAGTGTGTTTGTCATCTTGTCCTTGTTCCAAGGGTGAAGAAGAAACTATGACGGCCGAGAAATGCTCAGAAAATATGCGAAAGGCTTGATCTGAAGCCAGTGTTTAGTTTGTCTGTTTTAGGCTACCATAGAGCCGGTGATTCAACATGGCGGACTCCGTGGAAGAGGACCAACAGCGGTTCTACTCTCTCTCAAAAATATGCCATATTCTGTCAGTAGAGGCCCCTCATCTTAGGCAGTTTATGTATTTATATGTATTTTCCATCATCTGCTGTGATACTCATTCCTTCATAATCCTTTTATAATATCGTAATGTTGATCCTGTTTCCATCCTTTCTTTGCAGCACTGAGAAGGTCCACTTCAATTTGATTTTATTCCAATGTTGTAGATGATAGATTGATGTTTCACCGTGATAGTTGTTCATTCTGTTGCTCAGTCCATTCAAATCATTTTGGTCCAGTGCCAGACGCTTGTCGTTTGACAAGAATGTCGATACCGGACGACTCCGCAAAAACTCTGAGTTATGCTCGATGACAACAGAGTAATAATTCTTGTTTTCTGCAGCATCTGTGCATGGCAACTACGATATGGTCAAAGTCAGGGAAGCAATAAACATATAGTTTTTGGTGTGGTTGAGGTTAGGCGACTTAAAAACTAAAGTTAGGGACAGATAGTCATGATCAAGGTTAATAAACATGCATGTCCGATTTGCAAGTTTGTGAGAACAACAGAACTCCAGACTTCTGCATGAAAGTCAGAAGTGCTTCATGCCCATGCATCACCCCGATCTCCACACTCGACATACCTTTTGCCTTGTTAAATATAGAGCACACATGAATCACACGTGAATCACATTCTGGCTCTGTTGTGACTGCCGGACCACCGGATGCATGAATTACTGTATTAATCCCTTTAAGAGAATATTTTTTTTTTATCCTATTGTTACACGCAAGCACACAGAGTAGACATAAGGATGAGGTAAGTCTGGCGGAAGGAGCCGCAACTGCAAATAGCACTGGCATGAGTGAGTCAGGTTACAATAGACCTCTTTCCCCGCACATGCTTTTACTCGTCATAGTGAGAAATGCGCATGTGTTATTAATAATGTTAATGGTGGCACCAATGATCCCTGAAAGAGAGGCAATTAAAAGGAATTCAGATGTCATTCATTGTATGGCATTGTATGATTCGTGTCAATAGCTGTGCTGCACACTCGCCTAAATATGATTGGAAGTGATTGGCCATTTTATGAAACATGAAAGACACAACTGAAGCCAGTCAGAAGCTCACCTTCAGTCAGTGTTGCAGTAAAGACCAACTGAACCAAGACCAAGTTTTGACCAAGACCATAGTGTATCAAGACTGAGACAAGACCAAGACTTTGAGGGGTTGAGACCAAATCGAGACCAAGACCAGACTGTATATATATCGCCTACTTAGGTAGTGTTCTTATGGACGCTGTTTTACCGATAGACTCTTTCCAGTTAAGGAAATGGTGTCACCTCTCAGACAGTGAACAAATAAATCAGGCAATTAAGAGAAATCCTGACCAGTCATGGTCATTTCTGCATTTATTTTCACATTTCTGATGCAGCTAATTAATAAATATTGATCAGACAGACCGACAGACTGTAAACTGTAAAGGAGAACAATGCTACATCTTGTAGTTCTCTATTTCCAAACACAGCGCATCAGTGTTTCTATCGGCCTGCCGAGCGCATCCGCTTTGAACAAAAGTGAACTCTGATCTGCGAATCTTCCGGAACCGATTGGAGATTTGTCCATCAGAGTACAGCCAGAAGGTATCTGTTACCACATCGATCATGAATGAGCTCTTCAATATGCTGGTAAGACCTATAAAATGGTCAGCAAAACTATACTGGAAATGTGGCTGCTGAAACGCAAACTGCTTCTGAAAGGATCTCGTGGACGGTTGCACCGCAACAGTTGACGTGAGGGTTGAAGTTGCCATAGTCTCCTTATAGCTTGATTTACATACAAATAAATAATGTCTGCTTCCTCTGGTCTCTCTTTAGTGTTCTTCTCTTGGGTTCTAATTGCTTTTTCATTCATTTTATTATTAATAAAGGTCTAATCCTGCCTTACAGGCGTGTGTCTACTTGCGTCTTCCTTTGGATATTCAAACTATCACTTCGAAATTGAACTGGCATGGACTCTTCCGGGTTTTCATTTCATGTAGTGAGACCATTTTAACTAAGTGGTCCCCAAGATACTGTAGTAGTAGTGTGTCTCTCTCCATCGCTATCAAACACACACACACACACACACACACACACACACACACACACACAGTCATGTGGAACTAAAGAGGAGCATGTGTCGCAGGTCAACCTCCCTTTCACCTCACAGGTGGCAGTCACAGCTGTTCACACACACACACACACACACACGCACACATCTGTAGCTGCAGTATGGAGCCCCCTGGTGAAGCACTGACACAGTTTTCACTACATTTCACCGCCAGTCCTGTTTTTACATTTCGACTTTTTGATATTTGCACTGACACGACGACTTAACCTGAATGTCACATTGATTTTGTTGGAAAATTATTTGAATGTATTTTGAAATATGATGAATTCATACAGTTTCCTGCCGTTATTTGTCTACCTGTCCAGAGAAAAAGTGTCCCGTACTCTGCACCGGCAGGATTTCAGCAACATACTGGAAACATTACAGTAAAACTAAGCAGTACAGTACAGTCTAGCTGTGGATATTGCTGTCACCTCTGTCTCTGTCTCCTTCCCCCCCTCTTGCCTCCCTCCCTTTCTCTCCACATAATACAACAGAATGAACTTTAATAAAGACAATATTCCTTTGCTGTGTGCGTCTGGACCTCAAATAATGAAAAATATTGATTTGAAACATCTTTAAGTCGATATTACTCTCTGTCATCAGGGAGCACGGACAGAGTCAGAGAGCTCAGAGCTGAGTTACCATTCTGAAGCTTACAGCACCATCTAGTGGCTGCTGGTGATGACGAAAGGTGGGAAACAGGGTTTGGAGCAACAACTGGCTTGTGTCTTACAGATTAGAATAATGTGTATGTATAAAAAATGATTTTTTTTTTAACTTAAAGGTCCGGTGTGTCAGATTTAGGTGGTTCTGTTTGGAGAACACGTCAGAAATTGAATATAATATTCATAACTATGTTTTCTCTAGTGTATGATCACCTGAAAATAAGACCTCAGAATCTACAGACGCTGCAGGTGCTCTTTCATGGAGTCCACCATGTTCCTACAGTGGCATAGAGCGGACAAACGGTGGCTCAAGACAGGGACTTTCATATTTTTCATGAGTTTTGTGGCCACCATAGTTTCTCCATCACACTGGGAAGGAGAGGGCGAGGCAAGGGAGTTGTAATCAGCAACTACACCACGAATAACCTCCAAATATGTAACACTGATCCTTTAATTGGCTTAAAAATATTAAACCTGAATCTCCCATGAAGAAATTAAGCTGAGTCTAATGTAAATGTAGCTGTTATAGAAGAGAACATGTTGAACTCACTCAAAGGGTGATTTATTTGTTCACTGTCTGGGATGTGACACCATTTCCTTAACTGGAAAGAGTCTATCGGTAAAACAGCGTCCAAAAGAACACTACCTAAGTAGGCGATATATATACAGTCTGGTCTTGGTCTTGATTTGGTCTCAACCCTTCAAAGTCTTGGTCTTGTCTCAGTCTTGATACACTATGGTCTTGGTCAAAACTTGGTCTTGGTTCAGTTGGTCTAGATTATCAAGACATAGTTAGAAACGTGGGCGAGATAAGAAGCTTTAGTCATAATTCAGAGTCACCTGGCTGCTGGTACTTTCAGGTCCTGAGCTGTAGTGATGTATGTCACAGCTTCCTGTAGGTGATGTCACAGTTAGTGTCTCACAGAGATGCAAAATGTTCTTCAGTCTTTTAGTGCAATAATATACTGTAATATGAAATATTACTGACAGCAGATCACCAAAAATCAAAAATGTTGTCGAAACAATAAAACATTATTAAAGCTGGAGTCAGTCATGCTGGAGATCATTGGTGAGCCTCATTCACAGGTCATTACATACAGACGCTTTGGGTGGTTGTGCATGTAAATGGAAAATACGCCATAACAGGTGGCGTCCGTGCTCCCGAGTCGTCAAATACCAACACTTTGGGATGAGGTCTCGAAGTTAGTTAATTGTTGAATCTCATTCCAAGCACAAATGCCATCTGTTGCGTTGTGTGGCTCGTGCAGAGACACTTTTGCTTCCCATATATGTCGATAGTTGACAAGCAAGGAGCGAGAAACTATCTATCTCCGATTTGGCTGACCGCACCTTTGAGTTGGCACAACCCATTTCGCCTGAAAAGCATAAAGAATTTAAGAGTTCACCCCAATTTTAACATAATCTGCTTAATGGAATAATAATTTTTACAATAGCCCCCATGTGTCCATAAAAGATGGATGTCAGTCAAACTAGAATGACTCATTTTTCTTACCTGATAACTTTTGTGCAATCCTTTAAGACATTCACCCCAAGATGTCCAAGAGAGTGACAACAAATAATGGCATGGCAACACGTAGCAGAAGAGATATCAAAGCTCAAAGCTTGCAGAGGCTTCCATCCTCCGTGTTTGGTGTTGTTAACCTTCTTGCACCTCATCATTGTTTCATTCATGACACAGTTAGATTTTTAGCCAGCAGGCTAAGAGGTTTCCATGGCCCAACACTTGGTAAGAGTGATGGTAAGGGTGGAAAAAGGTGGGTGAAACTTAGTAAGTGTCGGCCTACTGTAAGTGTAGGTGCAGTGTCGGCGTAGTGACGATGAGATCTGACTGTACTCAGTGGAGGATGTGGTTTTACAAAAGAATAAATACATTTTTCTATCGGGCCTTTCGTGATATTGTGTGTACATGAGTGAATAAAACATGTGGGATGGCACTGAACATCCTGACAACTTCTTCACTCAAACTCCCACCGTTTCCTTTAAAGTCAAGCTTTGTAACTCTTGAAAAGGAAAAGAGAAATAACACATTTTTTCTTCTTACAAATCAAAAGTAAACAATAACCCACCCTTTCTCACTTCAGTACGCTCCGGAGTTTTGCTACCACAGCTTTACTTGGTCTGGTACGACCAGTAGCTTTGTGAAACTTGAGACAACTGACATTACTGAGTCATTTTGTTGACTTTCTACTTCTTCATCTGCACACTACAGTCTGGCGTTTACTATTATACCATAATTGTCACATACCAAAGTATTCTGTTCCGGTAAAATTGTGCCGAGTTATTGAATTTTAAAAGTGTCTGCTACTAGGGATACTTTTAAAATTTAAAAACATGTTAAATAAGTGATGAGTCCTGAATAACAGATAAATATATTTGGGAATGCTGTGAAGTTTACAGCAGAATTGTTTTGCTGTGTCTTCTGAATTTAAGACTTGAAACTGGCACGGAGAAAGCATCACTAACGCACTCAGTTTATACACTGAGTTCAGTGTATTAACACAGAGGTTCCCACTTGGGATCTGGGTCCCTGAAGACAAAAAAGTCAAAATTAGATTTGCACATCATGTTAACTAAAATCATAACACACTTAGCTGATAATTTAGAGAAAGATTTGCATAAAAACTATTAAAAAAACATTTTAATGGCCCTTCTCATGACTTGCCACACCTCTGTGACCTGTATGATTAGTTTCATCGGGTCAGCGAGCTCATCCTTATTTTTCCTGCATTCAGAGCATCACTATTTTATGGATGAAACATGTCTGACAAACATGAAAGTGCCGGTGGCTCCCCAAAAAATAAACTATATGATTATATCTCGAGAGTTACCTTAAGTTTTTTATTTTAATCATGCATAGGTCAAGACAGGTCATGGCAGGACTGTAGTGGCTGAACAGGAAGACGTTTTGATTGTTATTGCTACTGTCTAGAGCCAAATGAACACTGTTCAGTGTAATTCCATGAAGAAATTGAACTGACAAAATGTTTATTTTCTTTTACGGATATGATTTTTAACAGTGCTAAGGTCAACTGTAAAAACTGACAGATTATTTGCTATTTTGCAGTACAAAGTAAGATCCAGTTCGGTTGGTCCTACTGACAAATTGACTGAACATATGTATAGAAACCAGGGATGGAAGCATTTATATGTATATATATATATATATACGTATATATATGCATTGAAAACTACTCACTGATTAAGTAATTTTTTGGTAGTTGTACTTTTCTCAGTATTTTTTACATACGGAAATTTACTTTTATTTTACTTTATTGTTAAACTATGTTTAAAATCATAATTCGAGGGGTGTTGTTTAGCTCAGTTGGTAGAGCATCCACCACATGTACAAAGGCTCAGTCCTTGACGCAGCTGCCCAGGGTTCGAATCCGACCCTGACTCTTTGCTGCATGTCATTCCCCATCTCTCTCTCTCCCCACATTCCTGTCACTCTTCAGCTGTCTCTGTCAAATAAAGCTTGAAAAAGGCAAAAAAAAAAAAAAAATCATAATTCGTCACTGAGTAGGCCTACAATTTGAATTATATCCAAACCTTTCATTTGCATTTTTGTTTTTTGCACGTAAGAGTGTGAATCTGGCAAAATAATAATAAAACGACATGAAAAATAAACACAGGTTTGAAGAGGCGACTGCACTGAGGAGTTGAAGCAAGAGTTGGAAATCAGATAGAGACAGACGGGCTGTGTGTTTGCGGTGCATTGGGAGAAATTTATATGAATTTTATGTGCAAAAACATTTTAGTAGCTTTTAACAAACACTCCGTCTTTATTTTCCATGTGGATTTCTCCTTTCCACTGAAAGCCTGTTATTGATAATGCATTAAACATCCACAGTTCAACTCGTACTCTGAGTGATTTTTGAGAAGAATCAGTAGTAGTAGTACTTGTAGGTGACTAAGTTTCAGTAATGTTTTCAGTAGTCTTTGCACCGCTGAAAGAAACCATTAACAACGTCAGATACCGTGCTTGCAACACTTTGCAACACAAAGCTGTTTCACTTTTCCATCATCATAAACTCTTTTTGCCATGCCATCATTCGAACTGCTTAATTTCAGCTTCATGTTTGCTTACTTATTCAGAGTGCATATTGTCTGATGACGACAATTTATCATTCTTGCTTGTCAAAACAAAAACAGGATGACTCCAGAGGAGGGAAAACATTTATATGAAACTGCCACGCTAGCATCTTTAAATCTGTACAGAATTAATGCCCATTTCTGGCAGCAGTACTATATTACTATACAAAGTTCCATCACTCATGATGTTCATTTCCCAAACATGTCATTAACCACATGGTTACTTATCATCTCACTTTTACACACTCACAAAGGTGAAGGATCTATAAATACTTTCAACTGACGTATTACTGAAACAGATGCAGTACACGTTCATTTATGTCATGGGAAATACATGTAAATGCATAGACACCCTTGAAGGCCTGTGTGCAATATTTAGAGGGCTCTATTTACAGAATGTGGCTGTAATAGTTAATCAGTGTATAATCACCTGGAGATAAGAATTAAGAAGTTATGTTTTTGTTACCTTACAATGAGGCCGTTTATGTTTTTACAGTAGCCCAGATGCCAGGAAATCAGGGATACTTTACCCAGTGTTGTGGAGAAATTGCTGAAGTCAAAGGTCAATGGTGAGGTCAGGAGGGAAGAAAGTGTTCAGGAGCCTCTGATGTCTTATGCTGTAATATTTATTGACGCTTGGCCAAGGAGAATTAGAGACACTCTCAGAGTACATCAGAAGTGTCTGAGTCGGTCTCACATTCTGCCCAACTCATCCTGGTGGATAGACTTTAAACCCAAAGATAACACCACAAATACTATACGCCCAGAATTAGCCAAAGAGAATGTTTTTACCCATGCAGGTGTTATCGTCAGCATATTCTAGTCTGGAGACACAGATGTCTGTTAACGCAGATTGGAACGTCAACAGCCAGCTATCTATTATGTCTAGGAAGGCAGTAATAGGTCTCTTCGACCCTGGCCACCACAGTGTTGAGATAGACTGACACCTGCTGTTCCCAACCAAAGCCAAACAATTAATACTGCTGAGGACCTCAAGGCCCACACGTGACGTTGATGTGGCAGAATAAGATATATTTGCCCACATGAATTGTGACCTTTCAAATCTTACCAACCCGAATCTAAATTCTGAAACTTGAACTTTTGAACTTCAACTTGAGCTTTTCACCGATCACATACAGTCATATTGGACATATTGGTCATACGGAAAACCTTTATTTATACAGCATTTTAAAGGTCCAGTGTGTAGGATTTAGTGGCACCTAGCAGTGAAGAAAGTAATGAATATCCACGGCTCACCCTTTCCTTTAAAGCATGTAGTAAAAACTCTGGCTGCCAAAGTCACATTAAAAGCAAAAGGCCATATCTTGATCAGTGTTTAGTTTGTCTGTTCTGGGCTACTGTAGAAAAATGGCGGTTCAAGATGGCGGACTCCGTGGAAGAGGACACGCTCTCACTGTAGATATAAAGGACTTATTTTAAGACAACGAAAACATAATGATTCTTATTTTCAGGTGTTTATACACTAATGAAAACATACTGATGAATATTGTATTCCATTGCTGCCTATACAGCATTCATACAGCAAAACAGTGTTTCTTTTGATAGAAAAAAAACTTGTATTTATATAGTAAAATATGGAATAAAACACCAACCTTGAAATCAACAGTAATTATATGCAATTACCATAATAGAAGAAAAAGTTATGCTGTATTTATCACGGTAAATAAAAAGTTTTTGCAATGTAGGTATCGGTGTGTGTGTCCATATCTGTGCGCTAACTAAATTAATTATTAACTACGTAATGTTGGTGTAAGAGGTGTGTGTTTATGTGTGCAGAAGTGTGTGTGTGTTTGGTCTTTTTCTCCATCCCGAGGCCGAGCTGTGCTGGATGAGAACAGATGTCTCTCTGTGCTCTCCTTTTCACTACCCACTTTCTCTGTCTGCCCACTTCCTTTTCTCTCTCATTCAGTGTAGTACTTTTTTTCCTTGTCCTTACTGGGTTTGTGTGCCTCTTTCCAAAAAACAACAACAACAAACACAAAGAATGTTCAGACAGCTGACATTGACCTATTTTGTTTTGCACAAATAATCATGTCTGTGCTCATTTTAAGGGATTTTTAAGGGTTAGCCAAGTAGGATGTCTGTCCACATGTCCACATTAACATTGTAATAATGTCTCTGTAATAGCTTTGATGTCTGGACTGTTTGTTGTTGCAGTAATAATTCTATTTATTTATATCTTGTACACTGTAAAAAAAAAAAAAAAAAAAGTTTTAAAAAAAAATGGCAGCTTACTAGAATTTTTCTGTAATAAATACGGTGTAACCTTTTCTAATATTACAGTTATCCCTGAGCAGCTCCTTCAGCAGCAGACTTCTACACCCATGGAGAGGTTCCGCAGGTCCTTCGTCCCAACTGCTGTCAAACTTTACAACACCTGCACCACCTGAATCATGTTGTAGTCTCTGTTTCTGTTTTTCAATTACCACCACTACTCACCATAGCTTTATTTTATATTTATTTTATTTTTTTATTTGTATTTATATCTCCATCCGATTACTTACCATGTGCAATATTACTTATATCATGCCACTTTACGTTTGTAATGTTATTTATATCATACCACTTACCTCTGCAATATTATTTACATCTTGCCACTTTCACCTTTAGTACTCATTCTTGCACATCTGTACACTTGTCTGTTGTTTGTCTGTTGTTTGTTTATTGGTTTCTTATTTACTGTATAGGCTGAAGGACACTTTGGTCTGTTGTTGTTTTGCCTTTTCTATTTTTATTTTTATTCTCTATTGTACTTCTATAGTGTATATTACACCCTTTCTGCTGCTGTAAGAAGAGAATTTCCCCGTTGTGGGATAAATAAAGTATAATCTAATCTAATTTAATCTCTAAAGGTTATCAGGTTGGCATTTTATTCCATATTTTAAAATCTCTGTACATTTTATGACAGTAAAAGACTGTAAAATATGTAAAATAGCATTACGGTGTTTTACCGTATATATGCAGAAAGGCGCTCACACTCATTCTGCAACAGAATTTTGGCGCCAGATAGACTGAGTATTGAAATTAAGTCTAATGAACTTACCAGATAACAGCAGATAAATATCATTTGCACAGTTGTGAAACTTCAGTGTTGCCTTTAATCAGATAATACGTCCGTCTAGTTTAAAAGCCATAATGAAGAATGTACTATCCCTCTTTATCTAACAAAACTTTACATCTTAGTGTAAGTGTGTAAACCACCGCTGCACAGCAGTGACGCTTATGAAGAAGAATTCAAACGTCAGCATCAACTGAAGTTACTTCAATTGTAATTTCCTGCTAGATACTAAAACAAAACTAAAATTCTAACCATTAGCCTGTAGAGTTCCCATTAAGTCCAGCACCAGTGATAAAAAATATTTAAATACAACTTAATTGATTAAACACAACTTCATTTGGAATATATCCTGTGAGTGCAATATAACCTAAAATATTTCAGTTCTTTAAACTCCATTAAGACACAAGGTCCCTTTACAAGACATGGCCATTACTTATATTGTTTTGTAGCAGAGAAAATTTGCAATGGATCAAATCACCAAACCATGCAATGAACCTGGGCTTTTTGTTGTCCCAGTGACAAGCAAGTGGAGTTTGCATGTCCTCAGGTTCTCTGCGGGTACTCCGGCTTCCTCCCACAGTCCAAAGACATGCACTTTAACAGGTGAGTTGGTGACTCTAAATTGCCTGTAGGTGTGAGTGTGAGTGTGAATGGTTGTTTGTCTCTATGTGCCCTGTGATAAACTGGCAACTTGCCTCTCGCCCAAAGTCAGTTAGGCTCCAACCCCACAGTGACCATGATAAGCGGTTACAGATAACGGATGGATGGACTGATTTATTGCCAGAAGACTGAATAGTGGGTGGTGTAGTTGTGTTTTTTAATATTTGTGTTTCCCTTCATATGAGATGTATAACTCTCATTCTTTTAAAACATTCATATATTTAGATAGATAGATAGATAGATAGATAGATAGATAGATAGATAGATAGATAGATAGATAGATAGATAGATAGATATAGATACTTTATTGATCCCGAGGGAAATTATAACTAGAAAACAAAATAAAAAATAGATTTTTAAAATATAAAATTATTATATTTTTATGTATATATGGAATTAAGAAATAGAGATAAAAACTATGTAAAATTAAATAAGACTGTAGAAAATGAATGAAAGTCACAGCAATGTTTGTACAGAGGTAGTGCAAATTCAATATATTTTATGAATTGAATTACACTTTTTTTTATTAGTAGTAGTACAGTGTTGACAGGCTTTAGATAGATAGATAGATAGATAGATAGATAGATAGATAGATAGATAGATAGATAGATAGATAGATAGATACTTTATTGATCCCGAAGAAAATTCAAACATCCAGTAGCAGCATGCAAACATACATATAGGGGACATAATAGGGGACATGACATCGTCCCCTCTGGTCCTCAACACAGGCACGCTGCAGGGCTGTGTGCTCAGCCCAGCCCTCTTTACCCTGTTCACACACGACTGCACTGCCACCCACCCCACCAACTCAGTCGTGAAGTTCGCAGATGACACAACAGTAGTGGGTCTCATCTTGGACAACAACGAGACCCACTACAGAGAGGAGATCCAGCACCTCACTCAGTGGTGTTCAGCTAACAACCTGGTGCTGAACAATGGGAAGACCAAGGAGGTCATTGTGGACTTCAGGAGGTCCAGGAAGACGGATCACGCCCCCCTTCTCATAGGCGGAGAAGTGGTGGAGCGTGTGGACAACATCAAGTTCCTGGGCCTCCACATCTCATCTGACCTTTCTTGGTCCACGAACACCTCTCACCTGGTGAAGAAGGCACAACAAAGACTCTTCTTCCTCAGGAAGCTGAAACGTGCTGGACTCTCCTCTCGGCTGCTCGTGAACTTTTACAGGGCCACCATTGAAAGCATCCTCTGCCTCGGTGTGACAGTGTGGTATGGCAGCTGCACAGCACTGGAGAGGAAACAACTGGCACGGGTGGTGAGAACTGCTCAGGGCATTGTGGGCTGCCCCCTTCCAGACCTGGACTCCATATATGCAGGCCGGGTCACAAAGAGGGCCAGATCCATCGCCACAGACCCCAGCCACCCGGGCCACAGACTGTTTGTACCGCTTCCATCAGGCAAGCGGTACAGAAACATACGGACTACAACCAATAGACTGAGGGACAGCTTCTTCCCCAGAGCTGTCAGAGCCATCACCCCCCTGCAGTCTACCTCACACACCTCACCACCCCTCAGACACTCACACACAGACACCTCCCGTCACCTCCCTCCCGACAAGTAATTTAGTAATTTATATATAATATATATATATAATATATAACTATAATTAGTCATTTTTTCAGAGTGAAATTTTTTTTTCACTTTTTTCAAAGTTTTATTCTCAGAATATTTTATTCAGAGTATTCTATCGTATTATATTGTATTTTATAGTATTTTATTGTATTCTATTGTTTTTTATTGTATTTTCGCTATTTTTCTTTGCACACGGGAGCTGCAATGTTAATTTCACTGAACTTGTTCAGCGACAATAAAGACATCTTGAATCTTGAATTGAACACACATTAGAATTAACCTACAACACAGTAACCATACGTTAAAATTGACCTGAGATAGATCTAAATTTAAATGTGTGCAGAGAAATTAAACATTTGCATATAAAATAAATATATAACTGTGTCAAGAAGTTAACCCGTGCTAAACATCTGTACAAAAACTATATTAAAAAAATAGAAAGTATTTGAATGTAATTAATATCTATCTCTATATGCTGATTGCCATGGCATCAGCTAATAAATAAACACATGCATAGCTGCGCATCTTTCGGTTGTTCTTTGAATTGAGTGGCCTGCACAGCTGGCTGCACACACACACACACACACACACTTGTCTTAACATTCAACGGCTCATATTCTCACGTAGACGGCCGTGTAAATGCGCATTAACGCACGTTCGCGGCCTCATCTCACAGGATCTTTGACGTCCTCTGGATGGATGTAGGTCAAGCTGTTGACGGTTTGTTTGTTTACACCTCGACAGATAAACATCTCCGCGAGGAGCACGCTGTTAATATTAAGTCGTGTTTTGATGACGCTATCGCTGGGACTTTCCGGATACGTCACTTCGGGGCTTCCGCGTTACCGAGCTAGCTCTACCTCTCTGTGTCCATGTCGTTAGACACCGTTAACGAAGCTTCATAGCTCCGGAGTACACACCGAAAAAGAGAACCATGAACACGCCAAAGTCCCCGCAGCAGCAGCAGCACCGAAAGGTTTGAATATCGGGACGCCGTTGTCAGAAGCGACGCTCACACCGAGAGGCGGAATGTCAACAACGCGGCCCCTCCTCGGTATGAGACGAGTCACCGAGCTAACGTGCCCGGAGCAGCCGACCAGCAGGCTCCCTGCGTCGGCCGCCAGGCAGCAGCAGCAGCCGCAGCAACAGCAACAGCAGCAGCAGCTAGAGGCCCCCACTGTGGACGAGTTCACGGTGCTGGAGGATAAAGAAGACGAGCTGAAATGTGCCAAGCCTCGAGTGGAGCAGGTTTTCAAAGTGACGTTCACTATTATCGGTCTTTTGGACCACACGGGACAGCCGCACGGTAGCAAAACATCACGGCAGATATGGCTGCAGCTCAGAGGGAACAGAGAAGACGTGTCGAAGGCAAAGGTGAGGTGCTGTGGTGCTGTTTCACCTGCATTTTTTGAATAAATAAACCAACGGTCCACCGTGTCACACAGCTGGTATTGGGGCGTCTGTGGTTCAGGAGGTAGAGCGGGGTCGTCCACTAATCAGATGATCGGCGGTTCGATCCCCGGCTCCTCCAGCCTGCATGTCGACGTGTCCTTGGGCAAGTTACTGAACCCCAAATTGCTCCCTGTGAGTCGCTTTGGATAAAAGCGTCAGCTAAATGACTAAATGTAAATGATATTATCAAATATAAGGGCTAATAAGTAGGGAATACCGCGAAATGTCTGTGCCTGGTGAACAGGTGTATCAGAGCCTCCTGATTGGCCCCTGTCTTGTTTTATCACCTGCGTATCTAACTTGGATAACACCAGAGCTGGCAGACATACAGACTTAATATCTTTATATTGTCAGCTTTAGGTCTTTCAGTATGTTGTCAGATTAGTTTCTGTCAAGTGAGTCACATCATTACACTTACCTGTATTAGTTATTAGTTAGATACTCCCTGACACTCCCTTTCATCAGTGTATAATCACCTGAAAATAATAAGTAATCAACCAACCATAATAAATCCTTTCAAACACTTTCAAACACAAATGTCTGTAAGATTTTACGGGGAAAAACTGTCAAACGATGACAGTAAAACACTGTTAAAATATGCCACAAAATATTACAGTGTTTTACTGTAAAATAACCAGTCTCTAATATAAAACAATACTTTGTTCTGTATAAGTTCCCCTTAAAATGCCGTATGAAATGTGGCTGTGTTTAACTGTATACTGTAAAACACAGTGACATAGTTTACAGCCTTTTACTGTCATCGTTTGACAGTTTTTCACCGTAAAATCTACAGACATCCGTGTTTGAAAGTGTGTCAGACTATGTCACCGTGTTTTACCGTTTTGTGGCGTATTTTGACGGTGTTTTACTGTCATGGTTTGGCAGTTTTTCACCGTTAAAATCTACATGACATTTTAAAATACGGAATAAAACGCCAACCTTAAATGTGAAATCAACAGTACTAATATCCTGTTACTGCAATATTAGAAAAGGTTAGTCTGTGAAGGCACCAGAGAGTGGTAACTTTTAAGTTGTTGTAGCTATAGTTAAAAAATATATATATACGTATATATATATATGTATGATGAGTGTCTCTTCCCTTTCAGCCACCACATCCGCAGTACAAACAGGGCTTTCTTAGACATAATATCACCCACTCCTAATTTAGATCAGATATTATATGAAAGTGACAGCAGTCATAACGTTACCAGATCGTCGCCACACCATTGTCACTGTGGTGTCTTTGTCAAAAATGTCATGACATTTTGGTTTTGTCAGCTCGCTATCAGCCACAGTTTGGCCAAAGGAGGCACCGAAAGATGTCACGGACGCAGTCACACCTGTCACAGGCGGCTCATTTCGGTTTCAGAATTATGTTTTGACAGGTTTGTGACAGATACAGGCACATATTTACTAGGCTGTATTTGTTTGTGGGAAATAAAAGACATTTACTGTGTTAACAACCACAGCGTGTGATCAGGGGGAGGAAACCGGGGGCTTAAATGACAATACAGCGCAATCACAGTAAGAGTGTTTATCACATTAGACGCAGGTCTGTGGTGGCTACTTTGCTAGACAATAAAAGAAACATTATGAGGTGGAGAACTTGTGTTATTATGCAACGTCTACATGTGTGTTGTCATTATGATAGACTGGCAAAAGTCTGAAATTGGTGTGTGTGTGTGTACCGGAATATGTGCACAGATGTTACAACATTCGCTTTCTTTCTCAATCATCTGAATTTCTCTTTTTGCGAGGACGTAGTTATCAAACGCCGGTATCAGTTACGCAACTCATAACTTCCAAGGAAATATCTTTACCACCCTCAAACTGCCATCTCATCTCATCTCATCTCATCTCATCTCATCTCACAGGTGTGTTGGGTCCTGAGGAAGTCACCTTGTCATCATCTTATCATCCACTTGTTTTGATTATTTAAGGAGTAATCCAATCATGATGAAAATAAGGTGTTGCATTCGTTATTTTCATCTCAAGTCCTGTTCAGAGCCATCAAATCTGACATCTAAATCTGCCCGTGTGACTCAGTCACATCATCTTAAACAAAAGTCAACTCAAAACACAGCCAACCAATTCAAAAGGAGACTCATTCAGAGATTATACACTATGCTTACACATGCAAAATAGCTGTTAACATCTGTAGCATTTATTTATTCCTGTGTGATTTCCCATACACGAGCGTCGTTCGCACTTCTGCATCTTGTGTCATGAGTCTCTCTCTCTCTGTGTCTGTGTTTGTCGTGCGTAAGTCGCTCCCCCAGCTGTTCCAAGCTCTGCCAGTCAACCGAGAACGCGATGCAGACATGGTGATTTCTCCTCCGTCAGCTCGTTCGTCTCACGAAAGGGGTGTCACAGGGGTCACAAATGGTTTTCATTTAAAACCAAACCAAGTTGCATCGGTGCTTCCTCTGTTTTGGGAAATCACTGCCATTATTCCCACGACAAGCTTTTACTGTAATAAGAAAAAAAAAAAAATGCTGAGAAACATGCTCGAAAATAGTCCAATAGACAATCTGCCACAGTCTGCAGCTGCTTCTCACACAGCACGCAAGTCAGCAATGTAAAGCTGTCTGCTCGGCTTACAGAAGGCACGGTGACAGTTTGTCTGTGGCTTATTAGTTTTACTGAAAATGAATCATAAATCAAAGCCAAGTGTTTGTTTCTTCTACCTGAATGTGACATCCTTTGCATTGTAATGTATTTTGGCATTGACAGAACAGAGTTAACAGTTAACAGTAAGTGTTGCAAGTAGCTTTAGGTCTTTCAGTATGTTGTCAGATTAGTTTCTGTTGCGTCAGTCACATCATTACACTTACTGCATTGGTTTGATACTCCCTTTCATCGGTGTATAATCACCTGAAAATGATAAGTAATCAGCAACTACAATAAATCCTTTCAAACACGGATGTCTGTAGATTTTACAGTGAAAAACTGTCAAACGATGACAGTAAAAGGCCCCTAACTATGTCACCGCGTTTTACCGTGTACAGTTAAACAGCCATATTTCATACGGCATTTTCTGGGGAAATTATACAGAATAAAGTATTGTTTTATGTTATATTACTGATATTTCACAGTAAAACACTGTAATATTTTGTGGCATATTTTACAGTGTTTTACTGTCATGGCAGTTTTTCATCATAAAATCTACAGACATTTTAAAATATGGAATAAAACGCCAACCTTAAATGTGAAATCAACAGTATTAATATCCTGTTATACCGTATTTATTACAGTAAAATTCTGGCAACAACAGCTGACAGTTTTTTACCGTAAAAATAACTTTTACCATAATAAACCAGGATTTATAGCTGCTTGTATTTTGTATTTAGTACTGTCTTCTCATGCTGCCAGTGACTGATATCAACCCAAACAACCAAAAGTCTGTTCTTTTATCACTTCAGCATTTATTAGATGTTGTGTAATGGACAGATGTGTGTCTGTGCCTGTCTGTGTGCACTGCTGTTTAAAACTGGGAATAAATGATGACGTGTGTTGGATCACAGACTAACAAAGAGCAAACAATAAGGATTAGCGTCTTGTAAAGCATTCATTTTGAGCCAGTTAAGACTGACTTACGGTCCTAGAAAAACCTGTATAACCACCACTGCGACCAATTAGGACAGAATTGAATAAAATAAAGCTATCATCATTTGTGGTTACAGGTTTTGAGATATTCTTTTCTGAGAGGTTTATATATAAATAAAGCCCAAACTACCAGCAGGTTACTGCAGATGATCTATGGAAACCCAATTTAATGTAATTGGTTGTCATATTTCAAAAGCCACACCCAAATATTTGTGAGGATCTCTTGAGTCTGAGCGTCTTACATCCTTTCTTTTCTCTCCCACCACATCACTGTTGAGTCATTTTACACTCTCTGTAATCATATATCTGTAAGGAAGTCACCACCGCACCCACCTGCGGCTGATTCATCCGAACATTTCCCATAGCCGCGAGATTCCCTGAATCAATGACAAGTGTTTGGTTTCAGCACGTGTCACCTCTACAGCGATGAGGGTGTGTGTGTTTTTGTGTGTCATACTGAGTTCAGCAGAAATCACGGAGATACTTTAGTTTTGGCACCGTATGACTCCTGCTAGTCCAGTTTCTGTAGTTTTTACCAGATTGTTTGTGGTTGTTGTTTGTGTCTGCTTTCATTGTGTTTTTTTTTTTTAAAAAGCCATATCCATTTTCACTGCGCTCTTACTTTTTTCAAAAAATCCAGTTTGTTGTCGAGCAGTTCTCGTCATAGATAGTAAATCTAGTTGTTTTTATAATTTTTTTTTTAATCTTCTCTTTGCCGTGCAGGAATACGTACGAGGACTCTGCGACCCCGAACTGCAGAAAGAAGAGCGGTACCCGGTGGACATGCACTGTATTTTCGCCGGCGCTCGGGGCCTCTTCCTGGACAGACTCATACGTGACACAAGCGCTGAAGTCCTGGTGCCCGAGCCAGGTCGCCTGCGGTTGTTGGGCCGGGCTGAACCCGTAGTGATGGCCCAGAGCAGAGTTCAGCAATTTGTAGCACTATTCCAGGTAATCTGTGATCACACACACTTTTATTACAAAGCCAGCCACCTTCTCTATTATTTGCATCTGTAATATTCTTTTGACTGTAAAGACCATTTAATAGATAAACCAATCAGAAGCATGACGTGTGTGTTTGTATCCAGGAGAAACGAAGTCTACCAAGCGACAGAGAGCCCGCAGTGAAACGAGCGTTCAAGTCCTTCGTGGAGGAAAGGGACGATAAGTATACTATGGAGCTTCTTCTGCTGCCCAGTGCCCTGAAGGAGGAGTTACTGGGACTGGCTCATAGCCCCACTACAACCAACACATCCTCCCTGGTTAGTGTATACACCTTTTTTATTGTGATTTATCACTGCACAGTATAACCACGGCGGTCTTTGACCTTTGACAGTTGCAACTGAAAATGTTTGTGCATGCTCGCTGCTGC
Source organism: Argyrosomus regius (assembly GCA_946959425.1). NCBI lineage: Eukaryota > Metazoa > Chordata > Actinopteri > Sciaenidae > Argyrosomus > Argyrosomus regius. The sequence continues at coordinate 4,227,998 of OX336886.1, read as the reverse complement.
CAAGTGACTTGAAGAGTCGTCAATGCAAATATCTTTACGGGTTGGAGGAGGGAATACTGTCTCACCCAGCCTGGACTGATGTCATTTTCAGATATTCAGCGGTGTGATCAGTTCTAGTTGATCGAGCACAGTAAGGAAAACAATGCAACAGTCTCAAGTTACTTTTTTGTAACAGAAGATAAAGGCAGACCTGCAAGAACATCCACATACCAATGCTGGCTGATGAACATAAACCCAAACTGGTTCCTGTTTGTCTTCGTTACATAAATGATGGTGCGATAACAGAGAGCGCTGTTGGGTTTGTGGAAACTGCTGACATGTCAGCAGAGGGAATTTCACAGAGGATTCGCAAAGTGCTTAAGCCGCTGGATTTGGACCCAGCGCTGTGCGTGGGTTCCTGTTTTGACGGTGCTTCTGATACATCAGGAAATAGAAGAGGGGTGCACGTTGGTTAAAGGCAGACATCTAAACATGCAGTTTTAGTTTTTAAGACTCTGTTACACATTTATGGCAGGTGCCAACAGACTCTGGATCAGTCAGTAAAGTGCTGATTCTGCTGGTCTAAGTGGTCAGACCAAACTGGAAGCCTGCAGCAGATCGAGACCCACAAAGGTCGTATTTCCTTTGACTGCAGTCCTCAGACTGCATCAGTCATATAGAAAAACCTCAAGACTAACTTCATGAAGTTCAGAGATGACGCTGACAGTAATTTTGACAAAGTGCTCGAGCTCACAGAGGAGCCGATGGCCTCACATGACATAACTGACTGGGATGTCACTGCTTCAAGGAAGCAAGCATCAAGAGAAACAGCGTTTTACAACTGATGTCGAGTAGTATTTCAGACAAGCAGATCGTGGAACTGATTCAGTTTCAGGAAGCAGCGGCAACCTTCTGAAAGGTCGAGAAGTTGTACGGCGTATCATTGTTACTGAGCAGCTGAAACACAAAATAACGTTGCAAAATGCCGCCCGTTCTTCCGTCACGGATGCAAGATTTTTCCCAGAGAATAAATTCACTCCTCGGAGTCACTGCCAAACTTCCAGTTACATCTTGCAGCGCGGAGGATTAAAACGCCATACCAGTATTCGGTGGCCAGCACTTGTCTGAACAACTTGACTGTCGCCGGGGCGTGAGCTGGCAGATTATTCGTATTATGGTGAGATCATTTCCATATTCGCCGCCAAGCCCCGCCGCCTGCGCCTTCTGACGTGAGCTGGCAGCTCTGTTTCAGAAGCCACCCATGATGAAATAAAATACAAAATCCGTGGTGATTAACAATGAATACGATGCGATCACTCAACCGGAGATTTAAGATTGTTGTATTGTTTGTCATTATGTCGGCATTTAAAGCGTTAAAGTTTTCTGCTCGTCTGAGGTCGACTCTAAGCCGCTCCACGGCGGCGTGTCCTTTTCTACTATGAGAGCTTATCACAGCTACATCTGCCAACTGCATGTTAGAGCTCATTATGTCTTAAACCGGTGTTCATAATCTGCCAAAACAAGAGAAATGTCTAGTTTCTGTCACTGTTTTTTGGTATCACCTACGTGGGTTTGGTAGAATGTAGACCTGAAAATGAAAAGAGTCTGCCCGTCCAGTTTTTTTCCCATCCAAATGTTTTTCTGCCTACGCCTCTGCTGTGAAGGCCTGTTTGTCCTTAGCTGCAGGATACCTCTCTATTAGTCACAACAAGGTTGCTATTGTTCCTCTTCTGCCGAAATCTCCTCAAGTTCAAGAACTAAACCAGCAAAGCTTGAGACGTGGATTTTTGACAGCCGGTATTGTTCTGTGTGTTTTTTTTTTTGCCTGATCTCAGGGTCAGTGAACATGTATGATATGTTACAGGAGGTCATCCAAGGTTTTTGAGAAACTTGAGCTTTCGTGCTGGTCACCATGATTACACAGTGACGCATCTCTAGTGACAAGTCAGGCCTGTCTCAGAGACGTATCATCGAATGATGTCCAGTTTTTTGCTGTGTTGCTTTCATTTCTAAAAACTCGAACTCGGGTTTTAAATTTGAAACCTTAAAATGCAACTTGATTGAACATGCAAGCATATAAAATCCTTTTAAAAGCTCACTTTGTGAGTGTTAAAGATCATTTTTGGCAGCTGTGCAGTAAGTAAAAGAGAAAAATGTTGTGCTTCTTTGTTTGTGACAGAAACTTTCTGTAAGGAGAAGCACGTAGTGCACACAGGGAAGTACGATATGACCCAGACCAAGCGTGAATATTTGAGGGGAATTTTCACTGTACTTAACCGTGGTGATTTAGGTGACAGTCATGTGTTTTCCTCTCTCTCTGGCTTAGCTCAACCAGACGCTGCATCCCAGCGTGGCAGAGGTCGACCAGGACCGCTCGCAGAGCAGCACCCCCGTGACGGAGCTCTCTAACCGCATCCTGGACACCAGCTTCGAGGAGAAAGGGGCCGCAGCGGCATCCGGTAAAGCAGGGGGCGGCATAGCCTTAGGCCCCGAGGCCGTCCTCCTCAACGGCACCCGGCCCTCGCACAAGCGGCGCTCGTCCGAGAGCGAGACTCGGGACACAAAGAGACAGTACTCTCTGGAGCGGAGGGACGAGTCGCCGGAGAGGGCGAGAGAGAGGGAGCGACAGAGGGACAGAGAAGGAAGAGGGGGCAGTTGCAGCTATAGATCCAAAACCCCCTCTGCTTCGTCGTCCCTCTCCTCTTCAGCTAAAGCGAACACAGTCGTCGGTCCGATCATGTTGGAGTCCAGTGAAGGAGTGTCAGACGAGGGGGAAGCAGTCAGCCCTGAAACCAACCTCCGCTGCTTGGTCAATTTCTTCAGGTAAAGGTCATAAGAGTTTAAATTGAAATTCTTTGAGTCAATCTCAATACACATATCTCCATCTGTACATAGAAAGCTGCTGTAATTGTACACCTCTCCTACTGCCTCACTTACTTCCTTCGCTTACCGAAACATTCATTAAAACTCAATTTCCCCAGAACCATGGGTTACCAACAGGAAGTGGTGGAGCGCGTCGTCAAGGAGACGGGACAGACGGAGGACACCTTCCTCGTTTTGGAGAAAATCGTGGAGGAAACCAAACGCTGCGAGGAGGGCTCGAAAGGAGGCGAAACGGAAAGACGGTCGAACCTTGCGCGCCCCGCCGACATCCCCTCCTCGTCCTCGTCCACGGTCTCCCGTTTCCGAGAGAAGGAGCGCGAGCTGAGCAGAGCGCTGGTCGACCCGGGCAGGTCGAAAGAAAACATCAAGCCCAACCAGCACGGAGGCAGCAGTAACGGCCTGGGGCACCGGAGGCAGTGCAGCGGCAGCGAGACCAGCACTCAGCAGGTACAGCCCTTCACAGAACATTATTTCTTCTTCTTTTCCTTTAATGACACACAAATTTAATCTAGCTGCTCACACATTTCACATCACACACAAAGTACTGTGTTTTTCCTTCATCTCACCTGCGACATCCACATTTAGTCTGTCACCACATTTACATCTCTCATAACTGAACTCCTATGACACATCTAATGTTTTCTTTAAAGCCACCTTTTCCCCGTTTTTATCTTCTACCTCTGATCTCTTCATCTCAAGTCATTTCCAATAAATCGCTTCATATCTCATGACTCACCTTACTGGATCTTAAATATAGTTTTTTTTTTCTTTGTTATCACATCTCCACATTTCAGTTCTCATTTTCATTTCAGCTTTATCGTTAAATCGTTTCACTCGGATTAGATAGATTTTAAAAGATGTTGACTAATCAGTTTCACTTGTTGTATAATCGGAGCTGTTTTTGTCCCAAATAATAAAAAAATTTAATCTTTTTTCAGGCCATCACTATCAAGCGGAGCTCGAGCGCTCAAGGTGGAGCAGGAAACTACGAGGTCATCACCATCGACGATGACGACGAGGTCATCCCCACAAACACCAAAACGGCAGATAGCAGGACGTCCCGGATGATGACAGTGGCACACCTGGACACCCAGTCGGGATCCAGAACGGACTACTTGGCGCGGGGAGGGGGCGGTGGTGGCGGCGGCATCTCGCAGAGGGACTACCTGTCGAGGGGCGGGACTCAGACTCTGGGAGGATCGGTGAAAGTGGAGAGCGTGACGGCGCTGCGCAGCACGCCTCAGTGGCTGACCGCCACCACCAGCTCCTTAGCTTCGACCCCCAGTGTAGGTATTACCTTAAAGTCGCCCCTCCGGTCATACATGTGGTTTACATGTTGTTGAAGACCATTTTCATGTCATGCTGACTGAAGTTTGTTTGAGTTTAAGACATTTAGACACAACTAAGACACAACTTCCACTTTTGATGCCCAAACTTTCAAAGTTTCCTTTTAAAATGACACATTTTTACATATTCGTGTGTGATTAGGGAGGAGTAGATGTAGTTTTAAGTCATTTTAAAAGGATAATTCAACTTTTTTGTGTTTTAAAAAAAACAAAAGCCGAGTATTTTTATGTCTTAAAATATGTCAGGTCAGGTAAGGTTTTTTGTGGTTTTCTGAACATCCTGGAAAGTCAGAATTTGACAAAGCAGTTGTCACAGAATGACGTCACAATTAGTCGGTTTAATAATTTGGATGTCGATGAGATGTTTCGAGAATCCTGGATGAAAGTGAGACGATAATGAAGAGCTGAGCTAGAGACAACACAAGTCTGTGTTAATCATTTGTTTCTGTAGGCAGAGAGGATGTTTGTTTGACAAAGTCCAACCTTGATACTTAAACTATACACACACATAATACAGAACCATCCATTTGTACAGCTGTGTATATTTTATGATGCCAAAAAGCTTAAAATATTTACATTTTTACCACGTAACTCAGCTCTTACGCACACTGATTTCGCCACCTTGTTCTTATTTTTGTCCTCCTCAGTCAGCTCAGCCCATCACCCGGCCCTCGGCCTCTCCTTATCAGACCATCGGCCACATGGGGTTTCACGGGATTGGAGCGAGGACTCCGCCTTCGAATGACCCCCCACCGCCTCCTCCGGTGACCGGCTTGGCCCGTTTCCATCAGTCGCTGAGGACCCCTTACACTCTGAAGCTGCCAAATGAGCCGGGGCGTCAGGACCTCAGGCACATCATCATAGATGGAAGCAACGTGGCGATGGCGTGAGTCTTTACCCACACACACACACACACACACACACACACACACACACACACACACACACAAAAGCAAGTGTGAGCTGTGTTGGCGTCTTTGCTCAGAAAGTGTGTACTGGCATGAAGCAGATCTGTTTTTACATGGATGTATGAGGACGTTAAATATTTAGCCATTTTAGGCTACGCTGGACTAAAATGTATTTAATGTCACACCTCTGTGATTCCAATATGAAAAAAATGAAGGTTCAACCCAAAAACTCTTTCAGATTTCACATCTAAGAACCAAACAAACACAAAACTGAGCCTGTCTCTTATGATTTGTGAGATTCAGAGAGCAAAGCGTCCTCGAGTTTGATCTGTTGAAAGAAATCTCTCATCTGTGCTCTGGCACTTATCGTGCTTCTTGATCAGGTGTCAGTCTGACAGCATTGTGGCTTTTGGTCAGGGGATTTTTTGTTTATTTTTGCACGTCCGCAGCGTACATCGCATACTCTGCAAGTATGTTAGTGTCACTTCTGGTACTTCCTACCCTCAGTTTCCTCCAGCAAAGACACTAATATAAATGAATATATAAATATTAATATGAAATGAAAATAGAAATGCAGATTTTGACACAGATCGGGTGTGGAATTTTTACATACAGTAATTATTATCTGTTTATTTATTTATGAAGCTAATGTGAAAGCGCCAAAAACTGCAGTTCCTCAAACGTCCACTTGAGGCTGGCTCCAGAAGTGAGTCAGTCGCCGTAAGTCCCCATGTTAAAATGTCCAACTTCACAGCAGAAATAAACATGTTTACAGCCTGGTACAAAAAAAAACAGTTTTGGTCTCTATAGCTAATTTCCCCGTTCATGACAACTGTACTGAGGGTGAATTTATATAGAACTCACCTGTTCAAATTATATTAAGGCTTAAAGTTAAGCAGGATTAAGAGCTTGGCTGCTGTGATTAGCTCGTTTGAGCGCCGAGGCTTCATTCAGGCCACCTCAGCTCCACCCACGATCCACGAGTCTTTTTTTAGATTAGCCGGGAGGTGGCAGAACTTCAGAAACAACAACCATGTCCGATCCAAAACAGGATCAGAACCAGGATATTTAAGAAACTGAATCAACAAAGAATCATTGGGAAGCGGTCTGCCGCTGAATCTCTGGTTTGGTGCATAGGCACATGTTGACACCTGGACCTGTAACCATAGCAATGGCAAATGGAAGTTTCAGAAAGACTGTGTCAGGCCACAAGACTGGTATAGACCGGGGTTTACACTGTGCTTGTTAACAAGGCTTTAACCATTACACATGGCCTAGTTGTGACTGGGATGATTATGTTTTTTTAAATAAGCAGTACCACTGAACATTAGATCTAAACATCATCCAGCTGAGATGCAGCATTTCTTACTGGTCTGACTGTAATGTCAGAGAGTTGTAGCTTCCGTGATGACATTAACAATCCTACAGCTGTAGTACGCTCACCACGTTTTTCCCTTTTTAAACGTGAAGCCATCACCCTTCCCATCAGCACCGTCATCATCATCAGTTAATGTCACTCTCTCTCAGTCACACTCTCAAACTAAACAAACCATCTGTTACAGTGCACAGGTCGCGAGCTACCTTTTTATCGTGTGGGTGTACCAAAACCCACCCACGCGTTCGCATAATGTTACTCATCACTTTTTGTGCGAGTGTACGAGTGTGTGAGCGTGCCCACAGGATGTAAAAAAACTGTCGAAACAGTACGATATTTGACGTGCGGGGGCATAACACGGGGGTGTTTTTGAGAAGAAAGGCCTTTTCTAGTAAAAATCTTTGTAGTTTCTGTTTTGTCCAGAAATTGTGCTGCCGTTTGCGTTTTTTTTTTTCTTCCCGTCACTCTTTGCTAATGTGCCGTCACAGCGTTCATCCCAGATGACCTCGTCATGACTTCTCACTATCGCAACCACTTCCTTTTCACATTGTGCATCACTCCCACTCTCCCTCCTTTATTCCCTCTCGGCCTCCCTCCCTCGTTACCAGAAACCTCTGACTCGACAAAGACTGTTTTCTGAACAGATTTCATCATGTGTATTGTATTTTCACGTGACATTAGATACACAGTTCCTGTGCAAGAACACAACTCAAAGTGCATTAATATGTCATATAAACATTCATGTGAACTCATAGTTGACACAAAATGACAGCTATACTCACACATATATATATAAAATTGGCTTAATCTACTCAAAAAGTCGCAGAAATATTGAAGTTCTCTCAACATGTCAACAAGTTACTGCAGACACATAAACTCGGTTTAACGAGCACAACATAACTGAACAATCACAAGTGACAGTGTGTTGTTTCCTGTGCGAGAACTCTACCAGAATGAGGAAAACACCTGCTGCGGTTTCAGCAATTTAATTATCTTTTTAAACATCTGACCGTTCTGTTTGGTCTTGTAAATGTTATTTGTGTATACAACATTTAAACATAATCAATTTTTAAACATCATCACTGACCATGGATTTACTATACTTTGTTCTTTTAAACTCTAAACAGTCAGAGTGTATTACAGTTTCAACTTGTCACTCGTGCTTCCCCCTTTAACAGTCATGCACACTCCTCAGACAAAAGTCTCCTCAACAAGTGGATACAACTTGGGTTTGTTTGTTGTTGAGGTGAACACCCAGGTACTTTCCCTCGATCAATTTCCAATCCCTGGATGTTCACCTGTTAGGTCTGAGGCGACTGCTGCTGACAAACTGCTATTAGACTCTAGAGGACCACCGTGGAAGCAATGAAATCATTTTTTAAACATTAAAACGACAGCGATCACCTTCCTCTACTTTGTAAGAACACAAACAACATATTATTGTAAACATTTTCATGCGTCTGTAGTGTTTTGTTTCCTTTCTGTGTGTTCATTTTTATTAAAAACAAAAGGCCACATTTGAAGATAACATCACAGGTCAGAGGATATGTTGTGATCCTGAACGAGGTCAATTTATCACGTTGACTTTATTCTAACGTGCTCGGAGATGTTTTTTTGTTTTTTTTTACCTCATCAGGTTCTGTCCAGGTTTCCACGGTAATTTTACTGGTTGCATAATCTCTTCCTGCTGTGGTGTCATTCATCACTTTCTCTTTCAACAGCCGGTGGAACTTCCCCCTCGAGTTTGCATTTGCGGTTTTGACCGCAAATGATCTCATTCTTTAGTGTGTGTGTGTGTGTGTGTGTGTGTGTGTTTCTGACCTAGGCTACCTTTAGGGACACATCACACTAAAGCTGATTTTAGTGTCAGTGGTTCTGGATAGGGCAGTCTTTAATGTCCCCAAAAGTGACGTTACACTGCCACAGAAAACAAGTTTGTAATCCTGTATTGTGCAAGTACCAGCCCAGTGAGCAACATCGAGCTACACAATGGAAAATTTCCATCAACTTCCACAATTCTCCTTGTTTCCAGGAAGAGCACGTCTGTTTACTCACTGTCATTTCCCATCAACATGAAAGTGTTGAGGCCAAAAAAACTGTTTGTGGATTGTTTTTTCTGCCTCGTCCACATTCAGCTGGTTACTTTGAATCATTAGCTGTCGCCTCAGCGGCTCGACTCTGTGCCAGTGTCACTTAGACCTGCTAAATATTTCGTGCCAAGCCACTTTGAGTAACAAACAGCCTCACACAAAACAAGTTTGTTTCGGCCTCTCTCTGCCTCGCCGCAGCTCATGTGAGGCCAGATCACCGATCAAGATCAGTAACCCAACGCACAAGGAAGTAACGAGCGGAGATGCAACTGACAGAAATTCACATGACGAGGAAAAAAAAGGCTGAATGAACAGAAGCTCCATTCATAAAGTTTCTCATTCACCCCGTTTTACCAGCAGGCATATCAAGTTGAGCTGTATTCCATTACAGTGTGAAGGGTTTTTTTCTTCTACATGTACTGCTAGCTTTAATTTCAGGTCAGATATTTCCCTTGAAAATAACCAAGCAGAAATAAATACCCCCCCCCCCAAAAAAAACACTTAAAAATAAATAATTTCCAAGGATGTCAGTAGCGCGTCGAGTTTGAGCAGCGACAGCCGGCTTCCTGCTCGGTGGGTCTGGCCACTCTTGGGGAGTTTCTCATCTCTGTCGGGCGTTTGTTGTTTGTGTTGCTTTTGTGGTTTTTCTGTCCTAGCTACGCGTTTGTTGTCGCACAGCTGTCTTGACGTGTGCGCACAGACCACACACGTCACCGCCAACAATATGAGTCAGCTGATGTGTGTTTGAGTGTTTAATTTAGAAGCACTTAAATAATTTCTAGAGGCCACTTTGGCATTTAGTGCTTTCCTGCTAATATCTGAAATATTCTGAAGTTCCATCGATGTGTCTTGTGTGTTTTTCTTCCTTTTACTGATTCTTTAAAGGCCAGAGGTGCTTTTAGTGCAGGCTAGACAAAATGATTCACTTGTGCTGATGTAGTATGTGAGCAAAGACTGTTTCCTAGACACCTCAGCTCATAGTATCAAGACACGTCACTGGAAATCTCGTGTGCAGTACAAAGATTGTTTTCTACCTAAATTGTGCCGTCATCAAACTCATTCCTGCTCTGTTGTCTACGTGTCTCCTCACCGCGTCCCTCTTCTTCTTGTCCCCGTCTTTCCACAGTCACGGCCTTCATCGGTTCTTCTCGTGTCGAGGGATAGCGCTGGCCGTGGAGACGTTTTGGAGGCGGGGCCACAGGGAGATCACAGTGTTTGTCCCTCAGTGGCGTCAGAAGAGAGACCGATTCACAACAGGTACACACGCGCAGGTGCACACAGGGCTGTCCTGAAGTCATACAACAGTGATTTTCTGTTCTCTTCTTCCATTTTATCGTCATGTAATATATATAATATAATATAATATGTTATTGTTATTTTATCTCAGAGCAACATTTTCTGAACCAGCTAGAAGATCTGAGGCTGCTCTCCTTCACTCCCTCCAGAGAGGTCTGCGGCCAGAGGATATCCTCGCATGACGACAGGTACAAACTAACTTTGTTATTTGGCTATTTTATATTTTATGTTTACCTACATGGCTATTTTTGATGTTACACTATTATTATTGTGTTATTTTCCATGCCCCATAATGATGCAAAAATACATCTGCCAGTGATTTTAATACATGTCCAGCGATGAAATAAATGTATTTCATGAAGTTTTAAGCCAAATAATTAAAAATATAAAAAATAATTTTGAGGTCCTGTATTCTTCTGATCAGGCATCTGACAGAGGGTCTATTATTATTATTATTATTATTATTATTATCATTATTATTATCTTTATTGTAATGTGCTTTATGTGTCTCTTTTTTAGGATAATGATTGAATAAAATACTAAAATATTGAGACAAGTTTATTAAGATATTTAGTTTGGGTAAAGTAATTAGTCAAGTAATTATCGAATAATCTTTAGATGAATCATTTAATCCAAATTAAATGAATAAAAAATAATCATTAGGTGCTGAGAGAGATTTCTTTGTATCTCGATGTAAAAGTTGAGCAGCGGGGAAAACACACGTTTCCTCAGTGCCGGGAACCTCTCGGTTATCTCTGGACATTCTGGCTCCATTATGAACTTATCTTCTCCCACACCTCCTACGTCATGCTGCTGTTTTTTTTTTCATAATCGAGAAGTTAACTCACCAGACGGAGGAAAAATCCAACAGATATCTGGTAAAAATAAAGGTGTATATTGTGATTAAAAAGAGTGCAATGACTCCCTCAGCGGCCATATCGGTGCTCACGGATGTGTTATGTCATTCTGCGTGAGGTGTTAGGAAAAACATTTGTACCAAATGTACCTGCACACTCATCCTGACTGGGCACACAAGGCGTTCCTCTCCCGGTGGATTCCCCTGTGTGCAACGAGCTCCCGACCTTTGAACCCGCGGAAAATCCTGTGTGACTAATCCACACCGTCTCTCTCTCTCTCTCTCTCTCTCTCTCTCTCTCCGTCAGGTTCCTGCTCCACTTAGCAGAGAAAACAGACGGGATCATTGTAACCAATGACAACCTGAGGGACTTTGTTGACACCTCCAACACCTGGCGCAAGATCATTCAAGAGAGGTGATTGCGTGTGTAATGGAACGTGTGTGTGTGTGTGTGTGTGTGTGTGTGTGTGTGTGTGTGTGTACATAAAACAGTGTGATCCTGGAAATCCCCTCGGCTTCCAGTGTGAACAGCTAATGGTCATAAAAAGAAGACTGATCATGAGCAGTACAGTTACAGCTATAATGTTCTGCAGCTTCACCACCACAGACTGTATTAACACAGAATGAAGGGAGTCGTCGGCAGTAGACAGCTGGTTGTCAAACAGGAAACCGGTGTGTGCCGAGCTCTGCTGGTTCGGCTGCTGCACGTTAGTTGTCACCGTTAACACGGACGGTTGTGTTGGACCAGTCTGACCAGTCCAGGCTCGACGTGTTTGACCTGCATTCAAACATCAGCTTCACTTCTTACTGTCAGTCCACCAGCTGTTTGTACTACAGGTTATTTTTTGTGAACTGGGATCATGTTTAAATATGCAGCTGACAAATGTACGGTTGTTAACGTGTAGTTACTCATAGAGGTAAATGCCTGGACTGCACTTAAACTGCACTCTGTAGATACAGTACTCGTAGTGCAGATAGTTTTAATTTGGTAGGTAAGCCAATCAGGTCATGTGTGGCTCCTTGTGTGCTGCGTTTATTCATGTATCCTGTTACAGAACGTTAAGTTAAGGTAGAACATTTGATGGAGCTTGTTTGGTACAATATACAGCCTATGACTAAACTGCCTGTGTGTGTTAATATACTCTATATATATATATATATATATATATACTCCACTTTGGCCTGAATAATGTGAGTACTTCTGTAATCTGTAGAAGGATAGTGAATCAAAGAAAGTTTGGACTTTGAGAAATGTCTCTGTAAGTTTTACGTGTAGTTTGTGAAATGTTTTTAATCCTCCGTGTTTACTTCTTTCCTCTGCACTAACAGGTTGCTTCAGTTTACATTCGTGGAGGACCACTTCATGATCCCCGATGACCCTCTGGGGAGAGACGGACCTCATCTCGACGTGTTCCTGCGTAAAGACAGCAGGTGTGTTTTTGTCTGGAGGTGTGTGGAAGCTTCAGGCCTGAAGGAAACCCGTGAAATCTGTTCCTTTGTATGACTGGCTCTGCTTTTCACTGCTCTTTACTGTTATCACTAGTTAGTTAGTAAATGAACTAACCTGTTTACCTGCTTTGTAGGTTAGTAACTTAGCAACTACACTGCCTGAATGTTACTCGACGTCAGTCCAGATTGAGTGTCTGATCATTTTAGATTAAATCTTTAGTTTAAATGATACAAACATGGGTTAATGATTCAAAGTAACACACTCCCTCTGGTTCTCCCTATCAGGAGGGCTCCAGTCACCCCTCCCCCTCTGAGACCCTCGGACTTTGGGCCTTCTTCCCAGCAGCAACAGCAGCCAGTTTACGTCCAGGCCCTCCACTCGGCCCCGCGGACCCCGGCCTCCACGCCCCGTCCCCCTCCCTCCCTGATGCCCCACCCCACCACGCACTGGCCCCACTCTGGCCCTCCCGAGTGGCACCCGCCCCGCCGTTCCCCTTCCCCCTCGCCCTCGCCCCCTCCCCAGCGTTCAGCGGGAGAGACGTTGGAGCTGAAACGAAAGCTGTACGACATCTTCCCCGACCAGAAGCAACGGATCGACCGCATCCTCAGCGACAACCCGTACATGAGAGACCTGAACGCCCTGTCAGGGCTGCTGCTGGGATAAATGACTGGCAGACACACACGCAAGGATATATGTATACACGTCAGCATAAGAATAATTTATTTTACCATCTCTTCCAGCCTGGGAGACGTGGAACATTTGTTTTTATCATCAAACTAGCTGCTATTGGCAAAGTTTTTTTTGTTGTTGTTTTTTTTGTTTTCTGTCCCACATTTTTGCTCTCGAATCGATTAAAGTGAACAACACTGGTGTGTACAGAAGCAAAATGTTAACAAGTTGCCATATTTGTCAAGTCATCGACAAACCGTCCAGCGGTGTTCTTCAACGCGGGACGAGCGCTGGGAGAAGACGTTTGCCATCAGACTCGAACACAAGCTCTCTACAATTTGGGACTATTTTCTGTCAACACGTCAAGTTTACACTCGTTATGTTCTGGATCAGAATGGACGTTACATTATTACATTACATTAACGAACTCTGCGTCAGTGAGCAGTTTCAGCAGTTTGAAAGCACCACAGGTTTTTTTTTTTCTTTTTCATTTTTTGACAGCGCACTTTCAGAAAGCATGATTAGATCACTAAACTTTAGCACCATCAGTGACTGTTAATGTTGGGCAGCAGTCGACACCATTTTTAAATTTCAGCTTCGCAGCTAACCACGAAACACCTTCAAGGACAATACCTGGCCTGTGTCCCGGCCTTCACTCCAGATTATCCAGAAGCTTTTATACCAATTCTTCCTTACAAGGACCGTCATCTGTTTTCAGTCACAAATCCCACGTTCTGTTCTGTTCAGTTCTGTTCTGTTCTTTCAATAGTTTGCGTTGAAAAGTCGTTACGTCAGAGTGCTATTGTTTTGACACTCATCACTGTGACATAACTCTTCAGCTCTCTGTCGCGTCTCTCACAAGCTGTTCATAAACGATCCCTGACACGCTGCGGACGAACCCGGGCGCCAGAACTCAAATTTGCTGCTCCGATAACCTGTGATTTAAAAATTTGAGAATCTGTTCCCAGCATGAGTTGTTCCAGTTCGACACGCTGTTAAACTGTTTTCAGGAGGACAGTCACTAGTTTCTACATCAGCATTTATGTTCTGCGGTGAGTTGTGAGTCGTGTGCCTCGTTCTTTAGGCAACACGTACACGAACCCGTCTGGATTTTGGATGGAAACACTACAAGAGTTTGGATTGAACCTTTTGTTAAACGGCCCACTTATATTTGAAATCACACACCACACGTTTACTCGCCAGAAAAAAACCTTGCAAAGACGACAGACTTACTTAAGTTCCATTTGTAATTAGTGTTTAATAGATACATTTAATGCACTGAAGGTAAGTTACGGTGGAGTGAGTGAAACAAGGTTTCATCAATGAATCTTCAGAAAGCTTTTCTTTTTTTTTTATACTGGACGTATGAGTGTTCATACTCATACGCTCAGAGAATGTGGGCCGCAGCTTGCATATTTGATGTGCATCTGAGTTTTGTAATATATATAAACACTTTATTTCCTTGTAATAAAAGAATATCTGCACAAAAACTTTACGAGGTGTCAAAAAACAAGTTTTGTTCGTATTTGCTCTGTTGTTGTTGTGAGGATTACTGAAGGACTCTTTTTTTTTTTTGTATTATAATTATTCAAATTCTTTTTGTGTATATCGATTTCTTTTTTGTAAATACAAGCATTTTTGGCTACGGTGCACATATGGTTTTATGTATGTGGAAAAACTTAAATAAATGCGGCAGTCCCCATAAAACCTTTTTTTTCGCTTGGCTGTACAGTGATTCTTGTTTATTAACCTGCTCTTCTTTGACAAATTATTGCTTCTTGAGGTAATTTTTCAGAGGCAACATTACTGTGATGGCCAAAAGTTTCGTGTTAACCATTTAAAATTTGATATTTTAGCTTCAGGAAGTTGCTGGTCCTCATCAAGAACCATGAAAACCACAAAATATCATTTTTACCTAATCACATGTTGGTTAGTGAGCTTTAGAGATGCTGATCATTTAATTTGATTACATCTGGAGGACTCAGGCTAATTGCTTCCAGTCTTTATGCTGACAGCAGATAGCGTAGCTTAGCATCAACCTTTTCATTTAGAGAAAGAAAGTAAAGAAACTATTCCTTTGAAAGTCGTTACAAGTTAATTCAATTCTTCAGTTTATTAATAAAAAATGCTGTTAGCTACATTTTTTATATACATTTTCATTTTATGAATCGTCTCCGGGAACTTTTCGATTTCTTTTCCTGAGTCAAAATGTTTTTCTTCAATATATACAGCCACGTTTTAATATAACATATTTACCATCTTAGTGTGGCATGTTTGGCACTTAACACAAAGTACAACTGAGTCTGTTGGGGAGTTTATGAAGCGCGATGCTGCAGGCGACCTGACTCACCTAGAAGCTGCTAACTAGCTGTCTGTCTTTTCCTCTGGCAGGTTGACATTTATAGTTTTCAGTGATATATCTCAACATCCTCCATGTATTGTCAAACATTGTAGGAAGATTTGTACCGGTCTTCCACACATGCTGCAGCCATTCCTCGTACTTTAAAGATAAGAGTAACACAGCTACAGGGAACAAGAAACATACTGAAGAACTTAATAATGAAAAAAGAAAGAACACCTATGGTACAAATATAGAATAAAAAGCCATTTAAAATCTTTAAGGATAAAAGAGTTGTCACTATGGATGTTTGTATTTGCACAGTGCACAGCCTGGATCACTCATGTTGGTGTTAACGCCTTAAATGTAATATTAAGGCAGCCCTGTGATATTACTGAAGCATTCATAAGGCATGTCCTGTGTTTGACTCTTATTTCCTCACACACTGCTTCAGCTTCAGTGTCACATTTAAACCTGACAACAGCAGATCTGAGTCACTTCTGCAGATTAGTCACTAGAGGTCAGTGTGCATCCAACTATGGCTGCTATGTTTTTTTTTTTTATGTCACTTCACTTTACAACTTTTTTCTTCACCAGATGTCACGTACGTACCATCTGTGACCTCACAGAGGAGTGTATGGAAGTGTGCAGACTGTAGAGGCTCAACGGAGATAATGAATCAGCATGTAACGGCACCACACTGCTATATATTATATACATTATTATGGATATATATTTCAAACTCTACATTGAACTATTGAATTTGAGAGTATATTGATGTGTACACAGCAAGTGCATCAGATACAGAGCCTCAAAAGTGAGAAAAAACGTACTCAAAGGTTATCATATGGTCAGTAATATAATTTAATAAAGCAAATTTTAATATTTGTAGTTTAATGTGGATCAAGGACTATGCAGGGGAGGGACATCAGCCAATCAGGTGAGAGCCAAAAGCTAATAAGCAGCTCAGGGACAGCAGGTGTGCAGACTGCAGGCCGCCTGTGGTTCTCTGTGGGCTCCGTCCATGTGGAGAAACTGTCGTTCTCTAAGTCTGTGTGTCTTTGTTGTTTCATCATCAGATTTAATAAATAGCTAGTTAACCTACACTGACTGCTGGGCTGCTTTTCATTGAAGCCCGTGGGTCTCTCTCAGAGATATTTTTCCACCCACTGATCAAAGGTTGTATATAACTTTTACACTGCATTTAACTGTTTTTTTTTAAATATATATTTTATTTTAGTTAATTATATCTTTGACTTTGACCGTGATGGCGAGACCATGAGACCAAAGCCAAATCTGCAGGCTGCCATCTTTTTAAACTCTTTTACAAGCTCTGTTTTAAATTAAGTTAAGCTTTGTGAGCAGTGTTTATACAGCGTTAAATTCTGTTAAAACACACACACACACACAGACTTTGCAAAATGTTTTAATTGTAGTGTGATAAGAACAGAGGGTGGCGTTTCTCTTCAAAGCCAAAGCTCGCTGAATAAGTAATCATGGTGGTCTTTTTGAGTTCTCCTCTGTGGTCTGTATATCGTTGTCGGGTATGGAGGGAATCCCTTCAGTCTGACAGAGAGCAGTATGGACCAAAACCCACTAAGAGGTTCCATCTAACCCTTTTCAACTTTAATATTGTTTTATCTCCTTGTTACTTCATGAGTTTTCTTAGTTCTATGAGAACTAGCGTGTTAGAGAACTTCAGTTTGAGACCACAGCTGTAAAACATGGTTAAATACAATGGATTTTAATATATTTATGTGACTGGTTGTGACAGTTACGTTTTACACACCACAGCCCTCCCAAATCCCAAATAAGTGTCTTTGCATTTCTGTTCTAAGTTTTATAAAAAGGACTGATTGAGCCCAAATGTCTCTATGCAGAATGACATGCTGTATGTTTCTGTGTCTGTGAGGCTTTTTGGCAAATAATAAATAAGTTATTGAAATCATTAAGCCCACTTTGTGGCAGCAGGAAGGGTTAACGCTTCAATATTTTTTACATATTGGGTTTAAATGAGCCTCTGTGCATGAGACAACTTAAAGCTCAAACGAGTGCTTCGACAGACACGACAACTGAAGAGAAGAAGAGAAAAAAGATCCAATGCCTGTTTATGCGTGCATAACTTTTGCTCATACAGCAGCACGGTCTACGGGCAAAACACAAGTCCTGACCAAATACTGTAGTAAAGTTACTTAATCAGTGAATCTGGACCAGGAGAGGTTTCTGTGACGTCTGTTTTTATTTTTAAACTGGTTCCCAAATGTATCCGTGTGACAGACTGAAACATTCAAATCTGACAGCAGAGGGAGGCTGCCGCTACTTTTCATTCATTCTCATCCATTCATTCATTCACTGTTCTCATTGCACTCCTCCCATATTTTAAAAATGGGTTTCTTTTCATTTTTTGAGCAAGGGCTGAGCCTTCGCACATGGGGCGGCTGCTCTACCAACTGAGCTAAACACCACCCCTAAAAAAATGGGTTTCTTTTTGCTTCACAGCACACACACACACACACACACACACACACACACACACACACACACACACACTTCCCATGAAACACCCGTACATGCTTTCCCAAATAAAGCCTCGTCTTAGGACGGTGTGGGTGTGCCGCTCACAGACTGTGCCTGACTCTCCTGTTAGGTTTGTTACACCTGTTGGAGCCGAACAGCCTTCTTCTTTTTCTTTTTTCTTTCACGCACATTTAGTTTGGTGACCTCGGGGAACTCTCAGCTCCACCCAACTTCAACCTGAGCAGAGGTCCAGTGAGCCAGAATAACTGGAAACATCTGTTTGGTTGTGAAAACCCTTTAACCAACTAGCAGTCCCCATCGTTCTACCTTGTGTACAACATCCATATAGGTATAGGACAAACATATTCCACATTCTGAAACTTGCTAAACTTGCTAAAATTCCCATGGGTTAAAGGTTGTGTCCATGTAGATGGGAAAGATGCCAAAATTAAAAGCAATCCAGCTGGACTTGAAACTTGATCCTGCACTTCCTGTAGGTTCAGGGGATCTCACACACGTATGAGCTAAATGCTTATATAAGGAGCACACGCCTTTCAGCTGCCTCGCCTTCATGCAAATGTGTGTGTGGTCCGTGTTTCAGGAAGATCACATTCAGCCTGATCCCTGCTTCAGCAGACGCTCAGGACTGAAATTCTTTTTTTTTAAAAGTCCTGGGATAAAAAGACGAAGAGATGAATGCTTAAAAAGGAAATCAGTCCAGTCTGGCTGACAGACATCCGCGTTATCGTACCATCCCATATTTTATCCATTTATCCATTTATTATCTTCCGGGTAAAAATGAGGCCCCAGAGACACAACAAACACTCGTGTTCTAACACATATCAGGTGCAACATTACGTAAGCAACATGCTTCTTGCAACCTGGCTCTTATTATGCAAATGCACGTGGCTTGTGTTTCAGGCAAAGCCGTTCCCCCAGCACTTGACAATGTGTGTGTCCAGAGATTATTCCTCGACTGCGGTGGAAAATACCGATGCTAATCATAAGCAGGTCTGGCTCGGCCAAAAAATAGCTTCAGGAAAATTCCCTCCAGGCCAGGCTGTCTAATTTGGGACAGATTGGGGTGCCTCATGTTGAAATAGAGAAAAAAAAGGCCTTTGCATGCATGCACAGCATATGGCTACTGCACAAGTTAGTTTGGCAGCACATGAGGTCCTGACCCAAAGGTTGAGAAACTCTGGATTACAGGAAAGGAGAATAAATAAAACATGCTTGAGGAAGCAAAATATTTTTGTCTCCCAGTGATTTTTTTAGGATTTGACACGTAGACTACACTACAGTGGTTTCATATTCAACCCTTTTACATGCAGTACGAGGCTCCACGAAACAGTTCAATATAGAACTATTTTTACAGGATTCATTATAAATAACACGTTGTGCTTATTCCAAAGAACTCTTGGGTTTCTGTAATGAACACTTGAGGTTCTTTAGGGGCACTAAATGGTTCTTTTGGAAGGGTAGTCCAACATGGACCACAGTATGGAGCACAGTATGGTAGCTGGAGAAGTGCCAGTTCATCTCCTGGGCACTGCAGAGGTGCCCTTAGCCAGGCTGCCACACATGGCTGTCCATCACTCAGTCATCTCTCAAACCATGACAGTAAAAGACTGTAAAATATGCCATTAAATATTACAGTGTTTTACTGTAAAAACAAAAAAAAATGTTTTTACAGTAAGAAACTGTGGTTGCCAGAATTTTATGCAAAAAATACGATATAACTTCTTCTAATATTACGGTAAAAGAATGTTGGTACTGTTGATTTCACGTTTAAGGTTGGCGTTTTATTCCATATTTTTAAATGTCTGTAGATTTTACAGTGTTTCACTGTACAACAGTCTCTAATATGAAATACTACTTTAATCTGTATAAATTACCTTAAAATGGCATATAACTAAAGGTTTTGAAATATTTCATGCCATATTTCACGGTCTTTTACTGTCATGGTTTGGCAGTTTTTAAGTGTGGTGGATAAGCCCCTTTAATTTGGAGATGAAACTCTGGGGTTCCTTATTGAACCTTTTCATGAGTTAGTTAAGGCTACAATAAATGTCGGGAACTTCTTTATGTTATACACTAAGAGTTAAACACAACTGAAAGTTTAGCTGTTACAGGCTTGATGTTAGCCGGGTTGCGTGCTTGCTACTTGACACATATTTACATTTGCAAGAAAAATGTTTTTTTCTGTCTGATTTCTTTTGTTATTTTTCTCTATTCTGGATTTTATTACCAAACTTGGCAATCCGTCAGTTGCTCCATATAACAAAAATAGGACTCTTTAAAGGCCTGCGGGCGTAGGATTTGATTGTGCCTCCTACCACCACTTTTGAACCAAGAATGGGGAAATACTGATGCCCATTATAGACTTGTGGTTTTTTCCACACTTAATGAGGCCACTCAAATCCAAAATCCTGTCTGTGCCACTGTTTCGCTGTTTTTTCTGAGTCAGACAATCCTTAATTGCCTTTTTTGTTGCTCTGCGGTCCTCCTCTGTGTGTCATACACAACCCTGTAGTTATAAAGACATAAACAATGCTGTTTGTGCTGCACTTGTGCTTTGATCACTGCCCATGGACCCAAGTTTAATAGCTGGATTTCATAATCACATAATTACATTAATCCACCGTGAAGTTATTTGGTGACCAGAGGACTGCGAGATGGTGGGAGGAAATACACATGACGTTATGTAACGTTGAAGTTTCTGTCATAATTCTGTTGTCATCGTGTGGAAACCCACATGCAACAGCTGTGTCATGTGACCCATTTTGGACTCCATGGCATGCTGTCACGGGCAAAGAGTCACATTTAAAGGAATAGTTCGACATTTTAGGAAACATGCTGAGAGTTAGGCAGGAAGATTGATACAATCTGATCTTTATATGCTAATATATGAACTGGGGAACTTTGGACCAGGGAATATAGATATGCATCCCATGAAAGTGATATCTTTTTTAAACAGTTTCACTTTACAAGCTGCTTCAATAGGCATATAATGACTAACAAATATGATACTGTTGGTTATCGACTACTTGATTCTGATCTGGTCCATTACGGCATCCTACGGTCTGTTATTTCTGTATAACAGAACGCTACTATGAATAACAGAACACTGCTATGGACACAGCTCTGACTTCAGTAAGCTGGAGGATAATGCACACCAAGCCAGCCAGTGGGTGGTTCCTGCAGTGTTAGGTTTTTTTTTTGGAGGCAGGTTTTGTTTTTGTTCTGTCAGGGTTTATTTCGTAATAATAACCAGCTTGCTGTAGATTATCCCAGTGTATACTACCAGTGGCGTAAGTATCGCCAGACCGCGAATAGTACCATGAATGTAAAAGATGGTAAAAAAGAAAGGAGACCAATGAATGTTTCAATGAAATTAATTTCAACTTTATTGTCAGTTCACAGGTTTTTCTAGTAGTAAAGGAACACCTCTTAGTTGTGTATGAGTTAGCTGACTTGAGTTATGTTGAGGATGAGGGTTGCACAGTGATCCTTCCCATTGGTGACATAGCAATTGTCTGTGAGTGATTGTGTGTCCGTCTGAAGGAATGCTTCAGATATCGTTGCCAATCCAACCAGCCGCCTATTTCCCACATTTGACTTCCCTTGTCGCAGTCAGCCAACATGAGCTGGAGTTTAAAGGACAGGGGTTCAAATCCAGTCTGGCCAGGATTTTCCACAAGAATCTCAGCAGTAAACAAGTCCTCAATGAGAAATCCACAGCTAAGAATTTGAATTGGTTTCAGGAGAAGAATCTCCTGCCAAACAGCGCTACGTCTGGAATCTGCTGATGAACACTTCTGCCGGCTCCCAATCACCTTTTTCCTCTCTTCTGTCTTTCCACTCCACCCTCTGTCTCTGCTCGTCTCTCCTCGTCCTTAAAACCATCACCCCGTCTCCTCTCACTTCCTTCCTCCCTTTCTCTCAAACTCCCACCACCACCACCACCACCACCACCACCACTTACAAACTTTCTCCCTTGTCCTCTTCCTTCCACATTATCTCTTTCCTCAGACCTCTCTCTCTCTCTCTCAGTCTCCTCACTCTTTTCTCGTTTTCATTCGGTTAAAACAAAAATAAAACAATATGTATACTGTTACATCTGACCAGAAATTCAAATTCCAACAGCATACCAACACAGCTTAACATTCTCTTGGGTTTGGATCTCCCCACTTCCTCTCCCTTTCTCCCCCCAACCCCTCTACCCACATTCTCCTTTCTCTCTGTGGCTGTATTCCTTCTTTGTTTGCCCACTGTAGAAACGTTCTCTCGCTGAATTATGAAAACGCAAACATCCTTTGGGTCCATATTGTCAGAATCCTGACACCTCTAATCACTTCAGTCTGTTCTCAACATGCACTTTGCTCTGTAGAAATCATTGCTTTGCATTAGAACATCATTGTCTTGGTAAACAACGTACTTAGATATCATGATAGTCTCTCTCTTGCCTTCCAGTACTCAGAAATGGGATCATATTACACTAACCATGCTTTGCTACTTCCCTGCCAATGTCAGAAGTTATTTTATTACTTCAACTGATTAGATATTACTGACATTTCAAACTCCATATGAGCTGCGTCCATCTTACCCCAGTTGCTGGCGTTCTGATTGTCCCACACTGTAAAAAAAAACAACTGTTGTTTTTACGGTAAAAAGCTGTCAGCTGTGGTTATCAGAGTTTTACTGTAATAAATACGGTATAACCTTTTCTAATATTACAGTACTAGAACATTAGTTCTGTTAATTTCATGTTTAAAGTTGGTGTTTTATTCCATATTTCAAAATGCAGATTTCACGCTGGACAACTTCCAAACTATGACAGTAAAAGACCGTAAAATATGCCAAGAAGTATAACTGTGTTTTCCTGTATACAAAACATAGTCATATTTCAAAACCTTTATTAATACAGCAGTTTAAGGTAATGTATACAGAATAAAGTAGTATTTTATATTAGAGACTGTTAATTATACAGTAAAACACAGCAATATTTAATGGCATAATTTACAGTGCACAGAGGTAGTAGACCACACCTCTTCCGTCACCCTTTGTTACAATATCTGGCCAGTGAAGATCAGGTCAGCAAAGACTCAACAAAAGCATTAATGGAATCTTTTATTACCAATATTTTTATTTTTTTATTTTTTATTTTATATCTTTCTCTTTATTTTATCCTGCAGTGTTGATAGTTTGTGTGAATTTCATTTGATGCTTCTGTTTTATAACTTTGTAGTAGCCTACAGCATTATATTTTTAAACTGTAAAGCACTTTATGGATTTGGGAAAAGTATTTTATTGTTATTATAGTAGTAGCAGCAGCAAGACTGTAATGGTTTTTCTCACTTTCGTCCGAGCCCTCTCCTCTCCTCCATCTATTTGCCTCTTTGCATTGACTGTGTATGTAAAAAATTCACTTCACATTTGGTCTGAACACAAACAAAAAGAGTCTACATCCATGCTAGCGCCTCTGTAAGCCTTTAATTAGATAAAACAGCGTTTTCAGGTATTATAACATCAGCCTAACTAATATCAGGTGTACCTAATATATTTGGAGTGTTGTTACTCTCTGCATGGTTACAGTAAGAAGTATACTGTACGTGCAGTGCTTAAGCCATTGTTGAGCTCAGGACAATAGGATTATATTTCCTAAAGTCTGTCTCTCACTTTTCTTTCTGTCTGAGTGTCTCTCGCCCTCCCAGGCTGCTGCTAGCCTACTGGGACAATGCACTTACATAACCAATCCCTCTCTATAATCCGAGCCTGTGTGCTGTTTGTGTGCGTGTGTGTGTGTGTGTGAGTGTGTGTGTGTGTGTGTGGGAGGGGGGGACTCCCTTATATCCAGATTACTATGGAAGAAGCGTCATGACCTCTTAATCTTAATCTCACCCAGTTACATGTATGCTCAGTATCAAGACTGAATCACACAGCTTCATTCTCAGCCACTGAGCCACTGGTTGTGTGTTAGGAAGTGTTTGGAAACAATCACTACTGTGATACTACTGTGCATTTGATCGTGAGAGTCGCCTTATTGTAATTCGCTGTGAAAGATTATATATACGAACTTTACTGCCACTAGATTTCGCACTGCAGCACCCGTAGTGGTTAGTGGCCAGACTCCATTGACAAAACCAGTAATTTTATGTTGCAGATAATCGTAAAACACACTTCGAACTGGACAGAAAGCAAATAAAACTTACCAAAACTGTCTTTTTGTCTGTTTTTTGCCAGTCTTTCCAAAAATCATTACTACACAGGTTTGATTGAAATAAACCTTTAAGTAGTTAAATGTGAAAATATTTGCAAAATGGACTGCAATGGCGGCAACATAAACTAATTAGAGATTCCTAAAGAGATAGACTTTCGTTTTAACCAGAAACAGCGGATATATGGATCTCACTCACCACCAGACTCCACTGACAAAAACATATCATTTTACCTCACATATCACTGTGACATTGTAACATCATTTCAATCTAGTTTGCAGATAAAACACACTTTGACCTGGACAGTAAGTAAATTAAAACTTACCAAAACTATCTTTGTCTGTCTTTTCACAGTGTTTCCAATAATCACTACTGCACAGCTTTGACTAAAATAAACCTTAGTAGACTGCAATGGCAGCAACGTAAACTAATTCTAGGAGACAAACGCGCTGTCATAGTACATCCACTAACAAGATTATGGATTCCTACAGAGATAGAGAGACACTTTCGTTTTAACCAGAAACAGCTAGTATATCGATCTTGCTCGCCACAGTCATTTGTAACTTAATGTGAAATGTTAAAGGTACAGTGTGTAGGTTTTAGTGGCATTTAGTGGTGAAGTTGAGGATTGCAACCAACTGAATACCGCTCGCCTCGCCCTCCCATTCCAAGCATGTAGGATAAACTACAGAGGCCATGAAAACTTGTGAAAAACAGAAAAGGTCCTATCTAAAGTTTGTCTGTTCTTTGTAGAAACATGATTCTTATTTTCAGGTTAACAAACACAAATGGAAACACAGTTATGGTTATCATATTCCATGTCTGCCAGTGGATCCCCTTAAATGAAACTTCTCACAGGAGGTTACAGGAATGTAAAGGTCATCTCAGATCATTACCTGAACTTGTTTTTGAGAATTCAGACTTCATTTAAATAACTGCACCTTTCCTTGAATTACAAAACAACACAGATGCAAGAGGAAACCTGACGGTAATGATCACTTATGATAAAGATACTGAGTCAGATTTGGAGAAGTGAAAGCAGAGTGAAACGTCAACGTCACAGCTGACTGCTAACCTTGATTCTCTGGGGATGCTGCAGGTGTGTGTGTCGGGGAGAGTGGAGATATTTATGGATTAATTGATGCTGATAGAGTGTAAGATTGTTTTTGGGCTTTTCAAAAAACTTGTTTCTATGGCGACAGCCTGGGGGGGGTGGTGTGAAGCCACAGATGGGCCTGTCCTCTTGGGTCATCTCTTGCAAACCGCATCACCAGCTGGACAAACAGAGCACGTCTTATGCCATGTGTCACGCCAGTAGCATTTGTTCATGCAATGAAGAAAGTTTGAGGTGTTTGTCAGCAGTAGAAGTTCATGACAACGTGAAATGACATGAACAACCTCAGAACTGAGCTGCAGAGCAACGTAACTCGTACTCGTACTCTTAAAAAGTACATTATCTGTACTGGAAACTTGTTCCAGCTGAGCAGGTTATTAATGGGCACAGTGCGAGAGTTACTGGACTCTCTGTTCTGGTGAGTGTTCTCAACCTTTCTCTACTTCTGACCTGGAACAACATCTTAGTGAAAAGCAACTCTTTTCTACCATGTTTATACACAGATAGCATCTCAACGTGCAACTACTTTAGACCTCGCTCAGGGGTCTATGGCTAGAGATATCGGCTACCTTGATTGGCCTGCTGCCACCACGGTGATCCAGACTCAGATAAGTGGCTAAAAAATAGATTGATGGGTACAAAGTAAAGTAAAAACCAGCTTGCCACTGTGACTTTAAGAAAACTTTGTTATACAGCAGTGATACATTGCCTATATACATGTAACGTGCAATGTTGTGGCTAACTGTATGGACCAACAATAAAGCTCCATGGCTACTGTATATATCTAGCTTTTGCTACTGGGTTGGTTTTGATCTTCTCATGGGGTTTGTTTACAGTAAGAACAATGCAGATCATCACCAGCTGTATCCTTAAACTAGACAGATAATGAACATGATCATTGTGCGAATGATGACAAACACCGCTGTCATTTCCTTTTATTACCAGAACAAAGAAGGAAAACCTACTCCAGGTTCAAGATTTGTCGCCTCTTTGTACTCCCCATTGCATTTTTCTTTTTCTTTTGAAGCCTTCAGGGGCGTTCGGCAGGATGGTGGAGCTGCTGATTACTCCTCATCTTCCACACCCAGAGGTCGTAGATAAAAGTAAACCTGAGTGAAAATGTATCAGTCAAATGTGCTCCGGGAGGGAGGACGTGTTTATTCCTTGACTACAATTTCATCACTGTAACTTTTGGAAACAAGATTGAATTAGTAACAAGTTTTTACCTTAAAACTATAACTTGTCAAACATTTGCACATTACATCCCAAAAGTACCTGCCAACACTCCTGTTTATCCAGGGTTTCTCTCATATGTCAGGGCTGTTTCCAAAAACCACCTCTAACATTCACTTTTACAGTTACATTTCGGTTCATTAAATGATAAATGTAAATATAAATAATTGTTTGTTTTGTGCCACATAAACTGGAACTTTGTCCAAATATAAATATATATATAAATCCATCTATATTTATTATTATTACTATTTATTTACTTATTTGTTCACCATATTTTCTATTCCTTTTCTGCCATAACACTTTATAATGACTCTTCTCTGTGCAGAGAGAGGAGAATCATTCTGTGACAGTTAATATTGGATATGGACATTCGACACATTCTCTGACCAAGATTGCACAATATATGTTTTTGCACCAGTTAATGTTAATGTACAAAGTTTATGTATATTTTTCTTTGTATATTTTGTATATGTGTATTTGAACAATATGTTCTTCCATCCTTTAAACTTCAAATTCTATTTATACTGTGTTAATACACTTTGTTTTATGTACCTCATGTGTTTTCGTACACACATCAGAATCAGGTTTATTGCTAATTTGTCACATACCATGAATTTGTCTCGGTGTTATTGGTGCAAAACATTAAGTAAAAATATGAGAAAGGAAAAAAAACTCAAGTAATAAAAAATATACAAAATATAAATATATATACAATATGTACTATAATGAAAAGAGCTGAGCAGTTTGTGCAAAAATATACAAAATGTTCACCAGGAAATGTGCAAATGCAGAATACTTCAAATGTGCATCTATCTATCTATCTATCTATCTATCTATCTATCTATCTATCTATCTATCTATCTATCTATCTATCGTCTCAGTAATATTACAGACTATGGTCCAGGCCTGCTCTATATAGAAAGTGTCATGAGATAACTTAGCTCAGAATAAAATATACTGAACTAAATTCAGGCTTTTCCCAAACATTGCCTTTTTATGGAAACTGCATTTATATATATATATATATATATATATATGTACTCTATGTAACAATCAGCAGATATACCGACACTAAATAAGACTGCTTCAAATGTAAGCAGCCTTAAACAAACCGTGCCAGTGAAAATAAGGTGAACCGCATCTGGCAGAACTTGAATTTCTCAGAGATTTTTTCGTGCAGGGCGCGCTCCCGCGTCAAACTTCCAACAACTGTGCGCGCTCCGGAGCGACTGCTGCCTGGCTGGTACTTAACGCCTGGCGTCTCGTCTCTGCTACAGGAGCAGCAGCAAGCAAGCAGCAGCAGTAGTGCGAATGTGTGTGTGTACACACCGAAGCTAACGAATGAAAGACGATAAAGAGGGACCCCCTCTCTACCCGTTATTACCACCTCTGCGTACATTCACCCGTTAAAACCTGCAGCGAGCTGAAGGATATTTCGTCCCGAGGTAAGCGGGTGTGCCGCGGCGAGTGGTTTTTTTCCCCGAGTGTGTGCTGTGGTGTGTGTGTGTGTGTGTG
The DNA here is from genome assembly GCA_946959425.1 of Argyrosomus regius. Taxonomy (NCBI): domain Eukaryota; kingdom Metazoa; phylum Chordata; class Actinopteri; family Sciaenidae; genus Argyrosomus; species Argyrosomus regius. Next base: position 4,200,208 of record OX336886.1, on the reverse strand, counting down.
TGTATGTGTGTGTGTGTGTTGTGAAAAACAACAGTGCTGTAGCTGTAGCAGACGTTAGCTTCCTTCATTAGCGCGGTGCTAATGTAGGCTGGGAGAAAAAAGCCGTGTCGACAGCTTGTTTGTTGTCTTGGCGTTTGTACACTCGGTTAGCATTACAGGCTAGCTCACATTCACCGGACCGTGCACGTTAAACGGCTGTTTTTTTTGTAGCTTGTTTTAGCACGGTAGCTAAGCTAACAAGTCACCGCTTCGGCTAGCCAGGCTAGGCTAGCTACGAGGGGCACTGCTTTACGGCAAGACGAGGCCTTGTGTGTCTGTAACAGTTAGTGTGCTAAGCTAAGCTACTACCGTCGTCTTGCCTAGACGAGGCCATTTTTGGGGGCTTTGAAAGCAGCAGGTTAGTTCAGGTCAACAGAAACCCATCACGGTATTGTGTTTTTTTGTGTGTGTAGCTGGCATAACCTGGTTTTTGAGGAAGTGATGAGTAATGTTTACTCAAAGTAACGACAGTGGCTGCTGACAGAGAGCCACCGTGACCTGTCTCAAAGAGGGGAGGAGGACGACTGAATGTCAGCTTTATACTTGTTATTAGCGGGGGGGGCTTTATTACACGGTCACCGTTGAGTGCAGCACACCTGTCGATGTGCTGTCAGAAGCTAAACTCTTATCACAGTGTGACCTCATGATGAAGTTTATAAGGAAGCCTCATTAATGTGCACTGCTGTGTGTTGTTACTCTGGTTAGGTTGAGGTGGGATGGATCTACACTGGGAGTTAATGATCTCATGTGAATGACAGTTGTCCAGGGCTGAAATATGCACAACATCATAATAACTTTCTGACGCACAAATGGATTTATGGAGATATACAGTGTGTTAAGTTTGCAAGCTGAAAACCAACAGATGATTTACTCTACTGTCAGGAATATAGAATAAAAACACTTTATTACACGGTCACCGCTGAGTGCAGCACACCTAGTCGTTGAGCTATGCTGTCAGAGGCTAAACTCTTATCACAGTGTGACCTCATGATGAAGTTATAAGGAAGCCTCATTAACGTGCACTACTGTCTGTTTGAGTTGAGGCGGGATGATCCACACTGGGAGTTAATGAACTCGTATGAATGACAGCTGTCCAGAGCTGAAATATGCACAACATCATAATAACTTTCTGATGCACAAATGGACATGGAGCTGTACAGTACGTTAAGTTTGCAAGCTGAAAACCAACAGATGATTTACTCTACTGTCAGAAATATAGAATAAAAATACTTTTATCTGTCTTAAAGCTAAATGTTTCCATAAGTGGAAGGCACGTAGGCGAGGATGCCGCTCTTTTATTGTGTTAAAGTGGTCAAACGACGTGCCGCCAAGCCTGTTTGCTAATGTTTTGAATGACTGTGTGTGAGGGGGGGAAAATAGTAAGAGAGAGAGACGTGGTCTGACCAACCTCGAACACTCAGCAAGTACAAGCCACACACACGGTCTGACATCACATTTGTGGTAGTGGCGCGTACAGATGTGTCAGGTATTTGCTGACTGATTTTTTTTTTAGCTCTCTGATGACTGACTGCGTCTCATCAGCAGGAATCATGCACATGGATGCTGGTGAAAGCTTGTTTACATAAATGCATAGAAGCTGTGCTCACATAAAGAAGACGCGCCACCTGAGTCCGTCTTATCCACAGACGGACTCAGGAACCGCTTCGTCCCCCTGACCAATAAGACCGTACAGCAGCTCTGAGTCAGGATAGGGAGGACGACAAACTATTGACAGTCTGATCTGATTCTCTGCTGCACTGATAACTTCACATTCTGATATCGTCACTTTTGACTCCATTTGCACTCCTCTGCTAAATGCTGTGACTGTCATTCAGTGTCCACAGCCTCAGTTAATCTGTCTACTAAAAGAGGTTCACCGTTATCGAGGCTTCCTCCGGGAAGAACCTCGATGTTGTCTCCTTTATTCCCAGCTTCATTGCTCCTACTAATGGCACACAAACTCTACTTTTAACGATGATTAACCTTCATTTGATTATTGTTTATTGGATTTTAGACAGCTTGTTGAAATGGGGCGGACATACAGTATTGAGGCCTTTTAATGTTTTGAAGTGCTTTGAAGGACATTAATTTAGTCTGTCACTTGAAGTCTCGCACAGCATTTTGCTGTTTGATTTACAAAAGTGACTCTTCATCTTAAAGACAGACAGAAAAATGCTACATTTGCGGATCAAAAGCAACAAGTTAAAAGCTGCATATCTGTTTGAAAATATTGTGTATTTTGCGAGATATTGCAGCACAATTATTGGAGTCTTTGTAGTTCATTTCAAGGTCTGCTATGTCTCGATAAGTGCTCTTATGTTTCTGCTTTTGCTGCCTCTGAAGTGATCCTCTAAGTCTGGAGCAGCTATGCCCGAAGCTAAAGGGGTTTTTGGCTGTTTGATTAACTACAGTGAGATGACACAGCAGTCATCAGTCTGCTCAGCAGCAGGCGCTCCTGACCTTTTGGATGATTTGCACCACCTAATTATAAATGTATAGCAGGTATGAGAGCTGCATGACATTGATTAGGAGTGATGACGTCCCATTTGTTGGTGATAAATGTTGAAATATTTGTTTAATTTCAACTAATCAGAGAATTCAGGATCCAGACATCTCACATTTACAACCAAGTACAAGATGTGATAGTGGGAATACATCCAGACAAAAGGCTGGCCTCCAGACCCGAATGGAAACGTTCCCTGACCACAAAATCCTCGTGGAACCTTTTCTTCTTCTTTTAAAGCTTTTGGACACTCACATGCGTATCATTACCGGTCAGACCTCTGCTCGAGTTCAGGCCCCAACGGGTGCAACAAAACTTTAAAGAGGTGAATCGGGGGTGTCGATCAGGTCAGCCTGCACATGCCTTCACGGCGCTGAGATCAGGTCTGATTAGCTAACATTAAAAAACGCACACAAATCGACTTCTTGTTTTGCGCTCAGTGCAGCGTTTGTTGTCTGTGACACAGCAGCCGAGATGAACTCGCTCCAACCCGAGGGTTTTCCCTAGCTTTTAGAGAGGCTTAGTCGTTTAGGTAATGTAGCCGCCGGGATGGTTTTCATATGCGGACGGATGCCGACAGATGCCAAGACGACGGGGATTTATGTCGCGGATAGGAAAGAGCTCATCCTCGTGAAATCCCCACATGTGGTTAAACACAAGTAAACGAAGAAGATTTTTCATATTCTGTTCAGTTGGATAAAAAAAATAATAATTCAGCTGCACAATCTCAGCAGCTTGTTTGCAGTTAGGTTGTAACTGTTCGCAAAGATCGATCGTACATCAATATACGGGGCATGTTTGTTAGATCTCCTCTACTTGTAGAGTTTGAGGTATCGTAGTACGACAGCTCTTGTTTTTTAAATCATATATTCATTACAGTATTTGTTTACACACATCAGCAGCGTGCCGAATTTCCACCCGTTCTCACATTCCTCTACATTTTGAATTCCCCTCGACACGGAGTAGCAACGTGCTACTTGCAGCTGACGTAGGTCCACCAGTGGGACGTTGTTGTTTTTGTAAATGGTGTGAAGAAGTTTTCCTCTGCCACCACCTAACATGTGCTGTGAGGATTATGTAACCACGTGTGTGCGTGTAGTGACAGGTAACAGCGGCACATGTTTACTTGTTTACCTTTTGCACCGTAATATATATGTCCGCCGTAGAGAAGAAACTCAAGCTGGTCATGTGACGAATGGCTCTAGTAATGAGTGCTAACCTGGTGTAGGAGGTTTTTTACGGGTTGTTAACTTCATAAGACTGTGACTGGCAAAACAAGTGTCTGTGACAGTAAAAAAGCTTTCTGTTTCTGAGCACAGAGACAAGCCAAAGGTTTGACCAGCTCATTTCTTCCTTTAAACTTTTGAACGTAGGCTCGATCATGATTCTTCAATATGCCAGTCTGTTTTTTCCCCCCACTAATTTGTTCAAAGCAGTTTAATTTCATTTCTTTCTTTTTACTTTTAAAGGTCCAGTGTGTAAGGAGTATTTATTAGCAGGACAGTGCGTCCTCTTCCATGGAGTCATGTTGAACCGCCATTTTTGTTTTTGTAGAGGTCAACAGTATGCTGTGTGGCTTAGCTTTTGTCAGACTGTATTCTGTCTGATTACTCTCTTTCCTGGAAAACACCGCAGACATGGGATGCACACACACACACACACACACACACACACACACACACACACACACAATCCTGGAAATCTGCTGCAAATTTGTTCAGTCGACCTCAACACGACATCGTCATCATTATACAAAAAGCTCGCTTTCATTTGTCTCATATTTGAATTGAATGTTGCGCACTTGAGCGGTCTGTCTGTCTTCTGCTGCTGTCTTGCTGTCACTGCGTGTGTCTGGTGTCACGTGGCATAACACGAGAGTTTGTCGCGTCTAATGTGACATTCCTGGACAGGTTTTAAGCCTTCTTACAATAAAGGTTGTCACAAGATGTCACAGAAGTGTCAACATAATAACCCTTAAGTGTTCTTCCTCATTCAGTTTATCTGTGATATCACTTAACACAGAAACACAAGACTCTCTTGGGTCATATAACAACTCTATAGGTTCATGTTATGACCCCCCAGTTGAAATTATTTCAACTTTTCATCTGAGGAATATGTTTTTTGTTTTTATTTTGTCATTTTTTTGTCATTTCAGCGTGATCTGCCCGTGGATATTGTAGTCTGAGTATTATTAATAAGAAGAGGCCAGTCAGACGCTAACCCTGAAACCACACCGGGCACGTCTCTGTCACGTCACGGCTGCAAAGCTGTTTCGGCCAGTCGTCCACGCAACCTTAAACCCCATTGGACTTTGTTTACTTGCTCAGATTTGGTAATTTTCTTTGGTTTAGGTGCTTCAAAAGATGTAAATATGCTACGCAGTTTAATTTGTCTGTTTTTACGACTGGCAGTTTGCACAGGGTGTTGTATTTTGAAAATCTGAACCGGACCGCGGCAGGACCGGTGGTTTGAAACCTTGACTAGCGGCCGCGGCGGACATGGAGCGCGTCGCATCCGTGTCCGGTGGAATTTGGCAGCAATACCGAATTCAAAACAATTCATTGTTACAGTTCAGAACAAAATATGGCACAATGATTACAGATTTCACTCTCAAGTGAATGAGCATTTTAGTGGCAACTAGAAGTGTAGTTACTGATTGCAACCCTTTCGCCTCACCAGCTCTCTCTACACTGTAGGAGAAACTACGGTGGCTGCAAAAGACTCTACCTAGAGCTAGTCTAGTTTCTCCATTCTGGGCTCACATGGCTCATTCTAAGCTAACAATAACATAACAGTTGTTATTTTCAGGCGATTATACACTCATGAAAACATAGTTATGCATAATATATTCCATTTCTGTCATGTTCTGTGAATGCAACCTTCTTAAATCGCACACACTGGACTTTTTTTTTAAGGTGTAGGTTATGTTTCCTCGACACAGTTATCTTCAGCTTGACCTTAGTGGCGAACTTCACATAATTTTAAGCTCCGCGATTACATGTTTCTCATCAAAAAGCACCTTTCAGAACAGCTGTTAACACATACCTCGACGTTTTTATGTGCACAAGTTCGTACCGTCGACTCTTTAATCATACAAACAAACACAGTTCTTCAGCTTTTCAACCGTGAGTCACGTTAACGTTACATCTGTGGGAAAATGAACGGGACTTTAACTTCCAGAAGCGGGGATGCCCGAAATAACTCCTCCCACTACACAAACGCTATCGGTGCTCTCAGGCAATATTTAATCTATCAAGCAGTGGGTGAGCTGACGCGTGTGTGAGTGTGTTGATGACTTTAGCTTTTTTACGGTCCTGGCACAACATCAGCAGCACATGTCCAGTGAATAGAGCTCAGCTCTTCATCACAAGAATGACAGCTGTTCCTGCCGGCCTGATGCACGACTGGTGTGTGTGCATGTGTGTGTGCGTGTGTGTGTGTGTGTGTGTGTGTGTGTGTGTGTGTGTGTGTGTGTGTGTGTGTGTGCGTGTGTGTGTGTGAATGAGAGAGAGTGACTCATTGGCTCTGTAACACTGAGGTAATTCTAGATCTGTTACCTAATGCCAAAGGGAGTCCCTGCTTGCTTTACTGCTCTCTTTGTGTCTGTGTGTGTTTGTGTACGCATGATGCACATCTATGTCTGCGTGTTAAAACATAAGATGTGAGGCTTTCTGTGTGTGTGTGGGTTTATTTAGTCTCTGCCCTGATATCCCAGCTTTGTGTGGCTTCTCCATGGTAACGAGCTGCTAAGCTGCACTGTTACTCAGTTGTTTTTTTCCTGCTGTGGAAAAGTGGTGATTGCCAAAGTAAGAAGAAAGTTACAACATTACCCCGTAAAGGAAATGTTATTGTTGTTTTTGTTTCACTGATTAAATTTGGGGCCAGCACTGGCTGCTACAAGGAGTTATAATATTCCAGCTTTACTTTCTAAAGCTAAAAATGTCATAAAACACAGCTCCGTGTGCCAGGAGTGTGTGTGTGCAACATGAGTACAGCCAGTGAGGGAATTGTCATTTATCTAGTTCACCAAGCCTCCGGTCTGCATCTGCTCCTCTTAAAGAAGGACTGATCTATAGCTGATCCTTAAAACAGACCCGTTCCCGTCGAGTACTTTACGAACTAACCGCAATAGTCGAACCGAAACCATCCGAGCGAGAAGCGCACCTGAACCCGAATCCAGAAAAAACGTGGAGCCCGGCGCTCCGTTTGTTTTAAGAGTGCTTCCTCTGTTACCTTATCTAGCTCTGAGCCAGATGGGAGTACCTCCTCATTAAAAGTGAATTGGCTCCCAACTAGTACATTCAGAACTTCCATTGGCTCGCTCGCTTGCTGCATTACGCAGCCGTTTAACCTCTTTTCTCTTCAGGAACAGCAACGTTGATTTACTTTCTCCTTGCAGTGATGCCTGTATACAGTCATGGCCAAAAATACACACAAAGATGTTGCAAATACTTTGGTATTCTCATGTTTATTTCTTTTGTTTGCATTGGAACGACACAAAAAAAGCCAAATCGAAGATATTATAAGTGTGTAATTATTGGCACCCTCAACTTAATATTTGGTAGCACACCTGAACTCAGTCGCTTCCTGTAACCATCAGTGAGTTTCTTTCCCAGCTTTCTGACACTGGGCCCAAGAATTCTTTGGTAGCCTTTAGATTAGCTCCAAAACATTAGTGAACCTCCTCCATGTTTGACTGTAGGGGCCGTGTTCTTTTCTTTGAAGGCCTCACGGTCTCCCAGAAGGATTTTGGTATCCTCAGGTAAGTTTTTGGCAAACTCCAATCTGACTTTTTGGGTCCGCTGCCTTCAAAGAAAAGAACACGTAATACACACAATATCCTAGATTTTTTTTCTCTACTTCTTTGTGTTGTTCCAACGCAAACAAAAGAAATAAACATGAGAATACCAAAGCATTTTTTGGGGGGGGGGATAAAACATAAAGGGGTGACCATGACTGTACATGCATAAAACAGTAAAACACCTTTTCATGCATTCTTCTATACTTACCGTGTAGTAAAATCTCACCAAGCGTGATAATTAGATCTTTGAACACATCGTTAAATTGCACATTTGAGTGATATTTCTGGGAGCTCGTGAGTAAATATATTTCTTTGCTTTTATTTTGGCCTTGCTTCGGCGGCTCGCATCAGTTTCCTACGAGCCGGGCCGTGACTGGGATTGACAGCAGGAGTCGTTTCATACAGACTTGGGCTTGTGCTCCATTCTCTTGTAGCGTGTTTTACAACCTCCCCACCACGGCGCGCTTTTCACGTCTCCAACTCGCCAGTCTTTTTGTTTCTTTCACTCCTTTTTAATTTCGGTTCAATGACGCGTCACCGACATGATAAATTTCCGACATTTGCATCGCTAAAGCGTGCGTAAGATCTAAATAATCTGCCTCTCTCCCCCCTCCCTCCCTCTGCTCTCTCTTCCCCTTTGTAAACCCCTGGCTGTAGGTGATGAAGTGTTTGGGTCTCTGGTGGAGAACTGCTGCCTGTTCCAGATGGCTCATTGTTGTATCTGCCACCCTGCCCCTTTAATAACACACTTTTGGCATTGGCTAGTGTCACTAGTGCTGTTTTATAGCTCACATTGTGTTAGTGTGTGTGTCACAGTGGGTTTTCTTTGTGCCCATATTTTTGTGCTGCTCAATTTCTCACTGCATTATGTTCATATTGTCTGGCGATAATGTGAACAGATGTAGTGTAACGGTGGTGAAGGGAACACAGCAGAGGGGGTACAGCAGTGTGCCTCACGTCTTCTCTCTTTTTTAAAGCTGAAACAGATCTGAAGGTGCTTTTATGCTGCTGGTTCAGACATCGTGAGTGTCTGTTCCAGATGGTGACACAGAGCTGGAATGATTAGTCGATTGATTGATGAATCGAAAGTCATTTTTCATGCGTAACCGCCAACAATTTTCCACTTTTAGTGTCTTAAATGTGGATTTTTATTACGAATGGGTTGCTTAGTTGAGTCAAATTTGATTTGTACGGCCCTAAATCACAATTTGAAATGGCGAAAGTGTGTAAAACAAACCAGCAAAGTCACATTATATACACATTTTGATGACTTGTGATTGAACATCAGTAGGACCTGAGCCATACGACTTCCTCGCCGCCGTGAAGACCTGGAAGAGGACAGGACATGGAATAGACCAGCAAAAACTCCCAAGAGTGTGAATCCTGAAGGACTTTGAAGAAGACAGTTTGGTCCTCCACGTTTAGTCATTGTAGGTCTACAGCCATCCTCCGCAGCCGCAGCCTACGTCTTTGGTGGGCTGTTATTTCCGCAAGCTTTGTGTCGGTGGGTGTGCTACCGTCGTAGCAGGTGTTTCAGGAAGTTTGAGGTCACGGTCTTTGCAGCAGAAAGAGTCTCAGTAATCTCACCACCACCTGCACACAGTTTACACTTAACAATGTATTATATGTTATTTCCAGCTAGCTTGTCGCTTGTAAGTAGTGACAACAAAAGCAAGGTTGTATCAAGTTACTTTTGAGGGGCTGAAATCTTGTTAGTAACTTGTTGTGCCACTTGTTACTGATAGCACTAGCATTACTGCTAATGCGTTACTGCCCAGCATTGCACACAGATGCAAAGTGAGGAGAGGAAAAAGAGAAGCTTAAGCCTCATGGAGGACGATGATCCTGATCCAGACGTCTAGATGAACCTGAGTAAAGAGAGGAGACGGAGGGAAACGATAAAGAGAAGCACGGAGCTTTGCAGGGAAACAAACAGAAATGAGAGAAAATCAAAGTTTTAGTTCTCATCAGCAGGACAGACGTGGACAAGAAGGTTACTAAGGTTAAGATACTCACTGCTGTTTTTTGCAGCTCTGTGATGATGAATGAAAACACCTTTTCAAGCCCAGCTCGATGCTACACAGGAGGGGCTTCTCATATGTGTGGATCTTCTAAGAAAGCCAGTGCTGTGGTCGGCAGAGTGAGCAGCTGTGATGACAAAAGTTTGTGCAAGTTGTCCACAGAGTAACACAAAGTTAGTCTGAGAGCAAACCGGCAGTGTCAGCCTATTTAAATTCATTCTTTTGTTTTTATTTCACTGTTGATCGACCCAAAATGTTGTTTTTTTTATTTTTAAGTGCTTCATGTGAACTGGGCCAACGTCTCTCTCTCTCTTTTCCTCTGTTGCACTAAGCTAAGCTATCACTTTCTCTCCTGCTGACAGACACATTCTGGCTCGCAGTCATATTTTGGTTTCACTTGGGCTTCTTTTCCTGGCTGGCTCAGTTTTGTGTGTGTGTGTGTGTGTGTGTGTGTTTGGAAAAGGGAGAGGGAGCCAGGGTGTGTGCAGTAGTGAGTCTGTCTTTACATAGCTAGACTTGATTGTAGACAGCAACACGTTAACATTTGAGGGTTGCAGTCCTCTGATTTTTTAAGAACTGCGTCATGTTGTTTTCATCTGCAAATCTGCGGTTCTTTGGACAAATCTGTAATTTGGCAAGAACTCTGAACTCGGTGGTGACTTAAACCAAACTCCCCCAAGAGGTTTAGGTTAGCAAATTTCTCAAATTTAGCGGTGTGAGGTTACAGAGTGTGATGCGTACACCTATTGCGGTGTGAGGGGGAAGTCGCAAGAATGAAAAAGAAGAAGAAGAAGAGGAGGAGGAGGAGGCGGCAGCGAGAAAGTGAGGTATGGTGTCAATGAGGGCAGCTGCTGGTACAGCCTGCAGCCAGACAAGGCTGAAATTTGAGACTTGCACAACCACAGAGCTGGGTGGAGGGAGGGAAGGAGGGAGGGGGCAGAGAGAGAGAAAGAAACACAAGTGGGAGAAAGAGGGAGGGAGGGAGAGAGAGAGAGAGAATGTCCATCGAGGAAAAAGAAGGCAAAATATGCAGGCTGGAGCCTCGAGGCAGAGCGAGCATGCAGGAAAATGTAAGGGGAGAGAGAGATAGTGACGTGATAGATGAAGTGTAGCAGGGGGCAAATAAAATTAGTAACAATCAAGTCACAGTGTGTGTGAAAAGACTAATGGTGTGTGTGTGTGGACAAGAAGGGGTTATGTGTTTTGGTTAGGGAGCTACCAAGAGAGAAAAGGGGAAGGGTGTGAGTGAGCATGCTCCGTTCGGACTGACATTGGATGCCGGCTTTAGCTTGCCTCCTTCTCGTGCACAAACACACCCAGCAGCAGCAGTAGTGACCACCTACCGCACACGCCAAGGGACAGAAAGAACATGGCTTAGAGGGAACAGTCACAGAAAGAGAGAGAGAGAGAGAGAGAGAGAGACTTTGTTTGGGACTTTCCCTTTTTTTTCCCTCCCTCTCTCCCTCGCTAGCTACAGCCGACCTACACTTCCACCAGGAAACCAAGAGAGAGAGCTGGGCTTTGTTTTCCAATCGGCGAAGGATTATCCCTCCAGCAAGCACACAAGATTTGTTTTTCATAGAAACCAGTCGTGGGAATTGTGCTTTTTGTTCTACGAACCTGCAATTCTAAGGAAGTTGGACCATACCTATGCAGCGGCACAGCGCCCAAAAAACCATCCCCGAAGGTCTGGCACCGGGAAAAACAAAGGTGGAACTCGCAAAAGGATAATTAGCCCGCGTTGGAGGCGATCTACAGTGACTTTGCTAAGCTGTCTCGTGTTGCTTTTAGTCCCCAGTGGCTGACTGGGAGCAGCCAGGGAGTGGCAGATTGACCACACACTGACAGACTGTTGACTAAATCTGAGTTTGGCTGCTTGTGTTGCAGTGTAAGCACACAGTAACCTGTTCCTTTAAGTCTGTCCCTGGACCCCTCATGAGCTCATGCCGGCTAAATGGGGGACCAGGAGGGAAAAAGTGTGTTCCTGTGTTTTGCGGTGTGTTTAGTGCAGCAGCGGCAACAGTGTGTGGTTTCCATGGAAAACGCCAGAGAAACATGGAGCGGAGGGGCTGCGTGAACGCTCTACCCCTATGTCTCTGGTCCAAGTGAAATCGAAGCCGGCTTGCCTAGCGTTGCAAGCTCCGCCCTGGAACTCCTTGTTCAGACTCTTCTCATGTGTAGCCGCGAGGAACGTGCACAGGACTAAAGGTGAATGAACTTTTTTAAAGCAACTTTTTCTCCTCATCGGCTTCACGCGTTACACGCAAGAGCTCCTCGTAGATGCAGCTGGGGTGTTTGTAAAACGTCGTAAATTCCTGCGCTCGGGCCGGCTGCAGCTCTGCTGCGCGTGTCAGGTTGATAAATTAATACTTGTGTGTGTGTGTGTGTGTGTGTGTGTGTGTGTGTGTGTGTGTGTGTGTGTGTGTAGGGAGCTCCGCTAGCAAAAGTAGTGTATGTTGAATAGCTTGTGTGTGTGTGTGTGTGTGTGTGTGTGTGTGTGGGTGAATACAGAAGACGCTTTCTAAGCAAGCGTGCCTGTGTGCATTGTGAACACTGTACACTGTGTGCGTGTGTGTGACTGAGAAAAGAGTGGGCCATGAGTTGAGAACAAAGAATGGCATGTTTGTTTCTGCCTCCCCCTCCACTCGTGCTTCTCCCGTCTCTGTCTTGTGTCTTCTTCCATGTCCCCTGATCCCCTATCGTCCCCAAATGTTTGATACACTTCCTTCTTTTCTGTTGGACTCTCACGTTTCTTGGCTTGTGCACAATCGTCAGTCGTATTCGGCGCTCTCCTCATCCGTCTGCAGCGCTAAGGGAAACTGTATGTGGCGGTTTTTGTAGCATGTGGATATAAATGTTTATGTTTTGTCTCAGGCAAGTTGGCGCTTGCTGCAGGATAACTCGGGGGACTTAAATGCCTACATTCCTTCAAGCAAGTGTTTTGTTTAGGTAAATCAAACTCTGCTCCACGGGGGTCTGCGATAGACTTTGCACGTTGAAATAAATCAGACACATGCTGTAGATGTGCTGAAAATGGGATATGTAAGCGTTTTAATCAGCAGAAATGCGGACGCATCTGAATTGATCTCACTTTCCCTCCCGGACAGACGGGCGCTTTAATGCGTGCTGATCCATTAGCCCAACACTAGCTACGTTCACATGCGCTCTGTAATCCAATTCTCCAATTACGTGATGTTTATGTGGCGCTCGCTGTAATCGTTCTTCCCGTTCATAGAGGCCATAAAGAAGATCCCTAATGCACTTTGAGTGTGCGAGTGATGGTGGGGAAGAAAAAAAATCCACATTTATCAGAAAAAAGTTCATCAGGATGTCCATCAAACACGGAAGCAAGTCGCTCTGTGTGTTTCTCTGAGAGAAGATATCCACTTGACTGCAGAAGCCTCTTAACTTCATGTACTTTTGAATACATTCATATAAACAGGAGAAGTTGTAACACCAGGCAAACTCTGTGGCAATAGAGAGTTATTCATGTAAGACAGACTTCCAGTGTTTTGGAAAAGTCAGTCAGAGTGTGAGGCAGATCTCGTCTTAAGCTGAAGTTGTGTTCTCTGTTTGACACAGACTGCACAGGAAACACGAATGATGTGACAGACGAGGAGACGATACGTAAATTTAGCTGGAGTCGCGTGTTCCTCATTTAGGTCTCAATGATTCAGATTCACCCATTGGCTGCCATGCAAGGTGCCAACTGCTCATCAGTTTTAGGAGCTAATCGTTCATACACATTCACAGCCGTACGATGGCACTGATAGCACTTTGGGGTTCAGTATCTTGCCCAAGGACACTTGACCTGCAGAACCGCCGATCATCTGATGAGTGGACGACCTCCTGCTCTACTTCCTGCCCCACAGCTGGGTTAGCTGATGGTTTCGAATGTTAGATTAGGGTGAAAGCAGCTAACGTGGTTCCTCTAATGTCTTGTCCGGTTCAAGCTTCCCAGTAAGTTCTTAAAAACCAAAATGTGTCCAGAAGTTTTGGGTTTTTTTATTCCTTAATGTTGATCTCTGCTAATGTTTACCCACAATTCAGTGCTTGGAAGTAGATTCAAGAATATTTTGAAATACAGCAGTACGAAGCCGAGGTGTTGCTTTCTGATACTGTCAGAGGAAATCTAATATGAAACAGCCTTAAATTTAAATTTAAAATTATTATAATAATTAATTAAATATAAAAAAGTATTCCAATGAATGTCTGAGTCCTCCTTTCTCCAATATTCAGAGACGAACTGGATTTATTTGACTTCACGCTCACATGGTGCACAGTTATGTGTTGGCCTTTCTGTTTTATATTAGTTTCATCATAGACATGGCTTGAAAAAAGATGTTTCTCCATTAAAAACAGACCCTACTTGTGTTTGAACCAGAGTGTTGACAACACATTAAACAATAGAAGAACTGGAGTGAAGCGACCTCCCGGTGCAGCGCCTCTTTGTGTGTCTTGACGAGCAGTTTGTCCGCCATGCAGTGAGAAAACCTGCTGAAGTGGAAATCATCTATGTCTTCGTATGAAGACACTGACTCTGAGAATACACAACACGGGTGTAATGTTTACACAGGCACCACCTCGCTGACATCACCGCCTCTGTCACATGACTCGACTGTTTGTGTGCACGTCAGCTCGGCGGTTGTTTAATCTAAAGCCTTAATCTTAATAATCGAGTCACAGCTTCTTAAACAAACACCATATTATCTTTGCTGCCGGCCTGAGCCGTGCAGGTACACGCTGTTTAGAAAACACACGGCTGGGTTTGTCTGCAGTGTTGTGCTTTAAAACAGTGTTGCAAGTGGAAAGAGGAAACCTGTGGGCTCCGTCTTGTTGACGGTGCACACACGTCGACATGTTGTGTATTGGATTAATTCGCTTTCACGTCCAAAACTTGCAACAATGATCCCGTACTGTGGACGACGTGTGCCCTTAATACTCCGACTAGATTCTGAAGTTGTGCTGAAGCATTATAAGACTTGTAAGTGGAGCCAGACTTGATATTTTTCTGCATTATATACCTATAAAAATGTAAATAAACACCTGTTTAAAGCTGCAGTATGAATGACAGATACAGTGTACAACAGGCCGAGTGTTTGCAGCTGTAAAGTGAACGCACGTGCACGTGTGAGCGCTATCTAGAGCTGAATGAACAATGTCCTTGATGATGACTTCATACGAAGTGAGCGCTAAGCTTATCAAACTGTGTTGGTGATCAGAGTTCAGCCAGCTGGCAGTCACTTCTAGAAAAAGATTTTTTTTTGCATCAGCGTATTCTGATCCCGAGCCGCAGACTTAAACTCTCGGGTGGAGCTTCATCTGCTTTATAAAATATGAATCAACAGTGCTGGGAAAACAGCGTGGAGCCAACACGGCAGTGATCGATTATTTTATTTATTAATTTTTTTAGAAGTCTAGTTGAGTCTACGTTGCATTAGCAGCACAGTAAGTGGCTTAAATGCCTTGAATGAGCAATGCTGAGTGTACGAGACGACCCCTTCCTGGTCTCTTATAGGCTGTCGACACAGCAGATATGGCTACCATAAACATTAAATGTGCTTCATATGTGAACTGACTGATGTGTCGCTTCATCGTGTCCTGATAAGTTGGTTTGATTCCCAGCCATCGTCTCTTCGAAATCTGAAAGTTTGTTTACCTTCTGTGTGTTTTCTGTCTTCTCTTTCAGAGGTCCCCACATTTCAAGAGAAGACGAAAGCCTTATTTGGAAATCTTATGGACGAAGGTGAGCGTTTTTACACTCCTTCCTCTCCCTCTACAGTTGTTTGATGACAGTATTTTCACCGTGTGTGTGTGTTCTGCTCTCCTTGTAGTAAATCCACCTCTGAAAAGCGCTGTGCGACATGATGTCTCCGTCTGCTGTCATAACACGTACATACAGGACTCTGTTTTTAGCTCCATCCACCCCCCCCTCCCTCCTTTGCCACTACGTCGCTCCTTCTGAGCGCCGACCGCGTGCCCAATCATTGTTTGTGTCGGCTCTTCCTTCTGTCATCATCCTCCTCCTCCACCCTTCCCTCCCTCCTCCACCTGCTTCACACAGCGCAGTATGTGCTCATTGCTCTCTCTCTCTACTTGTTTAGCTGACTCACCCTTTCTGTCTCCTCAGCCTCTCTGAGCTTGTGGTTTTGCTTCGTTCTCTCTCACACCTTTTTGTTGTATTTATTCGGGTGGATGTATAATTTTGGTGTAGATGCTCTCCTGGGGAAGTATCATCCTCAATGAGCGGCTGGTTCTTTACTGTAAACTGTGAACACACACTGTACAAGCCACCTGCTAACAACAAAAAGGTGCCGGGCCTTGCTTGTTCATACTTTTATCAAGGCAGCGTCACTTCTCACCCCCGACTAAAACTCACGTTACTCCGTGTTTATCCCCCCACTCGCTCTCTTTAGCCGGGCTTGCTGCTACTTGTTGAAGCCTTATGTGCTGGCAACTACCTATTGTAGCTGCTGCTAGCCAGGCAAGATCTGTATCACAAGTAATATTTAAGCCATCATGAAAACAAATCAGCAAGTCCAGCAAGGAGTGTCTGTTCTTATAGCAGTTCTACTGTGTGTGCTGTCCAGGAGTATTTTAATCACATGAATCGCAGCTGAGCTGGCATTCTCAAAGTTTCATACTCTATCTGACCCCCTGTTTGAGTTCCAGCGTTGATCTCTCTCAAAGTAAAGTTTGTTTATCCGTCCAGTAATTCTGCCGACCGAGCTGCAGTCAGGAAAATAGATTACTACCTGATCTGGTATCAGCTGCGTTGAATCTTTTCTTTCACATCGTCTGTCATCCGGCTGTTTTTACTTGTGAAGCTTTCATACAAAGCGGCGCAGTCCACCGTGCCGAGCTCGCCCACGGGAAAAGAAGAGCGTGAAATTCCCTCGAGACGCCGATAAGCCCAAAAAGATTACAGAGAGGGATTTTTGTAAAAAAAAAAATAAAATAACCAAACAAAAAAACATTGAGGAACATCCAGCTGCTTTGATGCAGCTTTTTCTTCTTCTTCATGCATTGCAGAGCTATTTTATTATCAAGCATATACATTGGATTTATTTTTAATAACTTTAAATATTGAGCTGTGCACCTGTATTACCTAGGAGAATAGACGGATCAGGACTCCGTATTGGCAGATGTTCGATATTAAATGACTCAGATCAGAGCAAAAGAAACTTGATCAGGATTACCTTGAAGGAACGGATCTACCTTTTCTTACCCTGTGAGTGTTATCGTGGCTCCAGTCCGTCTAGATTGGCACGTTCACGCGTGGAAATTTCTCTCTGACTTCCATTTGACACTTGGTCACATACATTTTAAGATGACACTGCAGTGTTTGACAGCATGTGGAATCTGCAAAGACCCAGTGATTCATTTTATTGTTTTTAAGCACATGCCTGCACATGGACCTACACTAATCATTTAAGTGCATGTTATGGGTCAGTTGCATTCATTAAGGTGTAACTTTAGTATTGCATTTTCCCGTGTTCCAAATGACTAATAGGGATGACAGATTTTGAACTGAGAGAGAGCGATGTAACGCAATCCTTGCGGACAATTGCACACCATCTTTGTGCTACTGACTCTTTCAGACTGCTACAAGTGTCTGACAACGCGACCCTAAAGAGAACGGTCACTGTACCTTTCACTTGATCTGCTGTGTGTCAAGTAGTTCCAAGTAGTCTTGTTCTGAAATCTCCGTAGAGGTGAGGTCAGGAAGAGTTTATTGTGTTGGAGATCAGTGTTATTTAAAACTTTTTCAAAACCACGGCTGAACATCGAGCCGATTCCGACAGCGTGGATGGCCGTCTGTATTCACTTGAGCCTGCACTGTACAGATGAGGAGCTCCATCAAGCCGAGGAGTTAACAAGGAGAGAGAGGGAGATGAGCAACAGGCAGCTGCTGCTGCAAAGCTCTGGAGAGCCGTGGTGCTTTGATCGTATGCCCACAGAGGAGATTTCACAGACAGGATCAAGTGAAAGATACATGGTAATGTTGATGGACATTTATAATAAGAGCCTGAGCCTCTCAGTCGCAAAGACAGAACTTTTTTTTTAGGTAAAAAGAAGTTTACGACTTGGATATATCCCCCCAAAAAAACTCTGCTAAACCTATTTATATGAGTACCATGAATTTAGAATACTCAATCTGAATTTGTTGAGACAACAAGTTGGAGAGAGCCGACTGTAGCAACAAAAGAATTCACTTCTGAGGCTCCGCTCGAGTCTACTGCATTTTTCCTTTATCCTTTAGACTTGGAGGAGCACTCAGTGCACTGACATGCAAAGAAGTAAGAATCTAACAACCTCTTATGTCTCATAAAGCCACCCATCTACAGCAAAACGACTCTTTCCCACCTATTCTGATCATTTCATCGTCTTCACGCTGCATTTACCGAGCTTTGTGACCATCTGAAGCTGCACTGCGTTGGTTATTTCAGTCTTGCATGCTAGGTGACTGTGACCGTGGCCTTGGCCTAGCTGAATGTCCTCAGCTAATTTTGGTCCCTCTGCTCTCAGTGCTACTGCTGCTGCTGCTGCTAGCATGTTAGCCAGCAAAGAAGTTCTATTAATAGCCCGCTAAGGCATTATCTCCACCACAGCAGATGTGTTTACAAGCCGACAGGCACAGTTACAGCTAGCTAATACTGTCCCTCGTTAGGTCCGGGTTTTTTTTTTTTTTTGCTTCTGCAGTCGGCATGTGCGAGCTTTAAGGAGGAGCTTTAACCCGACAGATGCACTGGCAGCGTTGCCAGCTACCATGCTAGACGTAAAAGGGAAGCTCAAGTGAGTAGTGATGATGTCGATTTAAAGCGTCACGTTTGGTATTAAAGGTCCAGTGTGTAACTTTTAGAGCGATCTATTTGCATAAATGGAATATAACTATGTTTTCAGTAATACATAGTCCCCTCAAAAATGTATTGTTACCTTAAGAATTAGCCTTTTATATCTACATGTGGAGCGGGTCCTCTTACATGGAGTCGGCCATCTTGTGCCGCCATCTTTGTTCCAGTAGCCTAGAGCTGTACAAAGGCTCTACAGAGTGTGTAGCAGAAAAATAAGGTGTCTACTGGTTCTGGCTAACTGTAATGTGCTTTGTTAGTAGTTTGAGAAGTTAAATATAGACAAACGGACAATCATACTTATCGTTCAGCCTGAGAAAAGCTGAGGGAGTTGTCAAAAAGTCAAGTTCTTTCTAAAAAAGGTGGATTCCTGATCACAGAAGCAGCCGTCGTCATCGAGTCCTCGTCACGTAAAAAAGACGTGTAGCAGTATCCAAATGAGAGAGACTTGAACCACAAAGATCCCGGTACACATGCAAACATGTTCAGAGTGAAAATTTCATAATTTCATGAAGCCACCTCTGATGTTCCAGCTTTATTTTTTCTATCTTTAAATTGGCTCCTAGCTTATGCAAATGGGGCAGCCGCGACTAAAGCTTTGGCAGCGTTTCCTCGGTGGGTGTTAATTTCCCAGCTGTTGTACTGTCTGTCTACATATTGCCACCTGATTCTCTCCTTGCCTTCACCTCCCACACATTCTATCCTTTGCACATTCGCTCCTTTTCTATTGTTGGTCTCCCCCCCCCCCCGCGCTGCTCCTGTCTGTGGGTCGGGGCTATAAAAAGGATGAACTACGCCAGGTAGCAGAGTATAGGTGGGTTACACAGGCATGAACAGTCATCCCACCCGAACCCTGTAACTACGCAGACATGAGATACATCCTCTTTACCCTCCTGTCCTTTGGTCTCCAACACCGTGGCGTCCACTCTTTGCTTATTTGCACATTTTTCATCCCTCTCGTCTCCTCCTCCATTGTCCTCATCCTCATTTTTCCACGTTCCAATTAAGTCGTCAGCTCTTTGTCCACCTCTGACGTACTTGCCCTGCTTCATTCTAAACTTTGCTGTCTCATTCTCCTCCTCGTCTCCAGCAGCTCTCCTCCTGCCTCCCTTTTTTCCTCAACACATACCTATTCTCCTGCCCATCATTTTTTACTCCCCTCTCCCCTGCCCTCTCCCTTTTTTTTCTGCTCCACAGGCCATCCCATACCTAACCGCAAACCTGTTACCAAGGCAACTGCACAGCACGATAGGAAACAGGAGCTCCACACCCCCACACACACACATACACACACACACACACACACCACATCTGAGTTCACTTTACTGTCTGGTGGTTTCTTTTTTTATGCGCATGACTAAGAGAGTCTGTGCAGCTCTGACTTGTTGCTGGGACAATAATAGACATGTCGTACACGGTAGACTGAGACCGCGGAGAGACTGACAGGCTGCGACAGAGAGGATGCAGACGTGTTCTCGTCAGCTCATTCCTCTTATAGAGTCCAAATGAAACTGTCAAAGGCAGCAGAAGCACCGTGGTTACAGATATTACGTAGCCTACAGTAAGTCGTACAAGTCAGGAAGTGTGGTAGGATGACTAGCAAACTTCCCAAAAGCTTCCCTGCTATAAGGCCACATTCAGACAGGATCCGGTACTGCGGCGAAAACACAAGTTTGACCATTCATCTGAGTGGGTGTCGTCAGTTTTGAGCACGCCGCGGCCGCCAATCGGATGCGCGGATCGGGCAAACCCTCCACAATCAGCCTGAAATGTCTCTGAAACTGAGACTATCCAGGTGGATTCATGGACTAAACTCTGATACTCTACCTGTTGTGTTCTGGCTTTGTTTATTTCATGATCCCAGCTTCTAAATCTCGAGTCTGACTCGGTTGAGCGCCCCGGTATGTCAACTGGCAGAGTGTACGTCCTGTGTACGAAATCCTGAGTCCTTGCCACAGCAAACCAAGGTTCAACTCCAGCCTCTGTTCACTTGCCGCCTGTCGTCCTCTCTCTCTCTTTCTCCTTGCTTTCCTGTCCAAAATGAAATATCCGCCTAGTCATATCTGAAACGAGCGGTAACCGCACTCTTCTGTGAGGCAGTAAAGTTTGTTTGGTGTTGTATGATCATTTGTTTTACATCTTTACACATACTGGAATGTAAAATCCTGCTGTCACATTTGATACTTTATTCAGAAATGTGTGTTACTTACGGCTAACGTGCAGTGTATGGCTTCACACAGAGCAGATTGCGGCTGACAATCTGTTGCTATAGGAGCTGCAAAGCACGGCAGGCTTCCCTGAAAAGATGTGAATAGATTATCTTATCGTACCTGCATGTTGTCACGTAATCACAAGTGCAACTGGAGGAAGCATACGAGGTGGAGAGCGATTATATTTCCACGCAGGACCGGACTTGTTCACTGTGGGGTAAATTTGAAACGGTGATACCTCACATGATGATGATGATGATGATGAAGATGATCTGCCTGGTATTTTCCGTAGATTTGAGACTGCTTTGAGTGTGACATCTGATCAAGCTAACTCACCATGGCTCTCTCTCTGTCTTTATCAGAAATGAGTCGCCAGACTGCCACCGCGCTGCCCACAGGAACCTCCAAGTGTCCCCCCTCCCAGCGCGTGCCCACCCTGTCAGGCACCACCGCCTCCAACAGTGACCTGGCCAGCCTGTTCGAGTGCCCTGTCTGCTTCGACTATGTCCTACCCCCCATCCTGCAGTGCCAGTCCGGACACCTGGTATGTACTGTCCAGCCTGGAAAGTAAGCAGAGCCGATTGTCGTAAACGGTATATTTTGTTGTACACATACTGCATAAAGTTAAATGCAGCAAGTAATCATTGTGCCCGAGTTTCCCTATGCGGAAGCGTAGTTTTATTACCAGGCTAGTTTCACTGTTATTACGGTGTTATTTTACAAAATAGGAAACTGTGCTAGTATATCAAGTGTTACCATGGTTTGTGAAGACCAAAATAATTGCTGTTGCATCCAGGTGCTCCAGCTACCAGTGTGTATAAATAGTACAATATAAATTGTGCAAAGTAACATTTTAACAAGGTCTGGGGTTCAGTTGTACATCAAGATAACAGCTGTAAGAAGTATTAAAGTTAAAAAACAACAAGAATATACTGATACTGAATTGCAATTATTGATCTAATCATGGTTATACTTAAAGTATTGTTTAAGGTTTCATTATGTGAAAGGGTTCAAAGGATATAGGTCAAACATTTAGCCCGATGGTGTCCCAATATGGAGCTTAAATACAGGTATATTAATCAGTAGTAGTGCTCAGTAGTTTTGCTCATGAGTAGGGGAAGCAGTCCACACAAACCAGGTCCTCAACATAATCAAGTCATCCTGAAAGCAGCATTATGTAGAAATTGGTGTTTTTGTGAATTAGTGCCAAAACTACAGTCGACATCTTTTCTAACAGCCAAACAACAAACAAGTACAACAACACGAGACATAGCAGCCCAGCTCGGCGTCTGTCTTTCAGACTTATTTCACAAAGCGGCGACTAAAAGTCAGTCCCAGATTTACTCTTGTCCAGCGGCCTCTTGCTCGGTTACTTGATCTCTCCTTTTAACTTCTTGGCTTCGTCCATCAAAGTCCCTTTCTGTCTTTTTGCCTCTGTAACTATGTCCATAGAGGCTGCTGAGTCCAGATACATTGCATGCTTTCCCAGCTCCTGTTCTGGCACGACAATGACTCCTCTCCTCGTCAGCACTCCCCCCATGCCACCAGGAACCATTCTCAATAAAATATGATCCAGTTTCACCAAAATCAGTGAAATAGTTGAAGGTGTCTGACTAGTTCAGGATTGTGTACATGGCAGAAAAGTTACACAATGGCACTTCCCTTTGGCATGACTTGCAGATTTTAAGAGCACCATGAAGATATCAACCTGACTCATCTTGACCCAGAGGGTAACTTTAAATCGAAGAAACACTAACTCGTGTTATCTGTACCTTCCCAGGTATGCTCCAACTGCCGGCCCAAGCTCACCTGCTGCCCCACCTGCCGAGGCCCCCTGGGCTCCATCAGGAACCTGGCCATGGAGAAGGTGGCCAACTCAGTCCTCTTCCCCTGCAAGTACGCCTCATCGGGCTGCGAAGTAACCCTGCCTCACACCGACAAGACGGAGCACGAAGAGCTGTGCGAGTTCCGGCCGTACTCCTGCCCCTGCCCCGGCGCCTCCTGCAAGTGGCAGGGCTCCCTGGACGCTGTCATGCCTCACCTGATGCACCAGCACAAGTCCATCACCACGCTGCAGGTCAGACACGGACCCAGAATCACCAAAATGCCCCTTTTTTTAAAGCCCAGGCTCTGTTTTTCTAAGAAAAATCTTCTCAGTTGTTCTCAATTGTTGGGTTTCTCGAAGTAGATTCTTGTTTTGATTCTAAAAATTCTGTTGTATCCTGAAGAAATGATGACTAAACCTGTGAAACCTTCTTGTTTCCGTCCAGGGGGAGGACATTGTGTTCCTGGCCACGGACATCAACCTCCCGGGCGCGGTGGACTGGGTAATGATGCAGTCGTGCTTCGGCTTCCACTTCATGCTGGTTCTGGAGAAGCAGGAGAAGTACGACGGCCACCAGCAGTTCTTCGCCATCGTGCAGCTCATCGGGACGCGCAAGCAGGCGGAGAACTTCGCCTACCGGCTGGAGCTCAACGGCCACCGGCGCCGCCTGACCTGGGAGGCCACGCCGCGCTCCATCCACGAGGGCATCGCCACGGCCATCATGAACAGCGACTGCCTGGTGTTCGACACGTCCATCGCACAGCTGTTCGCCGAGAACGGCAACCTGGGCATCAACGTCACCATCTCCATGTGCTAAGAACTTTTCCGAGAAGAAGAGGGTCAAAAAGTTACAGATTGTCAGGGCGGGGGTGTCTTTTAAGGGGGGAGGGGTCAAATCAGTTGTGACCTCACAGCGGCCCCTCTCTCCCCCCTCTCTGCCTCACCCCTTGAGACGTGGAACTGGACTGTCTGATCGGGCAGCCGCGGAGGCCCCAGGGGGTGGGATGGATGGATGGATGAATGGATGGATGGATGGATGGTAGGATGGATGGATGAATGGATGAGTGGAGGAATGCATAAACACAAGGACATAACTGTGTAGTGATGGTTATAGACTTCTAAACACACACACACACGTAAACATATATGCGAGACTCGTGCACGCACACGCGGTCCCGCCGTCTCTCGGTCATAAACACGGACACAAACTGAAAAGCTGTTCAGTCAAACTCGCTTGTCAAACTCGTCTCTTCAAGTGATTTTTTGTTTTTCCCACCACTCTCTTCTTTTAGTGTCTCTCTCTCTCTTCCCCTCAGTCATCCTCAGACATTTCAGACACTACAGCCCTCCGACCTTCACTCCAAAGACGCCGGAGGCTCTCCACCCCGACAGCTACACACTGAGGAAAGGCTCAAGCTATATTTCAACATGGACTTCTGGTCAGTGCTGGGTAGCCAGCTAGCTACCTTCGACATCCCCTTACCTTACTCCCTCCCCCCTCCGTTCCCTGCTGTTTTGGATTGAACGGTTCACGCGCTACCAACACTTGTAGGGCTACGACTTCCGGTTTCACCGCGTTGGGCGTCTTCATGTATTCGCTAGTTCAAACTGGAACCCCCGGAGCCCGAAGTTCCTTACCGCAGTTTGTTTTCTGGGTAATATATCTTCATACGTGACTGACGTGGCTATCGATGGCTGGCTGGGACCGGAACCGACTGGCCGTAGCACCCATAAGACGCCCCAAGAAATATGTCCAGGACTGCAGTAAAAGAAACTAATCGGATCCATATGAGGCTCATCCGGTTTCCCTCCGGTCCACCACAGCGGGGCCACCCTAGGCTAAAGATTGTGCATCGGACGCTCTTTAAATAGTTGACTGTCGTTGTTGATAGTTATTAGAACAGACTCTTCTGCTCTCATACTGTATGGATTTAAGAAGGCCCTCAGCTTCATCAGACATGTTTGTTTTCATGGAGTGGACACGACAGTGCTCTCTCTCTTTCTCTCTCTCTCTCGCTCTCTCACACTCACACACACACACTCACACACACTAACACACACACACACGCGCCTGTACTTTGCATTACAGGTGGATGAATTGTGTGTGTGTGAGGATCAGAACGAGGAAAAAAAATTTGCATTTCAGTCGAGTCAGTTTTCCTTTTGAGGTTCATTTCTCGAGTCTTTTTAATTATTTTAGTTGTCTTTTTTTGTATGAGGAGAGAAGAACTCCTGATATATGTGTGTGTGTGTGTATATGTATGTGTGTGTCTGTGTGTGTGTGAGACGGACATGTGGCAAAAAGCCTGCTCACTTTCTCCCTTCTCTTCCTCGCTCTTCTTCTTCTGTTTCATTTCTACTCTGCCTCCACCTCTCGCTCTGTCGTCTGCCAGTGTCGGCCTCAACCACTGATTGACTGATCACCCAACCAGGAATGAGGGACAGTTTCTACCGTTACAATGTTGCTAATTGTTATTATTAAATGGAGATTATCATAATTATCATTTTTTGTAATGACTTTTAAAAACAGATTAAAAGGCAGTTGCAAAACACGTGGCTAAACTTCAGTGTTTGTAGTTTAAAAAGCAAGTTGTGTCGTTCTTCTGAAGATTTTTTTTTTCTTTTTCTTCCGAGTTGGATTGTTCCTTTGTTTTTTTTCCTCATCTATTTGTCTCTCCGTCCTCTCGTTTGTGTGGTAAGTCTTTTTTCTTTTCTTTTTTTTGTGTCTTTTGAGGAGGGAGGGGGGTCAAGCCAATCATCTCTCCCTTTTCTCTTCATGTGGAGTCTCAGTAATGTTGCTGCTCTCCCTCAACTCCCTTTTTTCTGTTTAATTTGTCATTAAATAAATCTATCTTTTTCATACCTGGTGCCTTTTTTCTTCTTTTCTTTTTTTATCATAGGCTTCACATCCTGATTATGGCTGTTTATTTTTTTTACTGATTAGTGCCAATTTATTTGACTGACTACTTAAAGGTACAGTCATGGCCAAAAATATCGGCACTCCTGCATTTCTCTCACATCATGCACCCCAAGAAATGTTCCAGTCACAAATATTTTGGTATTTTCATGTTTATTATTGTTGTTCTTTTTGCATTGAAACGACACAAAAAAGCCAAATCTAAGATATTTTACACAAGACTTAATATTTGGTAGCAAAAATAACTGAAATCAGTCGCTTCCTGTAACCATCAGTGAGTTTCTTACACCTCTGTACTGGAGTTTTGGACCACTCTTCTTTTGCCAACTGCTCCAGATCTTTCAGATTTGATGGGTTCTTTCTCCCAAATGCTGTTTTCAGATCTCTCCACAGGCACTCTATGGGATTTAGGTCTGGACTCATTGCTGGAACTCTCCAGTGCTTTGGGTCATTGTCCTGCTGTAAGACCCATGACCTCTGGTGGAGACCCAGCTTTCTGACACTGGGCCCCAGAATTCTTTGGTAGCCTTTAGATTTCATAACGCCGTGCACACAGTGAAGACATCCAGTGCCTGAAGCAGCAAAGCAACCCCAAAACATCAGTGAACCTCCACCATGTTTGACTGTAGAGACCACTACAGAGGTGTAAGAAACTCGCTGATGGTTACGGGAAGCGAACGGTGTGCTACCAAACATTAGGATTGAGGGTGCAAATAATTTTGTCTGCTCCATTTTTGGAGTTTTGTGTCGTTCCAATACAAGAAAAATGTTTTGGGAGAAGTAGTGCATTATGTTACAGAAATGCAGGGTGCCAATATTTTTGGCCATGACTGTAGGTACCCTGTGGGGTGCCAGTAGCGCTCTGAAACAACGTTTTGTTTGTATCCTGCAGCTTCACACGAGCAACACGACTCGCATCGTGCCGTATTTATCTGAGTGACGGCAAAATGTACCAGTGCACTTTTGAAAGCCAGTGAAAGGAGGCCGGTATGAATTATCTACTGTATGTAAATGAGTGAAGATTTATAAAAGAATGTCTGAGGAAGAGAATTCACATTAAACATGTTTTTGATAAGAAATACAACTTTTGTTTACAAGAAAAGTCCACGATCCCAATGTGTAAGATTTAGGAGTATTTCTTCATTAGAGTATAAGAATCGTGTTTTCGTCGTCTTAAATGAGCCCTTTATATCTACAGTGAGAGCGGGTCTCTCCCCAAAGTCTGTTTTCTAGCTTTCGATCATATCTCGTGATCTTTCTCAGCAGTTGAAGTGTTTATCGGACACTTGAACTTCTTGTTCGAGTTGACCTTAAAGGACTGGTGTGTAGGATTTAGCGGCACCAGTTGAACATGGCGGTCTCCGTGGAAGAGGCTCCATCTAAGGTAACTAAAACACAACAATTATTGAATGTGAATTATTTTCAGGTAGTTACATTCCCATTTCATCCATATTTTGTAGGGCCCCATAAATCTCACACACTGGACCTTTAAGTCAAGTTTCAATGTTGATCTACATTTCGATGACCGCTGGGCAAACGCAGATTGCAGCTGAAGACCGCGTGATGGGATCAAAGCCCAAAGCAGGTGGTACTAAATGGACCTTGAGGTAAGATTGTTCTGCCAGGTGCTGTTTTTTTTTTTAAGTAAGTTTAAGTCCTGTTTCACATAACTGAAGCTGCAATCAATTTGTAAGAGTGCCTGAAGAAATTGCTGGCATCTGTGTTCTTATGAGCGTGCACAAATATACGAAATTAAGTCACTGAACAAAAATTTTCTCTACCAAAAAAAATCAATAGTGTGTATGTCCAAAGGGGTACAAGGGCAAGATGAAAAGCAGTAAACCAAGACAAACATTTATGCATCAATAAAAAAACTTTAAGGAGCTTGTAAACTTGAAACTAGAAATGAATGATCTGTGACCGGGAACTCGGCGGTTCGGAACCCAGTCAGAAGTTAACCTAAACGCGATGAACACTCCCTACAGGGTGTGATTGTGCTGGGCGGCCCCCAGGTGTGAATCTGTGCATCTTTTATTACTGCATCAGGGGAAAACGTCCAGTCTCAGCGAATCCTTTGGCTGAATATGTTGACACTGCTAATTCATATTTCAAGTCCATTCATCATGAACCGCGTGCGCTTTTTCATCGTTCACGTGAACATGTGAACACATGAACACTTTGACTTTGAACACTTTGACACAAGAAGTTCAAACTAAGTCAACGCCGTCTGATGCTGAATTAATACTTGATACTTGGGTGTAGATTTATAAATATATAGGCGTATGTAATCTCACCTACTGAAGGATGTGAGTTCTGGTCAAAGCAGTGAAGCTCGAGGTTTTTGTCCTCGATGCATCTGTCAGCCTCCCAAGTTTATCATTGTTAAGTAGGTCTTTGGATGTAGGGCAGCCTGCGAGGTCAGATAGGTAGATCAGACAGGCAGCGTGGAACACGGGAATAGTTTTCTGCAGCTCCAGGAACACAAAGCTTTATGCTTAAAGTCACAAAGGATGATGTGTAAGCAGAGATGCTGATGGCTTCTGTCTATCAAATGTTTCACAGGGAGGTAAGGGAGTGTACAAAATTTACTTGTAGGTAGATTTGCTGTCTGAAAAAAGGACTGGTTCATCATTTTAAGACAAATCCAGACATGTTGGTTCAATCTTTAATACAGATCCTGCGATCATGTGGTCACAGGGTTAGGGTTCAACCTGTCTGCGGGGACCACACCTAAAATTAGCTGATTTAAGAGCATACAGTATGAGCTTTGTGTGTGTGTGGGGGGGGGGGGGGGGGTACATGGCAAACCATGTGAAGTGGGCATATTGCCAGCATGCTAAAAGCACATCTCAAGGGCTTCTGGGAAATGATGTTGTATGTTAAAGAGAGGATGTGTTGTTGCTCGCAGGAGGTCGTTGAATCCAGAGGGAATCCTAATACCGGGGGTTTAACTGAGGCTGGGCGTGTCTGCAGTGAACTCGCTGTGACACACATACAGTGTTCATACATGTTACACGGGGCATCATAAAAGAGCCACATGTAAACACTGTAATACTCCGGCTTAAATGTTTTTTTGTTTTTTTTAATGTTGTGAAAGAGAGGGAGGGACACGATGAATTAAAGCCCAGACGTGCAAGTAATATATGTTGTGGTTAAGTATAGAGTGACAAGCCGGCTTCTACAGAGTGCAGATTCACTGTACTTCTTTTTAGACTAAACAGCAGCCCCTAGAGGCTGAAATCATCACTGCACCGAAATTCATTCATAAGATGCTCAACACATGACGAGGCTTGTTGGATTGTGATACCCTGTGTGCAAAGTTGGCACAAGAAGGTGGCACCAAAGAAAGGCTCATCCTCAGGGGAGCATGAGTGAAAAGTTGATATTTTTATGTATAAATCGAAACTTTGGCGCAGGATGGTGTTGGTTTGTTGGTTTGCTTTTTCTCTTCTTCCTCCTCTTACTACTACTAATTTAGATCCATCAAGAGTGTGTATAGTAGGAGCTCATGGAAATAGGTTTCACCTTAATTGGTCTTTTAAATGAGCGGCACGGTGGCGCTCTTACACACTTAATCTTACACACTGGACCTTTAAATGTCCTTTGATTTGAATTGGACTGCCTTGGAAAGAAAAGGAAATAAACATACTATCACAGATAGGGGTGTTGGTTAACTCAGTTGGTAGAGCATCTGCCCTATGTACAAAGGCTCAGGGTTCGAATCCCACTTGTGTCATTCCCTATATTGCTGTCACTCTTCAGCTGTCTCTGTACAATGGATTACAATGGGTTGTTAAACAAATGTTCCTTATCATTGTTGTTTTTAATAAAATGTTAAAATCCTCAAATTCATTCATGCTACCTGACACTTTCTCACTGTTGACCACGGCTTCATACTTTCCGCTTGCGGGCAGCGCCTCTATTTCCTTTGTGCATTGTGGTGGGCTGGTGCTTGGGGGAGGCCCAGGCCGGGGTTCGAACAAGGGGCCTTCATGCTGCAGGATCTTCTTGCGGCGATGGTTCTAACCACTGCGCCACCCATGCCGCCCAAGCTTTATTGTATAGTGAGTGACAGGAATGTTGGGAAATGTCAAAGGACATCTAAAGGTCCGGTATGTAAGATTGGAGGCCATTCATGGAAACTGGAGGCCCGAGCCGAGGTTCGACCCACGAACCTTCATGCTATAAGATCTTCTTGCGGCGGTTCTAACCACTTCACCACCGTGCCATACTATACACTCTTAATGGAACTAAATTAGTAGTATTAAGAGAAGGAAGAAGAGTTAACAAAAACGACAATAGCAATGAGGAATCATTTGTTGACCTTCCACATTCCCGTCATTATCATAGGTCATGTATGATGATCGCTTGTACACTCAGGGCAAAAACATCACAATATGTCAGTATTAGTATGTATCAATCTGGTCAGTTTTCCATCATGAGCAAAGCGTGGTCAGAAATCTTTGAAGTGGGCAGTGATGGATTATTTCATGACAATCTGGCCGACAGTTGCAGAGATAATCTTTCTCTCTCTGTGTGACAGAAAGGCGATGGAGTCTGACATGGACAAACCCTCATCTGACAGATAAATAATAATATTTATTGCAGTGTTTTTTTGCTGGACTCCATTATATCATTAAGTGCTCTTGTTGTTTTATCCGCCCCTGCACGCGGATCATTAAGGTCGTCTTCAGTGAGAAAAGTGCAGGCTGTGACTAATGAAGCTCCCGGGGACTCATTTTATAGCACAAAAACAAATAAAAGTATTGTATAATTGCACTAGAATGGAGCTGAATAATACATGCAGTGTGTGAGTCAGCTACTCAGTTACTGATGGCATATTCTTGTTTCTTTTTATCAGTTTAACTGGTGTTATCATAAATCAGATGAATGTAGGTTCAGCTCCGCCTGACAAATACGTCTGTTCGGGCTCTGCCTTTGTACACTTTAAAGGTAAAGGTGTGAACAGCTCAAAGGTTTCTTACCTGCAAACTTTAACTTTACACCTTAAGGTTCAAACATTCCTGTAAACTTCCAACCCCAAATAACAGACAGCCAAAAGCCGGTGAACATAGTGGAGTATTTTGCAGCCAAAGAGATGGATATTTTTCTCAGGAGTTGGTGGAGACCAAAAAAAGGAGCTCAAATAATGGATTTAAGGTGGTCAGAAACGCAAATGATATCAGTGTTGTGTTTATGGCTTTTTACTGCTGCCCCCAGGTGGGCAAAACCAGGTATTGCAGGTTGATATTTTTTTCCAGGAACCTCTTATTAATCCTTCACATCACTGCTGGAATTTGCTGTATGCAAAATTGTTTTTCAATCACATACCTCTTTTTTTTTAATGTGTTTGTATCTGTACAAAATTTTCCGCTTCACTTCTGGGTTCATTCATCTTTTCATGGCTGTCTAAACGCACTCTGGTGTTTCACGTTACATCTCTACAGAGGAGGTTTGAAACATTTTTCTTTCTGCTGAGAAACGTGTAATTTCATACCTGTGTGTGTTTCATACGGTCCTCATAGCAAACGACAAAAAAACATCTGAAATGGAGATTTTCCTGATTTCAAGCGTCTTTAATTCAACTCTCTCTCTCTCTCTTTTTTTTGTTTTACAGTTATTTAAGCAGACACAAGTGCATCTTGGTTAAGTATGAAATTAGAGATGTGCATCTGTGCTACAGTTTTCTACACTCCCTCCTCTTTCATATTAATAATACTTCTGCCTGACTCCTGTGTTGAAATTAGTACAAGTCAGTGTGCCGGCCTTTTTAACTAGCCCGGCTGAGGCTAATGTTGATCATGATGTTAATCTTCATCATTTCATTCAACATTGTCTTTAAGTGCATGTGTGTGTTGGAAATAAATCTGGGGGCATGTGTCTAACCTAACCCTGTGTTGGGTGAAAATAGGGAATATGATGATGAGATGATTCAATATGATCCCGAAAGAGCAAAAATGTTGCTTTTTGTCACAAGAAACTGATTGGAAATTAAATAATATCTGAATAAGTGCTCACCAACCACATTAACAGGCTCGCATCCACCTGACTTGGAGCATTAGCTTGTATTAATATGATGTAAATATCAGAGCAGCCAGACTCGAAAAACTACGGCCAATCCCAAAAAGCGTAAACAGTAGTGATGGGAATAGTCGTTGCTGGCCTTATGAACCTTATAACAGGGTTAGAGATCATTAACATGCTTCAGGATTACAGATGTGCACACCGACGGGTACTTCCTGCAGCTGAATATCGGAAAAACTCATCGCGTCTATGTTCATCAGTGTGTTACAGTTTGCTGGTGAGCTGAGGGTGTGTGTGGGTGCCGGCCACCCCCGGAAAACCTCCGTCGAAGGCGGTGTTCAGCACCTCGTCCAGGTTCACGGCGGTGATGAAGTCCAGGTCGGCTCTGACGTTCGCCGGAAGCTCCTCGAGGTCCTTCTCGTTGCGTTTGGGGAGGATGACGCGCTTCACTCCCGCCCTGTGCGCCGCCAGGACCTTATCCTTGATCCCGCCCACCTAGGGGACGAACAGACCAATCGTGTCTTTAAAAAAACAAAAAAAAAAACAGATTTACACTTTATTGTGCATTCAGAGCGATAACTCACCGGCAGCACCAGCCCCCTTAGTGTGATCTCTCCCGTCATGGCAACGTCTGATCTGACCAAGCGGCCGCTAAACAGCGAGGCTAGGCAGGTTACTATGGTAACGCCTGCAGAGGGCCCATCCTTGGTGACAGCTCCGGCCGGGAAGTGGAGGTGGATGTCCGTCCCTTCTAGCGGATCTGGACCTCCGACCACTGTTCAAACATGTAAACGTTGCATGTAAATGCTCGATTTTTCCACGCATGCGTGTGCGCTCTTGTGCTGCTGTGTGAACTCACTGTTGGTGAGCTGGTAGGTTTTAGCGTTCGTCCTGAGCCAGCTGATAGCCAGATGGGCGGATTCTTTCATAACGTCTCCCAGCTGACCGGTCAGGGTGAGCTGACCGTCTCCCTCCATTCGACTGGCCTCCACGAACATTATCTCCCCGCCGAGGGGGGTCCAGGCCAGGCCGAGAGCCACACCTGGCAGGGTGAGCCGCTCAGACACCTTCCAAAAACACATACGAACACGCACACAGAACATCTGTGAAGCTGCATTTCAAAAAAAGACTTCAAGGTGTGTTTGTGATCTTCATAACTTCGGGAATGATTGTGAAACACAATTTTAACATGACCTCATGGCAAAGGAGGGAGGGAGAGGGGAGCGTGATGAAAAGGCATGAAGGATGGTGAGAGAGGAAGAGGGGGGGAGGAGAACAGAGGAAAGAGGGATGAAGGAAAAGGACACACTGTATTGTGTTTCACATTATACTGTATGATGACACCTCAAGTGGATGCTGCGTTTATGTTTTCGACCCATTCGGACTTTACGAGCAGCAGCTGTCAGACATCTTCACACGCCGCCTTCATATTCATGAACAGTGAGAGCGCCCCAGAAAGAACAGTCATAAAAATAAAATAAAAAATAGTACTTGGATTTCTGTAATTTGCAGATCATAAACACCGGATGATTCTCTGCAGATGCTGCTCACCTCCATTTCAAACAGCGGAGGGCCCAGGATGTCTTTCAGGGCGATGTGGTCGATCACTATGGGCATCTCCGGAGGCGCTGCCTTGTCTGAACACACAGGAAATGAAATGAGTCGCACAGATAACTCATTACATTAAGTCCAGCAGCTCTGCGTTTTATTTCACCAAGCTCTCGCCGACGACTAAAAGTCAGTCCCAGATTTACTTCTTGCTCTGTTACTCTTAGCTTCCTCTGTCAGCCTCACCTGCGTTCTTTTCACCTCTGTCATTATATCCATAGAGGCTACTGAGCCTGCTTGTGCCAGCTCCGGTTCTGGCACGACACCAGCTCTGCTCCCTGTCACCTCCTCTTCTTTCCAGTGGTCCAAAACGTCTGTGGTACAAACAATAACACTCCCCCCGTGCTCTGAGCTCACAGTCCGGCTAACAAACTGAGCTAACATTAGCTAACAGCAGCTACAGTAGTCAGCAGTTTACTTCACTGTCCATCAGGAAACTCTGTAAATCACAGAGAGTTGAGGCGGAGCAGCCGGAGGACATCAGAAGGAAAACCAGAAAACATTTTCTCCATAAAATATGATCCAGTTTCACCAAAATCAGTGAAATAGTTGGTGGTGTTAGTGTTGATGTACTTCTGGCATCAAAATAATTTTATTTTATGGTAGTAAAAGTTGCACAATGTTGCTTTAAAGGCAAAGTTTATGTGAGTGCACACCATACAACATACTGTACAGGGAAACAAATCTATGGTTTTCGTTTTAGAAAGAGGTGGAGAGGACAGCTGCAACCAAGACTGGAAAATCAGCTGTGACACACACACACACACACACACACACACACACACAAAGATATTATGCAAAGATGCCCAGAAAACCAAACACACACACACAGTCAAAGTACAAACAGTGAACAGAGACATCAAACACACACCAGCCCCTTTGGAAAAATGCAAAGTACATGCTCACAGAACACACATCATTTGCACACACACACACACACACACACACACACACACACACACACACACACACACACACGCACACACTGATGTTTGTGCTCTGTGTGTCGGTGACATCAGTTACCTGGCAACGCAGAGGGCAGAGCACAAAACAACCACCAATGTCCTGTCTGTCTTTTATCTGTTTATCCCCGTCTCCGCTCTTTCCCTCTCTTTCCTGAATCCACACCTCACCTCACGCTAACGCCGCTCTACATCTCTGCTGATTTACAGCTTTACAGTAACAACATAACCCGGCTGCTCAGACACATTTTTATCTGCTGGGAATCCTGCAGTCAAACCTGTTGAGCCGTGACCTTCTAATGTCATTAGCAGAATGAATGAGAGATAACGTACACGGAGCTGGTCTCCAGCAAACATGCTGTCAGAGGACTTGACAGGGTTTATTTCCTAATAAAGACCAGCTGGCCGCACATTAAACAGCTCATTACACAGCTACTGGAAGACATCATGTTGTACTTAGACCAGTGCAGCTGACAAGAAATATCACACATATTAAGCGGCCCACATGTCAAACAGCCTGTCTATGAAGGAACAGTTTCACTTATAAATATACAAGCTGATAATATATATATAATATATTCTGAGGTTTTTATTCCTCTGCGGTGTAAAGTCTGGCTGTTGCTTCCCTTTAAAACTAACCAGCGCCACCTTGTGGTGAACTGCTGTTACTCTGTGGCCATGCAACACACACACACACACACACAGCCGTTTACACTTATTGTTACTGACTGACTGTTCTCAAAGTGAGGCGCAGACTTGTAAACAGGTGAATGGTGTCACACACCACCAACTATTTCACTGATTTTGGTGGAACTGGATCATATTTTATGGAGAAAATGTTTTTCTGGTTTTCCCTCAACTCTCTGTGATTTACAGAGTTTCCTGATGGACAGTGAAGTAAGCTGCTGCCAGTCGTAGCTGCTGTTAGCTCAGTTTGTTAGCCGGGCTTCCCGGACTGTGAGCTCAGAGCACCGGGGGAGTGTTAGTGTTTGTACCACAGGAGTTTTGGACCACCGGGAAGGAAGAGGAGGTTTTCAAGCCCCGGTTAGCGGGTGAATGCACATAGAGAGCAGAGCTCGCGTGTCATGCCAGAACCGGAGCTGGGCAAGCAAGCAACGTAACCGGGCTCAGCAGAGACAGAAAGAATGAAGGTGATGCTAACAGAGGAAGCTAGGAAGAGGAATTTTGAACCACCAAGAAGAGGTTTTAAGGCCCAAGTGCAGATGGGGACAAACGCCGAAATGGATACCAGAAAGGGAGCTAGGCGTAACCGGGCTCACTAGAGACAGAGCATGGCAGAGGTAAAGAGACTGAAGAGGACAACAAAGGAAGCAAAGAACGGAAATATAGAGTGACCGAGCAACAAGATGCATGCAAGAGTAAATCTGGGTGTGAGCTTGGTGAAATAAAAGGCTGAAAGACCGACGTCGAGCTGTTGGACTAGTAAGTAATATTAGCTGGCTGCTCTGTCTTGCGTTGCTGCTTCTGAGACTCTTACCTCCCTGCTGTGTTGGACTCTCAGTGGTCACAGCTTCCGTCTTGGTGACTCTGTGACCTTCAGCGACCTTCACAGCCACAGCGCGGCAGATCGCGCCGATCTTCCTCTCGAGGGAGCGCACGCCTGCCTCACGGGTGTAACTGAAAGAACGAACACACAACAGATGAATACGGATGAGGTTTCTCCGACACTGTAAGGTGTTTATTTATGATCAGTGTGTGACAGAGATGTGACGAGAATACAAAATGTCAAGAACTGTGCATCTTAGTTTGACCTACAACTGGAGAGCAGCTTGAGAAACTGCATTAGTGCTGCATCCTGAATAAATAAATCAACAAAGACTTGAAGGAAAAGTGGAAAATGGATGGATTTATCTCCTCACAATGACATCTCCTCCTGTATGTGAGGACCAGTCTGACACTTTTGTTAACCGACCTACTTTCTCCTGAATCCTCTTCATGTTTTTTTTAAACCCCAACCCGCCCGAGCCTCTCCTGTTTTTGTTTGTTTTATTAAAAGAGATCTAGCCAAGTAAAAAAAAAAAAAATCAGGACTATCCCTCGAAGGATGCAAGCTTGTGTGCTGTTGGCTGTTTCTATAGTAACCAGACCCGGAGTGCAGGGTGTTGTACAGAGGCTCTGCAGGTCTGCAGGCAGCATACTGCTTCCCATCTGCATCAGCAGATCCATGATTATTGACTTCTTTTTAAACATCACAGTTTGATCAGACTGCTGTGTACATTGTACCATTAAATATAGACATTAAAATTACACAAGTGTTGAAACAAGTACTTAATGAGTCGATAACTGGACTACTTTCAGCGTCTTTGCTCCTTAAATAAACTAATTAACAGTGAAAATAATCACGAGTTGCAGCTTGAAAATTAAAATTAGGCAGCAAAGAACTCATTCATCCGGTAGAAAGACGTTCTCTCTAATCGTGCCAGAGAAATTCTGGTCAACATTCAAAACAAATAGCCACTTAACCACTCAACAACTTAATGATACCCTGTGGCGACCACAAGTGGAATTCCCTGCTAGCCTCAGACGTGAGCTGCCAGCTGGCTGACCAATCCCCATTCTTCTTCTGGTACTTGCTGTAATTTCTCTTTCCCCATGTCCCGGTAAACGCTGAATGTCCTCTGAGTTGTCTGAAGGTTTATTCAGATGACCTGTTGCGCAAGGTGTTGGGGGTGATTGGGTAATAATAATTGGGAGCAGTGCATTCCCCTCTTGGCCAATCAATCATTCAGGCTGTGATGATGCTGTTTCTCTGGGGCTTAAGGAAGGTGGTTAAATTGCACACTGCCCCCAGGTATTCGAATTCCTCCTCGACTTACTGCAGACCTCATTTCAACACATATTGGCCCAATTCCAATCCGGCCCCTGCGTCCACCCCTTAACCCACTCTCGCGCCATTTGCATGATCGCGTGGAGGGTTCGCCACATTAAGTGTCATTCCAAACCAACCAATCAAGTGGAAGTGGGCTATGAAGCCCTCCAACACTGAGTCTGCATCAGTGCGACCACACGTTACCTAATATTTGAAATTTTGGGAACTAGTTCTCAGTCTTCTTTCCGATCAGCTGAAATCTGGCAAATCAGTAGCCTACCGCCACAACACACTGGATCTGTCGTTCTAGCTTTTCAGTGAACGTGCCACAACATCCAGATCAATCTGAGGGATTTAGTTGACTTTAATTCACTCCTTCCTCCTGTCATTGTATCAGTCCAGTATATGAGCTCAGCAGAACCCTGTGCATGCTGTAAACTACCACCCATCCACATTTAGCGTACCATTTCAAATACACAAAGAAGAATGCGGCCCGTGTCTGAGTAAATCTCAACCAAAGGCTCACGCTAAATCCCAGGGAGAGGTGGCATAGTAGGTGATACTTCCACCCGTGGTCTCACGTAGGAGACTTCCCTAAAAGTCTAAAAACCAAAGTCGAAGTGGCTCTGACAGCACAAGGCATAAAGACCACCCTTGATTGTCTGGCTTGAGTTAAGAAACATAATATGTCTTGTACGTTCTGATTCATAGCTGAACATACTTTGAAGCAGTCATCACGAGGCACACGCCCACCCATAAAGTATTTGCAGGTGCAGGGTAATAATCTACAGAAATATATATATACTGCACACTGCTATCATGCTCTATGCCAACATAATATTTCAACTACAAAGACAGATACAGATTACAGTTTCTGAAATATTTTGGGTAACAGATTTATCATTGTGTGTTTGCATGTCCATGATATGTCTGCAGGCTTTATTTAGTTGATTTTAGGAGGTTTCTTTCTAAATTGTGAATTGTTTTTTTCTATTTTTATGTGGTTGGGAACTGGTATGTTATAGGGTCAGTGGATGTCATCTACATGTGTGGTTCCCAGGTTCCCCAGGAGGAGATGTGATAGTGTGGAGGTGCTTTGCTGGCAATTTATTCAAAATTCAAGGCCAGCTTGGCTACTACAGCATTCTGCATCAACATGCAATCCCATCTGGTCTGCACTTGAAAATCATTTGAATTCCAACACGATAATGATCCAAAACACACCTCCAGGCTATGCAAGGGCTATTTGACCATTTAATGGAGCGCTGCATCAGATGACCTGGCAATCCACGATCCACTCGGCCTAAACCCAATCGAGACGGTTTGGGATGAGTTGGACCGCAGAGTGAAGGAAAAGCAGCCAACAAGCACTCAACATATATGGGAACTTCTTCAAGAGTTTTGGAAAAACATTCCAGGTGACGACCTCGCGAAGCTGACTGAGAGAATGCCAAAAAAAGCAAAAGAATCTCAAGTATAAAACTAATTTTGCTTTGTTTGCACTGTTTTTGTCAATATACATACATATACAGTCATGGCCAAAAATATTGGCACCCCTCCATTTCTGTCACATAATGCATACTTCTCCCAGAACATTGTTGCAATCTCTGATGTTTTGGGGTTGCTTTGCTGCTTCAGGCACTAGATGTCTTGACTGTGCGCACGGCATTATGAAATCTAAAGGCTACCAAAGAATTCTGGGGCGCAATGTCAGAAAGCTGGGTCTTCGCCAGAGGTCATGGGTCTTACAGCAGAACAATGACCCAAAGCACTGGAGAGTTCTGAAGTGGCCAGATCAGCAGTTGGCAAAAGAAGAGAGGTCCAAAACTCAACTACAGAGGTGTAAGAAACTCACTGATGTTTACAGGAAGCGACTGATTTCAGTTATTTTTCCAAAGTTATATTAAGTTGAGGGTGCCAATAATATTGTCTGGTCTATTTTGGGAGTTTTGTGTAAAATATATATTTTCTTTCTCTGCTTTTTTTGTGTTGCTCCAATGCAAAGAAAAGAAATAAACATGAAAATACCAAAGCATTTGTTATTGCAACATTTTTTTGGAAGTACAGAAGTGAACAGAAATGCAGGGGTGCCAATATTTTTGGCCATGGCTAATTTACACCATTAAAAATATCCATTCTTCAAACTAGCTACTTTTCACCATTAATTCACCCAGAAAATAAAATGACTAATGACGAGAGCTGCAAATAAAATGTGTCTGTGCTCCTCTTGTTTTTGAGTTGTTTTTTTATGCTCGTGTTTGTGCCGACCTGCTGATTATATTCTGCGTGGTGTCCTGGGGTATATGCAGCTGCTGAGGTGTTAATCCATGCTGCTCCAGTTGATTTGGGATCAGGTGACGGTGAGCTATCTCCACCCTCTCCTCCTGTGTGTAGCCTGAAACACACACACACACACACACACATTGATAAATATCCTACTTACTACATTAAAAGAGCGCTCTGCAGATTTAGTGCTGCACTCCTATGACATTGTCAGACTCACAACTCACAGACAGTTCTTAATATCTAGTAAGTATCTCATAGATGCAGCAGATACTCAGATACTACATTACCCACAGTGCAACTTGACTGCCGTAACTTGGCTCAAAGGCGTGGGTGTATGGTGTAGCATTGAGCCTCTAGCCTCTAGTGAGATGAGGAAGTGAGTTTAAGTGAGCATTTCACACTCCAGCTTGAACCAACACTGATCACTTGACTGCGCTTAATTCCTCAGAGCTGCAGGACACTGTGGCTGGTCGGGTCAGATAGATACTGATAGTGTGTGTGAAGTGTGTGAAGTGTAATAAAACAAGGCATGAATCATAAAATCTCAGCTTTGAGGTTTGGATACAGTATTTAAGTATTTAATTTGAATAAATAACAAATTATTGTTATTGAATGTATCATCAGTTGTTTTATCCGTTCTCTGACTACACTGCGTAAATTAAGTCATAAAGATGCACTGGTTATGTCATCAGACGCCGTGGACCTTGTGGAGCTAAACCCCACCTGGTATCTGCAGCACCTCCATCCTGTCCAGCAGGGCGGGGGGGATGGTCGCGGTGGTGTTTGCAGTGGCGATAAAGAGCACTTGGGAGAGGTCGAAGGCCACGTTGAGGTAATGGTCTGTGAAGCTGTGGTTCTGCTCTGGGTCCAGGACCTGAGGGAACATGTGGACATGTATATATATTTTTTTTTGGTATTTAATGAATTTTCAAAACAAACAGAAGAACATTTATTAAAAAAAAAAAACAGAGGTTAAATTGGTCAGGAAGCACAACAAATGCCCGTTAGCAGCTTTAGCAAAGGTTGAGGTTAGCTGGCAGGTCAGGTTGAGAGGTTTTGTTTGGTAAGGACACTCGATACTACTACACAGGTAATCCGAGTGAGAGAGCTGACCTCTAGCAGTGCAGCTGCAGGGTCTCCTTGCAGGCTCTTGCCCAGTTTGTCCACCTCGTCCAGGAGGAACACAGGATTATTGACGCCGACCGTCTTCAGACCGTTGATGATGCGGCCGGGCATGCTCCCTACATACGTACGCCTGGAGAAACGGGCAAGGATTTGAACTACTGACCAACCGTGTGAACATTTCCATGTGAAAAAGTCAGAAAAGTGTGTAAACATCAAGGTGAACATTCATTTTTTGTCATATCATTTGTTATTATTGCATGTTCACCCTTTTTTTTTAAGTATGGGTTGCATTACCGGCCAACAATGATTGAAAACTTGAACAGACAACAGAGATGTTCTCCATGACTAACTACCTAATGAAATCAAGTTTTGAGCTGAAAGCATGAAATGTGAAGGTTCAGTGGTTCAAAGAAAGGAAACAAAAACAAATAAAAAACTGCAAAACGTTGTAAAATAAACGTTATTTTTGAACAAATTGTAAAATGGACCCTTAAAAAAAACAAAACCTTCTTCTTTATCTCTTGCCCTCCTGCTGTTGGTATGCCGGACACATGTTTTTCATCTGGCTGAGAGACGGTGTCTCAACTCTGCTTAATCTTCTTTTAAAATACCAGGATCAGCTCTGCAACCTGAGATGAACTCTGCTGCCCCGCTCACCTCTCTCTGCACACACTCACAAAGAGCGCTTGTCAATTGAACCGACCACCGAACACTAGTGGAGATACAACAGAGCGCCTGTGTGTGTGTGTGTGTGTTTTGATAGAGTTCAGACTCCTTCCCAAAGGAGGCTGTTAACAGACTAATCAAAGTTGAGCTGAGAGGAAACTGACAAACTCTAATGATTTTTTTTATTGACTCAGGTCACAAAGGATTCTGTGTAAGTTCTGCAGTTCATTATGATTTTGTTGTTTGCATTGCAAACAAACTTTACTTGATGTATGATATGACAGAAACACCGCAGTCCTCTTTCAGCCCTACTGATGTATTTTGTCCATAATTATGGTTATCGAATTACAGATCATTCAATTCATTATCGCTGAAAATCGCATTACCGATGACCTTCCTCTGCAGCTAAAAAAAGCTAAAGTCTATCTGGGGTGGTGACATAAGCCGAGGACCTTCTGGGGGCTGCCGGAGGAGTCCTGGTAACGGTCTGTGCCTGCCACACAGCCGTTCTGAGTCAATCTCCATAAGTCCCCATGTTAAAATGTCCAGCAGAAATAAACATGTTTACAGCCTGGTACAAAAAACAGTTTTGGTCTCTATAGCTAATTTCCCCGTTCATGGCAACTGTACTGAGGGTGAATTTTTATACAACTCACCCGTTCAGATTATATTAAGGCTTAAAGTTATGCAGAATTAAGAGCGTGGACGCTTTGATTGACAGGTAGGAGCCATCACAGGCTGCTTGTTTGAGCAACCGCACTTCATTCAGCCCCCTTCAGCTCCATCCACGCTCCGTGTCTTTGCCCAATTCTGGATTAGCAGGCAGGACTACAATGATGACAAAGCCACCAGACTCTGAGCTTCACAACGGCTACTCAAAAACCTGTGAGTGACGTCACGGCTACTACATCCATGTTTTATACTGTCTATGGTGCCAACTGACAGTGCTCAATGGAAAATAGAAATACTGATACTGAGTTCATGTCATGTCTGAATCAAGGTTATTGTTACTGTTGTTACTAAAACTGGTAAACTAAAAACTGAAACTGGGTCTGAAAAAACATTTTAGCTATAAAAAATAAAATAAAAACTTAAAAAATAGAAATTTAAAAGCCGTTTCTTCAGTTTTATTGTTGGCAATTTGGTCAGATTCGTCAAAACAAGGGAGGCTTTGGTGCAGAATGTTTTTGAGACTGGGATGTTTGTATTGTAATATTTATTCTGAACTGGCCGCTGACTAATATCTCTATTTTATAATAAAAAAATAAACACTAAAACTAATAAAAACTGAACTGAAATGAGCAAACCCACTCCCCAAAAACGGGAGTTGAAACGAGGAACTAATAAAAAACGACAACTGCAATATCTCTGGTGTGAATGTGGAGGTCCCATCACCGATGTGTTGTCAGATCTTATAAATGTCTTCACCTCGGGGAAGAAGCTCTGCTGTTCTTTCATCTTACAGGACCTCAACGTGCACATCTGTGTTTTAATAATCACTCTTTTAAATTACACACAGGTGGACTTCCAGCCACGCCGGGAAGTCCACCAGACCAGATTTTCCCGAAGCTTTGGAAAGTACAAATGGACTGAATTTAAAAAAAAACTAGTTTTCAGAAGTGTGTGTAATTTATGTGTGTGTTTAGAACGTTATCCAAACGCATGTGGGCATGTTCCAGTCAGCAGCAGAGAGCGCTGCGCTCGTATACGCACCCACAGAGCCCACATAAGCTCGCCTATATAAACATTATATACTCATTCTGCTCACCTATATATAAATAACTTCCGTACTTTTCAGACATATGCACATGTATGTGTAACTGTGTTTGCCTCGCCTCGACCTGTGTGGTCCGGTACCATATCGTGAGAACTAACTGTCTATGTTGCGGTCATAAAACATCTGGCATACCTGTGTCCTCGGATGTCGGACTGGTCACACACGCCGCCCAAAGCGATGCGGTGAAACTCTCTGCCCAGAGTCCGGGCTATGGAGCGTCCCACGCTGGTCTTACCCACGCCAGGGGGCCCCACAAAGCAGAGGATGGGGCCCTAAAAGACACAGCAACATGAGATACAGATTTTTACACATTTTGTCTTTACGTGTTTAACGGACAGAGGGAAGCACCTTCAGTGAAGTCTTCAGCTGTCTCACAGCCAGGTACTCCAGCACGCGTCTCTTCAGCTTGTCCAAGGCGTAGTGATCGTTGTCCAATAGCGTGCGAGCCGCTCGGATGTCCAGGCAGTCTGAAGAGTGCGTGTGAATGTGGACGTGGGATGGACGGACGGATGGATCCGAGAAAGAAAAGGTGAAGACAGCAAGCCGGGAGTAATTCGAGAAGGAGAGGAGGAAGAGGGGGGCAGAAAAAAACAAGTTTGCGTGAAAGGTTTTTTGAAAAAGTTGAGCAATTTTTTCGATGAAGCTTCTTGCAGCACATACTGTGACCTCTCACCCTGAAACTGGACGAACCCGCTGACCTGAGCTCAGCTGCTTTAGAGTCTGCGGTCAGCAACGCAGACAAAGTGAAGCAGTTGCGAAGACCACATGTCTAATATTATTATGTAAATCTGTGAAATCTGTTGGCAGTGATATCCTGATACTGTGGCTGGCCACCACGAATACATGTCTCTGTATCGTACAATATGATGGAAATGAGTCCAGGTTCACATCTG
This sequence comes from Argyrosomus regius, assembly GCA_946959425.1. NCBI lineage: Eukaryota > Metazoa > Chordata > Actinopteri > Sciaenidae > Argyrosomus > Argyrosomus regius. Next base: position 4,156,869 of record OX336886.1, on the reverse strand, counting down.
GACATGACTGATACTAAAGCGATATCACACGAGAGGGAGCAACGTTGTACTGAATATCAGAACGGCTGTGATTTTGCTGCTTCGTCTTTGTCTCGTTACCAGACAGGAAACCAGGTCGTTACGTCAATAACAGCCGGAAAAGCTCCTAAAATGCCGACACGCACACATGATAGGCGGCAAACTGACATCGTTCCGAGTCGGTGTTTAATTCGACGTGTCAACCAGCTCTAATTTCAGTGACACATCTTCATTTTTCAAACGCTCTGCCTCGTTCTGACAGTCGTCTCCCACTGAAACAGCACAGCTAACCAAAGGAGGCTGCCAGTGAGTTCTTCAGTTGTGGAAAATGTAAAATTTGCACAGTTTATCTTTATGTTTCTATTCTATTGATGCCGAATTGACAAGAAGACTGTCGACATATGACGTCTTTTATCTCGTGTTTCTAGAGTGATTTTTGCAGTCGAGAATCGTTCAAATTTCAGATTTCTTAAAGGAAGTTTGGTGTCATATTTTCCCCGCAGACAGTGCAGGGACCTTTAGTTTAATTCAAACTTCTAATATGTTTATTTAATACTATAAACCACCTCATAACGTGTTGAATGGAAGTCTAATGCTCACTCTTCTTTTTAGCTTTTGCTCTCAACCAGCTGCTCAGTAAAATATTTGGTTCTCCGGCTGCTTTTTTTCCGTCCTTCACTGTTTACTGTTATGTATTACAAACACGAAGAAAAATTCCCCGCATGTGAAAACTTCTTTCACTTCGTTTGCTTAGAGGAAGAGATGATGTTAATTATTTAAGTCAGTCTAAAGACAACAGAGAGCTCATTGCTTAAACATGAGGCAGGAGGATAAAAACACGATGCCAGAGCTAGCACGCATCTTTTTACACTTGGACGCTCGTAACGACTTGGCCAGACATTAAGAGATCTCATACTGTATGTGAGTTTCTGACATTCATGCGTGCGGACCAAACACCTTTAGCTTCATTCACCTTTGGTGCTTTTGCTCCACGGTAACTCGACCATCAGATCCAAGTAGTTTCTGGTCAGGGCGTACTCTGGCATGGACTGAGGCATTTTCTTCAACCTAAATACAGATGAATGAGATTAAATGTCTGACTGTGGACTCACCAGTGAAATCATGCATTAAACAGAGAAGATGTAAGGCCAAATATTCAAAGATAAAAGCAGATCTGATACATCAAACACCTTTAAAATGCTCCAAAGCATGCTCTGCTTTTGTTTCAGTGGTTTCCAAACGTAAGGGATGCACTTTTCTATCATTGATTACACTGACAACCCCTCACTAAGTCACAGAATTAAATGTATTTCATATTATATTCAATCTATTCAACAGAGTAACTGACAAACTGTACAGTTAACCCAAATAGTGAACAAAATAACTGCAGGACGTTTGTGTCAAACAAGTGATTTGGATGAATTTTGATATTTTTAGAAACTTTTTATACAATTCTGTGTCTATGTTATGTATTTTTATTATTTTTAAACGATTATCAATCATACATACTTAAATATACCTAAGAAGATTAGAGCCACATGTGAAAAATGTATTTGAGTTCTGACTCTTTTTTTCTAACAGAATAACAAAAAATTTATTTTTCTTTTATTATTATTATTTTTTTTTTTTTACTTTTAAAGACAGAATTCTAAAAAAAATAAAAAGTAAAAAATAAAATTTATAAAATTAAAATAACAAATTATAAAAATTACTTCTTTAGAAAAAAGTCAGAATTCTGAGAAAAAAAAGGTCCTCTTCCGTATAAATGGCTTTTTTTTAACAAAGCCATGAGCTTTTAACTGTGTACTTATCTTTTCTTTTTTTTCTTTTTTTAAAGATATTTTTTTGGCCTTTTTGAGCTTTATTTGACAGAGACAGCTTGAAGAGTGACAGGAGATGTGGGGAGAGAGAGAGAGAGATGGGGAATGACATGCGGGAGAGCCACAGGTCGGATTCGAACCCTGGGCCGCCGCGGCAAGGACAGAGCCTTTGTACATGTGGTGGATGCTCTACCAACTGAGCTAAACGACACCCCACTGTGGACTTTTCTAAAGCAGGACAAGGTTATTTAGCAGATGGTTTATGAACATAGCTTGTGTTTGTCTACTTAAAAATAACATTTTTATTTTATATTTCTTGGATGTGTGAAGAGACAGAGCTGCTGTTCTCTGGGAGACAGGTGCTACTTGCCAGGGAGTTCCTGAGGAAAGACCCGGTGGCACAGCTGGAGCTTCTCAAAGAATAAAAACCATCACATCACAGCGTCACAGCCGGTTACCAGCAGAAGGAGAGCTCAGAGTTTGTTTTTTTTTAACTTCTGGAATTCAAAAGTGGATTTACACAAATGATCCCCCCTGAGAAAACTCGAGCGAGTAACATGAAGCTTTCTGCTTTCTGTGTGATTAAATACATTCCACAGATAATTAAGACAGAGTGAACGCAAACGACGGAGTAAGATGAAGGTGTACCTCTTGAGCTCTTTCAGGCAAACTCTGAGTGCAGTTTCGGGCATGTTGGCCCTGTGGATCTTCTTCTCCAAGGCTGCGGTGTCATCCTCGTCCTCGTCTTCGTCTTCGCCTTCCAGATTGAACTGCCGGCCGGGGAACACTCCACCTTTACGCACCGACAGCACCTGAGCAGACGAGAGACGGGGAGCTGAACAGGCATAGAAATAGACGTTTTTGAACAGAAACGGAGAAAGGCAAACTGTTTGTTACCCTCTTCTCGTTGTCAGGACTGATTTTCCTGGTTTTCTGCAGCAGTTTCAGCCCCTCTATCTGTCTGGTCAACATTGGCAGAGCCTTCTTGAATCGCTCCTCCAAGCTCACCGCATCCAGGACCTTCACGGCACGCGTGAACAAACACAGATGCAAACAAAGAAGATGTAAAATCATGAAACAGATGTCACATTTTTTAAGGTAAATAATTTTTGGGTGACAAAGACCCAACAGTACTTCACCTGTAGTTTCTCCTTGTTTGAGGTGCGGATCATGGAGGCCACCACATCAGGTAGAGTTTCCCTGGGAAGACTGTCCAACAGACGCCTGAACTTAGCCACCACTGGTACGGACGTGTCCAACATGCCTAACAACTACAAACACACAAAAACACACACACACACACACAGTCAGGCATGTTAGATTTACAGGCACGCTTAAGTGCTATCCAATCCATCACAGCTTATTGCTATAATAAACAAGACGAATGTTGCCTGTTTCTTATTATTTTTGATAAATTTACAAATTCCAGAGTTCACTCTGAGTGTTCCATCAACGCACCCATCCAGAGAGAAACCAGGTCTGGCATAAATTGTGAATGCAAAGACAGAAACCCTCTGATTCCCCTTTGATAACTGCAATTACTTTGTGTTATGGGTTTTCCAACCGCAGCACTGCAGGTGTATCCACAGCAAGACGAGATAAGACAATATTATTCATCCTGGAGGAAACCTGGTATTACTGCACAGTTGTGTACAAAGATTAAAGAATTAAGTCTACACTAATATTATTAGTTTAGTTTTAGACTCCATTGGATGACTTGTGTTAATGATAATATAATAATAACTTTATTTATATAGCACCTTTAAAAACAGTTGAGTTTTACAAAGAGAGCAGCGGACCTAACAGAAGGCCACACAGGTTAAGATCCAGATAATTAAAAAAACATAAAACATAACAGATCCAAAGACGATAAAAGAACAGTGAATAAAAATAAAAGATTAAGAGATGAAAAGATAAAAATATATATCTTAAAAAAAGGAATAAAATGTAAAACTTTTTAAAAACAGACGACATCACCTCTTGTTTTGAGCCTCGACCCAACCGAGGATCTAAGGGTGCCAACTGGCTCGTACTGGGTTGGCATGCTGGCAATATAGTTTGGGGCCAGACCCAGACGGGCTGACTTAAAGGTTCCCTGTTGAGCAGGGAACCTTTAAGTCTGACCTCTAGTAGCACCCTGGAGCCGTTTTTCTACGAGTGGGTCACCAATTTCCACAGATCAACAGGTGGCCGTAATGCTCCGAGATATGCTTCAGCGCTCCAGCAGGGTAGAAGAAGACTGCCAGCTGATAAACGTGGACGTCAACAAAGTCGGATTTAAAATGCTTTGAGAATGTTTTGCGAGGAAGGAAATGCATTCAGCAAAATGCCACAGGGCGCCTTTAAGAAATGTCACATGGTTTTTGGTGTTTTTCAGTGATGTTCATGACAGAATCGTGTCTGTTTCTTTGTTGTCATCAAATATTGCTTTCTGTCCTTGTTCCTTGTGTTCTTGTGATTCTGTTTATGTTATTATGAACTGTAGACAACAAAATCCACAGATCTTTTGCAATTTTAAAATTGAGCAACATCGTTCCTAAGTTGTTGCACAAATTGCCGGCGTCTTCATCTTCTATCTATCTAAAAACAGATTTTTTCAAAAATAGACGACATCACAAAAAGGCGCCGTCACCTCTTGTTTTGAGCCTCGACTCCGGAACAACCAAAAGTGACCAACCCAAGGACCTAAGGCTGCGAGCTGGCTCGTACTGGGTTGGCATGCTGGCAATACAGTTAAGGACCAGACCCAGATGGGCTTTAAAAGTGATCAGTAAAATCTTAAAATGAATCCTGGAACGCACATGGAGCCAGTGGAGGGACGCTAAAAATCGGCGAAATGTGACGTTGTCCGTTAAAACCAGGTTAGAAGACAAGTTGGAGGCGTGAGAGTGATTTTTTTTGTTGATATACCGGAGACGAGAGAGTTGTCCAGTAGTCCAGTTTTAAGAATATAAAGGTATGGATTATTTCTTCAAGGTCTGACTGTGGGAGCATGGATTTGACTCTAGAGATGGTTCTTCAATGAAAAAAGCCTGGACAGGTTTATAGACATGCGGTTGAAAGGTGAGGTCTGAATCAAACAGGATATCTAGGTGTCCAAACATTTCCAATAACTCCAACAGAGATGCACTTATCTGGTACAAATTACAAACATAAATAAAGAAAAGTACAAATATTAAATGAGTAAAAACTTCAAACACTGTATGAATTGCACAGGACAGGGAATATAAGTGAGGCATGTAACTGCCTTAAAACACATTTAGGGGCCCCAGAGGTTATCATTTTCATATGGTCACCTGACTTAAAGGTTCCCTGTTGAGCTTCTGACCTCTAGTAGCGCCCTGGAGCCGTTTTTCTACGAGGGGGTCACCAATTTCCACAGATCAACAGGTGGCCGTAATGCTCCGAGATATGCTTCAGCGCTCCAGCAGGGTAGAAGAAGACTGCCAGCTGATAGTCGCGAGGAAGGAAATGCATTCAGCAAAATGCCACAGGGCGCCTTTAAGAAATGTCACATGGTTTTTGGTGTTTTTCAGTGATGTTCACGTCAGAATCGTGTCTGTTTCTTTGTTGTCATCAAATATTGCTTTCCGTCCTTGTTCCTTGTGTTCTTGTGATTCTGTTTATGTTATTATGAACTGTAGACAACAAAATCCACAGATCTTTTGCAATTTTAAAATTGAGCAACATCGCAAGTTGTTGCACAAATTGCCGGCGTCTTCATCTTACTCAGCTGTTGCCAGTTAACCTCATTCATTGTTAGTTGTTCCACCAGCTGTTTTCTTTTAGCGTTTCACCACTTTTCCAGTCTTTCATTGCCGCCGTCCAAATTTTTATTTTTTTTCAGAAACAAATTCAAAATAGGCAAATCATTTTCCAAAAACAATAAAAATTTTATGTTGAATAAGGGGTTTTAATGGGGTTGTAGAATAAACCCAGATTCATCACATTTCTGCAATAATGTCATATTTTAAGTTCCAAGTTTTTCTGGACGACAAAACTGTTTTCTTTTAAATGTAGGATCTTTAAATGAATCTTAGAAATCGCTGTAACTGCTTTATTTTATTGGAAACTTAACTATCGCCTTCTTTTCCTGTCAAATCCTTTAACTTAACCAAGTACTCTTGCAGAAGGTGTGTACACACACCTGTACGGCAGCCTGGTAGAACTTCTGGGTCAGCTCCCCCAGCTCTCCGTCGCCTGCTGTGGCACCTTCTGTCGCCGTGGTTGTGTACTGATCCAGTTTATCCAGCTGCTCCACCTGCAATCATATACATTTATTTTTTTTGCAATTAGAGTGGCACGTACTGCAATTACTCACGTGTGGGCGTATTTGTGTTTTAAATACTGAGTGGCAGGTGTTTTTGGTCCTTTATTGTGATGTAGTAGTATGCACGTAATGATGCACCCCATTCAGGAATGCACCTTTAAACAATCTTCTACTGGAAATAACAATATTAGAAGATTAAAAAGGAACCCAGCGGAGCTTTTGACTGCAGGGAGCACTATGAGGCAATGTTTTGATGAAAGGATCAAGCATGTATGTTTTTACGTGGAAGAAACGGATAGACGCGGTGCATTTTGGTGAGTAGCACCAAATGTTTTACCTCTGCGAGGACGAATGGTCGCTCCTTAAGCAGACTTGACACGCTGAAGCGGCACAACCCGGTGATGAGGAGGGTGTAGTGGGGCTTCGGCCAGTTACTGCCCACCACCTGCACCGCTATCCCTGCTGTACCAATTCTACGGAGACAGAGACAGAGACAGAAAGCGAGAGTGAGACAGAAGAAGTTGGTGATGACAGACAACTCAGCGGAGCCAATCTGGTTTGTCATGAGCTTATCCCATATTAAACCTAAGAGTCAAACATCACACCTTTGGTCCAGTCAGAACTGCTGCAGTGTGCAGTATAACAACAGTATGTAGCTGTTAGGATGATTGAAACTGAGTAGCTGCTCCATTTTTGTGGTCTGGCCGGAGTTTTCATTGCGTCCCCCGTGATTCACATGCTGATTTTTCATTCCTGTTTTCGCCGCTTTATCCAGCTCGTTTTCCTACATCTCTTAAGAGCGTGAAAAAAACGAACCAGACCGACAGACCTGCGGCCATTTGGGGCTCGTTAAAATGATATGTAGTGTTGACACTTTGTTACAACATGCAGCGCCTGGGCCTCAATGAGTCAAAGACAAGAGTGGTCAAAACACTTGTTATATGTGAGGTCTCCATGATTTAATGATACAAAATCTTTGAGGGTGACAGCTCCGATAGTTTCCAATAGCTGAGTGTCTTAAATTGTAACTGTCAGAGTAAGGAGGATTTGCTATTTTACATTCTGCTTCCTGCTTTCTTACAGTGATATCTTTGATTTTTCTACTAAAAGTTAAAGACAACAGAATCGGAATATCTGTGGCTTCAATTTATGTAAGACAAAGAATGCACACCTGCACAAATATGTCGACAATTGCCGGTTGTTGGCATGACAGTGGCCTGTTGGAAAAATATTTAATTTCTGGTACAGCACAAGTGTAGTTGAACAGTGACCATAAACTTGAAGCTTGTTAGCAGCTGATATCCAGATAACTTTCTGGATATCAGCTTTCAAACACTGCAAATTTCTCAAGAAGTTTTCTTCAGAAAATTGTGGAAAATTGCCACAAACTTGCTGTGCTTCTAACTAAGGCGTGAATGGACTGTGTAAGAATGATACCACAACACGGTGGACTCAAAACAGTGAACAACAGAATGCTAACACATCGCTAACACCAACAGGATTTCTAAGATAAATCGGCAAGATGTAGTCATCTCTGGGACTCTCTCGGCGCAGAGCCTACGAATAAATCTGTTCTCTGGGAAATGGGAGGACGAGTGATAGGCAGCATCAAGCATCCTGTGATATTTTCTTGACGCTCCTGGCTGGACGGCGGATCCAGGCAGAGCGCCTCATCGACCCCTGTGATTGGTAGTGCACAGCTGTGGGAAGCCGCAAAGGGAGGAAACGAACCTCCCCAAAAACAAAGAGCACAACTTGAGAACAGATTTGTACACTGCAGGACCGTAGATCTCCATCAGATGAACTGGATAACCTCCCATCCTCAAACAGCGAGCGTACAGAGACAGCTAACGACTGGGCCTCAGACTCTGATTGTATCTGTTTTTTCTCTAGTACCACTGGTGGTACGCGACTTCCTTGTGGAATTTTGTTTCAATGTCATCCTGATATGTAGTCACTTTCACGTAGGTAAACTGTTTTCACAGTAAAAAAAAACTGTCAGCCGTGTTTACCAGAAGTTTACCATAAAAATATAGTATAACCTTTTCTAATATTACGGTAAAAGGATGTTAGTAATGTCAATTTCACGTTTAAGGTTGCCGTTTTATTCCACATTTCAAAATATCTGTAGATTTTACAGTGGAAAAACTGCCAAACCATGACAGTAAAAGACCGTAAAATATGCCATTAAATATTAGGGTGTTTTACTGTATAATTAACAGTCCCTTAAATAAAATACTACTTTATTCTTTATGAAATCCCTTAAAATGGCATATAAATAAAGGTTTTGAATTATGACTGTTCATACTTCATATTTTACGGTCTTTTACTGTCATGGATTGGCAGTTTTTCACCATAAAATCTACAGACATTTTGTACAGTGTAGAATAAACCTGCCGTCTATATGAATGGTCTGTAGTTGAACAGGGTCTACTACTGCTATTTTAACGTCTGTCATGATGGTGGTACTTGGAGAGCTGAATATTTTCTGAGGTGGTACACGCCGTAAAAAGTTACACTGCTCTAGGATATGATCTAGCCGTCTATATTCTGGTTGCACACCAGATATGTGAACATGGGGACTAATGGCATTCTAAACAGCAATCAGAGATTCTAAAATAAGACTAAACACCCTTCATTCCCAGCACTTTACTGACAAATGTAACTTTTTCTGGGACCGCACATACATTTTTTAGGCAGCCGGCATTTGCCTCAACACGTCAGGATAAAAACTGTTCACCTTTAACCTATTGTACTTCCTGCGCCACCTATCTACCCTGATCCCTCTGCTAAGGTCAAGGGATAAGAGGAATCAAAACAACAACAAGACATAACACAACATGCCAGACACCTTGAAGCCGAGCCACCTCAACCCCCTCGCCTGAAGAGATGGGACATCAGAGCCATGTGAGAGAGTTTCCTACTTCCTGTCAAGATTCACTTTTTAAAGAGTCCTTTCAACGCAAACACTTATCATGTGGTGACACCGCCTCCTCGAAAACAGTCGGCACTCTGTTGAAAGGCACGCCACAAAATCCTGCTGTTAACAATCTACAGACCGCCAAAGTCCTCTAAAAATGTTGTTGACACCTCCACTGAACCTCTTTCTGTTATTTTAACAGATTATGACAATCTTGTGAGTGCTGTCTTTTGATGTTCACACTGATTATCCCGAAAAACTGGTCTATTTTAGAGCCTGAACTTTGTGGGATTTTTGCAACAGACACCAATTTTAGAGCAAGATTCACTGATTAGTGTTAGCTGGATTGAAAACAGACCTCTTCTGTGTAGATTGTGCACATATATTGCTATGTGAGAAGGTCTCAGAAGGCTGCTTTCTGCAATAGGCCAATTTCATCTGACATATTCTTGTTTTTTGCCTGTGTGAAGCACTTTGAGTTGCTTTTGTGTGCTATAGAAGTAAAGCTGCTTCGTCTTGTGTGCCAAACTTGAATTCAAATTCAGCGAGGAGCTTTCAAATTTTACATTAATAAGACAAACATGAGAGCAACACTGTCACTAATACAAACGTGTAGCTATGGCGCAAAACAATCAGCATCCATGCACACACAAAATATGTTTCTGATTATGTGCTTGCAGTGGCGAAGACATAAATTCCTGGATTACGTGTTAAGTTAAGTGGCAGCCACCACAGAGAAGATGCGTGCAGTTGTGTGTGGATGCTGGTTGATTTGCCTTCTGAAGGTGCTGCAGCTCTAAATCAAAGACACATGTACTAAATTAAGGGAAAAAGCTGATTCCATTTAATTTAATTCCATCATTTAATCCCTCTTTTTCCCCTTTTCACATCCATGACAAATTACTGTGGTCTACCACAACAACGTGAGGGATGTCAGTTTATTTTCTTGCTTTTCCTCTGCATCCAGGACGCTTTAATCCATTTGATATAGTTATTTAGGAGCAGTGAGGGGGCGTCGGCGCAGGTCGAGTGCTTTACCCTAGGGCAGTGTTTCTCAAACTTCTCAAGACAGACGTTAAAATAGAGTCAACCCTGTTCGGCAGCAGACAGTTCACACAGAAGGCAGGTTTATTCTACACTTTGAAAAATGTCTGTAGATTTTAGGGTGAAAAACTGCCAAACGATGACAGTAAAAGACCGTAAAATATGCCATTAAATATGACTGTGTTTTACTGTATACAGGAAATCCAAACATATTTGAGAACCTTTATTTATAAGCCCTTATAAGGGAATTTATACAGAATAAAGTAGTATTTTATATCAGAGTTAATTATACAGTAAAACACCGTAATATTTAATGCCATATTTTACAGTCTTTTACTGTCATGGTTTGGCTACAGAAATTTTTAAATATGGAATAAAATGCCAAAGTTAAACGTGAAATCAACAGTACTAACATCCTTTTACCGTAATATTAGAAAAGGTATATATTACGGTAAAATTCTGGCAACCACAGACAGTTTTTTTACAGATAATTGTTGACTATTGTTGAATCCTGAACAGAACCAGAGCTGATTTGATGTTAAAGTGTTACTCCTGATCTGCACTTCTCTTTCTAATATTTCCTGTTTGGAGCCACGATTGCAGTGTTCATTTTACCTCCACTTACCAAGTTAACGTCACATTTTTGCTCATAACTAATCACAGATGTATGCGAGCCGTGCTCTACCTGCATGAAAGTCCTGCAAAGTATTTTAATAGTATTATATGTTTTCAAATGAATGTATTTCAGAGATTCATCCAAGTACCACCACAAAGGAGGTCGCCTTCTCACCCACCACCAGTGGGATTTGTACCACAGTTTGAGGGCCAGTGCCCTAGGGCAATTACGCACATGCAATGTCTTAACCATTTAGTGTAATTTAAATAACATCTTTAACCTTTAGCCTCACCAATCTCTGTCACTGATGAAAACTAATTTTTCACAGCAACTGTGTGTGCTGATAGAGCAACAAACAATTGCTACTTAGTAACCAGACGGGCCGGCAGACTGCTGGTGAAAGGTTAAAGTCCAGCATTCTGCGCTTGGATGATTGTTTTTGACTTCAGGGCCACTGTAGACTTTTCTAGAAACAAATCACAAACTGCAACTTCAGTCAAAAAGCATGAACCGTGCACAAGAAAAACAAATCAATTAGACTAAATACGACAAGATGCATCACTGCCTGTCCTTTTAGAGGCATAATAAAGGAGGAGGCGGATTATATACTTTGTCATGACAGCCGATGACAAGACCTAACCTGCTTAAATTAGATTTAATAGGAACTGAGTGTTGGTAAGGGTCTCCCACAGATGGGTCTGAGTTTGCAGAAGGCCTAAAATAAGAGGAGGGGGTTGGGTTGTGATCATTAATACACATACGGCTACATGTGCATGAACCTATCTATTCATGTATCCTTATGAAGTTCATTGGGACACATATTTATATCAAATAGTTATATATATGTCTAAAATCTATCTAGCAGCAATTAAAGATTGCTTTATTGTGATAATTTTGGAGGGCTCAAAAGGTCAAAATATTCAGATTTCACAGGAAATGGCATTTGTTTATCTACTCAATGTTTATCTTCCCTCTTACCCTGTTATTATCTTACGACCCCCTTGGTTTGTTTAGTGACTCCTTGGAGGGGTCCTGACCCCCAGGTTGAGGGTCCCTGTGCAGCCAGCTGTAAGGGCTCCATAAAAACAACACCACCACCGTGTCAAACTGTGGAAATAACTCTCTCTATCCTAACTACATGACAAAATGTGGGTTACTTGTGCAACGTGGGGAGGTCGTCGGTGTCGTGCTCGGGGTCTCTGGTGTTGGGGATCACTCCTATGATTGTGCTTTTCAGCGAAGTCCCCCTCAACAGCCGCTGGCTGACCAGGTGCATGTTCCGCGGCGAGTCTACGCTGAACCTGACGGTGGAGCCCGGGAGGAGCACCCCTTCGTGGGTCAGCAGCAGCGGCAGACGGCTCGGTATCTGGATCCCACCGTCCGAAGTCATCGTTCGTTCGTTTCAAATAGCCAAGGTCACAGTTTTATAATAACACAAACCTGCAAAACAAATAGGCACTTTTCCTACAGTCAAACGGGCATGGTAAGACTTCCGGTGTGCGCTTTCAAAATAAAAGTTTTATTAACGTCCCGAACGCGTAATTAGCCTCTTGTGAGCGAAAATAAAGCGCGTGTTTAAAACATACTGTCGCTCAAATACAACTGTGTTTGGTTTTGTGTTTTTTTTACACATAAAATGCCATATTTAGCCCCGCTCGTTCGTATTCCACTTCCTGTTTGCGCTGGAGAGGCTACGGTTAACACAGAGGGACAAAAACTGTACGTCATTGCATAACATTAAAAACCGCGAAATAAGTTTTGCAGTTTGGTTGTGTCTACTCACCTACATTTTAGTGACCTCCTGATCAAACAACAGAGCGGTTTCAAGTCCGAGACTCTTGCAGCTCCACTGTTACCTCTGTATAATGACTCCCCCCTGTGCAGAGAGAGGAGACTCATTCTGTAACAGTTCATTTCATAATTGCACTCTCTTCAATTAAGTTTCACAATGCACATTTGTTATTGCACGAGTCCATATGTATATTTTTCTTATGTATATTTTTATAGGTAGAACCATATGTTTTTCCTCTTTAGAGTTTATTCTATTTATATTGTTTTACCTCATGCCTGTATTTAGTGTGTGCCTGTTCTGTTTTGTCAATAAAGTACTCTATCTATCTATCTATCTATCTATCTATCTATCTATCTATCTATCTCTAATTTGACAGCTATAGTTACTAACTACTTTGCAGATTAAGATTTTACTTACAAAATACAGGGTCAGTTTAAAAAACATGATTTGAACATGATGATCAGTTACAACCTTTACTTAATATCTTCCACAACAGCCAATTTAATAGTTGGAACTTTGTATTACTGGCAGATTAGCAGGTCAAGGTTATGGTTTGGTTAAAATCTATTTGCATATGTTTTCTGTGTGGGAGAGCTCTCTCAGCTTACATAGAATAAACTACTAGTTTATAGTACCCATCTATACTCTACCCATTATTGGGAAAAGTGAACACAAGCACATTTTTTGTCTTGGTTACAGGTACCACATACTGTTTATTGTAGCTTCCAGAGTTAATTCAGCATTAAAGAGCACACATTCATCTGCATTATCATACTTTTATACTTGTATTAATTAATGTTTTCCTATAACCTTTATACAAATTACATTCAGAAAAAAAGCAATTTGCCAAAATATAACAATAGAGGACCTACAGGAGAAATAATAAGATCAACACAATGTTGAAATACCTGCATTTTATTATGCAAGACAACATTAAAATAACAACGGCAGCATATTTAAAGGCTCTTTTCATTAATGACTGGACTCTGGACACAAGGTTAGTTGATAAAAATAGCAATTTAATTTTTATTTCTTTCATAAAAGTATTGTCACGTAGAATTATACATTTCCAAAAAATAAATAAATTCAATATCTTGTGTATAAAAAATCTGTTCCTAACGACCACAGACAACAACAATCCACGTGTTTGCAGTTATCATCTCTCTGTTGTTGCCAGTCAGCTGTGGGAAATATCACTTTATATTCACAATAAGGGATCTTTGAATACACCTTAAAATGCTCTTATGGTTACAAAAAGACAACCATACAGTTACATATGATTCATAAAGTATAATAAAAAATACACTTGCTGCATTTACAGTTGTATAGTAATACACCAAAAATCATCATTCATCTGTTGCATCATTATAGGGCTTCTTTTGCATATGAGATGTGCAGTCTTGAGAGTAAACTTTCTGTGGAGACTAAAATAAAAGTGAAACATCACATTTCTTATTCAGAATGTGTCGTGTACATAAATACATTTGAATGTAATGCAAACTTCTATTTGTTTTTGTTTTATTGTTTTAATGAATTTACTCAAATGTACATACTCTGCACTTCTGGTTAGATGCTAACTGCATTTCGTTGTCTAAGTACCTGTTACTTTGTTCAGTGACAAAGTGAATCTAATCTAAACTAATTTAATGTTGTTGGCACTAACTCTTGAAACAACTGCATGTGATGGAAGTAATGAAGGGTTAAATGAATGTTATACTATAACTGACTAAACCAGCAAGTCAGGATTTGCAGGCAATGAACCACGTGCATCCATGTAAAAGTTGCCACCACTGCAACTCACTTACAAAAACATGGCTCTTAGAAAAATTGAGTGCACAAAGTAGTGAAAAAATTAAGAAATTAATGCATGAATTTCATTATAATTACAATTATTATTAAGTGTGTGTGCATCCTGACTTCTGGGGGTAATATAGACAAGACTGCCAGAATTCGACTGAGTATATTTACTTCTCAAAAAGGCATTTCTCTGCTTGACTGAGCTCTTGTCATCTCATACCTAGACTACTGAAACTTATTCCTGGCTGATCTGCCTGCACGTGACCAACTTCTTCCAAGTTTTTCCACACTACATTGCTCCTCCACAACCTGCACTGGCTACCACAGGTTGCTCATATCCGATTCAAGACACTGCTACTTGGCTACCGTGCGGTGAATGCAGACCCATCCTGCATCCAGGACATGCTCAGACCACACACCCTAGCCTATCCACTATGAAGAGGCCAGTGCTATTGTGCAACAAAATCCTGTTTTTGCTGTCTCAGCTCTACAGTAGTGAAACAAGCTCCACATTGACATTTCATTTCGGCCTATGAATACTCTATTTCTTGTTAATTCACTTGTAAGATTCCTGCAATTTTTGGGTTATATCATGTTATATCATATATCATAAAAGCATCAGCTAAATAAATCCTAATAGCCTAACTTCAATCCTTTTTCCAGGGTAGACTTATCACTATATCTACTGGTCAAGGACATTTGACATTGAGCCATCCACCAATAGGTTCAATCTGATGGAATGTGTGTAATTTAAGGAAGTGCATCTCCATTATTGGACTTTAGAAGTGTTTCTAAGTGCTTCACAAGTCAGTCAAAAGACCTTAGAAGGCCTAAAGAAGGTCTATATAGACGTCTTTATTCTATCATTTTGAGCTTATCAACACCTAACCCTAACTTTACTTCATCGTCATTGATAATCAAGTGAGGCAGGTAAAACTGAACCATATGTTCAATTGGTGAGCTGCATAACTAAACCTAATGAAATGGACAGTTTCAGACAAGCAAATTTGAAGGAATACGGACGCATTCCATTCCTGACTATTACAGATGGCCTTCAGGTGATGTATTGCAGCTTTCAGTGACTATCTTGACAACAATCATGGGTAACTAACAATTAACAGCAAACAGTCAACAGTACACACTAACATGCTCACTCTCGGCACTGGCAGCCGTAGGTCATGGTCTTTACAAGGTCTCAGAAAAGAGCCTCACAAGTTTAGTAATAAAACATCTGGAACCTACAAGTTCTGTTACTGTGGACCATTTCTTACACTACTGTAGAGTTATGTTTGGCCATGTCTGGAAAAGCCATAATTGTGGCCCTAAGCAGTTTGACTGATGTCGTGTTAACTAGGGAGCTAGTTGCTAGACTTGTTTTTAGATGAATAGTATGTCTAAAGTACTTATTTCAGTATATGTTTGTAAATGGAACATATATGTCAACAGCAGTAATGGATCCATTGTATTATATTAAAGGGAACTCTACGTATAAGAGCTGACACAAGTAGTAACACCATTACTTTCCATTCCATTTTCATTTTTTCACTGAACGTTTCATTTGACCGTGGTTTCAGCTGGGTTTTGTTAGGAACCGTTGCTAATACGTGCCTGTCAATCCTGTGCATGCATTGCATATGATTTACGAATGATTACAAATAATATTGATGTGCCTTCATTTCGATGTTTTTCACAGGTTTGCATTTGTTGTTTCATGTTGAGCCTCACAACCATAGTGCCTAAACTAAAATACGATCTCTATATTATAGCTGTTCTCAAAACCTGACAAGATAACACATTTAACAGCAACAAGATAGCATTGAGAGGAATTGCACAAGTGGGGAAGAAAAACACAAGATGTCACGACCACAAAAATGAAGTAAAAGCTTAGTCAGAATTTGTCAGAATAAAACTAATGTTTGGATGAGAGAATAACCTGTAATGTCTGCTACAAGATGGAGTTGAGTTTAAGGTTTCATTTTTACAGCTGCACAGACATAATCTGTTATCTTGCACACGATGGCCTGATTATAAAGTACAAACAAATTCTGACTGTGATTCTGACTTCATATTTGAAATGCTTCAAAGCTTTAGGAGAGTAATTTTACACACATCACTGAGGTGCAAGGCTATCAGAGAATAGCATCAATGAAAAAAAGGTAACGCCTGCACACTTACCCCATGCCAAAAAAAAATTAATAATGATAGTTATGAGATATTTTGTGGAATGGGGTAAGTGTTGAGGCTTTGCACGGGTAACTAATGCATCAAAATATTCAACATTTGCCAGATAAAAAAACAAAAACAGACCTACAGTATATATAAAAATGCATAACTTGGATGGAGGGTGATAATTGTATGTGGTTGTTTGTCCAGGTTCAACACTCATTCTTTGTACATGATAAACACGCTTGTTTTGGCAGCTTTTGAATATGCAATATGGGCCTGTAGCACAGTTAAAATAAACACTGTGAACACAGGCTGTGGGTAGAAGATGCATACAACAACTGAAGAGAGAAGAGACAACAGTAATTGTGCAGTCCGTCTCGTTCTAGCTCATTGATGTTTGAAAGAAGCGTTGATGGAAGAGAGGTCTGGCTATGGTACAAAGTCAGCTGAAGTTTCTCAATATAATAACAGTCCGATGTGTAGTCTCTTTTACTGCATCTTGTTGATCTGTGGAATGAACCATGAAAGGTTCACTGGAGCGCATCACAGGACTTTTTGGACAGAGATTTGGCAAAGCCACAGTGATGTCCTCGCTCCAAGTGAAAAGTTAACCTTTCGTTGACGAGGGAAAAGCAGCTTGTGCCGTACCCTCCTTCTTGAAAAGAATTTATCTAATATACTGATCATACATTAATTTAGTCCATGAATGTGAACATGAACAAATCTTTTCCAAAAGTTGAAACCCAAGCATCAAACGTGAGATCACGCTTTTCCTGAATGACAGAGGATTGCTGGAGTTGGAGCTTTTACTCCCAAATGAGTTTTATATTATTTTAGTACAAAATCCATATGCTCCTAAAATCACCATGAATACTGTTACTGTACCTACAAATTGTCTTTTTTTTTTTTTACCCCTCTCCCTACAGCTCAAGGGAGATCATGATACCAATCCATTATCAGTATCGACAGGGACAACTTCACCACGCTGTCTTCTTCTCAGCTTTCAGGATGTAAGTCTTTCTTCCTGCCTTTCCTCCAATAAGAAACACTACAGTCTGAAAGATAAAACAGAAGAGAAACTTCATTAAACATTTGCACTTTCATTTTTCACTGACTGTGTACTGTCAGATTATACATTGGGGAACATTTCTCCGTCTCTCTCCATATGGATATATCATATATAGAATGAGCCTTGGGACCAGAGCTACTCAACTTCAGTTCACTGGTAGAATAGTGCACTCGATGATGCATCTGCATCTCCTTTCCTACTTGCATGACTGAAAAGGGTGCCTGACATTTTGTTGAGTGTGTGTCAGTGTGTGTGTGTGTGTTTTGCAATGCGTTTGACAGGTAGGAATTCAAATCAGTCAGTGATAAGTACTTCACCATTACGAGGAGTTGCATACAAAGTAGTTGCAGCTGTAACTATAACGGTGGAATGTATGCATGAGTGTGACTAAAGCATGGAGACCTGGGCCACTGTAGCAGCATGTTAAACTAATAGTCTCTGGATGATTTCCAAACCACACAAAGACTTCCTGTGTGTGACAGAAACAGTCAGGCATCTATTTTTATCACAAAAACAACTTTTGCAACTTCAACAAGCCAAGTATATTTTTGGCCAAATGAAGCTATTTCGAAAAGTAACTATATATTTCTTCTGCACGATGCAGCAAAGCATTTAAGAGAACTGTTTTGGATGGAACATTTTAGAAAATACTTTTATTTGCTTTCCTTCAGAGAGTTAGAAGAGAGGATAGATACCGTTGTCATGTCTGTGCACTAAATATAAAGCGACTGCAGGGTCCATCTTCTTTAGCTTAGCATAAAGACTGGGAAACAGCTGGCCTGACTGTGTCCCAGTTCCATCCCAACACCTCTAAATTACCACAAATTAACATGATATACTAAGCTTGTTTAACCCATGCAAAAACCTAAGTTTAAAAGCCCCAGTTTGCTGTTCTAAATTGTCTTATGTGTCTGACTATTCTTCAACCATTCTTCTGAATTTTTTGTGAATTCTTGTGAATTTCCCCATTGTGGGACAATAAAGGTCTATCTTATCTTATCTTATCTTATCTTAACCAGTGGAAACTTAAAACAGAAGGTTGCACTACTACTCCCAGCTACAAAAAAAGACATAGCATGTTAATTAGCGAGCTTCACAGGTGCTGGTTGGTGGATTTTGTCTAGCTGTTTCCACCTCTTACCAGCCTTTATGCTAAGCTAATCAGCTGCTGGCTGTAGCTTTATGTTTAACGGAGAGACATGAGAGTGGTGTCAAGAAGAGTTAAAGCATTTCTCAATGTGTTTAACAATTCCTTGATTCAGTTATCCCACGGGACTTTGTGGGGGTCCCGACCAGGAATCATATTCAGTGTCATTGAAACTGTATTTATGTTATGGACCGAACAAGTTTTCCAAAAAAAACAAGAAAAGAAAAGTTGAAAAGTAACATAATATGGTACTTATGGACATCATGGATTTATGAACTGTATGTAATGAGGTTTAGCAGGTTTAGCACTGTGGAGCGAGAATAAAGTGTCTGTGAAAGTCACGAATACAGATTAACCTGTGTCAGCCGCCTCATATAAATGGATGGAAAACACATGTCACTGTAACTACAGCACGTCATATGAGGATTTCCTGTATTAAAAGACTTTTAACTTGACTGTTGTGGAGAAATTGCTGAAATCAATGGTCAATGGTGAGGTCAGGAGGGAAGAAAGTGTCCTCTGATGTCTTATGCTGTAGTATTTATTGACGCTTGGCCAAGGAGAATTAGAGACACTCTCAAAGTACATCAGAAGTTCCTGAGTCGCTCTCACATTCTGCCCAACTCATGCTGGTGGATAGACTTTAAATATTTAACATAATTTAAGTGCAGGCTTTTATAGCACTGGCCCGTTTGCATTCACCGCTTCTTAGGTGTGAATCAACACAGATCGCATAGATAAAATACAGAACTGTTCTGATATTAAACTGATATTTTAATATTTCAATGTTGGAGAAGCAACAGCTTTGCAATGTTTGGTTTGTAAGTGTATGGCCAGCTGTCTACTCACTCAGCTGAGAAAAAGGGGCTGATAATGTCTTGCTGCTCATCACTTTGCCATATGCTACTGAAATGTGTTATGTGTGGGCTGCTGTAGTGATGACAGTTTGTGCTACTTCAGCATGATGCTAACAGATTATGCGATTGTGATGCATGCTGCCGTTTGAAATGATGAACCGTGAATCAAATTAAAGCTTTAAATGTTGACTGCCTTATTAAAGCAACGTTGCATGACTTGTTCTACCATAAAATAACAGGTTTGAAGTCATGGTGAAGCTACATTTGTGATCAGGTGAATGGTGTCTGCCATTTCAACTTCGTCTGTTCCTGTACGATGTAACTTTTGGCTCTGGGTATGAAGAGCGAAGAGATTTGGGTAAGTGGATCATATTTTATGGAGAATGAGCTTCCTGATGGCTGCCCGGACCGTGAGGTCAGAGCAGTGTTTGGACTACAGGTGTTTTGGACCTCTGGGAAGAAGAGGAGGTTTTCAGGTCTGGGAGGGAATGAGGGAATGCTGGTGGGGGAGCGGAGCCTGTGTTGTGCTAGAACAGGAGCTGGCCAAGTGGGCAATGTCTTGTGTTGTTGCACTTGCTTGATGTTTGGCTGTGTTTGCAAAGTCAGCTCATTAGTTTTTGATCATGGGTAATATAATCATAACATACATGTGTACAGCTGTCCATATTCACAACATTGGTGTTGTGCACTAAAATTCAACACAGTGTTGCTTTAAAAACCTTCCTTCAGGGGTCTAGCAGGTTTAATTAACGTCCTCATGGGACACATAACAGTGTAGCACTGTTCTTGATGAATGCAGTCACATGTGTTCAATCTCCACATGTTAGGGCCTCACTAACAGGAAACGCTAAGTGTGGTCACATCCTGACATTGAGGGAATATCATCTCGTGTATGACCAGGATGCCTACATGACCTAAATGTTCTGTTATCCTTCTAACAAACATTCCGTGTCCATGACACTGAAGTAAGATTTAGACATGGTCGGGGGGGGGAATTGGGGGGCCAGATCTTTTCCAAAACAACTGGAGTTAGACCTTCCTGTGTCAGCTAAGCTGTGCTCTGAATATATGAATATCGAATACTCTGGATGAGTTGAATATGTTAATGCATAAAGACGTTTTTATGAAATTGATTCCTCTTTCAGAATGATATGGCCTTTTAAGTGAACATAACCAACACGTCCCTTGTTCTGTCGCCTTGCAGCTGCTCTGCCAGAGTTGACGGGGAGGCATAAAGGCTTAGTCGGATCACACATGGAGTGGGGCAATTTCAAGTCTAGGCAAACATAAAATGAACTACAGATGCGACAGACGTGCTGTGTACTGTACGAGAGAGGCTTCAAACTGTGTCACTAGACTGAAAACAGCGCTTGTTAAAGATAAATTATCTGTTAAGTTGTTCCCTGTTGTCCTCCAGTGCACAACTGTACGACTAGGTCTCCTTTCAAGCTACTGCATGAATGAAAAAGTGCAGTCTGTTTACTGCATTTCAGTAATTTTATGATTTCCCCTCAGCGCCATTCCAGTGAGTTTTACAATGTTTACAGTTTTACTAGCTTAGCTTTCGTGCTAGTAATAAAAAATGGTATTTTCTATTGCTCTTGCTGTTATGAAAAAATGCGTGTCTGTGTGTGTTTGGAAATGTTTTTGACAGGTAGGAATTTTAAAACCTCAGTGATAAGTACTTTTTCAGTGAGTGAAAAATAATAGTAAAATAATATAATGATAGTGCAGAGTAATATCACTTCTGGAGCCACAAAAACTTGGTCTAAACAGTGTGGCGAAGGCTCCAGCACGACCTAGACTTTTTTGGCAATGCTTTGACTGAGAGCAACAGAGGACACTTCAACATGCTCCACAGCAGGGCTGAGCAACGACAAATTACCGTCCGTCGTCACTTCAAACTGAGCTCTGTTCTGTTCCTGATTGACGAACGTGAATGTGGCTTTATAAGGGTTTGCTTCAACTGTCATGATTTTAAAGAAAAAGAACACTGAATCAACTCAAGAAGATTTTATTGTCACGGCCAGGAAACAGAACAGTATAACATGTATGCAGGAGGCTTTATGGGGGTGCGGGTACAGAAGGACTCCCACTGTAAGACCCATGAGGTTACCAAGGTAGGAGTACACATGGCCACATATGTTCACGCATTCAGTATCAACCATGAAAAAGTGCACATCTGCTACAACACGTTTGCATTGCTAAACTTCAAACTGGAATGTCCCACCTGTGCAGTCAGATGCGTGACAGTCTCTGTACATTCACATTAGAAAATCGAACATGTTTTTTAAATTTTATTTACAGTCTGCAGTGGAGTTTTTTTTTTTTCTACATGTTTTCTTTCTCATACTCACAGTCCTGCTGCTCCTCCATGCTCACAAAGCATTTGCTGAAGAGACAGTGCATGGTGTGGCAGAAGTTGTCCAGAAGAGATTTCGGAGAAACATATCGCCATCTGGATTCTGGCACTCTGTCAGGCTCTTCTGTTAAATGATCCCAAGTGTCCTGAATACTCTCTGGAAGCTCCTGCTGGAACACCTGGACACACATGAGTGAAAGATGGTGTGTGGGTAAATGGATATGGATTCATGAGGTGCTTTCCATTTTTTTTAAAAAAATGCCCAATGTGTTATCAGGAATAAATCAACAGCATGAAAACAAAAACATTCAACGCAAGCGTTTCGAAATGTGATATTTATGATGTTTATGTAAGGCCATCATCATGTCCTGATGGAGGAGAAAAAATAAGGACTACTTGCCCCAGCAGTGGAAAAGGGAAGATTGATCGCCCATCAATCACTTTTTCATACATCTTTCAACCATTTACATATGGAGAAAGCCAACAGATGCTTTGAATCCATCATATTTCAAAGTATCCATGCTTAACGTGTGACTCCTTTAGACTGTGGATCCTCACACCCGACAAGCAGGACCTCAGTTTAATAATATGAGGAGATATTTGGTTGCTCTTCCCTAGGTTCACTTTCCGTTCCCTTTTTTAGACACACAATTACCTTAATTGTCAATATTGTGACACTATGGTGTGTAAGTACAACCTTTACCTATAAATGATGAGGAAGGACGCATTTAAATCACAAGAAAGACTAAAAAAAGACTAAAAGAAAGATATGAATCACAATTAAGTAATTTCATCTTGTCCAGACCTTCTGTCTGCTGACTTTAGACTCACTGTCTGCTTCAAAGCCACAGGGCAGTGATGACTGATAGGACAACTGATAGGACAACTGTACTTAAGTTAATGTCCAAAAGTCCACTCCTGACCTTAAACACAGAGGTTGAAGAGGACACATATTCAAACGGAGCATCTGATAAAATACCAGCACAAATGAGTCATCATTAGAGAAAAACTAAATTTAGTGGAACACCTAATTTCTCATTACCCTGTAAAATATCCCTCATACGCACGTCTCTGAATGATCAATGAGTGAATTATATTCGCCTTCGCTGAACTCTTGCTGGATCAAAAATAAAAGCTGCACTTGATTTTCTGGTGATAAGGCCATTCATTCCCAATATTGAAAAATAGGAATAATGTGACATCCGTCTCCTGTCAAATATCCTCTGACCCTCTCCTAAGGGAAATTCACTTACATGCTGAATTGCTTCATTTGAAGAAGGAATTTAATAGAGCCGTGGTACGGATACGTGAACTCTAGCTTACCTCAGCAGGATGCGACTGTACAAAGACTCCCTCTGCATCCCTGAAGCGCCTCTCCAACTCAGCCGTGTATGGACGTGACGGGTGTCTCTCTGGCATGACCCGGATGATCTGAAATTTCAGTTTGTGTTTGGTTTAGTTGCCTTTAAACGTGAAGTTTCTCCATTCAGACTACTTGTACACAGACAAAACTAAATGTGTGCAATGGTACACATAAAAATGATTTGGTACCACTAGTAAGTGGTGTTGTAAGCGTGAGAAAGGTTTTCTCCAGTGTCTACTTGTCCTGATATTGTCAACATGTGCCTGTTAAGTTGCGAGCATGTGAAGGAATTTCAAAGCAGTCTTTTATTTTGGTAGATTAGGGCATGTGGGAGGAAATATGCGCCTCAGAACTGGCCACACATGGAGGTAGGAAGTGGGCGGTGTTGGGGGGTGTGACTTGTAATTAACCCATGATGCGACACACCCGAGGGGCATGTTTGATTTATTGTAAAATAAATGCTGGACTGCCGGCCAAAGCCAGTTGAGGTATTCCGGCTGCGGCCGACCTCGAGTATCGTTGGGATTGTTTCCCCTCAGGTTAGGGTTAGATCTACTCATGCGGGACGAAGAGGAACAGCCTTATGTCAAATCTGCAGCGTGAATGAATGCCCACCCTCTCAGGTTGCAAGCCCAGTAGGCGAAAAGCATTGTTTTCAGATTACACGGTAGGCTAAGATAGACGATGCTCATGCTCAGGAATTTTCACATGCAGAACAAAGAAATGAGGACAATAAATTAACTAAAGTGATTGCACTTCTTTGCTTCCAAGCAATGTAACGAGTCAGAAGATGTCAACTTCTTTGTTTATTAGGATGTGATGCAGGCTCACTTATCTCTGAGTACCGCTCAGTATTAGATTTCATGTGCGGTTTCAAGTGTGGTTTAAGAGTGTTTCCACTTTTTGTAAGTGATGCACACTTGTTTATGTGTCAAAGCACACTTACTGTAAGTGATAAAGACTGCAAGCGTGGGTGTGAGAAAGAAAACCAAACATGACAAGAGCAGGTGAGAGACATCAACACCTAACACACTCATAACTGCACTCAATTGGCGGCTATTTGCAATCAGTGACTACTTAATTATAAGGATTACATGAGCTCTGGCCCCGGGGCTGTGAGGTTTTATTTCACCAGAGAGGACAGAGAGCTGCAGGGCTCTCGCCCACTAATTCAACCTGTCTGTCTTTGTTAGAAGCTCAGGTGAGCACTACACACTACTTAAGCTTTTACCTAAGGGCAAATTGGAGGTGCAGGTGTGGGTGGTGTGGCACTACTTTAAGCTCCTTAAAAAGTGGCCATTCTTTAGCCAGCGTTGACCATCTTTACTGATTTATTGACAGAAGTTTAGTCTTGTCAGTCGCCTAAAATGAAAAGTAGGAAACGTGTAAGAAGTGAGTTGCTCAAGTAAAAATATATGGAAGTTTAAAATATTGTAGCTTGCTCATTTAGGAGTTTTTACTGTCATCCGCAACAATAAATTACAATTTATGAATATAGTGCTCAACCTGTACATGGGTAAACTAACCTCATTGGCACCACTGCAAGCCACATTGAACGCCTTCATGACAGTAACTCTTCGGCTGTCAGCTTTTTATGATGCTCAATCAACTTAACTAACCATTTTACAGCCGGCAAAAGACAGCACGTGATTTGCGTGACAGACAACAACGACTCAAACATTGTTTGGTGAAGAAGCTCTGTTTTTGAATGGCTGATGACTGCTCTGATTGGTTGACAGTGTGCACAGATGTTGTCAAACTGTAGCCAAGGATTGTTTAAGGACAAGGACCCTGGTAGTCAGTGGTTACTTAGAATAAACAAAAGGAAATAAAATCATTATTTATGGACAAAATCAGACTTTATTTCTTCTCCTACCTTTTTTAACACGCCTTGGTTGACCTGGAACCACAACCTCTGGAGAACCAGGTCATCCAATCCCTCCACCTGTAACCTCTAATGTGTTAAGAAAAGAAGAGAAATGTAATTAATAGGTTTATCAGATTATGTGGAACTGTGACATGAAGAAGAACCATAAAGTTTGACATTTATTTTGATATTTTCACATTTGATACACTGCAGTTGGAGTTGTATTGGTCTCTGTAGTGAGATATTTGACTTATAAAAGGCACATGGCAAGCATCATGTGAGGATTCTCCTCCACCATGTCCAGGAAAAAAGGAAAGGAGTCAATAAATCAAGAGACAGAATCATGACTTTTACCATTCTGCTGATGTTTGACAGTTTAAAGACTTCATTATGATGAACCCTGATGGTGTAGTTGATTGGGAAGTTGTGCTTCTGTAATACAGAAAGAAAGAAAGAGAAATATTTAGCATGTCAAATTCATAAATCATAAAGTTGTGATGCTTGTTTATGTGAAACTAATATCTTTAGACAACTTCTATCAGCTGTGTTCTGTAACACACAAAGCAGCCATAAATATTTCATGATCTATTAATGATAAAGTCCCCATCTGGGCCTATCATTAATGAGTCAGTGACCTTATTTCTTGTCAAAGTTAGATTAGTACGAGTTGTTTTTGTTATTCATTTGTGTCATACAGTTCCACGTGGATTTATAAGACACATAAAATACTGTTGCAGTGAAACATTTATCAGTAAACAACATAATTTCTTCCATATAATATTATATCGAAAACAGATGTTTGTCTTCTCTTACCAACTCTACAAATAAGATCTGTCTTAAAGTATTAAGGCTAATCGAATTAAATACAAATGTAATCTCATGACAACCACACAACATCCACGATACTGTGCATGCTGGATGGTCCTGATGTTGTCTTGTCTTGTTTGTCTTTGAGGGTAAGTTTTACACTGCTCATTTACTTCCACTGCTTTGGTCCTCCCAGCTGGTCCAGAAGTTTGCACCACTGACCTCCCACCCGCAAGGCAACTGTAACAAATGCTTCTACATTTACTCAGACACGCTTCAAAACATGTCATCATTCTCTCACCATGTATCGTCGCCTGTGGCTAAGGCTGTCGTTGAGCGTCTTCAAGGGTGTGCACATGCTGGCTGGCGTCGGGGCCATCTGAACAGGCACGAGCAGAAACAGGCCTACAGAAACAGAAGCAGCAGAGCATGAGATTTCATTTTTTACAGTGTCAAATGTTGTCAAACTGTCACAAAACTGTCTATGGTCTGACAGTCATTGCTCTCTGCATGTGTGAGCAATATGTGTGCAATGATGTGTGTTTCTGTGTACAGGGTTTGAAGTGCTAGCAGCGCATCTGTTTGATGTATGATCACTTGGAGTTGAAGTAGAGCTACTTTGACAAATTGTTTGACCTGACAGAGGTCATCCAGATTGACCATACATCAAAAAGTTGTTAGGATACATTACGGCACCCTGGTAGCTTACAGGATGGAGTGTGTGCCACATATGAAGTCTGAATTCTTGCTGCAGATATTTCCATGCACCTCAAACTCACCATTCTCTGCACAGTTGGTGAAATGACCTGATGAACGACCACATTAAACTTTGAAAAATAAGACCTAAGTAGTTAAAGAAGAGATGTCAGGCATTGTTTTCTTTACAATATGTGCTCATGATTCAAGCTAATGGTCACTACAAACAGAGAAAACACTCCCGTTTAACATTACCTGATGAAACATGTTGACATTTTGACACTTTTTCTGGGGCTACTTCCAACCAAATGGTCTTAATTCAAAACTATAAAACTTAAATTGCTGATACAGTTGTAGAAGTCCAGTGTTTCTCAATCAACCATGCAATCAAGCAAGCGATTCATCATTTTGGCAGTTGACTGACCCACTTTACTGGCATGGTGTCTTCATCAGAGGCATATGTCGAAACATTACTCTGTTTGCACAATTAAAAGGAAGTTTTCCGTCCTGAAATTGAGAAGCCCTTGAATTGGTTGCATACTGCTGGAAGTTGCAGGGAGAACACTGTTTCAGTTGTTGAGATATTTCAAACTGAACTGAAGTGGCAGACTAACCAACAGACACTGCCATTCCTCTCGAGCTAGCATGGCTGAATAGGTATCCCTGGATTTCTAAGAAGCCTGGCAGTCAAACAGTGTAATAAAACCTTAAAAACACCCCGTTCTCACATCATGATACTTCTGCCTTCGCTGCTGAATGTTAACATAGGTTGTCTGAACAAGCAGCCACTGCCCTCCTTTTTATAAACATTATTTGCACAACGACAAGAGGTCACTTGTCAGGAAAATGTCAAATGTTTTATGCATTTGAACAAATTGCTGGTATTGTTCTCATGTTACTTGTAAAAACCTACTTTATTGGACCTCCACCTTCTTTTAAAATGTCCCAGTAAAACACACACAGGTGTCATACATCCAGTGTCACTGACTTTAGCACATCAGTCAACCAAACAATCATCTTGACAGCCGCTTGACATAATCAGTCAATCAAGCAGACAAAAAGTCACATATTTCACGACTTTTGGGTCGACTTTCTTCTTATTCATGCAAATCCTGAACTGTCAAGTCAATCAGCTGTCTTTGGTTGCCCCCAACCTTTAACTTCAACTTATCTGATTTCCCCCTGACCTCTGTAAAGCATTCATCTTGTTGCTGTCAGTATCTGGACTACACCTGTGTGAGAGGAAAAAAAAACATGTCCTGTGGCCTGTTTTACTGATCTGCAAATATTACACAAAGAAACAAAACCGAAATTTAGAATCGGCGCTGCAAATTTTTGCTTTGCTCAGCATTTTTTTCATGTGCTTTGCCTGTCATATACTATACTTAATCACTGATGGACTGACCAAGAGGTCATAGATGCTCAATGATGGCCAAATCATCAAAAACCAAATGACTGAATGTTGTCTTGTTGTGTAAGGCTGTTTTATGACGAATAAAGGTACAGTTGTGATAATATTAATATATCATTGATGTGTAAACTAAACTGTGTCACTGTTTTTCAGAATTCTGGGAACATTTCTCCTGCATTCACTTCTTGTTGCTTAAGAAATTATATAAAATTCTTCTTCTCTACTGTTTAGGGGTCTCACCTTGGGAACTCTTAATGGTTCAAATGCCTTACTTTTTTTTTTTTTTACCAAAATTAAATCTTAATCTTGGAGAACAAAACATTGTGGGAATTTCTTTGATAAATCTTAAAGCTTCTCCACAAGGATCTGGATGACTTCTTCAATAGTAAGCTACTGTACAGTATGTACACTTCACGGGTTTTATGATTAACAAGGAATCAAAATGAAATAATGATGTGTCATTTTCTAGTTCCATGATGTTGCGATATTGTCGCATTTTTAAATTCACTTTATTAGATTAGATTCAGCTTCGTTGTCACTGCACAGAGCACAAGTACTGATCATCTAACCAGAAGTCCAAAAAGAATATAAATGAACAATTGGGAGTATGTACACTATGAATGTGCTAACTTATATATGAACAGTATGGAAAGTATGAAATGAATACTGCAAAAATACGATACAGTGCAGGTAGAAGTAATGGCAATAGTAAATCATGCTGAACACACTGAAGCTACTTCTTCTCATAAGTTTCCTGTTCTCTCACTCACAGACAGACATAATGCTCACAGAGAGAGGCACTCAGCACGACGTGAGACATTTACAATTTATAACTGAAATGTGACCCGGGTTCTTTGCCAGCAACATGCTAAAGAATTTCCCATGAGAGGGAGAAAAATGATCACACCTTTAAAGAAAAGTTCACTTGGTGCTGTGGGAATACGTTTGTCAAATGGATACAGTCATCCCTGACCAGCAACAAACACAGACTCAAGGTTATATATGCAACTAACCTCAAAGTCTTTTTCCACAGCATATTCATCGTGCTCTTTTCTTGCCACCTAGCAACTATTTAGGTACAAATACACCTTTTTCTAGCAGCAGAGCTATGCATTGCTGTGCACAGGGTCAACATCTGTTTAAGTGTACGCAATATTTATATAGAGAGTATATATTTTCACCTCTTTACCGTGCCATCAGACAGCCTTTTTTTTTGGCACTAATGGTCAGACTTCCAGCTGTGCCACGCATACTCAAAGACTCTACCACCATAACTCAAAGACCTGATTTAGGTCAATACAGTGCACAGAGAAGTTGGCTTCATGCATATAGAATACAGAAACTGCAGGGCGCTTCACAAGCTCACCTGGTGCACCGTGCACCCCGTGTATCGAGGCTTAAGTCCTTACTGCAGCAACTCGGGTTTGATTCCAGCCTCAGTCTGATGCTGCATGTCATCCCCTCTCTCTCTCTCCGTTTTATGTGGCTTTTTTTTCTGCTGATCCCGTCCACAGCAGTGCATAAATCTGTTTCTGTGCAGGGATCCATGTTCGTTTCTTCAAACTGCACGTCACACCTGCAGTTTGTTATCCCCAGAAGATGAAAACTCAAGTAGAGATAAAGTAGAGGGACTTACCCTGAGGTATAATTGTACTGTAGCTACCACCCCATCCAACCCACTGTATACACAAACTCTGTAAGACAGATTTATCTGAGATCTACTTTTTTGCGTTCAGAAAAACAACAGCTCATTCAAGCTAATTTAAAACAAAGCAGAAGCTTCCCCCAGCTACCGATGTGACAGATTTTCACACACAAAAATAAATAAATAGTCCTTTAACTTCTTTACTGTCTAAACTAGATATACACACACCCCAAAGATTACCACTGACCACAGTATTCCAGTTTCTATAAAAAGAACCATATGTCCTCTTCAACTACACATGTACGTGTGTGTGTGTGTGTGTGTGTGTGTGTGTGTGTGTGACTGATTCCCTCAAACAGGCCAACTTTGCTGCCACTTTGAAGACAGTCTCTTTTCTCACAGGTAAAAGAGTTGACGTTGCAACATCTGGAAGTCTTTGTGAGTAAAGAGTGTAGGAAAAAAAACTGATGGAACAACACACACGGAATAACAGATTTGTAGTTTCGAATATGCAGCCTCTGCTTCTTTTAGCTGTATTAATTTTGGATAACTAATGATATGCCAGTTGTTTAAAACATTAGCAGTATATTGGGAGTTATCCCTAAGCTTTTGATTTAACACAGTGTTGAGTTTAGTTACAGTTAAACTGAACTGTTTTCATATATGAACTTGTACAGTCCATCATGCTGTCTGCCAAAGAGAGAGATCCAGGGATGGATTGAAGGCTCAATAAAATATTTTCTGTATCTTAACCTGCATGTTAGCACTTGTTTGTGGAAATATAAACATGGAAATACCTGTGTGATCATATATGAGCCTGAAAGCATTCATTTCAACTGCATAACCTCAGATAATTTTTTTTGTTGTAACTGAGTGAAAGCTTTTTATAGTGTGTTTCAGTCTGTTGGATCTGATTGCGACACAAACTCATGAAAACCATGGGAGCTTTTTTGGCCAAACAGGTTTTTCTTAGTGTAACATCGTATAACATTAACCAGTGCACTGCTACAGTAAATAGCTTCAATTAACTGTAATAACTGTAACCATCTGAAATTGTGAGTAACATACCATATGTAGTTTTGACACCACAACACATGGACGCATTTAACATACCGGGAGGACTGTCAGCTATCACAGAACAAGACATGTAATGCAGTAATGTATAGGTACCAATGGGACCATGAAATCTCAGCTGCAGCTATTATATATTTAGTTGTGACAATCACAATATAATTAGTAGAAATATGAGCTATTCACCTTACAACGTAATCTACCAAGAATGTGTGCTGTATGCAGAGTATGTATGTATGCTGTATGTGTGTATTTAATTGGCCAACGCAGTGCCTTGCCAGATGGTGGCATCGGGTTGCAGAAAAAGTTCAGCCTGTACACAAACACAAACCAAAAATATCAACCTCACGGAGGCACTATAGAGTAAATTATTCTCATCATCGTGGATATCTGCACAAAGGTTCATGGCATGCCATCAAGATATTTCAGTTTAGGCAATTTGGTAGAACTCTGGATGATACACTCCATCAAACACCTGCAGGTGCCTGAAACCAAAGCCATTCAGTAGGCAAAGTGTGCTCCCTATATTAAATAGCTTGTTTGACCCTTAAGGGATATTAGCCCCTGTCAGTACCCAAGAGAGAACAATACTTTGGGTGTTTTCCTCTGAACACAAGTGGGACTCACCTATGCCTGAGGCCCAGGTTGATGACAGCAGTCAGCAGTCAGTGGTAAAGGCTGCACATACCAGGGGCAAACACTGGGAGGCCCAAAAGCCCCAGCAATTACCTCTATAAATAAGGGTATCTTCTTGATCTAGCCCACCAGCCTGAGCTTACCAATCCTAGGTTGGACTTGTGTGCAGCTGTGTTGGCTGTGGCAATAGATAAAGTCATCACTGAAGACACAGACCACATTTTGTACTGTGCTACATGGCACCTTTGCCCACTGACTACAATCCAACAGACTGTAGCTCAAGGTCTGTTTGATCATCCCAACTTTCCAGTATTTCATGACTCACTGGATGAATTCTGAGAGGCCACAAGTCAACTAAAAGCTACCCTACAAACTCATAGATCCAGATCAGGGTTGGGCCAAACAATGAGGAATGATGATGAATTGTTACATACACCACATGACATCATTATCACTCATGCCTAGTTCAAATAGAAGCCCTGGAAGTAGTTTTAAGATAAGAAACACTATATGGTCTCAAGAAGCATCATTCATCACACTTTCATTTCTATGCTGGCTGGCAGTACTGCAAGAACTATTGTGTGACAGAAACAATTATAGCTGAGCATTTCGTCATCCAGGCTGCACAGGAGGAAATCATACTGAGCAGGGCTTCAGAGTTTTGATGCTAAGCAAAGAAAAGCACTCTTTGTTAGCTCAAATCATTCACTGTCAGCAAAGGTTTGCTGGACCGGAATGACGATAATGCTCTCATCATTCAAAGTTGCTACCATACAGCAAGATTACTTGTGTGCTACCATCATCAGAGTGTGAGGCACTGAGGCAGAAAATCTTATGATTCAATTTGATTCCTCTTCTACGCTTCTATAAAGAGAAACACCAATGTCTCTACCAACCTATGCAGACAAGGGACTTGTGGCTAACTGTCCCAGTAGACCCCTCTCACCCTAAACACCTACCAAAATCAAAAACATGTTGTACGGACCTGTATCTCAAGGAAGTTGATTCAACTCCAGCTGGAAGGCGGTTTTGCAACAGAAACGAAACTTAACATACCGTGAACACTTGAAAACTCTGTTCGTGCAGTGTACACCGCCAGGTGCTGCACTATTTTCTCTGAATTGATTCAGAATCATGGAAGATAAGAATTATGTGAATTATTTTTCTTCCACTCCTAACAACTAACAGCTTTTTGATCTGGGCCAGTGACCTGTGGATACTTAGAAGGAAATAGGTCATGAACAGTGTCATGCACTGATGTGACATCCACAGAAAACTGCCAAATTGAACATCCAACTTGCATGCCAAAAGACTCCCCATTCTCTTATGTCTTTGGGAGATGACCACATGCTGCACAAATGGTGGACAATCCAACAGCAAGAGCGTGTTACACCGAGGTGTTGGAACCAATGATTGTTGTGTCACTGGGTCGATGGAAGTACGGTATATATATATATGGCCATGTATAGAAATCTTGGGTTGGACTCAGTGTTCTTTGTCTTTATAATCATCACAATACAACAAGCTGAGGTCTGCTTGTTGAAGCTTTTCAGGAGCTGAAAGTAAATTCATCTGATGTGCACATAAAAGACTCTGTGAAAGTTCTTCATGGATCTACAACCAAGTCCAGTTGCCCCAGATTTAACCATTCTTGAAGAAAAATCTCCTTAAACAGAGTATGGTCTTCCATCATTTCCTACATCCCCACAAGCAAACAAAACTAATTTAAAACTAAACAAATCGACCTCCAACTTAACATCCCTATACATACACGTACATACACAGCAGGAAACTCCCATCTATAACTTCTCTTTCTCTTTAGTATTTAAATCATAGTGGGATAAAAATGTACAAGTTACCTGCTCAACATTCCTCCTCAAAAAAACAATATTTTCCCACATATGTGGTTCTGCCCCATCTGCAGTGAAATTATGCTGACAAAGAGAGACTAATGACCTCGTTGGAACCTCTGCAGTGTGTTAACACTAATGAGGCTGCTGGAAGTGAGGGGAGGCTGCCTGTGACTCTAAAATCAGATAGCTGAGACACTTAGCTATTACCCTGTAGTGTGTCCATAAATTCACTCTCCAAGACTCTTGCGCTTGTGCTTATCTCAACCTCCAGACCCCAGCGGCCACGATCGATGTAAGTCATTTTTTTCTGCCATGTCATGAAAGTATTTAGAGTGAAGTGAATGTAAATCAAATTATATACATACAGTTATGTGACATTGATGTGCAGTGTTTATGACTGAACTCCAAAGATTAAAATTAAAATACGACTCAATACGCAACATTTGAAACTTTGAACTTTGGCATAAACATGAAAGAATCCAAATCTATGGGTGACATGATCTGTTCTGAAACAACCTCATCAACCCCGTTGACGATGATATTTATCAGTCTGTCTATTTTCTACCACCACTCATCTTGTTCGGGGCTGCTGCACAGCTGCGTCCTATCACAGCGCTCATTAACAAGGCGGCAGTGAGACACAGTGGACAGGTCACCAGTAAATCACAAGGATAACACACAAAGTAAGACAACCACATCGTACTCATGTTCGCATAAAGGGAAGACTCCAGTTTCCAGTTCGCCTAACCTGCATGTCTTTGGCTGACGGTGGGAGGAAAGCTTTGTGAACACACAAGAAGAATAAACCCGAAAGACCCCGGGCTGGATCTGGTCTGGATTGAAACCAGGATCTTCTTCTTCTAAAGAAAGCACCAAAACATCGATTATTGTTGGCTATTTTAATTATTATAGGCTAATGTGGACACCGGAGCAGGAACATATAATGAAACTTTTTTTTTTCAAAGTGTCAAACATAAAATCAAACAATTCAGCGTTCCTGTGCATTAAATGCAGATGGGACGCAAACCAAAATTGAAAACATATTGTATCCAGGGATGGATATTTGCATTTGCTTTTCTTGTCTTCCCTGACAGTCCACACTGTAAAGTACCACCACAAAGCATTCCTAAGTAAAAGGCAGGTTACACTGACCCAAACTCTTCACAACCCTGATGACATTAGTGCCTGTACAGTATCACGAGCTGTCAGTGATCTGTTTCTCTCTGCTGCAATCTGTCTTCATTGCCTCTACAAACTTCACCCAGATGAGCTTAATATCTGAAAAACTGGAAACATTTTATAGAGTTTCACACACAGGTTTGAGAGGAGTCGGTCATTCATGTAAGTTTAAAAAGTTATCTGATCATCCAGAAAGTTACCTCTTATTTTGATAAGGTATAACATCTCTTTGCAACTGAAACTACATTTTAAGTCACGTCTTAATTTATTTTTGCATATATTTTATATGCCTGAACAGTTTTACAAAAGGGAATATGCTAATATCGCTTTGAACATAACCGTTTTCCGATATTACCACAGGGAAATCTGAAGGAAATATATACCAGATGTCCATCTGTGTTTGTAGTAGACTGACTGTTGTCTTGAAATTTGAAATCAATCATCGGTAAAGATATTGAATTACATTGTTCCTCTTTTTTTCCCCCAATAGCTGTAATGCTTTGATCTTTTAGATTCTGCAGAATTTGGAAATATTACAGTATATTACAGGTTCAAGACTGATTGTGTCATTTACCTGTCCAAAATACAGTAGGTCTCTGTACTCTATACTCTGTATATTTTTCAACTGAAAATTATCATAAATTTAAAATATAGTTACAAATACAACACTAAAATGTAGATCAGTTATAGTGTAGCTAAAAACACATGGTTGAATGGGAATGTCCTGTCATGCTGTCAACTTTCACCTTGATAATTTGGTATTCCTGACTTCACTCCTAGTTAATCCCTGGCCACTTTTTTTTCCACCCACACTACGCATGTCTGCATGCTTTTAAAGCCAGAGGATTATGAGGGACTGCATATCAATCACTTGGCTGTCAAGAGTGAGGAAAGCTTCAGATAAAGCCCTCGGCTGCAGGTGTTGGACATTAAAACCAAAAGGTAGCAAACTTGGATGCTAAACGGCTAAAAAGGTCAGTATTCTGAAGAAAGACCCAGCGGGGAATGTTTCTGAAAAGATCTGAGTGTAGTTAATGAGTTTTTCTTTGGAAATGCTGGCGACAGTATGATGTAGCGGGGATTTGTTCATAGTTAAAATTCTTCTCAGTAAATCTTTACAGAGTACCTGAGGACTGCATTCATATCCTTCTATATCCACGCATACATACATACTTACAATACATACTAATGTGCTATTTCACCCTTACATGTTAGCCTCATGTGTCGTGGAGAATAAACCAAAGTTGTCGTCATGTCAATGCAGCTTTGTACAACCTTCAGCAGCCTTCACAGAAGTCTACGGTACAACTGATCAGCACATATCCGACGTCTGAGAGCCAGACAAGTATGTGATTGATGACACAAGATGATCACTTTCAACTGTGCGAACACTTTCTTGTTGTCCGCTTAATGAAGAAGAAACAGCGTTTCTTATTATACAAATATAAAGACCAGACACCAGATGTTGGTGTCAGCTAGCTGGGTAGTTGTTGAGTTAAAATTACCAACAACTGTCAGACTGTGAACATTCTTACAATATATCATATTATGTACTGTATTCATTTACTGGCTTGTTACATTGTCTACCTTGTAAGGTGGCTCACCCAATGTGTGTGTGAACATTATTTTAAGCAATGTAAGCCGCAAATTATCAACATTAACTAGTGACAGATGGTAATTTGATTCTATTCTAAGTATTTAATTTTTTAGCATGCTACAGAAAAGTAACATAACAAGGAGCAAATACCTGCTCCGAGTGAGTCCTAAGTAATTGTTACTTTTGAAGTGGTTTTTTGACATCCACTTAAGAACAAAGTCCCTCAGTAGACCTGTCCACACTCTGTAATCCTGGGGCAAAGGTTGTCACTTAAATGTTCGAGCAAAAGAGCCTGTGTCAAGTGAGGTTAGCCTGAGGTCATCCGTTGTAATTGTTAATCTCCTGAGTTGTCTCAGCAGTATTTATTCTCAAGCCATCATAAATTGTGTGTTAGGCTATTTAATGCTCTCGTTAAGCTGCTATCCTGCAGGAAACACTGTAAAAACTAAGATGGCAGCTTAATGTTGCTAAAGAGATAAAAGAAAACATCTGAAGAACGGCTCATGTAGAAACGGTGTTTGTATGTCAGCATCCAGATGACAAAGTGAATCTAAACGAAATGCCGTGACTAACGTCTTTACAGCCTGTATCACATTCATCCATGCTGACTCCTAAAAAAACCGAATTTTTCTCAGAAAGATAAACAACCTCCATTTTTACGGGTCAAAGAAAGAAGGAAAGTTAAGGCGCCAAGCCTGCGGAGCATCGACTATTTGGTATTTTCATGGCTGAAGATGCACGGCACACCCGCGGTGCAGTTGGGAATGGGTTGTCGTTAGGAGGAATGCAGGGTGTGTTAGGCACTAGCATCAATCATGGTTAGACTGACCTCTACCAGGATCTGCGATACAAGGGCTAAGAGAGTGGAGAACTTCTTGTTTTAAAAATAACAGGGACCACACATAATCTTCCTCAGGTAACAGTGATCTGTCATCATCTTCTAATCACATAATCAGAGTCTGACTTTGGGGTAGTGAAACAAAAAATCTTATATGTAGAAATAAGTAATAAACTGAACTTGCTTCCTTAATTTCCAGACCCCACTAATAATCTACAGACAAAAGCATAATAGGTGGAGAGGAGGTCCTCTCTGAAGAGCTGGAGGTCTTCAGGAGGTTTTTGAAGGTAGAGAGGGACTCCACTGATCTGGTAGGAACTGGTAGGACGTTCAACCAACGGGGAACAACAGACGAGAAGAGTCTGGATTGCCATGAACGTAAGGGTGGCAGAGCCAGGCGTGGTTCATTGGAGGAGGAAACATATGGCTGTATAGGGACAAGTAGATGGGCGCAGAAACGAAGGCTACTTTGTAAGCAAGAATTAACAATTTGAGTTTAATGCAACCTGCTACAGGTAGCCGGTGGAGCTTGGTGAGCACTGTTCTGGATCATCTGAAAGCGTTTCACTGTGCAGGCTGGGAGGCCCATCAGGACGCGGTACAGTAATCGAGTCATGAGGGGACTACAGGCTCTATCAGGCCTAATTTTTCTGATGTTGTGAAGTGCAAAGTGGCACAACAGGGCAACTGAGGCGACATGATTAGAGATGGTTAGTTGGTCATCAATCATGACTCCAGTGTTTCTCGCTACCCTGGTGGGGGCAAGACTCTAGTACTCTATTATGCCCTTAAAACAACACTAGTGGTTGCTGTAATTTTCCTTTAAGCACTTTCTTTTTCTGCATCTGGATGTTTACCAGCTGAGGAATGTAATCAAAATCAAACAGTCCAGAAAAACAGTCAACAAAATGTGATTTTCCAGAGAATTGCTGTAGTAAGTGCAGCTCAACTGCACTTTCTTCTTTGTATTGTCGGCATGATTTGAATATATGAACAGAGCAGATACCAAACCTGCAATTTGCCACAGGATTAGCATTGACCTATCTCGTACTGGATTCCACATTGCCACACGGTAAGCCACCAAAATGCAACAGCTTGATGAAAAACATCACCAAATATGTTTTTTTTTTACACTCCAAAACCATCTCAGCACCATTTAGAGCAACGAGGGTCACATGTGCAAACACACGCATGTGTAGATGTCTCTTACCCAAAAGGCCTCCCAGCAGGCAGACTGACGTGGACAGTTGGACCATACTCTTGGGCTGAAGTCTGAAGTCAGCACAGTGTGTGAACATACACACAAAGGGGCAGCCAGACACACACACAGACACACACTACAACAAGACTGGTGCCTGCAACTCTTTAGCGCGTGTGTTCAGTGGGACACACATGGGTTGTTGTCGGCAGGCTTCAGGTCCTCATCGCCTTGTTAAGCATCTCTGAAACATGTCAGCAGCAGCAGCAGCAGATCCTGTTTTTACGGCTCCTGTGCTTCTTCTGTTGCTCTCTGCTGTTGACAGTCTGGAAACAAGAGACAGAAAAACAGTCAGGGAGCCAGGAAGGAAAATAGGCAAACAATCAAACATATGGAGGGGAAAAAAAACCTGGCAATTGATGAACAGATGGACAGACAGACTGAGGCCTGAAAAAGTAAAATGTTCCCAGCTATTTTGTTGTAATCAGACCTGCCGAAAAGTTTGCACAAAATGCTGGAAATTTCTGTTATTGGGAAACAATGTTGAACAGGATCCATGTTATCTCTGAAAAAAAGAGCACCAGAGAGAAAAAGAAACTAACTACTGGAACTCTTTCCTGGCATAATAAATTAAGACTACCAACTGGTGCTTGAGTTTCTTAGTTATGTAATGTGCATGGAGAGTTCTCAAAGAGTCTGAATCTAAGGTGGCTCTGTGAGGCTGTAACCTCGCACACAGCTGTGCTTTGAGCTAAATGCTAATATGCTGGAATACTAAATGTTTGACAAGCACGACCACGTTTACCATCGTATTTTAGTGTTTTAATATTAGCTGGATTGCCACAAAGGTTTGTACACACGTACATGCCCACCCAGATGAAGAATCCTAATAACTTTGCTGATCCACTGACTTTTCCTGCAGCACCACCAGCAGGTTGACATTTCTAGTTGTTATTGAGATATCACTATCGAATTTATTGTTACAAAATGTATTATGGACAAGAGGATGAATTGAATCTATGTCATTGTATTGCAAAATCTGTTTATGAGCTTAGAGTGACCACTGCGTTTGAATAAAATAAAACCCTATCTTTTATCACATAGCATTTCACGCTGGATTTGTGTGTGTGTGACACGACAGAACTGACTGAAGGTTCAAATTGGATTAAAACTAAAAAAACTAAATTAAAACTTAAAGGTCCAGTGTGTAGGATTTAGTGGCACCTAGTGGTGAAGTTGCAGATTGCAACCAAATAAATACTTTCCCATGCCTCACCCTCTTCTTCTGAGCATGAAAGAAAAACTCTGGCTGCCAAATTCACATTAAAAGCAAAAGGTCATATCTAGATTCAGTGTGTGGTTTGTCTGTTCTGGGCTACTGTAGAAAAATGGCGGTTCAACAAGGCGGACTCCATGAAAGAGGACCCGCTCTCACTGTAGATATAAAGGGCTCATCTTAAGACAACAAAAACACAACGATTCTTATTTTCAGGTGATTATACACTGAGGGAAACATACTAAATAATATTGTATTCCATGTCTGCCGATAAATACTTTAAATTGTTGATTAGAGATGGTGAGAAAAAAGTTTCTTCTTTTTTATTGGGATGGATGAAATCCATACATATACATTTTGTTACCACTCCACTGACACCATTGCTTACATATGTGATCCAGATGTTGGCGTATCAAAATGATGAACAGGTTGGAGGAATGTAGGAGAGGAATCTGTGATTCTGAGGTGCAACGCGTCTACGTGAATTTCGAGGAGAGCAAGGATGCAGGACGCTGAGGGGTGTGGTTTTAAATACGAGACCTCACAGGATCTGGAAGAGATTACCTGTGAGGCACAGCACATCTGGAGGAACACATCTACACACACACACACACACACACACACACACAAACACACACTGTAACATGCTGTATACAGTATCAGTAACGTGTTTCAACTTCATTCAGTCAGTCAGTCATTCAGTAGCCTGTCATTCCTGAAATTTCAGCCACACAGTAATCCCATATGCTTAATGTTTCCTTATGCATCACTCTTTGTCAGCAGTAATTCTGTCACTTAAACAGCATTGTCACGGATACTTAGTGCATGTGTCTTAAAATGTATGTGTTTCCAAGGATCGGTTAAAAGGTTAGTCAGATTTGGTGGCATCTTGCAGTGTACTCGCACTTATTATACTTATTACAATCCCCTCCCTTTACCCTCTCCTTACTGGCACGAAGGAGAAACTACAGTGGCCACAAAATGTGTCAAAAACCAGAGAGGTCCTATCTAGAATCAGTATTTGGTAAGTCTATACAAACATGGTGGGCTCTGTGAAAGAAGACCCATGGCGTCTGCAGATCTAAGGCTTATTCTAAGGTAACAAAAACATAAAAGGTGATTATACCTTATTGATCCCTCGAGGGGAGATTCTATTTTCACTCAAGTTTTACATACATAACAACGAAATAACACACACACACACACACACACACACACAAAGGGCTCAAAGACATGCAAATGTATAGGGATGGTGGAGTGAACGCCCTGGGAGCAGTTAGGGGTTGCTTAAGGGCGCCTCAGCAATGCCCAGGAGGTGAACTGGCGCCTCTCCAGCTATCAGTCCACCCTCCATACTTTGGTCCATGCTGGACGTGAATCAGCCACCCTCCGGTTCCCAAGCCAAGTCCCTACGGACTGATCTACTGCTGTCCCCCTTTATACATATTATATTCAATTTCTAGGCGTACAGTACATGGACACAC
Organism: Argyrosomus regius; assembly: GCA_946959425.1. Lineage (NCBI taxonomy): Eukaryota > Metazoa > Chordata > Actinopteri > Sciaenidae > Argyrosomus > Argyrosomus regius. The sequence goes on along the minus strand of OX336886.1, from coordinate 4,116,070 downwards.
AGTTGCTGATAACAGCTCTGCTGCGTATACAAGGTCTGTATCACCACATACACCAATATTCTAAAACATATATATGATAATAGGGATGCACTCCTTTGATACAATATCCAAAAGCTATATCCTAAACACTACAGCCAATAAACTACAGCAGCAATCCCATAAAAGTGCCCATTTTTAATCTGCAAACTCTCACTACGCTGCATAAAAAGTACTGATGGGAATCATTCTACTTTTTAAATGTCGAGAAGTTCAGACACCAGCATGCATAGTAGTCTGGTGCAATTTTTTATGTGCTGTTCTAGAGGGTTTATGAAATCATAGGGGGCACAATGCATCAATCTGACGATGAAACATTTGCCAGTAATGATCTGCACACTTATCATGTTTGCTTTCCTCTGTTTAATTTAGTCTGGGTGAGTCTTGTGTGGTCTGGCCGGCAGACAGTGAGAGTTTGTTTTCTTGGAATAGAAAAAAATGCATGTTCATCCTCTTTAATCTGTTGATTTAGAGCTGGAGTCTGTGGGATGCTACAAATCAACACAAGGACAGCGAGGCTGGGAGGATGAGACACACAACACACATCTCATTCTCAATGTTATTGTGAGCTTTCTACTGTGAAACTGCGCTGCTGATTTAGTGCTGTTTTCTTTTTTTTTCCCTTCTCTCATTCTCCACAGGTTTTGCCGTGGAGGCCAAATCAAGTGTGACGACAAAGCTGAAGGGTCCTGCGCCACGTGCCAACTGTCATTTCCTGTACGTACCAAACTCAAACTGCAGACATAGTGCACTCTTAGCATTGCAGAGTTCAGAGTTTACTTCAGTTTGTCAGTATATTTATGTGGCCACACACTTCCACAAAGGTTATCGGACAAACATCATACAGCAGATGTATTCATATGTGGGTTTGCTGGAATGTTATCGCTTTGGGTAAACACAGAGGATGTGCTGTCTCTTGCGTCCAATGTATTTTCCACAAGAGGCAAGAGCGAAACAAAACAGTTGTGTTATCAGAAAAATAAGGTATTTGACAGACACCTAACTCTTTTCAACAGAAAGTGCTCATTGTTTATGTAACTCTGACTGGAAATGTGTTGTTTGCAAGTGGGTGTAGGTGACTGTGATGTCACAGTTTCGGTGTGAACGCCATCTTTGAGCAAAGTTTCACTGAAATAACTCTACAGCACAATCCCAACACTTCTGGAGAATCCTAAGCACTGAAGGCTCAAACTTTGGAATTCCCCGAAGCCTGAAGTAGATCAAAAAACTGTTGGTGGTAACCAGATGTGTGAGATTCAGGTAACTGCTGAACCTAAATACATACCTCCTTTATAGAAGGTTATGACAACTAATAAAAACTGATGCAGTGGCCAAAACTTTTACAATATCCAGAGAGCAATACAACTGATTTTTGGGGTATAACGATGAAATTTGACTTTGCAATTCTGCCACCACTAAACCTAAAAAAGGCAGTTCAGAATTTGGAATGAAAGACAGGCTAATCACTAACTTTTTTAAACATTTCTAAGCCAACCTAAATGTTGCAGATCTGTTGAGAGAACTGAGAGATCAATTTTGGCAGTAAATTTACTTGGACCAGAAGACGTCTGTGCAGGTTCTCAGTCATCCAGGTCATCTTTCTTCAAAGAGGGTTAAATCTCTGGCAACTGGAATTGTCGGTTCACGGATCTACAAGGACTTACAACCAAATCCAGTTGCCCCAGATTTAACCTTCATATTAACTTTTTTTGGACCAGAAGGAACTCTTTGCCTCACCTATGACCCAACCTATAACTGATGTCGCAGGACTAACCCAACTGAACCATGTGGAAAGCATCATAACCACACGAAGGACCCACAGAAACGCTGATTCTAAAGGAAAAGGTCTATTTGCAGTTGAGAGGAGTCCTGCTGTACTGACACATCTTCAACTTTGACCTATCTTTGGGCACCATTGCAGTGGCAGATGGGTCCCTAATGTAGACAATATGTTTTTCTCACACTTGGGACACTTACTTACACTGTCATGATGAACGGACTACGAGGTTATTTTAGATGCAACTCTGGAGCTTGGTGCAACTTCACAGCAAGCAGCAGAAAGAAGATCAGAAAGACGAACATAAAAGGCAAGCTGAAAAATTTCACACTGTCAGAGAGGTGTCAAGTCCAGCCTGTGATCCTCTCAGAGGCTGTGGTTTGTGGTGTTGTTGTACTGGAGTGCATTAAATTTAAAAGGTGTTTCTAATATTTGTCTTACCCCGTCGGGCAGAAGATTAGAAACATCTTAGGCAAAGCAGAGGCATTCCCCATTTGATTCAGACACTTTCGCAGCAGCACACCCCACCGCCTGCTTTCTGCACCTCGTCAATAAACTGTTTTAATCGCAAGTAAACCCCTGCAAAGCTTTGGAATGCTTCTGATGTTTTTTGGTGGAAAACACACAAAGACAAAGCCGCATAATCACTGAACATCACTGATTTGTCATACGGGTTTAAACAAGACCTGCCTATTGTGGGAGAGAACATTTACGTTACACTTCAATACAACACACTGACGATGTGTCAATAATGTTCATCATGTCTCAGAATTTACGTCACATTTATATGCCTCTATTTATGCAGACAATAAACAATCTCAATTATGAGTCATTCCTTCACTCTCTGCTTCCCTCTCTCACTCTTTTATTCCATGATTTCTCTCTTTAACTCCTTCTCCCGTCATCTCTCTCTCTCTCTTTCATGTGAGCTACACGTCACACCTGAGTGAGCGAACCAGCAGACTAAAACTCAATGACTTCCTGGATGACTCAATGTGCCACCAGTGGTGAAGTCTTTGTGGCAGGCAGCCAACCTGTTGCCACAGAGATCAACAAACGACTGAACCTGACTCCTGGTTTCACAGCCTGCAATAAAAATGGACAGAACAGGGTGTAGGTTGTAATTACAGCATGCTGCATCTAGTTGGGCACCAAAAGAAAAAAAAAGAAAGGGTGATCACCTCATGACACAGCAGAGGAAACATTCATTTAAAAACAGCGTTTCATTTCATTCCAGTGAGAGTGCAGGCAGATTAACAACAGATTAACAAGAGAGGGTGATTGCAGGTTTAGAAGCACACTGTAAAAAAATGTCTGTAGATTTTACGGTGAAAAAATGCCAAACCATGACAGTAAAAGACCGTAAAATGAACCATGAAGTATGACTGTGTTTTACTGTATTTATGTATACGGCATTCATACGGGAATTTATACAGAATAAAGTATTTTATATCAGAGACTGTTAATACAGTAAAACATCGTAATATTTAATGGCATATTTTACGGTCTTTCACTGTCATGGTTTGGCAGTTTTTCACCGTAAAATCTACAGAATATGAATAATATAATGGAATAAAACGCTAACCTTATACGCAAAATCAACAGTACTAACATTCTTTTACCGTAATATTAGAAAGTAAACTTCTGGCAACCACAGCTGCCAGTTTTTTACCGTAAAAACAACTGTTTCTTTTTTACAGTGCAGCTTTTTTGTAGTGGCTCAGGTTTCCTCTCTGAACCTTTATGACTGCAGTAACAACTTTAACAGATAATAAAAGGACAGAAAACACAGCAGGGTGTGGTAGGGACTTTATATTTTACTAGACTCATTAATACTCATCTAGCATTAAGTTGCAGACACAAACAATATACATTATCCACTTTAACATCACCCCTACTCTAGGTGTCACCAGATCACAGCTCTCTCTGCATGTCACACATCTGCAGCCTGTGTTTGTTAGCACATTGGTTAATCATATCAGAAACCGATGAGCTCATCTGCAGGCTTGACCTTGAAACAAACACGAATTCAGCAGAGCACGGGACACAAGATGCTCGCTTGACCAGACACAAAACCTGAATGTTACAACACGTTAGCTCTCATGCTGAACCTCTGTCACTCACAGGCAATGATGCATAAAAGCCGGATCTCTAAGCTGCCTGCACTTGGAAAATTACAGGGTCTGTGATTTAGGTTTCATTTCTAAGGATATACTTGGAATGTAGGTCTACAGAATTTATACAGACATGTATTACATATATAGATTATATAAATAGAGATTATATATGTTATATATACACACAGGCTGAAGTAGTGACTAGAACATCCTTGCCTTCCTGCCTCCATCCAATTTACTTTTTTGTTTATTTAGTATTCCTGTGCTTGTAAGACCGTCCATCAGTCTACATTCCTTCGATATCGGTTCACTCTAACCTTGACCTCATCCCTCAGCACTGCATGTCTACACCTCTTCCTAAATCTTAACCCCTAAAACATATAGTCCTAACCTTTAACCCGTGATGACTGGGTGAACACAAAAAGAGAGTCATCACTGGAGATCCAAACCTCAGACTGGTCCTTATAAAGATAGAAGCCTAGGACACTACACACACACATACACACACATTGCTTGGGGCTGGCTCACCACAACTTTCCTCTTCTATTCTCTTGCCCTCCTCTGTTCTCTTTCTGTTCTATCTTTGGATTTTTTGATCCTACATTGACCCTATAATTCCAGCATTTTGAGCTCACCAAAACATCATCATATCCCGTATATCACAATGGCCTGAGGCTTCATTAGCTGTAGGCGGCAGAAGGCCTATATACCAACAGCTGGTCAGATGGCAGTATATAGACAGGATGTCTAATTTTGCAGCAGGCCACATGGTCTGAATGAGTATTGGTCACAGTCCACTGAATGTTGCGTCATGATCATATAAAACAGAAATACCTGCAGCATTTACACGTCCTGGCCAAAGAATGCCCTGTTAAATGGGTAAAAAACTGAATGGAGTAAGTTGGGAAACTACATGTGGCTGACAGAAACAATTATTGACTTTTCTGGGAGGAAACTTATATGTGTTGCTCCCTCGTGTTCTTTTGTTATTTTCAGTAGATCTATTTACATTTCACTTGTTTCATGCTGCGCTTAACAGGCTTGCCTCAGTAAGTTGAACCAATAGCCGGACTACTTCTTACTTATGTAACCTGAACTCTCTCAGTCCTGCGTTTTGCTCTATAGTGTTGAAACTGTCTGATGCTGATGTTTATACAGTCTAGCTGAACTGTCGCAGTGAAAAAGCAAAATCCCCGCTGGGACATTGTCTCACCTTCAATCAGTCAATCAGGCTTTATTTGCACAGCAGCCTTTCATGCCTCAGGGGTGACTGACAAGCCGATAATAAGATAGAATGCATGCCAATAAGAGGAATGAAAGATATTACTAATTAATGTAATTAATATTAATGTTAATCTAATAATAATAATTTAATAATAAAAGAACAGGTAAGATAGAATAAAAGTTTAATAAACTGTTCTTTCAAAAGCCAGACTGAAGGTTTTAGCCCTGCACAAGCTCATGCCAAGGGACCGTACTGGTTCATATACTGTAATCATGTGAGACGTACTGTATGAGGCGGTGCAAAACCATAAAGTGCTTTAAAAACAAGTAAAAGAACTTTGCCGATATAGAAACTGACAGGAAATCATGAACCTTAAACAGGTGTACTGCGTTCTCTCCTTCTGGTCCTTGTCAGCACTCTGGCTCAGGTTCTAAATCAGCTGTAACTTTTTTTGGGGGGTAGACTGGAGCACCAGTACAGTCTGCTCGACATACCGCAAAAGCATGCGTTAGTCTCTCTGTCTGACTCAGAGAGAGAGAAATTGTTGCACTTTAGCAAAATGTTGAAAGCTGATTTGGTGACAAACCCAACGTGAGCCTTTAAGCTTAGATCTGAGTCAAAGACCACATCGAGGTTTCTTGCTTATTGGCTTGGGGTAAGTCCAAGGGAGTTTAATTTTGCGATTCTAGAACCTATGACTACAATTTCTGATTCACCCAAGCTGAGCTGTAAAAAGTTTTGTGTGTGTGTCATCAGGAGACACAGCCACATACAGTTGTGTGTCAACAGCGTAACTATGGAAAGAGATGCCAAGTCTTCTAATGACATCAAAGAGGGGTCACACACAGCAGAGAGATTAAAAAGAAGAACCTAAAATCGATTTTAAGGGAAAAACCCCACAGCTTATTTTGGAGGTTTGTTGGAATTGATGACAACCTCTCCAAAGAACTCCAGAAATGAGTTAAAAATAGTCCAACGTGACCCCTCATTGATCGAGTAGTACCAACACTGAAGGTTTATTGGCATCTAAATGTATCCTGATGGCACTGATGACTTTTACTAGGGCTATCTCAGTCTGAAAACCAGAGTAAATTCATCAAATTCATCACATTCAGAAGTCCTAACATGGTGTTAAAAAGCACTCTGGGGTTGCTTATGTTAGACTTTATCCAGTTACAGAAACATAAAAACTGTCTGGCAGTCTGAATTGCTTCATCATACATTCTTAATTTTTCCGGATAAAATCTCTTCCTGCACATGTAACTTCACCATCTGTGCCCAATGATCCAAAACCCCCGCTTCAATTTAGTGGCTTCATAATTATTCCATGGCATGTTCCTCTTTTTAATTGTTTTGTTTTTGTTGTTTTTTAAGACATGCAACAGTATCAAGGGCTGTAGCCAACATGTTGTTTAAAGGCATTAAGGAGACTGTAAGTTCAGGAGGGAATCGATGTACACTGTGCAACAATTTGGAAATTACTTCAGGAGTAAGACTAGTAAATAAATAAAAACACATTAAACATTCACAGTGGTGGTGTGAGAGAGCCAAGACGACAACACAAGAAACATTTAAGTTCAGCCCCATGTCTGACCTGTAGGTTAACATGCAACTTAAAGTATCAAAGTGTGCGTGACACATTCAGAAAACTGAACCAAATAACTGACAGCGACTGACAGTTCAAGGTTACTTGCATTATAGGCTTAGTCAAAGAAAGAAAACGCTCCAAGGTAAAAGTCTCTACCCTCTGGAGTTTCACTTACAACTGTTCTCCCATATGTCCTACCTTCTCTACAGAGATGAGAAGAACGCAACATTTGCTTTAGGTGTTGCTGGTGCGTCCACAACCAACCAGGTCTCAATGAGAAATACGCAGTGTGCTTTTAAAAAAGAAAACAGCCACATTTAGTTTTGATGGACACCTCCATAATCTGACAGCTGCAGCAGATCTTCATGATATCGCATGCAGACTGAGCCACAGAGTCTTGCAAACCTCATCAGCGACCCCATATTGCCACTTGCCTGAATATGCGCTTGGGTAATAAATAACTCGCACCTGACGAAAGTGAAAGTATTGCAGGACAAGGCTACCAGTTGCACGCACGGACAAATGCAGAAACAAACACACACACCAGATCACATCTGTGTGTCCAAGATTAGAGGTTGACAATATACATCCAAGAACGCACACACTCAGACACGCATATATTTACACACGCACCTCGAGGTTCCCTTTTGTCCCTGCTTCCCGGGATGCGTAAAAGGCAGTATCCGCACAGAAGTGGCACGTAGTAATGAGCCCTTGTTAAATTAGACCCGATGGGAATCCAATCATAAAATCACCATAAAAGTCATTAAGGGAAGTCCATTACTGGCTCCATCCACGCAGCTGTGGTGCGCTCCGTCCGTGTGTGCCGCCAAGTGCGCAACAGGCTGGCCTGCAGGTCCTTCAAGTCAATTCAAGTCGCAGACACGCACACAAATACAGGCGTTTCCAAAATAAAAGAGTGCGCAGCGAGAAGTCTTTGTGCGTGCCTTGCAGTTAGCTCTCCCTCCCGCCCTCTCTCTCTCATACACACACACACACACACACACACACACACACACACACACACACACACACACGTTTCAGCTGATCAGTCATTGGATTTACAAAGAAAAGTCCCTCTGACGCCTGCGCTTTTATTTCTTGCCGTGTTGCATCACCTTAAGGGCCCGTCAAATTCTTATTTTACTTTGAAAGCTGACTTCTAACCGGATGTATGGCTGCTGTGTCCCGTCTGCGTTGGCGTTGGAGTCAAAAGGCGTGCGTGGCTGGCTCTCCTCCCCTAACAGGTAACAGATGATACCTGGACTCCTGCTGTTCTCCCGCAATTTTCGTCAGTACTCACGTTTATGGCCTGACCTCCCCCCAAGGAAGACAAATACTGCTCACCATCAAGCTGGGAATGTGATAGATGCGCACGAAGGCGAGCAAGACAGCGTCTGCGGGCCAGACACGCGCCTTAATCGATATTATAGGCTTCTCTTGTTGACTGATCAGATAGATGGGGATCAAAGAGGCAGACTAATATAAGAATATTTCACTTGTCCTGTTAAATAAACTTCATGAGGGCTCAGTAGGAGTATCCCCCAAAGAATCCCACACGTTTATAGTCAAAGCAAAGTGATAATCCACCTGTGCTGTAAAAAAAAAAAGCTATAAAAGCTTCAGACAGGGGGCAGAGGATGGCTGAGGACAGACAGCCCAACGCCCTCTGGAGCTTTTTTTTTTGACATCTCACCGGCAAAATAAGATCTCGAGATTAAATCAAACGTGGTGTTTTTCCACTTCCGTGCGTAATCTTGTGACACAGTGGCTGGATTTATCAGAGCGGAACCGTGAAAATGCTCATTCATGTTCAGATTCAATCATAAAATCTAATTGTTTTCGAATCAACTCATGATTCAATTTGCGTTATAACGCATGCAGCTCCAGCCTTTGTAAGACTCTGTGTCCCCCTGTTAGTCTTTGCGCACAGGAAACTCACCTTCATCTGTCAAAATTAGGCCGCTGACAGGCCTCTTCTTGGGGTCAACCAGAGTTATGTCCTGACTTCACATTAATCACATTTAGATCCTTAAAAAAAAAAAAAAAAAAAATGCGGACATGTTCGCTCTACTTCATCCAGGTCACGTCTATCCAAATTTAGGTGGAATCCATCACCATCAATACACTTCACAATCTGTATTGAAAGGCACACCATGCTATATTGACTCACAGCGTGCCCGATGAAGAGATATTATTGCATTATTATAGACCAGAGCCAGATCACACCAAAACACTCAGAGCCAAACCTCCACCACAACCGCATGCGTTGCTTCAGACTGGCTGCTGAGCTCAGACGGGAAAGCCCGCAGGAGAGCAGCGACATGGGCTCAGTTCTTTGTGTTTATTTGTTTGTTTGTAATATTTCCATTTAGTCATATGAGGTCGCCGTTGATTATTATTGTTTTGTTATTGTTTTTTAGCTAGATGTCAGTTTTTGTTTTTTTTTTAAAAAAAGGGGGAAAGGAGCTGGTCAAGAAAAGAGCAGGAACATAAGAGCTGCAAATAAATCTATAATCATCTAAATTGTTGAGCAAAGTAAGATTTCATGGGTGCTCCAAAGAGTCACAGGTCAAATGGAGCCACTTTCTAATAAGTCATCTGTTATACAGGGGGTTATTGATTGTAACAAATGCCTTTCTCAATGATTAACACATTTACAAATTCACAGATGCTATATTTATGAATAAGCAATAACCTTACCACATGCCACATACATTTATCATTCTTTCATCTATCCATCTTTTATAACTCTTGTATAAAGTCAAACGTTATACCCATAAAAACAAACAAAAGTATACAATACAAGAGCAAAATATGTAAAGCAACTGATTTTTCATTTTGAAGGATTAGACAAAGATAAAATGCACTTCTACCAGTCTAGCTCTGAATTCAGGTGTAGAGAATATCAAACTTTTACCAACCTTTGTGCCTTCTTTTGTAACCTTTGTATCAAATCTTCAGGAAAGAAGAACAGCCTTACAGGGAGAAGCCGTACCGCTGATCGATTTTTGAGCAGACAAAAAGGCTAGCCGGAGCTGTAGCCAAGATTTTAGAAATACTGAGATTACAGAGCCTAACCTTTCACCTCCACACCCAGAAAATGTTGACCTGACAGCAAAACCAATCAAATGTTTTATTGTAATTTAGATTATTGTTGCTTGACTTTAATTCACTGTATTGTCTGTAGATTTGAACGGTGAAAAACTGCCAAATCATGACAGTAAAAGACCGTAAAATATGCCATGAAATATTACGGTATTTTACTGTATAATAGCCTTGAGTATAAAATACTGCTTTATTCTGTATAAATTCCCTTAATATGGTGTATAAATAAAGGTTCTAAAATAATTTTACTGTATACAGAAAAACAGTCATACACGGCATATTTTACGGTCTTTCACTGTCATGGTTTGGCAGTTTTTCACCGTAAAATCTGCAGAACGGTTATCAACTCAGAATAAAACCGTGAGCCGAAGCCGTGAGAACGAGGGTGAGCCGTGTTAATATTTACATCATCTGGCAAACGCTGTTATCCAGACTTCAGTACAAACAACATGAGGTGCCAGACATTAATCAAGCCATTCCAGAGATTAGCTGAGACTAACAGGCCAGAACACTGAGGTGATGAAGTTGTTTGGTTTAAATATTTTCATCGCTCTAGATGAGAAAACTTGAAGTGGCAAACTCAGCTTTTTATTGTTAGACTTTTTTTTGTATGTTTTTTTACATTTTTATGACAGACATGTCTATTTGTGCTTTTTTTAAAACAAAAAATTCAAACATAAAAAGCAGAATGCTGGTAAAACCTTAGAAACATTCTCCTCCCTGCCAGCAGTAGTGATTCAGCCCGGGTAGAAATGCTTAGTGGGCCACAGTAGAGGACTATGTGGTTGTGCCTGAATTTGTTATTGTGTCCAGCTCTGTCTTTCCATTGCTCACGGTTACACCAAATGGCCAAATGAAGCTTGGTTAACAAAACAAATTCTAATAAATAGCACGTTAACACTCACACATTTAGAGCCCCGATGTGTCACTTTTCTATAATAGATTTTAAATCATTTTGATGTTAAACTGACTTGTAATCAGGTGAATGGTGTCTCTGTCAGTCCCACTTGGTGAACTGTTCTGTTCTCACATTATGTAACTTTTGTTCTCCGGGTATGATCACCCACGAGATGTACGTAACACTTCACAACACTAAGTCACACGCCATTCACTGATTTTGGTCAAACTGGATCATATTTTAATGGAAAAAAAATGTTTTCTGCTTTCTTTCTGATCAACTCTGTGAATTTTCAGATGGACAGTGATGTAAACTGCTACCAACTGTAGCTGCTGTTAGCTCAGTTTGTTAGCCGGGCTGCCCAGACTGTGAGCTCAGAGCACCGGGAAGTGGAGGTTAGTGCTTTTTTTAGCTACTTGACTGTGAGGAGGGATTTTTTGAGCCGGGCTGGGAACTCTTGCCAACATTTTGTCTCATTTTTGTTTCTTTAAGCAGTTACAGATTTAAGCTCAAACTCAATAGTGTCGAGGGAGAGACTATGGATTGACCTGAGTCTGGTTGCTCTTTTGTAATACAGAATGGGAAACATTCAGTCAATACTTTTGATCACATAGAATATATCTGACCCTGCAGAGTAAAAGAATTTTGTCTGGGTCTGTTGCTACACGTGTGTTTTGCACAGATTGACGAGAGGGAGCGCCTGCACATGTGTGCGAGTTTTAGATTTAGTAAATATAACAAATGCTAGGCTAAGCAAAGTACAGTGGTCTGACTCCGTACATTTTAATAGCTCTACAACTATAGTGATGTGCATACAACTCTGGACTAAATAAATAAATCAACAATAGCTCTTACCTGTATAGCTAGGACTGGTGTCTCACATGTGGTGCCTTGGTCTGTCCCCACACTGAGGTATGAACAAGATCTTTTTAGTGCCTCTGCCAGTACTGATAAGTAAGTAAGCATATTTCTTTTAAAAACAGGGGACTGAGAATGACATGACAGAAATTTTGTATTGTAATTGCATACAGCTGATGGAAAAGAAACGAATGGCCAAAATCAAAGCTGCAGGGACCAAGATATTCTGACTTTTTCCACAATTATGCTTTTTTTTTTTTAAGATATTTTTTTGGCCTTTTCAAGCTTTTATTGTACAGAGACAGCTGAAGAGTGACAGGAATGACATGCAGCAAAGGGCTGCAGGTCGGACTGAGCCTTTATACATGGGGCGGATGTTCTACCAACTGAGCTAAACGACACACCCAAAGCTGCAAAATGTTTTGATCTAACATTTCCCATTATGCAATCCAATAGTAGTGCATGTAAGAGTCTTTCTGTGTGGTAAACGCCCATGTCTTTCTAACTCTACGACCTCAGTTTGTATGGCACAGCTTCTAGTAAACATCTACAAACCCAAGCAAAGATACCAGATTCATGTCACTGGAGTTCTTTTGTCAGACTTTACAAAGGCCCTCCAGACTCACAGATGACATTACACAATTTCTTCTTACACAAGTTAAGTCATGTTCTAGACTCCATACTGTATATATTACACAAAGTTGCCTTAGATGACCTCATAATCCGTACAGTACAATATGTACCCTCTATGTTTAGACCCAGAATCCAGAAGAAAGAAACACTATACAACACTAAGACAAGAGAGAAGGGAAAGTAACTTGATCATCAGAAAAAATAAACGTATAAACAATGTTCTCCAGCTCAAATTTAGTTAACAGTTAAGACAAAAATTGTCTCATCAGCACAGCACTCTCAAAACTTCCAGCTGTTTTTGGTGTAACATGACTGGTTGTTCCCTGATTTTTTTTTTTTACATTGCATAACTTCAAGTTGCAGTGCAACATGTTGAAACAACCGTGTTTCATCTCTAAATCATTTACCGCATATGGCAAGATGTCACGTCAACGCTTATTTTCAAACCATCTTCCTCTTCAGAGTTCATCCTTAAACACAATCATCGGAAATTGAAGTTTTAAAAGTTTTAACGAGGTCACTTTGCTGACCTATTATTTATGATATTGGTGACCTGGTTCAAAGAAGAGTCTGGTTTCCAGTCTGGTTTTGTTTGACATTTCTTAACTGTTGGATCACTGTGCATCACTTCCCTTCTGGCAGCTTCAGGGTCAGTGAGGACACACAGTATGCGTATAATCCCAACGGACCTTTCCGGCTTACTACACTTTAAAAAATGCAGAAATTCAAAATCAGTGTCAGATTTCATAGAATCTTCCATCCACTGTAAAAAAGTAAAATAAATAAATAAAAAACTGGCAGCTGTGGTTGCGGTATAACTTCTTCTAATATTACAGTAAAAGAATGTTAGTACTGTTGATTTCACATTCAAGGTTGGCGTTTTATTTCATATTTTATAATGTCTGTAGATTTTATGGTGAAAAACTGCCAAACCACGACAATAAAAGACCATAAAATATGACATTAAAAATGACTGTTTTTTACTGTATAATTAACAGGAATTAATTAATAGTTAATATGAAACACTTACTTATTCTGTATAAATTCCCTTAAAATGCCATATAAATAAAGATTTTGAAATATTTCTTGAAATATTTTATACAGATATTTTACGGTCTTTTACTGTCATGGTTTGGCGGTTTTCCACCGTAAAATCTACAGACATCTTTTTACAGTGTGTTCTTCACGCGTGGCAATGCATTTTTCAGTTGTCAAACCGAACTGAGCTTTGACATTTAAGGAGTGATATATCATATCCTCTTGGGCATTAACTGCTGCTTTATTTTAGAATTTTTAGATTGTTGTTGCTTTTTGCTGTATAATATTTGACTTTAACAGTGTACTCTGTTGTACACTATCCATCATCAACAGCCCTTACATAAATTAAGACTATTTCTTTACGTACATCAAATGCACAGGTCTGCAAACATGTTTTGAGTAGCTCCAAGTGTACCTAAGGTCATAGGGCAAAGAAGAAATAATGCCGATGTGTTTTCTTTGAACTCTAATTTCGACATGAAGACAAAAGAGAGACTGTTGGCATATCTCAAGGCCAAAGCATGTGACTAATCTTTTAAACCAAAAGCGTAAAACAGTAGTTGATGTGAGAGCACACTTAAAGATAGAAAAACATGCACTGGATTTGCTCTGCTGCTGAAAGTTAGCCCAGGTAATTTATCTGCCATCATAAATTTTATACAAATGTAGTGATAAAATACATTGCTGTTTAACACGGGAATGGCACGCGAACGACTCTGCCAGGCCGCATATTACTGTTGGCCCGGGGTCAGCTTTGTTGCTTGGGGAGCACCGGGTCGTGTGTTGTGATAATTTTTGAGCCCTGTGGGAAAGTACGTTCTGTTTTAAATACTTCAAATAGCGTGCAGTCTGCTCTGCTCAGCCTGCTTCAAGAGAGGACTGCGCTGTGCTGTAATAGTGTCCGCTTTGATGCCCCGATGGTCATAAATAAAATACAATAAAATATGATAAAGTGCTGACGATAAAATAGATTTATAGCACTCTCTTTGCCTTGTCTTGTCCAACTCCACAGCTATTCTGGATTTATTTTATTTATTTGATTATTTTTTATTAATTAGATTAAATTACATTATTTCAGGCAGTCTACACAAGTGATAAGAACAGTGTTATGATATTTTTATGGACTCCATAATACATTTAGACAACAGCAAAATCAGCTAATGCATCATCCTTCACCTCATCCTCATCTCACAGGTTTCTATTATTCAGTCCAGGCATGTGTAACTTCTGGTCTATTAATATGGCTCGTGTGTTGCTTTTGTTGCTTCTGCAATAATAATCTACACAAAAAGAGTAGAATTCAACTAAAGATTCAACTAAAGGCACTTTTAAATTAAGTGATTTCAAAGACGAGACAGAGTTTGCAGCCCTGGTCTCCTCAGGCAGGTCGTTCCATCGTATTGGAGACCTGATTGCAAAGGCTCTGTCACCTTTGTGTATATATCTGAATGCTTCCACCTCATTTACTCTTTTAGTCTCAGAAAATGTCACCTGCGTCATCTCACTGGCCGATGTGGTCACAGTAATGCCAACACGCCAGAATGGATGAATCAACTTTGAATTGACATCATATTAACAGGTACATATAATCAATCCCTGACAACAGCCAAGTGGCTCATGGACTCTCTGGATATCTCTGTTGGCCTTCCTGTCACTCTCAAGACAGTGACCCTGATTTATTGATTGACAAAGAGCACAGTAGATTAGATTAATCAGTCTGCAGTTTTTAGATTATAAAGCACTGTGCACTTAAAAAAATACCACAAACTTCTAATACACGTAATAACAATTGTGCTCCCCTCGGTACATTTTGTGTACTTTTCAATTTAAAAAACTCAATAATTTTGCCTGTGTTAATGGTAGTGAGACAAAACTTTACAAGGTTTTGAGTTTTTTATCAAATTTTAAAATTCCAACCTTGGATTTAATAATAGGTCTATAATACACTGTGGAGAAAAAAATCCTCTGGATTCCCTCAGTACATTTTGTGTACCATTGACTCCCATTATAACATAAAGTTTTGATCCTACTGTAATTTTAGCATAAAATGGTGTTTTACATATGACAACCTTTTCAATCAAAGCTTTTGACTTGAAAAAAAAAAAAAAAAAATATCCATCATATGACATCATTTTCCATTACATGGCTGAGGGCTCCATTTCATACTGTTTCATTGAGGCCTTTTTCTGTTGCATTTCCGACTATTTCTTGGCAATAGAACACATGATTGCAAAAAAAATGGTCTGGGTGTGTTGGTATTGATGTAAAAGTGTGGTATGAATGTGTGTATCGAGAATATCATTTGTGTGTGTGTGTGTGTGTGTGTGTGTGTGTGCGCACACAGGGAAACAGAGTCTATTTTGCTCACCACATTTTGCACATTCCCGTCTCTCTCCCTCTCTTTCTTATGCCCACAGACCCCCACGCCCCAAACACACACACACACACACACACACACACACACAACACACAACACACAAAACAGAGCCCCACACACATTACTGTACTTGTAAAACAAAAACAAAAAACAAAAGAGAGGTCAATCGGAATCCAAAGGTCAAAAGGTCAAAGAAGCACTCAGTTACCAAAGGTAGTCTGTGTGTGTTGGTATTGATGTAAAAGTGTGGTATGAATGTGTGTATTGAGAATATTATTTGTGTGTGTGTGTGTGTGTGTGTGTGTGTGTATGTGTGTCTATTGTGGGTGGGGGGTGGGGCATAAGAAAGAGAGGGAGAGAGACGGGGATGTGCAAAATGTGGTGAGCAAAACAGACTTTCTTTTTCCCTGTTCTTATTCTTCTCTGTGCACACACACACACGCGCGCGCACACACCTACACACACACACACACACACACACACACACACACACACACAACAGAGCCCCACACACACTACTGTACTTGTAAAACAAAAACAAAAAAACGAAAAAAACGAAAAAGAGAGTCCATCGAAATCCAAAGGTCAAAGAAGCACTCAAATACCAAAGCAAAGTCTTTTTTCATTTTGGTTTTCAGTGCAGCATACTCAGGTGCTGTTGCTGCAAACCTATAAATGCATGTAGCTTGCTTGGCTGCTCATTTCTTCAGCAAAAATGAAGAGCATATTTCTCTGGGGGAAGCTCTGACTGCGGCCCTGCAGTCCTCTGAGAAAATATGTGGGTTCATATTCCCAAAATGGCATAAAGGGTTAAAATTATTTAAGAAATACATGAAAATTTGATATTTATGATAAGGACTGAAGTTGGTCAAAAGATTTAATGCAGTGAAAGTGAAAAAAAAATATTCACATATAATATTTTTATAGCACTTTTTAGAAAAGTACATTCTGTGTACTGAAGAGTGAATCGCACATTAATTACTCGAGGGGAACACAAGGGTTAAGTAATTACAAAGCCTGTATTATTTCCATTCATAGTAAATACTATAAAAAACTGCCTAACTTAATAGTAATGGAAGTCCATAGTATTGGTTCGGCACGTATACATTTATCAAATTGTGATAAGCACAACTCAGAGAATCACATTAAGGTTTAGGGTTAGAAGGAGGAAGAAGAAACAGAGAGTAGGAAAGTTAACACATGCTCTTATTTTACCATTTGTACCAGTTTTTTGTTGTCAGAAATAAATTGCTGTGCATTGATAAATTCATAGAAATTAAACAAGAATTCATTCTTTATGATGTTATCAGACCTTCAAAAACAATCTCTCATGCCAAAAATATTAAACCTGGGGTTAAACTTTAACAAATTTTAGTATAATCTCACCTGGAGGTGTGTTGTATCAGACCTTGAATCAGGATGATCAGGCTGGGACTCATATCCACCATCCACTTTGCATTTATCCTGCATCCAGCCTGGACAGGTTGGCAACACGGGGGACCAGTGGGCCATGCTCAATCCATTTTTTAATCCATTTGCCTCCATTATTCAGGCAGATGCTTGAAGATGATGGCCTGATGACTGTGCCATCCAAAAGGTTGCTGGCAGACATCGGTGGTGGAGGAAGGTGTCAGAGGCCTCTCAGGTTCGGCTCCTTGGAGGACTCTTGGCTCATGAAACGGGTATCAGGCCACAAAGAAAAAAAAAAAAAAAAACTCCAGCTTCCACTGTTGCAGGCTTAAAAACTGAGTTGAGGGAGGAATTCATAAAAGATATGAAGGACATCCATGTGGCCTCCCCAAAAAGTTTTGCCAAGATGTGAGGAAGGTCTTTGCCAGCTGACCTTGGTTGGGGATGGAGTTGGCGGTAGAATGAAGGAAGACTTCCAGGAACTCCTGAAGCTGAGCCAGACGTCTTGGAGGAATCCTTGCCCATCTCTTGGAAGAAGGTAGACCAAAAACTGCAGAGACGAGGTGCAAGAGGCAAGACCCATCTTCACGTAGAGGTTGGAGATATAGCCTGTGGACTGGCAGGTGGACATGAGGTTTCTTGTTTTTGTAAAATGGAACTGCAGGGCGTGCACCAATTATTAATGGGTCAAGCTGCTCACCCTCTCAACCTATGCCAGGAGAGCAAGAGAGGATGCTCTAGCTAGTGTCGATCCTCAGGTTGAGCAGGAGAAACGTGGATAAATGACCCTGTCACTTAGGGTCCCTTAGGGGGAAGCTACAGAAATACAGCATCATAACAGATGGCTCTGCAGCATTTGGTCCTCGTTTGACTGGACAGATAGCAGTGTCTGCATTCAAAGGAGTAAGTCAAGCACATTCTCAATGGGTGTGGGGCAACACCAAGGCTGTGCTCATTACCACTGACTTTCGTGGAGAGAATCTCATGGGGTGGCCAGGGATTGGTCTAAATTGGTGACCTCAGGATTATGTCATGTTATTTGGAGATCCATAAAATGGTGGAAACTGAGTTATACTTATACTAAGAGCTGTCTCAGTTCTGAAGACTGTTTCTTCTCACACCGCCTCCCATCAACTAATTAAGAGGAAATCACCCTGCAGGCTCAGTAATAAAGCCATAAACTAATAAACCAAAGAAGTCAGTTTGGTTGTATATCTTTTATATACCCATTAACACCAACAGCTGTTTGGGTTTGAGATCACTTCATTCATTTTTTGATCCTTTTCTAAAATGCAGTGAAAGTGGTGTGTGCATATTTTTTGAAGATAAAAGAGACAGTTGTTGGTGTTAATCTGTTGTATACATTAATAGATATTGGACTGAAAGAAATGTGAATCGCCAATTTACACCTGGACCACCAGCCAAAAGCAAAGGATTGCTGTTTCCTGTTGGCAAAGAAAATGAGCAGCACTGAAAAGGTCGTAGAGATATATATAATTGAGATCATTTCTGGGTGTGCCCACAATAGTTTTATGTGGTTTACCCTCCAGTTTCACACTCCATAAAATGCACATAAAAAGTCTGCTTGAAGTTGTTAACATTATGGACTGATGAGAGGCTACAAAGTCAAAAAAGACTAAAGACTCTTGTTGATCGAAAAGATTTTTTACATGACTTACTGGTAGATGCCTCTGAAACAGTACATGTGTGTATTTATTGTTTCCTCATCTAGGTTTAAATGAGCCAGAGCTTCCACTGCTTTCTGTTTCCCAAGATATTGTTATTATTTCATGTGTTGTATTATTAATATTATGTGAAACATGATCAAACTAGAGAAAGTTAAAAATCTTGTAGCTCGAGTGCATTAAAACTAACAAGATTGCAATTTATTGCTTATGAATTCAGAGCGTCATTCATGATAAGATTAAATATTGTTGCGTTAAGACAATCACTTCCAGCCGACCTTTCAAAATATGCCAATTTATTCACCTCACATAATACTGATTGAAAGATTTGCACCAAAATGTTAACTGCTCACTTCCCTGCATCTGTGCAAACATTGAATAATACATGCCAACCACATTTGTAATGGAGAGGATTATCACAATAAGTTATGTTAAATTTAAGCACAAACATACAAATTCGCTCTGACCACAACTCCTTTTGATCATTTAGTTGTGTTCCACCACACATGGATGGAAACCGCTAAATGAAAGAGACTTATTGAATCACTGCAACATAGACCCTTAAAAGCTAAGAGGAAAATCCAATGAGGAGTCTAAATATAGCGGGAATTTTCTTTTGAGACAGAGCATTACTGATGGCTGAGGGGTGAATGTTCCTCATGTCTTCAACTGAATTCTCTTTGGACTGCTAACAGGACATGCTATAAGAAGAAGAGCAAAAATCTGGTGGCAATTTACCAAATAAATGTTTCCATTACCTTATTATATTAAATTTGTAAATCTAAGACTCATGCTGTGTTATGGGTGTTATATGTGTGAGTTACTAAGCACTGCACACCCACACTGCAGAGATCAACAAAAAGCTGTTTGTGAACTTCATGTTTAAAAGAAATGTGAAACGTGACACACAACTGGATTTATTTAGTCTACCTTTTATTTTCATAAAACGGAGGCGGACCACCCAAATTTTTGATTTCCCACTCTTACGGCTGTCCATTAAGTTTTATAGGAGATCACTTAACTTTAATGAGGAAATGCTGATTCCTGTAGCTAAAGAGCTACTCTTAATTAGTGTCACTTGTGTCCTGCACTGAGGATCAAAGGTCTGCGTTGGGGTGAATCTTTGGACTAAATGTGTTTGCGCTTTCACTCAGGTTATACAAGGTGGCATGGCCCTATAAAACAAGCTGTAAAAAGTGACTTGAACCCCATTAATTTATATTAGGTGTAAAATTAAGTTTATGGTGACTGGAAAGGTGTGGTAACTTCAAAGTGGAGATGGGACATATTTGGGATGCCAGGGTCATTTGTTTGCACCATCCTCTGTGGTCTGTTTTAAACCATTTGGGCAATTTTTTTGTTAAAAAGCTAAATGTGATGAAAGTAATTATTCAACATGGCAACTTCTATTTTCATTACACATATTTCCAATGCAGCTATTCATAAAATTAAGAACTTTATTAGTGTTAACGCAATAAAACTATACAGATAAAGAAACATTCCAGTGCATGAGCACAGATAGGATCATCACCTAGTAGAATCAGCTGGTTTTGAGCTTTTTCTTAGGGTGTTTAATACTTTTTTTACATTCATGGATTTCTTATACTGATATGTTTAGTCAATGGGAGTTGTTTCAATGGGAAAATATAATGCATTTATGCACTGCAAGTCATAGGGTGGAGGTCAGTGTGGGCATACAAAGTGCAGGACTTTTGAGACTGAAGTTTGCATGTGCGGTTAGGTTTAGGTAACAAAAACACTTTAGTTGAGGTTGGGGAAGGACTGGACATTTGTCTAAATGTAAATAAAGTTAATACGTTGTGTCTTCGATATTTAACCACAACCACGGCCTTTCCCCAACCGTAACCAAGTGCTCTAAGTGCCTAAACAGAACTATAACAAGTCGAATCCTTCTTTAACTGCTACAAACAGATATTTTGTTGGAAGATCAGATGTTTTAGGGGATAAAATGAATTGGTTTAGCTGATAATGATCATTTGTGTATACAGTGACTAAACTGTAGAGGTCAAGATGGAACCGGCTATTGTTGTGTCTCAATCTACTGTGCCTCCACCTCACTGACTGTTTAATGTTTTTGCTCACAGTTTAAGCTTATGTAGCCCTCTTTGCTGTATAGTTTTACTCTCCATGAATCCAAGCAAACTCATAGCCACTGTTAGGATTCTGCCTGTCTGTTATTTTGTACTCTGCTTTTATTGTTATTTCATATTCATTGGCACAGTGAAGCGAAAACAAAGCTTCTCTGCAGGACGACTGGCCTCATTATCTGGGACGAGGTGACAAAAGAGAAACATGGCCCAGCAGGAGGCTGGAGCCGGGGCGCACTGGAAAGACTACACCTCCCAGCTGAGATCTGAGCTCACTTCTGCTCGCCCTGCAGCCACACTGACTCTGAGCCAGATAAGCTGCAAGACCAGAGTCGGGCTGGCTTACCTGCTGATTTTCTTGTCAGCGATATCTGTCTGTACTATGTACAGATAAAACTGTTTTATCAAATGCTGCCTTTATAAATGAACAGAACAAGGAATGAACTAAACTAAATTAAAGCTGGTGCTGTGTGAGGCCTCTCCCCTCTCCCCCCTGCCTGAACCTCATGGATCTGTGGCCTACTAGGGACCTTAGTCGGCCTGACTCAGTTGGGTTTTGGGTGTTTTTCTCCCTTTAAATTTAAAAAGTAAATAGATTTCTAGTTTAATTAAGCACTCCAATCATGTTTTCTCAGGAATGGTTCTCCAGTTTCTGACTTTAAACAGTTATCTAACATTTTCTTCAGACATCTTTTTAAGGGTTCAAAATTCGAGCTGTTTTTAGAAAGAAAGCTCAAATAAATCAACCCTGCATTAACTGCCCAGCACTTAATAGCACACAGACACAGTTAGCAACTAGCATATGAACACACTGGAGCATTTAGCACCTAACGAGACAAATCCCTCACTGGAGAAACAAGTGAACAAGTTACAATAACTTCATAAAGGGTGTGATATGTCAATGTTCCGTCGCCCCCATGTCAATTTTTCATTTGAATATTTGTAATGTGGAAAATATGATGCCATTTATGAATTAGTTAAAATGACAACATTCCTCAGCAGGAAGTGAATCACTCCTGTTTTTCTGGAATATTTCAGTGTCCTCATTAAGTACGTTACAGTTAATGTTCACCACAACCACACCGTGACATCAGCGTGATTCATTTCACTTCACGTGTGGTGAGAAAAGGCAGTGTCTCTGGTGATGCCCATACGGATCGACCACATAGTCCTGACAGACATCCTGTGACCTTTGGAGGTAGGCAGAAGAGTCGGGTGAGGCAGAGAGACCGACATCTGCAGAGAATTACTCATGTTCTTAATCCACAATTACAGAAACCTGCGGATGATTTCCCACAAAATCTAATTCGGTCAAAATCTGTTGCACATCATCTGCTAGTCAGGTATGGCTCAGGCAGCCAGAAGCATGGCGAGGCTGTGAGGGAGCGTGAGCAGAGGCGACTTGGACAGAAACCAGCAGTAAAGCTCAGAACTCATGAATATAAAGGCAGCCCGTGAAGAGGTCTCACAGCTCTGCAACAGCTGCTGTTCATAAAGGTTGAAAACACAAATGCAGCAGCCAGTTGAGGTGCCGTCATACAGTGTGTGAGACATCTTAACTCATATACCTCCCTCTTTTTTTTTCTTCCTTTTATCCATCATATTTTATCCTTTTTATCCCCTTTGCTTCACTCCCCCTTCACTTTTCTCACCCACCTTCTTGTGTTTCCATCTCACCTCTGTTCTCACCCAGGTCAGTTACCATGTTTTTTTCTGACAATCATTCATGGACGTCTGGTTTATTTATGACAGGGCTGCCTCTTTACTTCAGTCCCCTGCTTTTATGCACTTCTTGACTTATTCTGTGTCTGTGTGAAAGCCCATAAGTTTAAACCAACAATGGCAGTTATAACTGAGGAGAAAGGAAATATTATTGCAAGCTGGTTGGCAACATAATTTTTACATCTGAACTTTATGAAGCCATTGAACTGACACAATGCTGTTTGAACTGGTACAGTGAAGAAAGTGAGTGAAAGTCATTTACATCAAAATAATCATGAAATATACCAGAGAATGCCTCCTGACTGTTTTTTTTAACCCTAAACTGTGTTTTTTCGTTGTCTAAACCTAATCATAGTTTCAATCATTCCCCGACCTTGACCAATCCACAGTTGACATGCACAGATATTGCAGAGAGAAAGAATTTTGAACAAACAAGATTAAAGTTTACAGCCATGGCAGCCACTTTCTGAAGCTGTACTTTACTTGGATAGTTCATATTTTTTGAAGTGGGGCTGTATGAGGCATTACGCATAATCGGTGTGTTACCTGTTGTGGAGAAATTGCTGAAGTCAAAGGTCAATGGTGAGGTCAGGAGGGAAGAAAGTGTTCAGGAGCCTCTGATGTCTTATGCTGTAATATTTATTGACGCTTGGCCAAGGGGAATTAGAGACACTCAAAGTGCATCAGAAGTGCCTGAGTCGGTCTCACATTCTGCCCAACTCATGCTGGTGGTCAGACTCAAACCCAAAGATAACACCACAAATACTATACGCCCAGAATTAGCCAAAGAGAATGTTTTTACCCATGCAGGTGTTATTGTCAGCATATTCTAGTCTGGAGACACAGATGTCTGTTTACGCAGATTGGAACGTCAACGGCCAGCTATCTATATGTCTAGGAAGGCAGCAACAGGTCTCTTCGACACTGGCCACCAGTGTTGAGATAGACTGGCACCTGCTGCTCCCAACCGAAGCCAAACAATTAATACTGCCGAGGACCTCAAGGCCCACACGTGACCCCGTGTAACCTAAGGATAGAAAATTCAATAACATTACCTACGATAACGGCCTGGGAATGAGACTCAGTTTTGCTTTGGAAGGTTCCTAACTGAGTGAAATGAACCGGAAGTATTAATGTATCCGCCACGATAAGGGCTGTTCAAGGAAGCACTGAAGCTCCTTTCCTTATTATCTCCCTTAGCATAGGATACACCGGGCCATCCTTTACTAAAGGAAAGGAGGTAATGCCGTCCCACAGTTCCTTGTGGCAGCGACGAAAATCTGTTTATTTAAATTAGTGACATCCAGCGTCCTGCAGATCATCATGAAGTTACCATTGCTGATTAATCATATATCTTTGCCATAACTTGCTAATATGTTTATATATGAGTGGACAGGAGGGTGAGCGACCATAACAGCGTAACAGACTATTAATTTTACTTCTGTGACAGGTGGACAACATTCATTTATTATTTTAATTCTGACGTTGATAATGAAGTCAGATTTTTCCACCAGGTTGTCCACGTTTATATTTCCTGCATGAAGCAACACGGTCAGCGCGCACGGGGAGAAGTATCTCAGATGCGAGTTTTGCAGTCCATCTTCTGAACTTTGTAGTTTTACAACAGATCACGTCAATAACATCTGCCATTGCCGTCATGACATAGTCTAGTATAAATGCAGTCAGATTCTCTGAACACTGCGGTCGTCTTCTCCTTAGGTTAGGAAAGGACTTAGGTTAGCTTTTTTTTTTTTTTTTTGACTATTCGACCCCCTCCCTCAGAGATCATCTACCACTTCCTCAAAAATGACAGACCCGGGGCGGCGTTTAGCTCAGTTGGTAGAGCAGCTGCCCCATGTGCGAAGGCTCGGTCCTTGCTGCGGAAGCCCAGGGTTTGAATCCGATCTGTGGCTCTTTCCCGCATGTCATTCCTCTCTCTCTCCCCACATTCCTGTCACTCTTCAGCTGTCTCTATCAAAATAAAGCTTGAAAAGGCCAAAAAAATTATCTTTAAAAAAAAAAAAAAAATGACAGACCCTCCTTTACCTTTAACCTTTAACTCAAAGTGGAAATGATCTTTCGTTTTGCAAGTACTTTGTCAAGAAACAAAGTATTGGACAGATAAATAAAAAAAATCTGAGGGCCTCACATCGGTTTTCCATATAGGAGCAGCCATTATGTTTTTCAACATCTACAGGAACTAGACTAGAGAAGAATCAGTCATCCCAAGCACAGATTCTTTTTATGCTCCACCACAGTGTCTGTATTAATTCTGTATGTAATGGTTCACTGAATTCCTTATGGTATTTTGACTTATAGTATGCATGCTCACACTGTCCTCTGGGGCCTTTGGGGAACATGTTTTTGTTTTTTTTCTAATACTTCAGTAGCCAAATGGTTACAAAAGATAGAACTCTGCTGTTGTAAACCACAAGATCTGAGCACAGTGTTGACCAAAGGGAAAGGGAGGGTAAGTGCCTAACAAAGTTTGGCAACTTGTCAAAAAGAGCAGAGTTTCTGTTGAAGTGTTGCATATTTAGAAGATCAGAAGAAACAGTGATTTTCCAATGAGCAGCAGATAGACTCCTACAGGACACCAAAATCTAAAAAGGTCCCATCATTAAAAGAAATGTCACCAAATGTTACAGGACGGTGAATAACCCAGATACAGCTGCAGGATTCCCCAATGAGTTCCTGAGTCACAGTTTGGTTGTGAGGAAGTAATACGTGTAATCAAGTCAAATGGAGAGTTCCCCTGGAGAGTCGCTTTTGGCAAAGCCCTTCAGCAGATGGGGGAAATATGGTCTCCTCGGTGTCCAATGATGATTGAAAGAAAATGAAAAGAATGTATACCACATAAAAGTGAACCCCCAGAAGCCAGCCTCTTCCTGAGTCAAGCTGTGCCGACAGAGACTCCCAGGCTTGGTTTTGTGGTGGTACAGATGACAGCATTTTCTCCATCTCCAACAAATATTAATTTGTGTATATTAATCTTGTGATTTAGCTTGTTTTTCCTGTGTCATTATATTCGATCTTGGTTGTTTCTACTTCAACTTGACGCAGAAAATAACAGGCATATCTATTCAAAGTGCATGCACACAGCTTGCATTTCTGGGGGGGAAAAAAATGACTGCAGAAAAACATTACATGCATCAACAAGTTTGATTTTTAGACTTTGGTTTTGAAAAAAAAAAAGTTGTGACCACATGTCCCTGCAGATCAGCAAATACTGGTGGTCAACCTTTTCATTCCTTCGACCAAAAGAAGTGAACAAAATGCTGTGGCGTTCTGTTCTCAAAGGGTGATCTGTTTTAGGACACTAATTACCTGCTAAGTGGTTACTGCTGAAGTGCATTGAATATTTAAAAAAAAAAAAAAAAAAACGGATTGTTTTGCAGCCATTTTAGGTAACTTGCCCCCTCCGGAATGAAGTTAAAAATAAATTTTATTAGCCGATCCCCATGCAGAGCATATTTCAAGGAATCCAAGTACCAACACATCACCTAATTTGTCTACCAGCGGTACATGTGCTCGTGACCATGAGCACACGGAACCATGCGCAAAACATTAGGCAGGTCCAAAACATTGGATTGATTGAGTTCTGTAGGGTGCAGCCATCTGTCAAAAATTATTTGTCCAACAATAAAGGCTGCCTGTGATCCCACCTGCAGCTTTTGATCTCAGAAATGACCTTTTTTTTTTTTTTTTGCCTGACAGACTGAAAACTCACATGTGTGCCTGCACTGGGAAACTGTAATGATGAAAATGGATTTCACTTTGGGCCCCCGCAGCTCGTGTTATTCACTTCAGCAGTTATTGCTCTGCAGAAAGAAAACATTTGTGAGAGACCATGGGTCAGATCACTCGCCGTTCAGACTTGCGCCGACTTTTGAAAAGTTTGAATTATTGTCATCTTTGGGAGGCTGTACACATTACCTCCAGATGTTTTTTTATTATAACTGAACATATTTCAGCAAACGCAAAGTTTAATAACCACCAACATTGCAATTCTCAGTTCTGACCGATTGTTGAGACGTAAAGAAAAGAGTTATTACTACTTGTTTTTTGGGGGGCGGAGACAGACATTACAACCTTAGTGCCTGGCCACACCACTAAGTTCAAAGGTGTTCAGTGGTGCAAATTCATGGGTCAGAGATTTTAACTGCAGCAATGATTTTACTCTCTACAAGCAAAACTACTTGTCACGTTTTTTTTTGACCCACCTCATCAATTAGAAGTGTGCTGTGCTATTTTCCCTGCGAACAAACAAGTTGAGGTTTAGTTGAGTTCATTCCTAATAAAACATTTGCAATCACAACAGGCAACCAACGAGTAACAAAGAAGTCTCAAATCAGTATTTCCATCTACCTCGTATCAGCCTTCTCTCACCGTGTCTCAGCAGGGTTTAACACGTTGTCGGCAGGGCGCCGTTCTTAATCTTTTTGTTATCTGTAAGCCCGGACTGTCAGCTTTGTGTTTATTTGGTTTCAGATCTGAGTTTGTCGTTTGGATTCCTCGTTTGCAGTGGTTCATTTAGTCTTCTTTCACTTAGTATGGTAAGACTAAGAAAGTTACAGACTCGCTGCATTCTAGACATTGCAGCACACTGAAAGCCGCATAGGACTTAATGCACAGAAAGATAAGTCTGATTGGCTTATCTGTCTCTGATGGCAGGTACCTCACACATACCAAAGTTTGACACATTGTGGGCCAATCCTTTAGAAGTTTTGAAAGTGTCAAGATTAGCTCAGTAAGAGCAGCACTCACATTCAAGGTGACTCTTTAAATTAATTAAAATATTTGTAAAATTAACTGAATGAGACCTGAAGAAAGTTTGTCATTTTGCTGGAGGGTGGTCATATTTGCAGACGTACTTCTCCCTACCATTCTTTGCTGCTCCGTGTCCCGTTAGGGCTTCATTATTGTACCGTTGCTTAACCATTTGCAACAAGTATAAACTTACAGAATTAGAGACACTATGTTTCCTGGTAACTCACCTTTTAGAGTGCACATCCCATGATTGTGATGATAAGTCCTTATTGCAGGATTCCAACCCACAGCCCTTTGCTGCATGTCATCCTCTCTTGCCCCCATTTCTGGTTTATATTTAGCTGTGCTATCAGATGATACCATTGAAAAAAAAAAAGAAACAAAGAGTCAGAGATAGGCTACTGCCTCGGAAATCATCATCCTCCCACCACCTGATCTCTCAGAGCTACCACACATCTATCAGCCACCATATCTCATGACACTGTTCAATCCACACCTCACGTCCCTCACACATACAGGCCTCCTTTGGCAGGAGTTTTATCCCTTCTACCATAAAAACAAACTTGACATGAACATATGCAGATTGGTGATGTCACAGTTTAGTAAGGCTACACCCAGATGCAGGTAAGGTGAAACAAGTCTATTATTGAAAATACCAGCGGGAATGCTGAGGCCTTGCAGAAGGAATCCAAGAGATGAGATCTGGTTGACGGGCTCAGCAGACAGATAATCCTGACCCAGGGGAAGTAGGTGTAAGTTTCCACAGACAGGCAGGCAAACAAACAAATTGACTAGACAGGCACAAAGTAAAGTAAAGTAGGTTCTAAGCGGGACGTGTAGCACAAAAACAAACCGTAAGCAGAACTATGATCCAGCAAAGGCTGGCAGTTCGTCCAGAGCTCTTATAGGCAGGGCTGATTACTTGATAGCAGCCAGGTGTGCAGAGAGAGCAGAGCCAACCTGATGAAGGGAGACCACGCCGACGCGAACACCGGAGGAAAAAAACACTGAGGCACGGCCCTGGCCAGGTGTTACAGTAAGAACTGTGCAGTAACAGTTTGGTGGTTGTGCTTTCAGGGAAAGAACTTGTTTGGCTTAGAGCAGGGGCTAACGTTTGAGGTGTACAGTCAGGAATCAGCTTCATTGCGAAGACAGGACATGCAATACAGCTGTCAGCACGTCATGCTAACCATTATAAATCCCTCCAGTCTGTTCTCATTAAACCCCAACGTCTTGTTTTCTACGTCTACACGTGCAGACAATATTTGACATGTGAATGATCGATTACATACAAGACAGACATGATGACAGACAGTCTGACAGAATGTCAGTCATCCGCTTTGGCCCCAACCGCCGCAGCTTAAACCCGCAGCCCCTATTAAAATGAATGGGAAGCACCTGATTTGGTCTCGTACATCCTTCGCTGTTTCTAAGAAACTGCTAAAACAATCAAGTCAAGTCGATTAGTCTACTGACTGAGAATGAATTGACGACAGTTTCAATAAGTGACTGATGATTTATCTGTCATTTTTGAAGCAATCAAAACATTTTCTGGCTCCAGCTTCTTAAAAGTGAGGGATTATTTTCTTTTCTGTTTTTTTATTGTAAGCTGAATATCTTTGGCTTTGGACAAAACAACTAAAATAAGCAACGTGTCACACTGGCACAAGAAATTGTGAGGGCTGCTGTTCGCTATTTTGAGACATTTAAAGGGCCAGTGTGTATAGCAGATTCAGCACATTGACTAGCACTTGACTCTGCAATATATATACCGGGATACCGGGAGTATTTTTGTTTGATACACATATCCAGTCATACGAGGGGAAAACCAAGACTAAATTTGTCACTTAGTGACAAATTGTTGGGGGGAAAACTGGTAAGTTTGACAAAGCCTTTAGGAAATGTAATATAAAGGGTGGAAAAAGTCCATGTTGGGAGGAGTTTGTGGTGGATGAATGGTCTCAAACACAGGGCTTTCATCCAGGAGAATGGGGTTTCTAATGTGAAGCCAAAATTTAATAGTTTAATAGTTTTTTTAATTATTATTTTCAGTTTTCAATCTCAGCTTGGTTTATGCAACAAAACTACTTGGTCAGGTTTAGGGAGAGATCATTGTTTGGGTTAAAATAATAGGTCAACCTCGAATCTTGGTTTCACACGGGACCAACAGCGGCTTACTGACAGAAAACCCTAAAAACAAGCTTCTCCCACGCACAGAAACAATGCATAAAAAACCTTGCAAGATTTTTGGAAATGTAGGATTACCATCTAGACTTTACCGTCCACCATGTTGCACCACCATGTTTTTACAGTAGCCAAGAATAGCCAAGCCAACACTGGGTCTGAAGAGGACCTATTTATACAACTATACACAGTCATGACTTCTCAGGAGCTTTTTTCCTTCAATAAAAACTTTATAACGAAGGAAAGATGGAAAGATTTAAAGCACTGACTCGTGCTCGAATTAGTCATGTGTCCGTTTTATGGACCATTTAGATTACAGGAGCCAGACCAGGCCAGCTGTTCATTCAGAGCTAGATTAACATTGATGCTAGACGCAATCTGTGAGGAAGCCAAGAAAAACAAGGCGGATAAGTAAATGAGGCAAAGTGGGATACTTTATCAAAGTACTGCTGCATGGTGCTGGAATACAACAAACCACACAACAATCAATTATAGTAAAACACATGATGCCATGCAGGCAAGAGATTTATATTCAGTTAATGCAAAATTAAACAGACCTCTTATAGTGGATACATGACTTAGACCTACACATAGATCTTTATTTTCTCAAGATAAGGAAATGTGCAGCATTGTAAAGCTTCTACTCAGATTACATTCTAGGTATTGTCAAGCGGGGGAAAGATCATTTTGAGGAGATCCTGAACCCAACCAACATGTCCTCTGTGGAGGCAGATATCCATATTCCATATCTCTGGCAAAGGTTGCAGAGGCAGTCAAGAAGTTCCTCTGCACCAAGCGCTGGGTGTGGACGAGATTCACCCTTTACCCTTTGGGAATACCCGTTGGGGTTGCAGCCATGTGTGTAGCAACCAGGATGAGGGTCAGCACCTCCAAGTCCGAGGCCATGGTTCTCTGCCAGAAAATGGTGAATTGCTCCCTCCGGATCTTCCAATGTATCTTGTTCATGAGTGACAGCAAAATTGATTGGTGTGTCATCGTTGTTGCGTTGCATTGTTGTGGTGAAGAGGGAGCTGGGCCAGAATGCAAAGCTCTAGGTTTACCAATCAATCTACATTCCAACCATGACTGATAGATTGCAGCTACAAGCAGATGTAACAACTTTACTTACTAGGAGGTGTGTGAAACTGTGCCATCACTGAAACATCAGTGATGGCACAGAGAGAGAGTTGTTTGTTTCCCTTAGCTGTTTTAGAACATTTACTCTAAATTACGTATATTTTAGTCCAGTACGAAAACAAACTGGAAATCTTGTGATGGATTGTGTTTCAGGAGTTTCGTGGCCTACATATTGATTTTCATGGCTATAATACACAAGACATCCATTATAGGATACTTTGGAGAATTGTTGTCAGTAATGTAATTTATATGAATCCGACTGTAGATTTAAGTCTTGTGAGATAAATGGCAGCAATTCGACTTCGTGAACCCTGGGCCCTGTTACTTCGTGGTCTGTCATTACCATCTGACATCTGCTAATGTGTTTGTTGAACTTGTGTTTCTAAAAGGTCTACACAGGAAATCTGGTTATTTTCTTTGGGGAAATCCAAACAAGCAACAAAGGAATAAAAAACAGCCTCTGGGATGTATTTTCACAGAATATCGGGTAGTTTTCAACTGTTTTGTTTTGGCTCTATGAAGTTGAAGTGCTAACTTTCAGTTTTAATGATTGATTGATAACCTTTATTTGAACAGGGAGAGTCATTAAGAGCAAGCTCTGTTTGACAATGACGCCCTGATTACAGTTCACATGAAACAAAAGCACACAAAAGTTACCTTGGTGTATCAACAGACAAGGACATCAATTCAAAGGAAAGACGTGCATTCACACTGCTCTATGTCGGGTTAGGGTTAGGTTCCACTTGTGTGGAGGATAGTATCTGACCCCGAAAATACACTGCATGCGGAACAGCTCCGCTCCGGAAAGACACCGTACTCCGCCGTCTGCCAACTCACACATGATGCGTTTGTGATGCACACTGGTGCAGCTGCGCCAGACACCGAGCGTCGCGAGAACGCACAAGATCTTGCGAATTCACGCATAATCGCGCGCTGGCCGCATCTTTTTTGTTGGTGTCCTTATAAAAAGGATGTGAGGTGTCATAAATGATAGGTTGATTTTGGACCTCCAGAATCAACTTCTCCTCATCCATGGTGTCGACGGGGTGAAAAGACGCCTGAAAACCTCTGACCTGTTGACTTCAGGTCGACCCTGCCCAATATGACGTGTTCTTGTAATGAAACTTGATCCGCGGTGAACACGGAGTATTTTATTTTGAAAATCAACCAGGGTTTTATTTTGTATTTTGTAGCCGATTTCCTTCCCCGCACAATCTGCTCTGTGCTGAATTTATGCGCCGTGCTCCGGCGCCGCAGTCGTTCCGGAGCCGTGTCACAGCGGAACCGGAGACTGTGTGAGCTAACACATTGACTAAAATTGAAACGTATCGGCGTTCCGGAGTCATTCCGCATGCAGTGTATTTTAGGGCTTAGAGTTACTTTCCCTATCTCAAAAATGAGTTTGCCCTACCGGGTGGCTCAGCCTTACAGATAGGGTAACAAGCTTGGAAATCCGGAGGGAGCTCTGAGTGTTGAAAGGGGCCAGCCGAGGTGGTTTGGGAATTTGATCAGGAGTCCCCCTGGGCGGCTTCCTTTGGAGGTGTTCTGAGTACAAATGGTGGGAAACCCCACGGGGCAGACCCCAGAGCCTGCCGGACAGACTCAATACACATCTGGCTTGGGAACGCCTCGGGATCTCCCAGGAGGGGCTACAGTGCGTTCACAGGGAGAAGGACGTCTCTAACACCTAAACCTGCTGCCACCGCAACTCAACCCCAGATAAGAAGAAGGAAATTAAATGGACCTTGTGTTATTTGGATATTAACCAAGAATCATTGATCACAATCAATACGAAAAGCTAAAATTATCCTCAAGTTGTCACTTAGCAGCTTTGCAAAGTCTCTGGAAACAGATGTGATGTTATTTCAGTCATTAA
Organism: Argyrosomus regius; assembly: GCA_946959425.1. Taxonomy (NCBI): domain Eukaryota; kingdom Metazoa; phylum Chordata; class Actinopteri; family Sciaenidae; genus Argyrosomus; species Argyrosomus regius. The sequence goes on along the minus strand of OX336886.1, from coordinate 4,083,523 downwards.
CGACTGAACTTCTTTTCAAATTTGCTTCCCCTTACGAGCATGCAAACGATTATAAACACCACCGCACCACAAGTTTGGCATTAAGGTGTGACTGCTGCAGGTCTCAACTTTGCAGTCAGCTGTGGAAGAATCCGTCCCGAGAGGACGAACATGAGCTTGCACAGCTCGTCGCAGACAGGGAGAGAGAGTTACACAGACTGATACTGAGAGAGTTCAGGCTACAATAACATTCACTGTCACACTGAAAAAGGTCTGTTTAGGTAGAAAACTTGGTCTAGATTTAAACCCTTGAGTTTAAATTCAATTTCACCACCTGCATGACACAAAATCTAATAATTTCACTGCCATTTAAGCGGGGAAACGTCTCACACAGAGTTTGCTTTCAGTGTTTTTCCTGTATCGCTGGCTATATCTGCCTATATATATCCCACAGATCTGTTTTTTATTTGACCTGAGGTGAGATCACTATTATTCTGCCTGGCACTGATGTGAAAGAGACCCTCTTCCACATGCTGTGTGGGATGTGTCACATGGGAGGTAAAGAAAACATTTTAGGTAATGCATTGAAACAAAGTCATTCATCATACTGATAGTGGCACGGTGGGCAACAAGAAAGAGGATTTAAAAAAAAGATAGGTTGAATAAACTTTAGTGTGTTTAATCAGATGTGCTGTTATGTTATTCGATTTGTTTTTCTATTCAACACTTTGGTGGAGCAATCAAAATATAGAGTTGATGTAGAATACGATGGTGCTTCTATGGAAGTTCAAAGCTGTTAAGATTTTATTTAAATAGGTGCAAGATCTCTGTAAACGCATGCTGAACATAAAGGCAAAATACAGCAATCTAGAATTATCCATCTTTGATCTGATTGGCACTGCAAATTTATATAAACGACTTATTTTCTCTGATGTGGAAGAGAAAACATTTTAGGTCCTATCCCAGATGTGCTGTCAGCTGTTTTTCAATTTGTTTTTTTCTGGCGATTCATTCAAAATACATACAGAATATGATTGTGCCCTAATGGAAGATTTAAATTCAATTGCTCTGTGTCAGATCCATAGTTCACAGAGCGCACAGCTGCAAGATCTCTGTGAACATGTGAACATGATTTAATGAAGGAAAGTCCCCCAAAACTGAATCGATGTGTTTTTTATGACCTGGAACTGGCCTGCACTGTAAATAAGTGTAATGAAATAAAATGATGATTGAGAACCTGTGATGGCGACTGTCTTATGAGTTATGAGCTATTCACTGACTTACAAATATCATAATTGCAATTCGATAAATCCCTACAGGACATAGTTACAGTTCGGGTAGGTTGTCTTTCTGCTGTGGGACTCTTGGTTTTCTGGATCTGCTGTACTTCTTATTCAGTGGATGTTTAGTTTAGTGAGGAGAAACTCGACCCAACTCTAGAGTTTATTAAAAAGGTACAAGGTGGGAACCCTGGTGGCTCAGTTGACTATGGTGCATGGTATGTATGTCCTGTGTTTGAATTTCAACATGAGAAATCTGTCCACAAAGAACAATAACACATTTAGCAGAAAGGTTGAATCAGGACATGTTTAGTTTCTTGTGTGGCGATCCATTTTAAAGCATGTTTTGTCTTTACATGGAAGTTGGGGCCCTTCCCAGCATGGACAGGACATAGGCTAAGGCAACATCTTGGACAGTTTACCAGCCCATCACAGGACCATTTCAGATAATAGTTCACTTTGCCATGAATTTTCTAGTCTCAGATCCACCTGACATGAATTTCTTTTGAACCACGTTTTTTTTCTTAAACTATTTACAAGCTTCATTTTGAGACGATTTCCCGTCCTGCACCTGGTGGTGAGAAGAAAAACAGCTGTTCTTGTTTGTGCATTTCAAGGGCAGCAGCAATTTTTCTGTCCACCTTTTTTTCACGTCAAAGAGGCACTCTTAGTCCACAAGTTCACCAAATTTCTCCTCATTTTCTGCAATCCAAGGGGACTGGCAATACAGTGCCTCACATGTTTACTACTGTGAAGCCACGATGGTGCGAGAGAGCACGCACCTATTGCATGTTCAAGATGAGATAAAGACAGACTTAAGACAGCTCTGACTGAGTTTTACAACCCTCTTACACCAAACGATCGAGATGATGGGAGTGCATCAAAATGTCTGTGCAGGTAAATCGTTTGAAAAGTCGCTTGAACTGTTCAGTGTTATAAATAAAAATAAAAATGAATAAATTGAAATAAATTGTGTAAAACATAAACAACAATGGCATTTTTCCGAGTGTAATTACTTATTTATATATGTGCTTTATATTGAATATTTGTGGGCTCCATATGTTTATCCGTCTCATGTTTTCTATTGAAGCCTTTAGTGGTCTTAAAAAATCATCAAATCATCCTTCCTTTGATGCCCTATGAGGCTTTTCTAACACTGGAGAACCTCCTACAGAGCTCCCCTTTACCTGAAATGCCTTGAGTGTGTGATCCATCCTGTCAGAAGACCAAAAGGAATATGAATACCTCTGTGAACACACTACAGCAGGCATGTTGTTTCATGTTGTATTCCATTGGCAGGTGTAATGTGGCACGATTTCATATGTAGTCCATCTGGAAAAGTTCACGGACGGAATGTAAACAAGCTCCTTTGAAAATGAAGAGCACCGGTGAGCCATCCACTGACAGACTGCAAGTGTTTCTGAACATGAAATAAAATCCTAAATAGAAAGATGGAAGCTATTACTAACCTCCCGCCCTGCCCCGGGATGTCCAAAGCTCAAATGAATAACTGCTTTTCTCACCTGTTACATGTAACTGCAACATGTCCTGATTATGAAAACGTTTCATCATCAGAACACCCTCCTGAATAATTTAATCACTGTAAAAGAGTTCTTTCTTTTGTAATACGTACAGAAAAATACTCTACATGTGGTTTAAAATTAGGAACTCCACTTAAGTCACATTCTTTCTTTCTTTCTTTCCTTCTTTCTTTCTTTCTTTCTTCGCTTGCACCTTAATTAATCTCCTTACTGAAGTCTATTACATATTGCCAATTAAAATACATTTTAACTTTGCAATAACTGACTGTGCAAGCACCAAACGGACGCAGTGTAAGTTTTTTACGTTTGTTTTATCCCGCAATGAATCTTTTAAGGGGCGAGTTTTTGATACTAAAGACAAGATACAGATCATTTAGGTGCCAGTCATCCCTCTACATGATGTGTAAGGCGACCACAGATGTGATCTGATCTGATCAACTTAGAAATCTAGTCATTGGAAACACTTTTTGAGACATAAACTTGTTGATAACACTGACACAGAAACTTAAGGGGCCCTTAACTCCAATATACAACAGAATATTATCGTGACGACAGATTTAACTGGATATGTCTAAACATAGCACTGAACATAAATTTACATTTGATTTTCCAGCCACGCCCAGACAACCTGAATAATATAAAGAACTCTCTGAGGGGAAAATAAAGTGTGGTTTTACAACAGTGCATGGATAAAATGTCAAAATATGGCTGGACATCTTGCAGAGTTCTCCAAATTACATACGATCCACTTTTTTTTTAAAGCTTTAACCACTGGCATGACATGTTGATGCTAAACAAAACCGACATTGTTGAATAGGTCGAGATACGGATCTACACTTGCCACACCGAGCTGGAGCAGACTCTACTGCGGTGCCCCGAACATTAAGCAAAAGAAATCTCAAGTGTAAACATTTTCCACGTTGTGTCATACTGCAGCTACACCACATACAGCCTGAGGCTGTGCTTTTTTTATGGACCCATTTAACTCCAGCAACACTTGGAGCATGAAGAACAACTCTGCCTGTGGCCTTTAACAGGGTTATCCACAAGTTAAAACGTGTAGGTCCGACAATTATCAAGTCAAGTCAAGTCAAACTTTATTGTCAATTGCTGCTATATGTACAGGACATACACAGAATTGAAATAGCGTTTCTCCCAATCCCTGGTGCAAACAGCAATAAACATGAATTATAAAATATGAAACATAAAATATAAGAAATATATACAAATTAAAAAGATCTAAGAAAAATATGGCAATCTAAGATATAAACAGTATGATATGGCGATATATCAGTATAAACAGAATGGACAGTATAAATATGGTAAATAGCAGCAGTATTAACAGAATGAGCAGTATATAAATATGGCAAATATGGGAGATACAGCAGTGTACACAGAATTAACAGTATAAATAGTGAGATATATATATCAAAAATATAGGATGTATACAGTGAAAACAGTTTGTAAACAGTTAGTGTACAGCAATTGACTGTACATAGTGCAATTTAGGTTTATAGAAGAGTTTTTAGAGTTTGTAAAGTGTAAAGGCTGGTGCCATTTGGTTGTGCATGGAGGGGAGTGGGGGGGACTGTCTCTCAGTCTGCTGTATGTTGTTCTTTACAGTACATATACACATTATTTCCCCTTAATGAACCTTGGAAGTCGGTGAAAGTGTGCCAGAAATCCCTACTCTTCCCTTTTACTTCCATTTCAGTCGTAATCGGTGGCAAATTCCCCCCAGGGCATGGCAACGCACATGGTAAATATTTGCCACAATGGATTTTATATGGCATTTAGTCATGCCATATATCAGCCAGTTAACAACCACATGCTGTCAGGACTGCTGTGGGTGGTGTTCAGTTCAGGGTTAAAAGAGCATTTAGGTGAGAGGTAGGAGGTTCATGTCCATCTGACAGTTTTTAGATTCATTCTCACAGAAAAATGTGTTTTAATTGATGTTATTTAATTAAAAAAACACACAGTGTTTCTTCTGCTGGAGATAGATCCTTCATGCCATGCTGCTACTCAGTCAGTACGTTTACATGCAGCAAAAGATTCACATTTTTTGCTGCACTCCACCAGAAAGCCCGCAAAATACAGAACAAAACAAGCATATTACAGACACGTCACCTTCCTCCCTGAGGCATCTGTGAAATTCCATCATGTATCAGAGTCACAGGTGCTTGAATCATTATGTAATCATGTCTCCTTATTTACATAAGTCTAGTTTTTTTTCATGTGCAGACGTAAATATTCATTCCCCTTGAAACAGCGGTTTAAAGCCGGCACGTGTGGACCTTTAAATGCTTTTTAACTGCTGAACATGGCAGAACTTAAAATGTAAAGTGCCACTGTTTCATGCATGTTGAGGCTTGTTGACAGGGCTGTTATTTGTTACTGCTGATATAGAAATTAAACCTTGAAAGCAAGCAAAGTGAAGTGACAGCGCCTGATGAATATGGAGGGGGAATTGGAGAACAGCGTTTGATGGCCAAATACATTTTGTGCTCCCGTCCTGTCCATTAATTCATCATGTCCGGTCTAAAAGCTTCAGAACTGTGTGGGAAAGCACAGGAGGGAGACATTCTCGTAGATGAGGATGAAGCGGATAACTCTAATCGTAAAAGCTAGGGTGAGGGTAAATTTATGGTCAGAGGTCATGTCCTGAAGTCACATCCTGGGCAAGAAGAGGTCTAGACACAGCAGGGAGTCTCTGTGGGATATCTCACATGCAAAACTCTTTGGAACCACGGAGGTTTTGTTGGGGAAAAACAAACGCTTCAAGTCTGATTGATGAATGATTTAATGAATGGTAATCGAGACGTGTATTAATACACATTTGCTCCATTTTAGTTGTCACTTCATCATTTGGACACAATGAAAACCAGACACTTCATTCATATGCATGTGACACTAATGTTAGCAGTTGAATCCTGGTCAAGACATGATCAAGAAATAGCCTATCGATGAAAAATTTGGCTCTTAAATACGTGAGACGGTAGTATTTGCCAGCCTGTGTAGAGCGTGATTTAATTCAGTGCTGTTAATTTATATTTTTTTATTACCTAACAAAAAGAAAGCTTAGGCTCTAATAATGCAATAGTCCCATATGTGATATTTGTTATTTAAGCCACTACATTGGCGACTGTATCTACACATATATGGACATTTTTTTAAGTTTGATGTTGAACATGAGTTTGTAGATAATTAATAGTTTTTTAGGCCAAAAATAAGATTTTTCTCAACCCATAAAGGAGAATTTAATCCTCTAGTTTTTTTTGTCCCAAATTGCCAAATATGGGACTGCGTGAAATAAACAGACACGCAGCACCATCCCACTTGTTTGCATTCACAAACCACGAGTGTAAGAACGATCTAAATTTACAGAAACAATCGTCCTTAAACAATGGCTCCACGCAAAGCACAAACAAGCTGAATCCCAAAAGATTATACTGAATGTTTTCATCATTATGCAATTTAGGAGCTGCGACATGCATTGCAACTCAAACAAAGACCAAAGTAGAACCAAGATTTCGCCCCAACCACCGCTGCAGGAGAAAAGTGGACAGAAGTACTGAAGGCGATTTTTCAACTTTAAAGCCACGGTGAAGCTTCGTTGCTTTGAGCATCTGTAAAAAGAGTTATGTAGAGGTGGCAGAAGAATGCAGTGTGATTAATGAGCAACTATCATTCAAGTATCATGACCCCTGAACGTCCAGACGCAGGCCAAATGGGCATGCGATGTGCCTTCACACACAACATCCTTTACCACTGACAGTTGGTACAGACAGTATTTTGCTGTTAAAGGGTCTCATTTTGAGGCGATAACAGAGCCCATCTGCAATGTCCATGGCCAAAAGAACCTTTCATCAGGGCTGGAGAGAAGCCTCAGTCACAGTTAAGATCTACAGCAAGATCCACTCATCACTGCATTGGACTGGGAGTTGCATGCCGACTAAGCAGCTCATGATCCTGTACAACGTCATAACAACATCATTGAGGCCAGATGTGGTGCCTTCATAAGTGCTCCTCATAGAAGTGGCAGTTCCCTGGTAGGACCGAATGGAAGTGGCTAATGAAGTGAATGGAAGCAACCCTGTACCAGGAGCTGACGGATTGATGCCTCAGGAGTGGTTGTGAGTCCATTGAAGTGTTGTGTAGAGGCTTTGCTGGCTCGCTCACTGTGCAAGGTCTACTATGGCATTACTGGGGAAAACCATGGAGGCTGCAAAGAGGGCTGCCAGGCAGGCAGGGCGAGGCCTGATCGAGTGCACAGGATGTTGAAAGAACCGAAATACCCAATGACTTCAGGAAACATCACTGGTGATGTGTCCCAGTGCATCATCGGACATATCTCTGAATCATAAAGTGAACCTACATCACATGTTTTACAGAAAAGCAGCCACTGTCGCCACAAAGGACACCATATGTGCTGATGATGAATGCTATAATGTAGCACAATTAGAGAGGAGTCATGAAGGAATGTCAGTTGCTCAGCAGCATCTAAAATATCCACCATTAGCTAATGGTCATAGCAGACCAACTAAGGCTGTAGCAGTAAAAGCACAGGGCATGGCAGTGAAGGGTTCTGGCTGTGCTGTGGCTGGTGGTGCTGAATGGTGGTGACTGAACCAGGAGTCTCATTTCAGAAGTGCTCCCAGAAGTTGCTCTTCGCTTTGCTCCAGCCATGTCATCTGGTCAATTTTTTCAAAATAAAACACCCTGCAGACTTGTAAAATAGTTTAACTATGTAGTCTACTGACGCTCGCCGCTGGGAAAAACTGACCAAGATAGCACTGTGGCCACGCTGTGCCTGGTGGAATTTAGGGGGCTAGTGTATTTAATTTACCACAGGTGGGTTTTTCTTCTCATCTTTAAAAAGTAGATTGTGCTTTTGTTGTTTTAAAAGGTTATAAAAGGTTGCTTTAAAATTATTTCGATAAGGAACTGCAGACCACCACAATGACCGCATTATCAGTTTATTAGTCATCATCTTTCACCTTTATCTTTCTGCACTGGTACTGTGGTTGGTCAGCTCTTCAATGTCTACCTCTGACTAATGATGACCAGGATTGTTGTCGGGTCAACAAGCAGAGAGTTTGTTATTCTATTTATATATTCTATTATATATATATATGTATATTCAAGTGTCAGTTAAATCTGTTCAGAGGCAGTCCACAGTTACTATCCAATATTTTCTTACTCATAAATCATTATCAGTGTATATATGGCTAGAACAGAAACTGCTTCAAGCGTTTTAGGTATATTTTCCTGTCATTTAAATCTTGTAAAATGTTTGTGTGTCCGGTGTGTCATTGTTGGATGTTTCCTTGTTGAATAAAGTAAAAAACACTGAGTTGGATGGAAGAGGTACATAAGTTATGTTGAATTTGTTGAAAGTTCACCATCACTTTAAGATATCTGAACCTTTCGAACAGTGACAAGAGGAACTTATAATGACGGTTAAATTAATAAGCCAGCTAAAAATACTGATTAAAAGATTTACTTGTAGGGAAAACGTGTTCAATCCAACTCAGTTTTTTTAGTTTATTCAACAAGAAAACATCCAACAATGCAGGGAACATTCAATGTAACTTGCGTTGTTACTGTTGTGGAGAAGTTGCTGAAATCAATGGTGAGGTCAGGAGGGAAGAAAGTGTTCAGGAGCCTCTGATGTCTTATGCTGTAGTATTTATTGATGCTTGGCCAAGAAGAATTACAGACACTCTCAAAGTACATTCTGCCCAACTCATGCTGGTGGTCAGACTTTAAACCCCTACAGATAACACCACAAATACTATACGCCCAGAATTAGTCAAAGAGAATGTCTTTACCCATGTTTGTGTTACTGTCAGCACATTCTAGGCTGGAGCCCCTGCTGTCTGTTTATCTTAATGGAATGTCAACGGCAAGCTATCTATTACATCTAGAGGAAGACAACATCAGGTCTCTTCGACCCTGGTCACCACAACGTTGAGATAGGCCGGCACCTGCTGTTCTCAAACAAAGCCAAACAACTACTACTGCCAAGGACCTCAACCTCAACCTTTTTTTTAGATACTTTATTGATCACGTTGAACGTGAAATTACTTCTCTGCATTTAACCCATCCAGGCTGGCACCTGTTGGAACACACACATGCACTGGGTCACACCCTCAAATTGACAGATGCAAGATTGGAGCGGTGGGCATCAACTAACAGCGCCCGGGGAGCAGATGTTGGGGGGGTACGGTGCCTTGCTCAAGGCCGTGGCAATCTCTTTTTTTTTGAGCAGCGAGAGCGGGAATCTAACCGCCAACCTTGGGGTTATTGGACGACCCACCACTGAGCCACGGTCGCTATTCCATAACAGTTACAATGACTACTATTGGATGGATGAAATTAATTGAAGATGACAGGAAAGTATGCCTAAAACACTTGATGACTTGATGAAGTTGGATAAAATCAAAATCATTGAGTAACCTCAACACAAACACGGATAAAGTTAAGAGGAGATTGTTTTGATTGGAGGACAGTTGGAAGCCTGAAGCGCAGCGAAAAAACGCAGAGAGGATTCGTCTTATTTTATTTTTTTAAAAACCTGACAAAACCAAGATTTATTATCTACTTACATCCCCACGTCACAAGGCTGTACACTGCTAACATTTTAAATAATATCACCCCCTCCGACATAAAGTGATTTTGAAATTAAGTGATGAAGTTAACATGTGAAAGCAGTGATTTTTCTGAAGGGGCACTTTCATACATCCAGATGTTTCTTTCCTGTCCTGTAGATTTTTTCCCCTCCTTTTAAATTACGAGCACATGTCCTCCGGATAAAATTCACCACAGGGCACCGGTTTGTTGTCCTTTTTTTAAAAAAGCTGCCCATGTGGTTATAGTTCTATAAAACTCTACGATGCCATTGTTCTGACTGGGGAAGTTTAGTCTGGCCGAGTTCTTTGCTTTTCTCCCACAGCGGCAAAAACCGACATGTGCAGAAGCACTGGACCAGATGTGAGGACTTTGTTGTAGCTGAGTGTTTGTTATTCTACTGTGCGGCAAATCATTATCCTCTTGTCGTTATGCAAGTTAAACATGCTGCTGTCAACAGGGAACCCGGCTTCAGCGAGGCCGTCGCATATAAAAAGACACTTCACATGGAAGCTGTCAGGCTGTTAATCCACGTGGGACTATATTGTGTCCAGCTGTGGGCATCTGGCACGCCAACAGAGTCATGATCGCTTCAGTCTGAGAATTCTTTATTCTTCTTTGTTTTTGTAAGAAACATGTATTGGACCATCTGAAGGAGAAGCCTCCATCAATCATGGAACATGTCGTACAGGCGCAGCAGTGTGTTTAACAGGACACAGGAGATTAAATTTACCTCCTGTGAGGATTATCATCACTTCACTCAGGGTCAACGGGTGGGAGGAAACCAGCTGATGGATTTCAGACTACTACTGTTGCTGAACAAGAAGATATAAATGTTGAATATGAGTGATAATAAATGTCAGAGTTAGACTGCAGTTCCTTCAGACCACCTTAAATCAGAAGTTGACATTTACATGCATGTTCCTCCAACGTATCATATGTATCGTTACAGCTTTAAGATCACAATTATTGAATAATCCTTTTGTGACTTTCGTATGTTTTTGTAAGTTTATTGTATTGTTCCATTTTTCTCAGCTTTATTGAGCCTATTCAGCAATTAATAACAGTTTGGCCTTTGGTCAACAAATGTGAAAAAAATGCTTACTACCCTTGCTTGCTGAGTTAGAGCTCTGGTTCTCAAACTATGGTATGTGTGTCACTGATGGTACGCAATCTCTCTGTAAAGATAAATGGAAGAATATCTAAAATATTCAGTTGAAATCAAATAAACTGATTTAAAAACATCACGCTAGGATAAATTAAATAATAGTCTACATTTCAACTGGACGTAGTTTTACGTACATTTTTCCAATCTGTCCAGTTCATCACATTTAAACTGTTGAGCTTGTACTCAGACTTTAGAGTGTGTGTGTGTTGATGTGAGCCAATCGGAGCACAATAACACGACTTGTTCTGCCCGTGGCGCCTTAATCAAACTAAAGCGATTGAACTTGACAAACAAGCGCAAATATTGTTCCCGTCCTGAGCGGCGACACTTGTGAAAACAAAACTTCATGTTGGCCCCCTGTAACATGTTAATGATTGAGACAAATGACTCGTCTCCACACACACTGACAGGAAATGACACACACGCAAACACATGGTATTATAAAGCACACACACAAAAAAACAACTTTATTTACAAAAACAGACCACTGCCCCCCGAGCCCACAAACCCCGACAATTCAGTGACTACTGAGGAATGCTATGTCTGTGCCTGTGGCTGAGGTTGGGAATTTACAGGACTGAGAAGAACAACACCCAGTGCAAACCTTCAGTATTCTTCCACCCACTTATTTAGTCTGAGTTCAACTGTCGTCTAATGCCGCAGTGTGGCAACGCTTCTTGAACCTGTGGCCTGAGGCTTAGAGTGGGTTCGAGGTCTGCTTCTGTTTGCTTCCCAGTTTGCAAGTAAGCAATATGCTTTTAATGAGCCAGAGGGCCCGACGTGTTATCAAAACAGACAGGTGGGCACCGGGGGCTGAGAAATATTTAATCATACCATCTTCATGATGGTATATGCATCAGAAGATCATTCGAATCGATACACATTTTAAAAAAATCATACAAAAACATGTTGTTGACATCAAAGAGGACAAACTAAGTGAAAGACACCTTCTCGCTAAATAACAGACGCTAAAATATTCTCATGTTTCAAAGATCTTCTGTCCAGACGGCGCTTCGACCTCTAGACCTCGTGTCCGTGCGGCGTGAGATAAAAAAGATTTTACATAAAACGTATTGGCTCGCTCACAGATGACGGATGTTTCGGGTTCGGTGTGTACGCGTCCAGATGACAGTGCGGTCGCTCTTTACCCGACGGGGTGCGTGTGAATTCTGTTCACACGGCTTTTACATGTACAAATGTGGGAACACAATCGAGCAGAGTCAGAGGGCTGCTGTCATGTTTCCGTGTTATGTGTGTTTGTGTGGCTGTTTGAGTGTGTGTGAGTGTGTCTGTGTGGTTTCTGCTGATTCAACAGCAGATGAGGTGTGAAGAGAGCTGACAGAATTCTCAAGAACTGACGCAGTAAATATGCAACATGGGGGTGGTGACGAGGTTACAGTTGACACTGCCGCGTGGGCGAATGTTTACGCACGTTTGAATGCAGTGGCAGCGTCATAATTGAACGTTGTACGGGAATTACAAGCGAGCGATGTTTTGTGGTTGTCCGTGTGAGAAGGTGTTTGTCCACAGTCAGCCGTTTACCAATCCACACGCGTCTGTCAATCTGGGTCCTTTTTCCGTAATGTGGCACAGCAGGATTTGTGCGCGTCATGATCCTAACGAGTGTCCACCTCCCGCCGCGTGCGTGCTTGAAGGTGTGTACGGTTTAGAAGGCGTAGCGAGTGCGAATGTCCTCCAGTTTCTTGGAGACCTCGGGCGGCGTTCTGTCCAGCTCCTCTGCCACGCTCTTCTGCTTGTGAGGGTCCATGCTGTTAAACTGCTCGCACAGATCTCCGTCGATCACATTCTGGAGAGAAAAGCAGGAGGCAAACAGAAATAAACGACAAAAGACTCGGGACATATTACTGAGCTGCACATCGGAGGAGAACAAACGTGTAAAAACACCAACGGACACCAACCTTGACTGGGAAGTAGTACGATCTGAAGCTGAGGTGGTCTCTGCCGCACAGTGGAGGGAACTCGGAGCGCATATGCATCTCTAAATGCTGGAAGAAGTCGTGATCCTGGACGGAAAACACAGACAAGAAATATAAAAATTACAATCAGACAAAAAGAGGGTTGAGAAAACAAATTTCGTGCAATCAAATTGATTGTTGACGGCGTTTATACCTCGTGCGAGGTGAACGGGACCAGTATGCCGATGCCTCCGGACAGAGTGGTGTACACCAGGGACTCCGAACCTCCGGGGATCAGAGTGGTTTTCTGGAGAGATAACACCGTCTCCCCTACATGGTAGTTCACCACCACCTCGGCCTGAAGAGACAAAGAAAGAAGAGAAAGACATGTCGCGTGTTATCGTTTGGTCTGGACGGATTCACCCCTCCCAGCGAAGGGTGACATTCGTGATCGCTTCAGCCTGAGACACAAACAAACGGGTGACTGTCTTTGGTTCCCGAGTCCTCTGGTCGCTTCACTACCTCCGTGTGACCCACATCGTTAAACATCTTACACGTGCAGCTATAAAAATATTGGCGTGCACCTCAACGTGTTTTATCAATTCTCAGGTTCACATGTGATGTAACCATTTATGTGACAGGAGAATGTAAACACACTTAGATACAGGGAGGAATACTTTGAGTACTAACTCGGTGTTAGAGGAAGCCTGATGATCTATTTTCCAGCCGCCTCTTGACGTCCTGTCAGTGACTATGACTGATTGCAGCTGGTAACGCCGATCCGTCCACGCCTTTTCTGACAGGAAGCTCACGCTAACACGAGAAAGCAGGGGACGTCAGAGACGCCGCTGATTAAAGCCAAGATCACCCGCGCTCGTATTAAAGTACACCACTGAGCCGAGGTCAGAAAGACGACGCGCGCTGTCAACTGTGCGCTTTAAAAAGGAAACCAGCCTGGATGATGATCAGGATGTGCATGTATACATGGGTCGTGCGGGGGAGCAATAAAATTCTCACGATCCGTCTGGACAACATGAGACGGGACCCAAAAAAAGCAGAGGCCGAGTTAAAATAATACAGAATGCAGCTCCTCGGTGATGGGAAACAACATGTCTGGATGTCTCCTGAGGGGGAACAAATGAGCCCTTCGAGAAACTCAATATAAACCACAGAGCACAGAAATAAGACGATCTGTGTTTTCAGTTGCTCTGGACATAAAATATATACATACGAGCCATCAGTGTCAAACCTGTAGGCTGTCATAAAACATCTGCAGCGGTGCGGTGCATCTCCATCAGAGCGCTCACGTCTCATCTCTCCTTAGTTGCTCGTTGAGAACAAACGAGGCGCAGACTTTTTTTTCCCCACAAGTGGAAATGTGTTGCATCTGGCCGGCAGCGGCGTTCAACGTGAGCCTCACAAGATGTTTTTGTTCCTCGAGTGTTGAGGACTCGAGGAGAGGAAGTCGCACAGGCTTGATGTTGCTTCGGGGAAGGGGAGAACTCCCTGACTGGCTGGCCAAACACACGCACCTAAGCAGGCGTGTGACCAGAAGACTACTTAAAAATAGTTTGGAGTCGTGTCTGCAGGGGAGAAGGCGAGGAATTCGACACTGTGATGTCGGCGGACTCGTGCTTTGTCTTCTTTGTGAAAGTTGTAAAAGGCTGATTACTGCGTATCTTTTAGAAAATCTGCAATAAACGTACGAGAGCACACTGTAGTATGACTTATTGCCGTGTGTGTGTGTGTGTTATCGCTGTGCGGTTTACATTAACTTTTGACCTCAGCTGTATAACTTTTCATTTTACCACATTCCTTTGTAACAATGTTTTTAACCGGAACGAATGTGTGAATTTTGTGATGTCAATGCATCTTTGTTGAGCTGAATCAAAACGAGAGACAGTTAGAAACAACATGACAGAAATCGCCCTCTCGCTCTGTGACATGACATTTGTTAAAGACAGTCGACCCTTTCATTTCGCTCGACAGACAGCTGCGTCTCCCCCCCGCCCGACCTTGATCTTTTGAGATATATTAATCAAATTTAAAGCGGAATGCCTTTAATTTAATGTAAGACGGCCTTTAGCCAATCCATGTATGGATAATTGGGTTCATCCAGACAGATGTGAACACACACACACACACACACACACACACTCGCATACATTTTGGATCCAGGCATCCACACCCGCGTCTAAAAACAGATGTTTCCAAACTCCAAAAAATTCTCAATCAATGTCGCACCGAGGCAGAAATAGCTGACAGACACCGTGTCACAAAGACGACTGGGACCAACTCATAACGTCTAAATTGGAGGGACTTTCCCCAGTCCATCTGCTACCTAAACAGTTTTTGACCAGAATTTAAATGTGGGATGATTCTGTGTGTGTTCCTCCAATCTGTGCAAGTGTGTGTGTGTGTGTGTGTGTGTGTGTGTGTGTGTGTGTGTGTGAGAGAGTGAGTGACGGTGTTATGCAGTTTGTGTGTGTATGTGTAATCATTGTGTGTGTCGGCAGTGGAGGAGGCAGATTAGTGAATCAGGCCAGAGTCCTGCACAGGACTGACAGTTGTAGTATGAATCATTCAGCGTGTGTGAATGTTTTAACCTTAAAGTCTGTGTAAAGTAAGAATAAATGTGTTCTGAGTTTGTCAGACTAAAGAAGAAAGTGTTATTAACCACCCAGACAAATTTGAATGATTAAAAATATCAACAGGTTTATGAAATTAGGTGTCAAAATCAGGTAAAAATGAATTCTCAGCTCCAGGACTGTGGGGGCGTGTCCTCTGAATGTGCTGAAGCCACGCCCACTTGTGGGAGCAGTCAAGCAGCCATTTTGAAGCGACTGAAACGTGTCAGATGAGTTCAGAAAATGACATGACTAACTTTGAAACACTCTGAGCTGAGATGAATTCATCTCTATCTCTCTAGCTCAGGGTGGCCTCAGCGTGTCATCGAGCCACCCTTTAAGGACCGCCCACAAAATCCTGGACTGAAAACTGGTGAAAAACTGTTTCAACCTCTAACTCCACATTTCAGTAATATATCGTTCAAAGCCTTTTCAGCAACTATATTACAACATTTAATGTATTCTGAAAGAAATCGCCTTTGCACGTACTTTTAAGTAAATTTTGCTGAGGAATCGACAAATAAAAAGGTTTAGGTGTGTAAAAATGACAGCGGTGTACTAATCTTGTGGTTTATGCGTCAAACTCTTCTAGTTTCACAAGCCCAAGTTTGACTTGTTCTGTAAGGCTTATATTCAGCTGAAGACCTCTGAAACACCTGCTGGCACGAGCAGTGAATTAAAAAACAGATCTTGCATCTGATGACAGGTTTTTTGAAAAGATAACGACCGAAAAGGAACAAAATGAAGAGAAATTTGAGGGAAAAAAGAAAGATTTTTACTTTCTGGGATGCTCCGTTCAGCAGGCCTCTGTCCCATAAGGCTTTGTTTCCTGTGGGGTCTTCGTCCACATCGTCGCTGGTGTTGGGGGGCAGACGCACCTGAAAATGTCAAACAGGAAATTAATACATGCATTTCTTTAAGCTCGACAGCCTTAGTGAACCGTCATATACTGCATATTCTGATTTGTTCCCACACAAGTCAGCCTCTCGACACTCTTCGTCCACTTACGATGCTGATGTTGCCGAACTTGTCGGCGGAGGCCATGGTGTCGTAGTCGAGCAGGCAGGCCGTGGTCACCCAGCGGGGATACGTGTCGTCGGCGAAGATGATGAGCTGGTTCTCGTTGCGTCGGTAACGGACCCAGAACAGGCTCTCCTGGACGTCGGTCACGATCACACGCTGGCCAATGGTGTGGATGCCGGTCACCAGGTTGGGAACGTGCTACAGAGGAGAGCGATAACGTCCACTCGGTTAACTACACTCAAAAAGACACAGCACGTGTGTACTGTGGTGAAGTGATTTAGCATCACTTTATGTGATGTGGCAGCACACATCACTGTTCCTGTTGATTATTTATTTATTAACAATAGATTAAGTTGTTAAGACTTTGTATTTCAGACAATCAGCCAGTGCTGAAGTGCAGACGGTTGTGCAGAAAAAGTGCTGTACAGCAACCAGGCCTTTTTACTGCATTGGCTTCTTTAACAACACATTTTCAGCACCTGCTGTTAATCTGCATTAACACACAACTGTCAAAATAAAAAACAAAATGAAAAAAAGTGTATATTTTGGCAGCGACATACCTATTCATTCTTAAACACAAGGTAAGTTATCACACTCATGCATCTGTCTTTGACAGAGGGATCATCACTTCTGTCCTCACAGGACCGTGCACCTTTTTCCTGTGATTCATTTCAAGTTGACGTACTTCAGAATTATATCTAATCTACAAAGGAAGAGGTGTAGTCTTATTACTGAATTAAACAATTCAACTTCATTTCGACCACTGATGTCCTGCACCGGCAGACAAAAACATCTTTGTCTTTACAGGAAGGAAAAACCAGCGGCGGTCAAGATTCGACCGCAAATAAACTGAGGTTACCCGCAGACAGTGGATTAATTGTTCATTGATTTTCTAAAAAAGGTAAAGATCAACTTTAATCCTGTAAACCGCATTTAACTGTACCCGAGTTTAGCTTATCACATTAAGTCATTAAAGAGGACTTACAGGTAGCTTTGCGATTTAAAAACCTTATTATTTGACCATAATTACCCGTAACCAGGTTTCTTCAATGTTTTCCCCCTCAAGGGTCCATTTATATTACAGCCACACAGCAAATATCACTGAGGCAGTACTATGATCTGGGTCAGCAGCCAGCTTCATGTAGTCCAGAACATGTTAAATTTACCCACCTAGGCTTGGTGTTCTATTATTATTATTGGGCTACTCTTGTCTTACATTGCATAACCTTTTTTTTCACACGGTATTACAGGCGTGAATAACATCACGTCTGTCTCCGTGGCAGCTGCAGCGTCAACGCATAAGACAGGCTAAGACTAAACTCATTATGTAGTAAGATATGGATTTTTCCCTGACCAATCAATTAGTTGCACGTCACTTGAAAGTTGACTTCTTGACCCTCATGCTTCCCCTCGAGTAGATCTCTTCACACTGACGGACACATATTTGGGAAGAGCTGCTTTTTTAAAAGGAAGTGGAAAGTAGACAGAGAGAAGCATTCATGAAATGGGAGCTGTTAAAGAGGACGAACGTCCCTCAAACCATGCAGCGGAGCTACATTAGGTCCACAGATGGGTTTGTATTTAGTCCCTCGCCATACCTTGTTCTCACACTTGCGAAGCAGCTTCTTCTTGCCCAGGTCGTAGATCCTCAGCAGTTTCCCGACTCCCACCAGGACTCGTCCCTGGAACGGCGCGATGGCCAGAGGGACGTCCTCTACGGGGGTCTGCCAATCAAAACAAAAGCAGATTATTTCAGACAGAGAATTTAGGTTGAGATGCAGCAGATTTTATATTTATTAAGAGGTTGAAGGGTCTCACTAGACGTAAGCTCTGGATATCCCTGAACTGTGATTCAAGAAGGCTCTTTGCCGCAGTTGGTTTTATATACTAATGTTTGTTGTTTTCTGTCAACTCGTTTGCTTTGTGCGTACGTCCTGTCCATCACGTCGGCTAATGTCGGAGCTGACTAACGCATAAAACACGGCATTCTTATAAAAATAATCATGTCCTTCTCGTTGCACCCACAAAAGATAATCACTTTATCAAATCTTGTGACAGGAAACCATGCTGATCGACTTAAATCTTACAATCAGATTATTTCCCGGTTTTTCTTTAAGCGATATAAATCAAACAATATAGGTGAAAACTGGACTTTTGACTTGCTGGAGCTTACAGAAATTCTTAAGTCGTGAGAGATAATCTTTTTTTATATACGTCAGAATAAAAAAAACAACCAACATTTTTGGCAATAGGTTTATCTTGAAGGTTTGAATTCTGTCTATCAAAAGGTCATTACAAACATTTGAAAGCATTTTGCTAAATTCTATTTTTCAAACAAGATTACAGTAGTCTCGGGTCACAAGTCAAAGATTTGCCTGGGCATTTCACAAAGAGCATCTTGTGATGTTCCACCTTTTCCTGCAAGTGTTCAACACGGATGAGCGTCTGGCAAGTGAGCAGAGAAGCCCGTTCACTCACTCGTTTTTTTTACTTTGATGCGCCTTGTTCGGCTAATCATTCTGCCAAATCCCAAAGCCCTCGACATGGATCGCGCCACGCATCTTTAAGCCAGAGAGGATGGTACGTCTGTAAAATGCGTCAGTCGCAGTGTAGCTCATGCTTTACGACTCCCTCACTCCTGACCGGATGATTTATGGACCTCTTATGTCTGGACTTAAACTGTGAAGACATTCTTCCAGTCTGCGACAATAAATTTTAGATCTTGTTTGGTCAATGCAAATGTTCCGAGTTGTCTTTGAAGAGGTTTTTTTTTTTTTTTTTTTTAAAGCCTGCGGGGTTTGAGGTTGAATCGATGCCCGTCTTTCGCGTCCTTTTGTTGGGCTTACGCTGCAATCACTGGATCTCCGATGTTGAGCTTGTCTTGATGATTTTAGATGACCTGCTTTTGTAGAAAAGCTCTTCTACCGCCGCCCACCTCTTTACAAAACATGCACCTCAGTGGCAGTTTGACTCTGGGAACATTTTTCGGCTCTCGAGGGATCGAAACCCCCAAAACAAACATATTTAACACAATTAAACACATGCACTAATAACAATTACACACATCAATCATGACGACAACTGCAGTAAACCTCATCAGTCACATCGGGGGCTTTCTTTTCCTTTCCACATCAGTGCTCGTCTCATCAGGTGTATTGTTGAATATATAGACTGCAAGTCATCACAGGGTCTTATTGGCAATGTTGATGTTTATAGCATGCATACAAAACTATATGAACCTTTGTGTTACCATGACAGTTGGCTTATATCTTCCATCTGGGCATCCATACCAAGTGTATGTATCAGGTCAAGTTTTGTTTTGACCAGATAGACTCATCAAAAATATCTGATCTGGTTAAGTGGTTGGGAAATTCCTCCCAGCGTGAAAAGAAATGGCTGACACCACTGTGCAATACAACACTCATGACTCACTTCCCTTGTTAATCCACATCAGGTAACAAGCGCATGTGGGCTGATTCACCCCGATGGCCTCCACCCTGCTCGGATTTCTTGGGGAATTGCCCGGGGAGCGGTGCTTGGCGCCAGGAGCAGTAGCATCTGTGTTTGGTGTCATTAAAGCTTTACTGGAGGCTGTGCTGCCTTGTGCACTTTGAAGACCCCTCCCCACCTTCCTTCCCTCCCTCTTTCTCTCTTCCCTCCCTCCCTCCTAATCTTAGCATCAATCTCAAACCGTGACCTGCTAACACACATTCGCTGCTTTCACAGACATTCAACACCCTCTGTCCTAAATGAAATGGCGTGTGGTGAATGATGTGATCTCAAATCGGCATATATAGAAGTGTCTGTCACGACTGCACCGCCTACTAGAAAGAAAGCCGGGCTACGAAGAGCGGCTTTTCTTTTCTCGTGCTACCTGCAGTCAATAAATGTGAGTGTTCTCTTTTTGTTGGCTGCTATACGTCAACTCCAGGCACTTAAAAATAAATGAAACGCCAAAAACGCAGCAAAAGAAGTCGGCGATCTAAATATGAACCCACCTTGTGCACAAACTCCAACTTCTCCCCTCCGCCGACGAGCCGATAGGTGTAGATGAAGCCGCCGCCCACCGATCTGGGGTTGAGAATCATGTCTCTGGCGACGCCCACCAGGACGTACCAATCGTCTCCTGTGTTGGGGAAGCGACACACTGCAACACTGAAAAATATCAAACACGGGAAAAGAAGGAGAGCGAGGTGAGACACGGATGTTTGCGCTGGTTGCTTGCCTACTAACCCGTGCAGAGACAATACCGAAAATCTCTATTTCAGTCAGTCTATTTGTGACATTTTGGAGTTTGCTTAGACGTATAGACCGTTGACCTGCTATGAATGATGCTATATGAAATATATGTTCTAAAGGTTGAAGTAAAGTTTGATATTTAACCCAAAGATGATATTCCGACATCCTTAAACAACTCTGTCTTAATCAGGAAAAACTAGTTCTTTATTTTCAGTTATGCAATCAATCATTGCACAACATAAAAAGGGAAATCCTAAAAACCCGTAGCATTGCACTATAGCAGCTGTCAGTTTCATGCAGTTGCTTCAGAAACCATCTGGCCAGAATTTATGAGATGCTGGGAGTTTTGGAGGCCGACTGTCAATCAGCGTGAAAGGCGTAATAAACAGGAAACAGTCCGGGGGTCAGGCTCTGGACGGTATTACCTCATTTACCCCGACCACAGCCGCACACCACTCAAGAGTTCAGCGCTATGACACAATGTCATGTGAGACCTCTTCTCCAGCACGGAGCATCTGAGTTTTCAAATACTCCGAGTTAGTTAACGGTGACCCTTTTCTAATCCCGGCTTGTTCTACTACGCTCTTCAGTTCCCTTCCTTCCTGTTTATGAATCACTTCCTAACACTTCAAGTTCACTATAACAAGCCGTAAACAAACACCCACGCTCATTCACTCGTCGGCCGCTCTGTCAGTGCCGGATAAAACGGGTGATATTACTCAACTTTTTAAAAAGACGTTCAAGTCGTGTGGATGCAATCTGATGACGTAATAAACTGACATTTTTGAGTGTTTCTGCATGTTCTTGACACGTTGTTCTCTCTTTGTATGGAACAGTTTTGTAGACGCTGTGTTCAGACTGTTTCCATGTAGTAATATCCTTTACACAATCATCGATCGATCAAATCGAGTCGGTCAACCTCGCCTCTTATGTACAGAGATTTCTCTGGATACTCTGATCCAAAACCGTTGGATGAACCTGCTCACCTGAACGCAGCTTCGTTCTGCTCCAGCTGCACCTGGTCCAGCGTTGAGCCCTGTATGGGGTTGACGAGGCGCACCAGCGAGGCCCACTGTCCCGATCCGGCTTTAGGTGCGCCGAAAATGGCTTCTGGGAGATTCTCGTTGAGGAAGGCGGCGGCCATCTCAGCGGCCAGCTCCCTTTCATCCTCGCCGGCAGCTTCCACCATCTCCTGCAACGGCAACAAAAGGACAAAGGAGGTCAGCTGAGGGGATACCGCAGCATTTTCATGAACATGAGTCATCTTTTCTCCGTCACGATGCATTCAGTGGGACAAAATGAACCAAAGCTCACCACAGCGTGTGCACGCTCATGTCTTCATGGAGGCTCTGTTTAATTGTTTTTGGCACAAGGACATGCCTGACATTTCACCTGATTCCACCTCATTCACACCATTTTATTGTTTTGGCATCTGTTTAGTGGACTGGATGAACTAGAGATGAAACAATTAGTCAACTACAACCAAAAAAAAAAAGAACAAAACCTGACCCCACTGTGGCTTCAAACCCCACCACACGTTGTTAGCTTGCTCAGACTTGGTCATATTTTCTTGATTTATGTGCTTCTAAATATGTAAATGTGCTACGTAAAAAAATGTTTGCGTTTTGGCTGTTTTTACGATCACAAGTTTGCGCAGGGTGTTTTATTTTGAAAAATCTCGATGCCGTTTGTGTGTCTGACTTCCGGCCAGCTCGAGCTGCTGACGTGGGCTGCTGGGGTCAAAAAATAGGACCGCATTAAGCAAAAATGACAACAAATGCAGCACCCTCGTGCGCCATGGAGACATTTCAGACTCATTTTTCTTATAAAATCTAAATGGAGATATATCTTTTATAAATCTCCTGCAGCTACAGCAATATAAAGCCAAACACAGGGACATTCATTTCCATAAATTTACCATCTATTCATATGTACATAACCTTGATTTCATCAGGTAATCTCGTTGAGATTAACAATGGCTAAATTAGCCCGATCTGTCCAAACTCTCGGCTTCATAAATCTACCTATATAAATCTAAAAAATTCTAAACAATCCAAATAAATCTAACCCGATGCGTCGCTGCATCTGTAAAACACAAACCGAAACAACAGCAAACTAACCCTAGGCCAACCTTATCTGCCCCTAGACTGAACACAATCCATCTCCATGACAGAAACACAAAGTTACAATCAAGCCTAGACTTCAAATTACTGGGAAGTCAAAAAGACGATCTTGCTGCTCGGCCCGGGTGGTCTCTGCACTCTAAATGCTCTGCATAGATCAAAACTCCTGTAATTACGCCATGACCTGACCCCAAAGTTATGTCCCATCCTGCCTTTGTGTCGTCTTTTGGTGTGTGTGTGTTTTTTTTTTTTTGTGGACAGGAGATCAATAAAGCTGAAGGGGCCCAGATTTGACCTGTTGTACTTTGCTGCGTATCTCTCTACATGTCAGCCAATGGGATCATTAAGCCATCATCTCATCGACGTTGCACTCCATACCTCGGCCATCTGCTGCTTTCTCTGAGCTTTGGTCGCCTCTGTGTACGCGTTGTGGTCGGTCTCGATCAGAATGAGGTTGTTGGTCTCCGGGTGGATTACAAACTTCCTGGGAGTGTACTGCAGAGGAAAGGCCACCTGGTTGAAGACGGCTCCTAACTTCTCCAAAGCCAAGATTCTGCCAGACAGATAGTGAGAAGAGCAAAGAAGAGACGAGGTTATAAATCATTTTTAACTCGAGTCAAACAGCAGAGCAGATCTCCAATGAGCTCTTCTGTCTGTTCCTGCCCACAGACACTCAATTACAGGCCAGCCTCGGATTTCTTTTGATTGTCGGACCACAAAATAAAACACTAGATTATGCAACGTGGTGCATTCATGACATACCACAAGTTTATTTTTAATCCATCTTTTATTTACGTCATATTGCAAAGAGACTGAGAGCAACCGCTCGACTTCAACCTGCTTCTTAAGTCTCGACTGTGAGCGATCTCTAGAAATTTACAGCGGAGAATACAAAATTCTTGCTGTGTCCGAGCACTTATCAGACTTATTTCTTCATCAAACTTAAACATTCGGTCGGTTTCAGACAGATTTATTGGTTGCAGAGGAGTATAATTACAACGTAACCCTGACGATCATGCACATTTTCACAAGAATTGCACAAGAAACAGCAGACGCGTTGTTAAGTGGCTGAACTACAAAGCATTTTCCAGACTTCCAGAACTCCTCAGGATTTTCTCATTAACGTGACTAATGAGGCCGCTGGAGTTAAATGCTAGCATGTCAAACTGCTGCTCTCTGTGTGTGTGTGTGTGTGTGTGTGTGTGTGTGTGTGTGTGTCCATACCTCAGTGTGTTAGTGGAAATGGCGACTATGCCTTCAGGGCATTGCTCGGAGGCAAAGCCAGAGGCGTACTCCAGGGTCTCGTATGACAGGGGGGTCAAATGGAAGCGAGACTGGTACGAGTAGCTGAGCCAGGAGCGACTGGACATTGCCAGCACCTGTCAGGGAGAGGAGACGTGAATTATTTATGATCCATCTCGTGATTATTTGGTCTTTAAAACGACAAATTCATACAGGCTAAGAGTTAGTTTGATGTAAATGTTTGAGTCACGTACAGCTTCCTGTCCCTGCATCCTGACTCTGAAGAGTTTGACGGGCCGTGAGCCCAGGTATCGTGTTCTGGTATCCGACAGGTCACCGGTAACCGGGTCCAGCACAGTCCTCAGCAGCACGCCGTTCTGAGAAAGAGGATCACAATACACACACACACACACATTACTCGAAAGAAGAGTACTAGAAAACTAACTTTAGGTTAGGTTGTTGCAGATTCTTAGAACAATTCTACAGTATTTTGACTTATTGTACATAAATAAAAGGAATAAAGCAGTTTTTTTTTTCTGGCATTGTTCTGGTGTCCGAGAAAGAATACCTGAAGCCCGATGTTGAGGTAGAGGAAGCCGATGGTTCCCTTTTCTCCGAGTTCATCCTGTTTCTCGACCCCTCCCATCTCGACGATACACAGACTCTCCGGCTGGGCGGGGAGGGCCTGCATACTCAGCGGCTGCAGGCAGTCCTGTACACGATGAGATTCAGAGGGTCAAGACCGTTTCACCATAAAGAAGGTTAAAGACAGTCTCGCTAAAGTGTATGCACAAATATTTAGATAACAGAGGTCCTCTTCCTTTAAAGCAAATCATTTTTCACTCTCATTTTGAGCCACATGTGTAAGTAGAAAGCTCGCGCTGCCCTGGTACGTCAGATTGGTTTGCTTAACCCTCTGGGGTCCGAGCACTCACCCACGATCGCAAAAAGCAATCAATAGGACCCCAGAGGGTTAAAGTGTGACCCTAAAATGAGTAAAGGCTGCTTTACTGGTGGTCCTTAAGGGCAGGGAACGTGAGGCGTCAAAGATCATGTTGCCCCAAGCGTTTCTCATCGGGCAGGGTGTGACCGTTATTTTAACAAAGTTGGATATATTATTTGTTACTGATGTGTGGAGAAGCCAAACATATTTATGTTGCGGCTAGAGGTGATTCATGTCAACCATTGAAAAAATCTAATAAAGAAATATGGCTTCAATCCAGATGTTATGTTATCACATTACAATGTTCGTACCGAAGGGTCCAGAGAGATGATTCGGACGGTGTTGTCAACCAGTCCCACGGCCAGGAACCGCGAGCGCTGCTCACCAGGCGGGACGTTAGCCAGGCTCATACAAACCACGTCTGCAGACATCTCCTTCCGCTCTGTGTACTCGTTCAGCTGGCCGGACTGGAGAACGAGAGATAAAGATTATGTAGGTAATTAATGTGATATGACAGCAATTCAATGCTACAAAATGAGAATGAACTGTGACGGAGTCGAAGTCGAAGTAGTGCACAACATGAAATGCTAAACTAAAACCTGACCTTAAAAGGCAAAATTAAAACACAAAAAAAACACATCTTCTTTCTTACCGGGTCCATCTCAAAGTAGACCAGCTCCCCTCCGGTGAGTGCGATAACGACCTGCCTCTGGTTCACCGCGCAGCGGACGATGGTTTTCTTGCCAGGAGTCTTCCACTCATTCACACGCTTGTCTGCTCGGATGTGGCGGATACCGTCTGGGTACACCTGTATGGAAAGAATTGAATATTTACTCATTTCCAGCGAGGTAGCGATCGAAAGGATTTGGAAGTACGAACGCTCACCTGTACGAGTGCGTCTTCACCGAGCAGTGAGCAGGAGAGGGTAGGCGTTGTTCCCAGAAATCCAGAATCTGTCACTTCCTCCACGGTCTCCCCGATGGAGAGGACCAGAGTGGCGTTCACGAAAGACACGATGATGTACGCGTCAAATTCATCTGGTGACAACAAGACGAGAGAAAAAAAAAGAGTTCTGATTAGAAAAACAAAGATGATGAAGTTAATGTGGAATGATGAAATTATCTGGGTGAGCAAAGAGCACCTGCATGGACAGACATGTTGGGTTGGGTTGGGTGGGAATAAAAACAGTAACACAGCAGGACCCGGTTCTAGATCATTAACACGTGTTTCCCCAGATGTCTTACACATCTGCTTTAGACCTTACACACGTTTAACCCAATTCTCCAGTTTAATAAATAAATACAGATATTCAGCAGGTCACGGCTGGGTTTCACCTTTGCCTTTTTTGAGCCACACACACACACATACACACACACACACACACACACACACACACACACACACACACACACACACACACACACACAAAGTCCAAGGCTGAAACAACACACTCATTTCCTTCACTTTGAAGAGCGCGTGGATCAAATCGCCAGTATGGTTTTCCCCACAGAGGAGAACTGGCTTGGCACTGAATGCCCCTTCACAGTTTAAAAAGACAAAGATGATACAATGAAAATGTTGTGAACATGTGGCCACATCTTGATGGACGCCGTGCTACGAGTGGAACGGTTCACTGAGTTCACATCAAACATAAAAAAAGCAGCGCCTCCACACAAAAAAACACTTCTTCGTTATCAGATCTTAATTAAAAGAATATGTTTTCTAATTTATGCAAACAAAAAATGTAAGTTTTGGTAAAAAAGACGTTACAGACATGTTATGGTGATTTTCAGGGCGTGAGCAGCCGTTGTACTGCGATGGGGAAAAAAGGTTATCACCGTCGTAACCCTCCCTAGAAGGAGGGTTACCTGGTTTATTGAGACTGCATTCTTGGCTGCAAGGTTAACAGTGATGATCTGTGGCCTCGGACCAGATGTTTCATGAGCTGCATTCACGATCTTCCTTAGATGGTCACATAAAAGATGACGTGTCTGCAAATCACTCACACAAGTGATGTAACGGGCTGTCACAGTTAGGTAACTTTCAACAGGTCAGGTCCGCCTCTATGTTCGAATATTTCTTCCCCATGTCTGTTCAGAAAGTTTCATCATAGCACGCCTCAAATCCTTAAATCATATGCTGAGATCCGACATGACTGCACAGGGCTGCACGTCTTTCGCTATAAACCAGAGGGGCTGATTAAATGCTGCTGGGAGGAGTTACAATTTCCCACCTGACTCTCTCCTTCCTGCGCACATCAGGCGGTCTGGTGCATTAGCAGCAAAGACACTTGTAAACATCGAGGTCGACCTCGAGTGCTTATAAATCCTCCGCCTGGTGGACGCAGACTAAACAACAACTAAAGCTATATGTATTTTAAAATTTACAATGCTGTTGAGGTTTATAGACACGGCACTTAAAGAAACCTGAACAGAGGAATTGGAGCTGCCCCATAAATCCCCATCTCTGTTGGCACCTGTCTGTAACGGTAAGCTGACGTACATTTTGTTTATGAGAGGTCGGATGAAGGAGGAAACCTTGTTACCTTCCACGTGTCTGCGTACCGTCCACACAGCGTTGGGGTTACCGGGCAGCTCGGACACAGCCATCTCCGACACCTGATAAGAGACGGATGAGGAAGGAAGGAAGGAAGAAGAGGAAGGACAAAGGAGAAAAGGAGGCAAAGGCAGGTTACAACGACACAGCAGACTGTCTCTACCTAATTTTCAGTTTTATTACTGGGCTGCTGACAGAAATCACATAGCACACTGCGGGCCCACAGGCGGGGAATGCTGATGATATATCATGAAGTCGCTGAAGAGTTTTTGTGGGACACAACTCAGGACTAAATATGCCACACGAGATATTCCTGGTCTACATTTACATCTAATCGTGTTATCTGACTTTTTGTTGTCACAAGCTGCAGAGAGAGGGCGAACAGTTTGGTGTTTGGTTTGGTGTCATGTTTATAAGAGCCTGTCTGACGGTCGCTTTGCCATCAATCTGAAAAGATGAGCTCCTCTTCCTTGGTGTAACTGATTGTGTGTGTTATAGAAAGGCTGGATCCATGGTGTGTTTGAACTGAAATCAGAGTGAATTAAAGACTCTTCAGCTTTTATTCAGAGAAGAGACATGAACAAACTCATCACGTTTCAGCCAGCGGTGTGTGTGCTCTTGCTTGCATGCATCTTATATTGTTACGTGTGTGTGTGTGTGTGTGTGTGTGTGTGTACCTCCAATCCATGTCTAAGGACCCTCAGGGTAGACCGGGGTCCTCGTCCACAGGCGACGTACAGCTGTGGTGTATCCTCGTTGGCCAAATCGGCAATCTGTTGAAAACAAGACAAAGTATGAGCAATGCAACTTTTTACGACGTCGATACAGTTCAGTGGTATTTAGGAAGCACACACAAACACACACGGACCTGACAGGACATGATGGGTGATAAGTTCTCCTGTTCGTCCACCAGGACAAGGTTCTTGAGGGGCCGGGGTTGGAAGAAGAAGGTGTCTCCTTCCTCCAGGGGCATCGCGGAGGAGAACTCCGGCTCCTCGTCATCGTCGCCCAAGTGGGCGATCTGGTAAAGGTAGCTAGTGGAAACAAGAAGGTAGATCAACGTGAGCACGAGCTTTGAGGAATAAAGAAATAAAACAAACCATTTTACAACAGTCTGAAGGTTTTAAAGTCCAGACAGGCTGAAAGAGGTAATATAAAACAAATGACTTACTGGTTTCCAAACTCTGAAGACACAAACAAGAAGCCAGTCTTCAGGACACACATGGCTGTTGCCACGGGGATCGTATCAAAGTATTTCAGCCTGATTTCTGTGACCTGAGAAACAACACACACATTTATGTGGTCAGACACACAGCTGGCAAATCAATCCACAGAAAAATCAATCATCGACTGCTTGTAAGTGATTGATGTTATTGCTTTTCTCTGCTTCTCATTAGAGGCGGGTGTTACAAGTTGGCAGCGTCCAGTGGAAACGGACTTGGCGAGACACTGTACGATTCATTCGATCTCTTTCTTTCTTTCTTCTTCTGTGCTCACCATTTCTTCGTCCGTTTCCAGGGTAACCTTAAAGATGTCTCCCTGCTCGGTCTGGGCCAGGAAGAAGAACATGGACTTGGTCTTGTGGGTGGCTGAGCAGACAAATATCATGCCGCGCTCCGGGTCGTCCAGGTCGTTCTGTGGGATGGGACAGACGAACAGAATAAAAATCCCTAACCCGGGCATGCAGTGGGTGTAATGACTTATGACGATGCTTCCAAATAAACAAGACAGTCTGTTTGAAATAACAGCACTGGATGACATTAATACTAAAGAAAAAGTTACATTCGAGGTCACGGTCACATTGTGGGAAGCTGTAGTAAAAGATATTCAGGACGTGTGTAGCAGACTCACCCTGCGTCGCGGGATGGGACAGCGGATGTCAGGCTGGTCTCCAAAATTCTTGTATGTGATGTAGTTTTCGGAGCAGATCAGAACTCCGCTGGGTCCATCTGAACCACCAGGAACTAGACGGAGAGGAGCAGTTAGCGGGGATTATGTTAACTGGGGTGAAAAAGCAAGAGGAGCTGCGTTACTTCAACATGCTCTATAATGTGAATTACTGAGGTGGTAAAGTCGTGCTGAGATCAGAAGTGTTAAATCTTTCTCCAGAGTTAGTCAGAGAAGAGACATGACAAACTCATCACGTCTACAACACGTCTGTATGAAGGTTACTCTGGAAAGTAACAAGTCGCAGATTCTCAGATTCTTCTGGTTGAATGTCCCTGATGTACTCTGACAAACCGGCCTCGTCCTGGTCTCCCAAATATTCACAACTATTCTTTCATCCCTGACGTGTGCGACCGCACGTGCCCGAATGCTTACCGGTGATGAGGAAATTGCCGTGCTCTTCCAGAGCCTCGCTGTATTTGCGGACCACGTGATTCAAGCCGAGGTCCAGCTCGTAAAAGGTGAGCGTCTGCTGCGTGTTGGCGGCGGCTTCTCCCGTGGGGTCGTTGTCGGCTTCCTGCAAAGAGCAAATATCGACATGCGGGAGTCAGACGATTTCAAAATATGTCTATGGACACCAGTTAAAGAATAAACACTTCCACACACTTCTTCTCAGAGCTTTGGTGTCGTGAATGTTTGTTCAGGACGACTTTGCTCACTGGTGTTCATTACAAACTTACAATACAATAAGTTTGTTTTACTAATAGGTCAACAGGTCATGCTGATAGTGGAGCTCCCTCTGCTGGATAACAAGGCAAACTACAGGCTGTGCTGTCAGACAGGAAACTTTGAATTTAACACATCATTACAGTTTGAATATTAATTTATTTGCGTATGGTTCAGACATTAAACTTGTATGCTGAGATCAGAGGTGTTGAATCTTTCTCCAGTGACAGTCAGAGAAGAGACATGACAAACTCATCACATCTACAGCACAAGCCAGCGGGAGTTATCTTAACTTTGAGCTTTCATGAGTTTACCTCGTAGTCCATCTCGAGGCAGGCGAACATGGGATTTTCAAAGCCCACGTCGACTCCCACCACGTGGTAGACCAGCGTGTTTGCTTTGTGGGCTTCCAGTGGAGAGGAGATGGTCAGTCTGGCGGCTGCGTCTCTGTTCAGAATGTAAACCAGCTTCTGCTTCTCGATCGCTCCTAAACGAGGGAACGACAAAGAGCATCCAGAATACTTCATTTCATTCAACTTATGGTTGTGTCATTTTAATAAACAAGGCTGTCCATTGCTCTCTGATCTGGAGGTACACCAACTCCCCCGTCTGATGCTTGGATATCATTTAAAGTCGTACCTATCATAACAGCTCTGCCTTTTGGATCGACGGCCAGGAACTGTCCGGGGACGATGCGCCGGCAGCCGCTCTTCCCAAACGTCTCCTGGTGGATCTTCTCAAACATGTTTTTGGATGGATGATATTCCAGGATGACAATCCGACCGCTGTCACTTCCGACAACAATGTAGTCTACAAACACACGGGAACACGTATGAATACAAGAACAACAAAAACAAAAGCAGCACATGGATCGAGAGTAACAGCGATGAGTTGGCCCTCAGCTACGTACCTTTGGTTCCTCCGGTGAGTCTGAAGGCCATCAGGGACCTGACGATGCCAAACACCTCCACCGTGAGCAGCGTGTGCACCTTTCCTGTGTTGGCATCTGGACGCAATAATTCCAAGATCTTTCCCCTGGAAACGACGATCTCCTGCATCTTGGTTCCTACAGAAACACAAACATCTCTTTTCAGCCTTCAGCTTGTGACACACCATCAACTGCCTATTTCTAATGTTTAATTATAGTTCAAATACAACGCATGTCTAAGACAGGAGCTCTTCCATTGTTGTAATTAGTCTAATAATAAGATTATCGTCATTTTATTTAAGAATTATCGGAGCTGCGTGAACAAAATAATAATTTTCAGAGAGGTTAAATTCTCTTTATTGATTGTGGTTAAAGAAAAGACACAACATGATGAAAACTCATGATCACAAGTTCAAATATACGGCAATTACCCAAACGAACAGAAAGGCCTGAACGTCCAGCGTCACGGGAGATTATTAATCATCCATCTTTTGCCAGAACTTGCTACACACTTGCTCACATTTGTGACAGGTGGACAATATTATCGTTTCAGTTCTGAGGTTGATAATAAGTCTTAATTTTCGCCGGGTTGTCTACAGTATGTTTATCTTTCCTGGATAAAAAAAAAACAGGTTAAGAACACACAGGAAATATCTCAGATGTGCGTTTTGTAGTCCATTTTCTTAACTTTGTAGTTTTACATCAGATCACGTCAATATCACCTGCAGTCGCATAATAACGCATTCTAGTACAAGTGCAGTCGGATTCTCTGAACACCGCGGACACCTTCTGCTAACTCCTCATGACTTCTTCTTCCCATCTTTCCTTGACCTCTTGACCGTTTACATTAAGGTCAAGAAAAAGTGGTTAGGGAAGGACTTAGGAGGTGACTTTTTTGACTATTCGACCGTACCTCAGGTATTATAGCACCAACTCTATCGAACACCTGAGTTACAGCTGCTCCTTGCACTTCAGCTCTTAACAGAGAGGGAAGGTTGACCACGATGTCGACAAGACTTTTAAGATCATGTTTTACTGAAAGCATTCTTTCCTTTGCTTTGTGAGCTGGTTTGGGTCCCTCACTCCTAAAAACAAGAAACCGGCTGCAGTACATAGTTACGGTGTGTGGTAAAATTGACGGCTGCTTCACACTGTTGCCGTCTGGCCGCAGATTCTGTTGCCCCTCGGGGATAATAAAGATTCCTTGAACCTTGAACAATTGGGGAAAAATGGAAAGACAAGGAAACAAGGAAATGCAAGCTCACCTGAGAAGTTCCCATGGATGGCGTGAGTGATGCCCGTGGCACGCTGCAGGGTGATGTTGTACAGAAACATGGCTCCCTCCTCTCTGTTCCTTCCCCCCTACAAAGTCCTTTCAAGGGCTGCAAATGGAGCACCGGGCCCTGCTCAAAACTGCAGAGGAGAAAAGAGTTCATGTATGGACAGTAATAATAGTGTTATTCAATGTGAACCTCGACCTGTCTGTCATTCAGGAGGTAGACCGGGTCGTCCACTAATCAGATGATCGGTGGTTCGATCCCCGGCTCCTCCAGTCTGCAGGTCAAAGTGTCCTTGGGCAAGATATTGACCCGCAAATTGCTCCCTGACGTCAAGACAGTCTCCTGTTTGAAATAACAGCACTGGATGACATTAATCTCCAAAATTCTTGTATGTGATGTAGTTTTCGGAGCAGATCAGAACTCTGCTGGGTCCATCTGAACCACCAGGAACTAGACTTGAATTACTGAGGTGGTAAAGTCGTGCTGAGATCAGAGGTGTTAAATCTTTCTCCAGAGTTAGTCAGAGAAGAGACATGACAAACTCATCACATCTACAACACTGTCTGTGGCTCAGGAGGTAGAGCACGTCGTCCACTAATCAGATGATCGTGGGTTCGATCCCCGGCTCCTCTATAGTCTGCATGTCAAAGTGTCCTTGGGCAAGGTACTGAACCCCAAATATTGCTCCTTGTGAGTCGCTTTTTGGATAAAAGCGTCAGCTAAGTGACTAAATGTGAATGTAGTTTGGCGCTTGACGGTGTTTGACTGTTTAGGAGGGACATTCAAACTCTGCAGCTGAGCACTGCAGGAAGTAGCACTGTGGCTGAATTAGCTGCCTTTAAAACAAACGAACGACCTGCTCACAGTGAAGACGTTAAAAGGGTTGAACACACACACACACTTGATCACACACACAGTGAACTTGTGCTTGCTCGTGTTTACATGCCAACGACCGGCGACTAATGCTAACGTTAGCCTAGCACGTAGAACTTAACGCTTAGCGGGTTATTTATGTTTCCTAACTTAGCTCCTTTGTTGCACAGCTAAGGCAGCACATAGTTGCTTTTGCCTCGCCGGTTTAATTAAGTAAGAACTGCTCAGTTAGCACATACACAGCTCGTTTATTATTAACTTGAGTTCAACAGACTGAGTCCATTCATTAAAAGCGCCACTTTCGCCTGACGCTATCCTGCTAATATCACTAAACACCGTTCACTCTTTACACGCATACAATGTCCGTTTGACTGCGGACGAGCCGTACATGAGCAGTGTGAAATATTTACCGCCGTGTTTGCTGAGATGATTCAGATTTCTGATGGATTTTATTTAAATTATTTTCTCTGTAAACTCCGTGAAGACGACGAGCCGCCGTTTCTGGGTCCTTCGTCAACTACTACAGAAGACGCCGTCGTCATGCGTGAGGTTGGTGGTAGGCCGACACGGTGCCTGACAGAAATGTATATATATATATGAGACCGGGCGGGCGATGTAGTACCGCAGAATGTCCACAAGATGTCGACAAACACACACCGAGGCAAATACAGGAAAACACGCGGAGAAAGGTGGAGCGTGTCAATTTAAACATATAATTTAAACATCATTATAATAATATAAATAATGATGATAATAATGTGTTCAGTTTAAAGTAGTTAAGATGAAAAAGTAACTTATATCTGAACATATTTATACTGTTTATATCTTTTAGATTTGCCGTATTTTTCTTAGATATCTTTTAACTTGTATATATATTTTTTATATTTCATGTATATTGTCTTTTGCACCAGGGATATGAGGAAAACACTATTTCAATTCTCTGTATGTCCATTGACAATAATGTCTAATGATGCTAATACAGTTAGATTAGATGCACTTTGCTTTGTCTTTTGTTGAGGACTGTCCGTTGAGCTGTCAGTAATGAGCGTGTCCTCCAGCTCTGCCCTGTCAGTTGAGTAGCTCCTGTTTCCTGCAATGTGCCGTGTGTCTAAAAACACACAGGGAGTTTTTGTGCATTAGAACAGGAACACACTGGGATACAAGAATGACCAAAAGACACAGATATGAAGTGAATAATGAGTCTAACCCATCAGCCATCATCCCCCTCCATGTGGAAATGAGTGAGCAGTGACAGGCCCGGGTCAGATTCATTTTATTAAAACAAATTTGACAAACAATAATTTAAGAGACATAAATACACACAGGGTAATTCTGGCTTGTATGTATGGTGTTAACGTTGAACTTCAGGCATCGGATTCATTATTTTGCAAACAAAAGTTACACAATAAAGGCTGGAGTGCACGTTTATTTTGGCATCTAGTATATGTTATGTTGTGTGTGTGTGTCTGCACAGCCAATTGCATGTGTGTACAAATCTTCAAGTCTCAGGGCGATGGCCCTTCAGGTAAAAGACCCAAGAGCAAGGTTTGTTGTGACCCTCAGAGCGCTGGCTGGAGATGGTCAAATTGCCAAACCACGGCCCCGGAGATCCTCCTGGAGGGAGCTCAAAGGATACCAGGATGTTTTGGGTCTTTTTGGAGAGGATTGTGTCCACACCTTTCACAGTAAAGCAGGGATTGTCCACCTAGGAGTAAAGGTAAATAAGGCTTAGATGAAACTAATTCCAGATATAATATAAAGGGAAGTAAATGTACTGACTTTACAGTGGCTGTATTGGAATGTCATTAATCACATTCATTCTCAGTGACACTAATCCTCCTCCAGAACTATCACATTTTGAACTTTTGTTCTACTCATCAATCTGGTTATTTCCCTGAACCTCAGGGTCATTGGTTTGTTACCTGAAAAGAGAAAGCGGTGGTCTGCAGGAAGATGTTCTTGAAGGGGATAGTGACGTTGCGGCCTGTCTTGATGCTGAAAGGGCCCTGTGCTTTGGGAGGGAGGCAGATCCCGTGTAAGGGGAAGATGTATTCGCCACCGACTGTTGAGGACAAGGTCAGCTGGCCTCTGACTTCACCCAGCTGATGAGGTTCGAAGCAAACCTCCACGCTGGCCTCTGAACCCGCCTGGAAGCCCGGAGGAGCACCGACGCTCTTGTCCACTGTGAAGTGTGGGCAATCAGTCTGCAGGAGAGAGATAACAAGAAGGGGGTCACATGACAGCACAAAGTCACACACGAGCAACTATTTCACTTATTTTGTTGAAACTGGAGAAAATGTTTTCTTGTTTTCTGCCTCAACTCTCTCGTTTCCTGATGGACAGTAAAGTAAACTGCTGCAAACTGTAACTGTAGCTGCTATTAGCTGATGCTAGCTCAGTTTGTTGCTGTGAGCTCAGACTAATATCTTCATACCTTGCATGAGTACTCGGTTTTGACGCGGGAGTAGTTGAAGAACTTAACAGGAACAGAGTGACTGCTGCCCAGAGCGGTGTTGAAGTGGACTGTTTTCTCTGGTGGTGCTGGCAGAGCTCTGAGAAGCAGATCGTAGTGGAAGTAGCCGAGGTCATTGCTACACAGAGTCAGCCGGGCTGTAGACTCGCCTACACGCAGGGGCTGGTACTCAAAGCTCAGAGAGCCCTAAAGAGACACACACATTAATTAAAGTCTGTTTGGGGGAACACAGCTGTTAGCGAATAGATGCGCTCTGTATCCACCTTGGACTGTCCCGGCACCGTGTGCTGAGGTGGAGCGCTGATGTCAAGGCATTTGCACTCTGTGGTGAGGTAGGTAGCTGTGGTCAGGGGGTTCTCCACCTGTACAGTGGCCGAGGCCTTCTGACGAACAGCGGTCACCAGCTCTATGGTGGACAGGACTCCTGGAGACGTGGCCTCGAAGGTGACAAGGTAGAACAAGTACTCACCGGACACGTTACGGAACGTCACCTGAGGAGAAGAGTTCCAGGGTGACGTGAAGACAAAGCTCTGAAGTATATCAAGACCTGGTCACAGAAATGTGTGTGTGATCAAACCTTGGAGTTGTACTGCCCCTCTTTGTACGTAAAGAAAGACATCTTGTAGTCTGCCTTGGCCAAAGCAGGTACATCAATATATTGGAGACCCTTGAGGGACACTGCAGCATCTGGCTTGTCAGGTTTCAGGATCTCTATCAGCACACGGAACCTGAGCACACATGACGGACTCATGACTGTCGGGATTCATTTCCCCTTTTTACATTTCACATTCAGCGTTCAGGTGATCTTTTTAAAATGCAACAAGATGTTTGGGGGGTAATAAAGGTATTAACATTTCCTCGACTTTACTTTTCACACGTATAATGGACAAGTTAAAAACAAATCTATTTCTAAGGAGCTCTGGGTGTCACCAAAATAGCTCTGAAACCTACTGTTCACTACCTGCCCAACACCAAACTAGTTGGTGAACAGATTGGAGCATTTAGCAGAGCCAGAGAGCCAAATATTTCTCTTGAGGGTTGCAATCAGCAACTACCCTGTTAAATGCCACTAAATAAAACAAAAAAGTGTGTTTGTGTCTGTGTATGTTTTACCGCTGCTGCTTGGAGTGCCAGTTGTGCACAGGAAGCAACAGTGTGTGGTGAGTCTTGGCAGGCAGTTCGTGCACAATGGTGTCCTCTGCTTTGGGAGGCTCAGCAGTTCCCTGCAGGGAGTAGAGCATGCCTGTCCCATCGGGGAAGGAAAAAAAGACTGATCCCTGAGGGAATAAGAAGGAGAGATGTGACAAGTTAACGCCACACTTCATAGCTTATGCTATTTTGCTTTGTGTTGTTACAAAGAATGCACTGTAAATGTTACCAGGTGTTTATTTCCTTCAGCAGTCATGGTCAGCGGTCTGTAGGTGATCTTGTATGTCTCTTGTTGGAGGGGTTTGAGGATCACGGAGGGTGCGGCGCTCCACTGCTCGCCCTCTATGACAGGTCTGATGGTGCAGTGCTGGTTCATGGGGTTGGACACGCGCAGGGTCTGGGTTTGAGAGCCACGTACTGGGCAAACAAAACTCACCACCTGGATACAAGAGGTCAGAAGGACAAAGGCTGTTACGTTATACAGGTGATACCTGACAAAAGCAAACAAACCTCAGTGTTGATCACCCAAATCCAGCATAATATGACACACTTTCTAAACCCTTTCCTCATTAGTGGATAATCAGCTAATTGAGAGCGACTTAACGGTCAATTTCTCAAATTATCTGCTGCTGGCCTTTAGCCATCCTGACTAATGAGAAGCTACACTGCTGACAAGGTAGCTTTCAGCTGAATGCTTACCAGAGAAACCTCAAATTGACATCCAAAATACTCATTTGCTATTTTTTTAAACCCTAAAGCCTTTTACTTACATTGCTTTGTAATATATGGCACATGAATCAAAGTGGCGATTCATATGGAGCCAATGCAAACCGTTTGACCCGACATAAGGCAGCAGCGGTATTAGAAACTTTGTTATGATGTTATTATTAAAGGTACATTGTGGTGTCATGTTAAAAACATTAATCCATCATCAGAGGTATCCCTTAGGGAAAGGCCACAGCGATGTTTATCCTTGTTTTCTGCCGTCCTCCGTCCTGATTTCATTTTGCTTCTTCATATTTTCACTTCTTTGATGCTCAGACTCCTGCTCTCTTGGCTCTTCTTCTGCTAAATAATAAGCGTGATCCTCCATTTGTCTAGATTTAACTTCTCAAACTCAAACTGCTACATTGGCAGCGTAGTGGTTATGTATATTATATTCCATTTATGCCAATAAATCGCCCTAAATGTTACGCACTGTTCCTTTAAGTGGAGCTTTCCTGGTACAGGTAGTGTAATTTGTGTACATAGAATAAGTGTGATGCATAATTTCCCTGCTGTTCATCAGATACAAAACCCAAAATGAGTATCTGTTCTATAGATTGTTTAAATTCACTCCTCACATTGTATATAAAAGTGCATCAATCAAACCTCTTTGCTCGTGGAGGCTACGATACAGGAGCCTGTCACAGTGAGGGTAACAGGTGAGGAGGAGTCCTTCACGCAGCAAGACAAGTTCTCATATCTTGCGTCATTGCTCAACTCCACGGGGGCAAAAGTCAGTTCGAAAGGAACCTGCATGCCTGGACCGATATAGCCTTTAGCTGGTGTGATGGACAGCTCCGGGGGGAAATTCTCTGTTTTCCACTGGAACCTGGTAACAAGGTGGACAGAGAAAAAAATCAAACCAGAATGAGCCTTGATTGCAAGACATGAGTGCAACAAAACATTTATGTTCTCATAGCACCAGTCTACTAAAACTTTGTTCAATTACACAACAATCTGTAGACTCACCTGGAACCAATGTCTCCAGTGTTCATCATGACAATCTTCTTCTTGGCCTGGCAGTGCTGGACAACAGCGCCAAAGGATAGGTGGTCCTGGTCCAGCTCGACCTCCACACCCTGTAATGTCAATGGAAACTAGTGGTAAACGTGACTTTATCCAACATACAGTACACTGTGGAGTTAATACAAAAATGTATTTTTTGTTGCACTACAGATAAACTCAAGGGAAGCAGGGCATCGTTTGCACCAGCCTCTTAAAATGAGTTTACCCGGCAGCAGCCTTGGATGGTCAGCAGGGGGTGTGACAGGCCTGCAAACTCTGCCAGCAGCTCAGCAGTGAAGGGAGGTATGTGCTGACGAGGTGAGAACTGGATCTCAACGTTACATGAAGCACCAGCTTTTAGCCTCAGCTGACTTGCTGGACTGATTGACAGATCCTGGATGAGAACATGGAGGTGGAGAAGAGAGGATGATGATGATGATGCTGTTGCACTGTTTATCACTGTTTGTGTGTGTGTTTGTGTGTGTGTATTCCCTACCCTTGGTTCCAGCAGTGTGTTTGTGTTGAGCAGAAGAGTAAAGGAAATGTCTACAGGGCTGCGGTTGACCAGAACCACTTGTTTCTTCACCTTCTGACCCAACATCAGAGATCCTAGTTTCACTGTCTTCACTGTCTTCTGTCTGAGATCTTCCACCTCCAGCTAGGACAGAATGACACATGCACAGGTTCATTTGATTTAATACATCAGTATATGATACAGTCAAATGGATAGAGTTGATGGAACCAGTGCCCACTGACACTCACACTCTTCTCTCTTACCTTCATCTCGATGCCTTGCCCCAGTATCTCCACCTGTTTCGTGACACAGCTATTTAAGATGAAGGCGAGTTTTTCATGGTAACGGCACGCCTCGTGAGGATAGAAGTTGACTGGCACCTCCATCACGGCACCAGGAGACAAAATATCTGTTTGGAAGTCAATCTCCAGGTAAGAGGTGTTCTCGAACTGGCACTGGACGCTGAGGAGGGCGGACGTGGAGCACAGGAGGTTTTCAAATCAGCGTTTAACACTCAAACTCTTACATTAAACATTTCTTTATGCAGTACACCTGCAAGTACCTGATGTCCCTTTCGCCTTTGTTGCCGATCACTAGAGTCTGAGAGGCCGGCACCATGCCAGGACAGTACAGGAAGCACTTGCCAAAGTTGTACTTGGTAAAGGAGAATTCGAGGCTAGGTGCTACAGCCGTGCCTTTAATGGCAAAAATGAATTTTGGCCCGTGTTTGACCTGAAAAGCAGAAACAAGTGTTGAGAAAGAACATGTCACTTCTTAACTGAACTATTGTTTATTATTTGGTGACTATATATTCATGGCAAATACACCTAATCAACCAATCATCAATGCAAGTGGGAATAGAAACACTAGAGTCACTTTAATCACAGGTATTTCCAACAATTTAACAATTTTATGGTGTAAAATGAAAAGACCAATTTTTTTTTTTTAATTTTTTTTTGTTTATGAACAATGTAAAAAAATTTGAGGACAAAACATTGTTTAATAATGTCACAGTTTGGCAGTAATCTTAGCATGCCTCTAAGATGAAGAGAAAAGTAGATGTAGTGAAGTAAAGGTAAGTAGACTGTTACTTTTGCAACTTTCATTTCAACTCACGAAGGCTGAACAGAATGTGACGGATTAAGTGAAGCTAGCTGAGTTGATCTTTTAAAACTCACGGAGAGAAGATAAGCTTCTCACCTTGATACTCAGTCTGACGTCCTGGAGGTTACAAATGCTCTGGGGACAAAAGAAGAGCGATGATTGTAGCTGCTTCCCAACTTCAGCCGTGGCATTTTGTGGTTTCACTTCCAAGTGTTGCAGCAGCTCGCTGGGACCCGTTAGGTCAAAGTTCACCTCCACGCTGAATCTTGCCAGATTGGACACCAGGAAATTAAAGGTGGATTGCTCTGAGATCTCCACCTACAAATATCACAAACAAGAAGGTGACTCTTTAAACTTCACACATAAAGTGAGTATTTCTGTCTGTGATGTGAAAGCATGCTGACCTTGCCAAAGTCCAGAGTGTCTTGGTGGTTGGGGCTGATCTCTCTAAGTCCTCCGCCTGGCTTCTCAACTTGAACAGAAGTTCTCATGGTGAAACAATCAGCCTTAACTGCGAGTGCAAGTGGCTCTGACTTCCTCTTCACCCTGAGAACCAACCTGAAGCTCACGTAGCCCTCACGGCAAGGTGTGAAGGACACCGACAATGGCAACCTGCAGCAAAGAGGTCACAGCAATTGACAGATACTCTCCATGACTTTGAACTGTATGTTATAATAGAGCTGTAGCAAAGGTAATCACAAGTCAGTGATTCATGGACATTTGTAAGCCTGTGTATATTATCGTGTCATTAACCTTTCTTTGGATGCTACCATGCCCGTCATGGGCTGCAAAATGAGGCTGGACTGCTGGTCATCACATAGAAGAGATGCCTGTGTGACAGAGAAGTGAAAGGGTTCGTCCTCTCCATTCACCAGACTGACCGTCTGTTCCACTTTGCGACCTGTGCAAACACACACACACATACATCAGTTTACATTATTATCAATAGAATTATATTGTTATGTTATTGTTATATTGTTATATTGTTGATGTCTTCATGTTTAAACCTTAATACATGTTTCCATTTTCTGTTAAACACACTTTCTTTCACTCTTAAAGAATAAGTCTTTTTTTCCCATCATGAATATTTCCTGTACTATATCTAACCTCTCTGTCTGGGTGGGTCCAATTTCTTGTGATGGCCTTCCTACTAGCTGTGAGTAGAAATTTGGCTGAGTAATTATCCAGCACGTTTGCTGTCTTAAGAGCTGTTTACCTTTTATATCAGGTGTCAACACTTCTACCACTGGATTTTTCTTCTTCTCGTGTCTCCCTTTTAACTTTTTTAATATAACGTTCTCTTAACTGTCGATATCTAAACAAGTCTTGATTCTTAAATCTGTCCTTCAAATCTTGAAATCTTCTTAATTTTTCATTTTCAGTTTTCCTCTTTTGAATTCACTACACACTTTAAGTTGTCTGTTGAGAGTGAACCAGGTTTCTAATCTAAATATTGCTAAATATGCTCTGGGAGTGTTTTTTCTTCCAGGAGTGTTTGGATGTGGTAGCCAGGGATATACAAAATAGATCTAACTTTAACCTTAACCAGAAAAGGATCGCCTCATAAGATTCATTACAGGTTTATACCAGAAACTTTTGGGATAGCAGTGGACGATAATTCAACCAAGGTTCAACCTAGGAGGTTTGTTTTAGGATTTTAATTGAGTGCAGATGTAATTTTTCACATAAGCGGAGGCTGGTGGAGTGAATGTGTTCTTTAAACAGTAAGTTATGAAATCTGTTATGATCACAGAGACTTGTTCAATTTAATGGAAGTGGATTATATTATTTTCTTCTGTGTTATTCATCTGATGAATTTAGTCATTATTTCAGCACCGAACACGATTCAAATAGCTCGGAGGCACAGAACAAGTTTGGATCAGTAGCTGCTTCTAGTCTTCACATGTGGGCTGTGTTAGATGTTGTAAGGTCTATTTTACTGTGATTTACAGGAGGCTTGTCTTGTCTTTGCTATCTGCAGGAGATTTACGAGGTGAAAGTTTTTATGTTAACTATAAAAGAGAAAAGTTCAACTTTCATCAGGGCGCCAAATCTTTTCAGAGCAAGGGGTCAGGTTGAATATTGTAAATCATATTCATATTATTAGCTAGCTAGAAAAAGTTTGACGGCGAACTTTACAGACATTACATACAAGTGTTGGCACTCTATTGCATAAAATATACTGTATATATACTTGAACACCAAAATCCATCAGACTACTATCACAACATTGCAGGAGAAACAGAAGCAAATACTCAGAATAAGCATTGCTTTGTGTTGATTATGTGGTGCTACTTGAAGGAGATGTATGTAAATGCACGTACAAGCATGTGAAACGGATGGTCTATGTACATGTGTGTATGTTACATACCGACAAGCAGTTCTCCAAAGTCAATGTGAGGTCTGTCGAGATAGACGAGTGGTTGTCTGGTGGTACCCACACACAGGAAGGGGACAGACAGTGACAGAGACTCAACCACAAAGCTCCAGAATGACTCCACCACATCCAGCTGCTCAGCTACGTATTTAAAACGCACCTGCAAACACACAAAAAGTAAGGGAAAGAGTGAGGGGAGTAATGATGAGGAAGGGAAGAGTGATGAACAAACTAGAACATTAGATTAACTAGAACAGATTGAATCAGATGAGATGAGCTTAAATTGCCGAGATTGTGACAAGACAAGATTAAAATGGAAGGAATGCAATTAGATCTGTTGTGATGAAGTGGGACATGAGGAGGTGGGGAAACTTGAAACTTTAATAAACGAAGACAAAAACTGTAAAATGAGGAAGGAGATTGATACTGACTGATGTGCAGTGAAATGAAGATGAATAGAATGATGTGAAATCATCAAATATGTGTGTCCTTCCATCCTTACTTCTACTTTCTTCCCAGGCTGGATGGTACCACTTGGCGTGAGGCAGCAGAATGGGCTGCCGCCTGTGTCTTCACACCTCCACTTGAATGAGTATGGTTTACTGGTCGGGTTCTGCGCACTAAAACTTCTGTGAAATAAACCAAACAACACACACACATATTCAAAGTGTTAGGGCTTACGCTGATAAAGATACAAAGCACTCATCTCCCTCTTTCTCTGTTACCTTGTCGATGGCACAGAGAAGCCAACAGCGTTGAACTCTATGACCCTGGTGTTAGGGTCCAGAGGGCCTCTGCTGCAGCGGATCCCACTGATGTAGTCTGAGTCCTCCAAGTCAAAGTGACAGTGGGGCAACAGGCTACGACCACACACCGAGATACAGGGAGCCTGATCCCCGTCCTGCAAGTTGGGGATGCTGAGAGAAAAGTAAGTAAGTGTGTGTCACAAGAATAATCTTGACATGTTCCTGACACCCTCTTCTTTCATAACTAAAATGAATGTACCTGCAGAACAGCCTGCCCTGAAACCGGGCCACTTCCAGAGGTGAAAAGCGAATGTTGAAATTCTGCGTCGCACTCGGCTCTATGGCTCCTATGCTGGGCTCAACGCTGATGGGGGGAAGCTCAGGGTTCCCCATTAGAAGAGACATCACGCTGGCCAGAGCGCTGGCAGGGCGGGCTCCAGTTTGCACTGATCTGCTGCTCGGTCGAGAGTTATGGGTCTCATCTGTTATAGACGACACATGTTCACATTTACAAACACTCAAATGTACATAGGTATATCAAATCCAATGCAAACAAGTTGATCTCATGATCTACATTAATATTACACTAAGTACCTCCTTGGCCGTGGTTGGCAGTGTTGTTGCTTCGATCCATGAGGACTTCAAAGGAGAATTCCAGTTTGACCTTGCCATGATTCACAATCTGCAGTCTTCACCCAGACACACACGCAATAAACATAAAAACATGATCTTATTAGCTTTACTGAATGAGTTTGTGTCAAAATTATTGCATGCAACAGGAGGTTCACTTTAGCATCTTACCCCTCAGGAAGGAGAAAATTAAAAATCCAGTATTACTGGCTAGCTATATAGTTTTATATATAGTTAGATACTCCATATATCCAGAGCCCAACTTACTGGTGGAGCCTGCTCTGATAGAGCATGGTGTCTTTGAAGTGGATGGTGTCGGTATTGCAGCTGAACTTCACATAGTCACAAACTGCGCTGATGCGCAATTCCAACTCCCACTGGGAGCCCTCTACCACAGAGCAGCTGGGCTCAGGATCTGTCTTTATCACCTGTATGCAAACAGATGTACACATTTGCTAAAATAACTGAACTGTCTCTTCAACATCTCTTTCATATCACAGTCAACTTGTTTACCTTATTCTTCACATGCTGCTGCGGTGTTACTGAACCCTGCTTGGAAGAACTTAGCCACTGCACCGTCCTCTTTCGGTCATCCCAGTCGGTCACCTGCTCTAGTGGCTGCTGGAACTCCACCTGACAAACCTTGCACCTCATTGGCTGGCTGGCCACAGTCACTGGCTGATTCGAGTGAAAGGTGACAGTCACTTCCTTAGAGCAGCCAGCATGAAGGTGTCCCACCTGTAAGAAAAAGCAGATTCTTTTTGAATACATGCAGCCAAGTATCGTCCCAAGCAAACAGGAAAAGAGGGCATAGAGACACAAAACAACCACAAAGAGACATAAAACAACCACAAAGAGACATAAAATAACCACAACGAGACCAAAAACAACCACAAAGAGACACAAACAACCACAAAGAGACAAAACATAACTACAAAGAGACACAAAACAACCATAAAGAGACACAAATAACCACAAAAAGAACAACAACCTTGACCTGTTCTACAGCTACACCTGGATTATTTCCCTCAATGGTTTACCTGTGGTGAAAAGCAGACATGGGGTCCAGCAGGAGGCCACTCAAACCTCACCGCCTGGCTGCTGCTGTGGTTCGTCATGGTGAAACTCTCTTGGTAGGGACAAT
The DNA here is from genome assembly GCA_946959425.1 of Argyrosomus regius. Classification (NCBI taxonomy): domain Eukaryota; kingdom Metazoa; phylum Chordata; class Actinopteri; family Sciaenidae; genus Argyrosomus; species Argyrosomus regius. The sequence continues at coordinate 4,038,652 of OX336886.1, read as the reverse complement.
CTACATGGCAGTCACCAAAATTCAGCACCTCATGATTACCTGTGAGAGAGAAATATGCCTTGTAGAAAAATCCAGGATAAGAAACAAGCCTTTCATTTCCTGAAAGACATGGAGGGAATGACTGCTACAGCTGATCGATATGTCTGCTTTCCACTCCTTTCTCTGCCACATGATTAGTCTCCAGCCTGCCTTTATTCTCCTACCTCCCTCATCATCTTCCTGATCTATTTCCTGTGATGATCTGCTGATGTTCGACAAAGAGAGGATTTCCTGGTAAGCTTCTACGGTCACTGGTATTGTGGTACTGCTGTACTGGTTGTCCTCCACCTGGAGTGACATCTTGGCCTTGACACTCAGGGGCTTGTCCGAGCAGAAGCTGACCTCAAACTCTGCCTGCTTGTTAACATCCAGTTTCAGGATGGCTCGGTGCACCAACTGATGTTCTGTGGAAGAAGAAAAGTGTCACCGACAGGAAATATGGGGAGGCATTAAACTTGCAACAGCACCTTGGATTTCTGCATCTAGTATAAATTCAAATTTCCATAGTTGTACCTGAATCAGTGCTGCCCTCAAGCTGTGTGCAGTGGATGGAGCTGCAAGTGTTGCCAGGAGCAGCTTTGAGGGTGAACACTCCGTGTTTATCCAGCATGTCAATATTGACCTATTCAACACACACAGCAACAAAGCAAAAGAAATAGTTTAAAAATGGTTTGTGGTGGTTGAAAGAGGACAGAAATGTGTCTCCTCTCACCTGAGCTGGAATATTTCCATCATTTAGCAGCACCAGGGGCAGCGTATGTCTGCGCCCGACCAATACTCGTCTGAACTGCAGCACTGGGCTTCCTCTGCTGTTCCTCAGAGCTGGACGCACCACACACACGCTAGGCAGATTACCCTCACCCGTGAGGTTGAACTCCAGCTCCTTGCTCTTAAATGTGGGTGTCGTTCTGGATCTGACAGAGAAGAGAGAAGGTAGACTGTGTTCAGCAAAGCAAAGCTAGTGGAGATACTATACCCACCATATAAAGAGAACACTGTGGTAGCAAACACAGTCATGCTCTTATATACCTGCTGGTCCCCTCTATTGTGGCCTCAAACACAGCATTGTAAAGCTGCATGGTCTGCGGTGTGAAGGTGACCACAGCAAATGAGTGAGACTGGCTGGGAATGCTCAGTGTTGTAATGGGCAAATCAAAAACGTCCACGTTACGAAGAGCCTGTAAGAAAATACAACATATTTTTGACCTGCTAACTACTGTTTGTAATCATTGATGCTCCATGTATGTACCCATAGAGCCTTTATGTGTCTTACCCTAACACTAGCATATCTGATGGCTAGGCTGAGCACGCAGGGCACCTTGCAGTTGTTGGTGAGTTTGAAGCGGGCACGAGCGGTTTGACCGACCAGGACTTTGTTGAAAACAAACTTGTTCTCCTCCTGGACGTAAATTCCCTCAGCGTTGCAAAACTGCTCAGAGGAGAGCTGACTGCTGTTGTGGCACTGATGGTGTTCCTCGAAGATGGAGGCCATGTCTAAAGTTATGCCTGGGAAGCCAAAGAAAGAAAAGTCAGAGTATTAGTCAAAGGAAAGTGATGATGTACACCCTCTGAATGTTTACACAATCAATGTTCTGAACATGGCACAGAGATACATACAGTACAGTAGTAATCATATAAGTCAGTTCCAGATCATACAGCTCTCACCTGGCCTGCAGACTTCAGCCAGCAGTCTGTACGGTATGCCTTCAGGCTGGTCTGAGGGGTCACGGTCACTGATATCAATGAGCAGATCCTGGCTCCAGTTGCCCAGCTGTTCACCGGCACAGTTCACTGTGACCACCTGTTGCGACCCTGGCTGCAGGCTTCCGGTGCAGGGAGACACTGAGAAGACCCCCATGGTGAGACAATTCTGGAGAGAAACGGTTGAATTAGAGAGGCACAGAAAAAAAGTACTGAGGAAACTACAGTAAGAAAAGGATCCATGGTGAACTTAAGAGAAATATTATCATCAAAAATACAGATGGATTTTTTTTGCATGTGTTTTCATTAGTTTTTGTGGTGCAGATGAAAAATGTAATAGTAACAATGCTGCTATGTAAACAAAACAAAAACTACACAAGTCAGCAGACACTGACGTTGTTGCCGTCTCTCACCTGTGTAATTCTTGTGTCTTTCTGGACGGACTTGCTTTTCAGTTTGCTAACGACGCCGAAGAGGCTCTCTTGAGACATCTTCTTACCGTGACCCCTGAGACCAGCAGACAGGGACACAAACCACAACTTAATTGAAACATCTTTAAGCAAACGGATCCTGGAGAATGACCGTGACAGACGGTTGGCTTGTCATCATGTCAGGCAGCACTTGATGCCTCTGACAGTTCACAGCGTTAATGGTGGTTAATTGGTGTTGAATGTATGCAAACAAAAAGTTGTACCTTTCAGGAATCACGACTAATCACATTAAGCAATTGTCTATACTGTCTCTCATTTGTTTCACTTACATATCACAGGGCTTTTTCACCAAACCAGCAAATTCCCTCCAGTTCAATCTGCAGGAACTAGTAACACAATAATGTGTAAATGGAGTTTCATTTATCTACATTTATCTACACTTGAATATGGGATTTGTCACATACAGCAGCAGACATGGTTCAGGATGTACAGTGTCTCATCAGCAAGCCAAGAATACCTGTGTCATTGTTGCAGGAGACACTTTTTTAAGGTCTTGGTCTCGGAATCAACCACATTTTTACTCAGTCTCAAGAGGTCTTTATTTCAAGATTAGTCAATGCTCCAACCACCACAAATGTCTGATTTATTTGAAATCATTATTACTGTGATTGGATATAATCGGTACTGTTAACGAGCTGTCACTCCTCCCCTGCTGCTTTCATGTGTACTCTAAGAAAACAAATTTGGCTTCCTGTACCAAAAAGAGACATCTGGGACGACGTCAAACTCTTATCGCCACTTTGAAAGGAAGTATTTTAAAGAGCGGTAAGTGTAAGTGAGAGAGTAGTGATAGCTAGATCATGCAAATATTAGCGACACATATTAGATACCTATGTATGTACTGTCTGGTCCTCCCCTTGAATCTTTCTTGAATCTCGTTGGTTTTATTTCAGTCTCGGTCTCGTCTTTACTACAACACTGACCTGCACTGAGCTGCTTACTGTTCCATTTCCTTTACCTTTGTCCATTCCATCTTAGTTTTGTGGAAAGGTGTTCATGTTTGTGTGTGTGTGTTCTGGTCTCCTACCCTGCCCTCCCTGGTGAAGCGGGGTCTGTGATCGTGCAGTAGATGGTAAAACAGGTCTCAAAGACTCCATTGTTCTCAATGGTGAAGCTCAGGTTTTTCCTGCTGCCGTAGACCAGCGGACCGAAGTTGATGTCATACGCAGGCGTGATCTTGTACCTAAAGAAGGTCCACACAATTTAAAAACAATTTTGTGTTCAGTTGAATTCTCAGAACTACACCCTATCAACAAAATAAGTAAGTAAGGGATGGTAGTAGGAGTAGGAGTAGTAGTCGTGGGAATCAAGCCTTAACCTGGAGAAGACGGACTTCACTGAAACCTTGACGGGTAAGATGGCTATAGTTTCTCCTTCATTCCCAATGCTGGGTTCAATCACCTGCAGAAGAGAAAACACAGATCGTAAATTAATTACCCCGTTCCAGAAAGTTATTACTGTTACTAGTTATTAGTATTATTTTGGACATTCAGACAGGAATCATAGGGATTGAGAGGGGTATGACATGAAACAATGATTATATGGGATGCCACCAGTACACCCGATGTGTGTATAATCCTGTTAAACTAGGACATTAAACAAGTTTTTTTTTGCCATTAAGCAAAATCAAATCAAATAAAATCAATAGTTCACAAGTGTCTCCGACCTGGCATGACAGAACAGGTTGCTCTCTGATTAAGACTTCCGTATTGGGTTTGCAGAGGATCTGCACCGCTGTGGGCTTCGAGTGGGGCGTTAGAGTACCGCTCTGCGGGGAAACTGTGAAAATGGAGTCCGGCTTTGGTTGAGTTGGCTCAGTCTGCTGAAATGTAAACCTTGTGGAGAGAAGAGAATGCAATGAACACGATAAAGTGTGCTTACAGTTACGTGAAACTCAGGCTGATACTTTAATACTACGATAAGTTGAAAACTAGCAATTCAAACTCACTTGTAGGCTATTTCATATTTCCCTTGGTTTTTCATCCTGAGAGACAGTTTGGCCTCTTCAAAGACTTTGATGGTTCCAAAGTCCATACAGTCATCTGCCACAGAAACAAGTGTATATTATTTGTAATTATTATGACATGAGTGCTATAGCTCAATGATCACTGTCACCTGAGACCCACAAAAGGTCCTGGGTTCAAATCTCATGTTTCTTAGCCATATACATGAAATGTTTGAAAGCTCTACTTGTTTATACCTGGTGAGATCTCCAGAGCTATATCATAGGCTTCAGCATTTACATGTATGTTTTCGGTCTGTACGATGCCTAGAATTTTCTCCACGTCGGATACCTGAAACAAAACACACAGGACATGCTGTACGTACAAGCAAAGGCATCTGTGGAACACCCAGTTTGACACATAAACTTACAAACCTACAAATCTGCACATTTCCATGAGACTTTACACATTTAAGAATCATCCTTGATATCTGAAGGTGCATCTGACTGTCTGCTCAACATTTGAACAGTATTTCCATATTAAACAGATCATAATCGTTTACTTCTATACTTTCACTTTACCTCCAGGCGTAAGATCTTCTTAATGTGGAGTTGCTTTTTGGCCATGAAGTGCAAGGTGAGGGAGCAGGAGGAGTTAGGTGAGATGACGCCTTGATCCTGTGGCACGCTGAACTCATCGCCCAACTCTTCCACACCCTGCAATCTCCAGGATGCAGGCAGAGCTGTCTTATTATGCAGCGTCACACTACGGGTGCTCCACCTAGAGGGGTGGATGGAAGAAGGTAGGTGGGTGGAGCAGAGAAAAGGACAGAGTGACGATGTACAGTATTTTGACTTTATCATGCTGCTTCTCTCTCCCGACTTTCATTGTGCTTGGTGAAAATCATTTGTCAAGCTATTTTGGAAAAGATAGTTTATCTTCCCTGATTTATTATTCAATATTTTGGTACCTGTGCAGCAAAATCCTGTCAAAGTGCAAATGCTTGCTTTCCAGCTTCAGCTCGGGACGAACGCCCCAGCAAGACAGGTCGATGATGACGAGCTCCGGATTGTCCTTGATATGGCAAACAACACTGTCCTTTATTTGTCCCAGTTTTGTTGGGTAGGCCCACACTGCCAACTCCTAGCAGACAGACGGAAGAATATTTACATGTGCAAATGCCACTAAAGTACCAAATATTCTTAATGTGATATTTCTATGTTGGTTACATTATCAGTTATCTGAATAGCTGTGGTACCTGTTTCTGGTCAGGTTTGAGAGTCATGGCTGGGGGGTCCAACAGATATGTTGTAGCCTGGGTATCATGCTGGAAACGGAACTGGACCTCAGCCTCCAGACCTGAGTTGTTATGAATCACCAGTCTCTCTGTGTTTTCCGGGTACTTATTTTCCTTGTATCTACACAAACACAGACGTATTTAAAAAATACAAAGACTGATGACTGAACGCACACTAATCCATTCACTGCTTTCACTCTGCCTCTCACCTGTCTCTGTTCTTGCCACAGAGTAACGGTCCAAACTCAAAATATCCAGGTTTGATCAGGTAAGTCTTCTGGATCCCTTCTTCCATTTGTGGCGCCCTCTTACTGAGGGCAAAAAGAGTCCTGGGAAAACCACATATGATAACTTAGTCATCCTTTTCTGCAGTGAAAAATAGTGTTAATACTCTAAATACTTTTGTTTTATTAAAAGAAACAATAGCAACAGTTTTACACCACGGCCTACCAGCAATAGACAATAGTGTGTTGTTATTGAAGAAAAAGAATCGCAATAGCCTGCAAACCGACATAAGCAGAGAACTTTCCCCTGCTGAATATTTGTTTGTTTGTGCGGCTACAAGCTGACGTGCAGGACAAGATGTGTGCATGTTTGCAGGTTCGATTGTAGGTTTGTAAGCTAAAGTGGGTAGTTGTTCAAAGTCTGCGGCTCTTGTGTAGCTGCTGCTGCTGTCTGGCTCAGTGTGACCGTCTGCTGTTCCTGTGATGAAATGCTGGTGTGACTGCTTTATGCAAAGGTTTGACAGGCTGTCCTGAAACGTGTCGCTCTGTCTACGTCACAGAGAACTAACAAAATCGAGGTCACATCATGAAACTAAAAAATATCAAATATAATTTATTTTCCTTCTGGTTTCACAAAAGAAAACACATACACACACACGCACACACACAGTGTGGCAAAGGAATGATACAATTACATTTCAGTTGAGCTTTTAATCTTTAAAATCTGAAATTTGACTCACCTGTAGTCTTTGCAGATGGAGGGGTAGGTGCAAACTCCTCTGCAGAGGAGCTGGTATTGTCTCTGAGTTCCCAGTAGCTCAAAGCTGAAGGTTTGTTCGAACTTCCCTGGAGAGTCTGTGTAGAACCAGATCCTCAGAACCACCTCATCGTTGGCTGGGATGACCCAACGAAATTTTGTCAGGCTGCACACGAATTCATGCACAAACACACGCGCTTAGTAAAATAAGAACAACAAAGCAAAGTCCCCTCAAAGATCTTGAATGTGTGTGTGTCTGTGTGTGTGTTCCCCTTGCCTCTGTTTGCGTATCAGCTCTAAGGTTCCTTGGTGTTGGTCTTGTTGTGTTGATTTGCTGCAGTCAGACGTAGAGGAGACGCGTAACAGTGTTCGTTTTTTGGTCCTCTGACTCTCTCTGCTCTTCTTTTCTTGGTCCTTTGTTACTGCACTCTCCCTGTTGCTCTTGCCACGAGTTTTGGAAGGTGTTACTGCTGCCTCTTCCTTTAATGTGCACACGCCATTATCACCGTTAAACACCATTATCATGAACTGGTAGCAGATGAATTTTTTAGCACTAGTTATTCTTATCATTACCTTTCCAACTGATGCTTGTAAACTTTCCCCTGAATCTTTCTTCTCCTCATCCTGTTCGTCCTGCCTCGAGGGAACCAGGAAGGTGAAACAGTCACAGTTGAGTTGACTGTTAGACTGCTCCCTGTTTTTGGGGAAAGGAACTATAGAGAAGGTGGTGGGTGGAGGGATGGGTGGGCCACTGGGTCCCAACCCCAAATCATCTAACACCTAATGAGACCAAAGGAGATAAGGAAACAGATTAAGAAGTAATAAGCAGATTTTTGGGATGACACCAGTAAATTATGCAAACTACAAAAACATAAAAACCAGGCAGCCATACTTCGTTCAGTGGAGGCAGGGTGCTGCCTTTTAGCATCTCTGTGGCACTCGGGTAGTCTTTGCTTGTTACATTCAGCACAAGGTGAGGGATGACGTACTGCCGAGACACCTTGTCGCCTGACTTGCCTGCTTCAACTGGTACGGCAAGACTGGGCATTGGAGACAAGATCTTGCTATTGGCTTTCTTGCTCCTCTTGCCAACAGGAGGAGTCTGTGTACAAAGGAAAAAAAAAACAAACACAACATGACAAACATCTGTATTTTAATTAGATAATTCAGTACTTCTGTAGCAACCATTTCTTGGGTTTCGAAGAAAGGTTGGGCTGTTCCAATGTTGAAAATGTTGCAGGCAGCAGTTTAGGAGGGGATAAACGAGAAAAACATCATTCCCCCAATTTGCCAAGCAGTGTTAACTCAATTCTAAATACAAAAGAAAACAAACAGAATACGAGCTAATTCAACTGACAGTCAGCAAACTCGCCTGTTTCTCCGTCACGACTTCCTCTGACCCTTCTTCACTGGGTAGCGGGACCAGCAACGAGCCCTGGGCTCGGTCCCAGTGCTGCAGGATGTGCTCCACCTGTTCCTGACTCTGCTCATACACACTAAACTGAGACTGCAGCTCATCCACAGTGGACTGGATTAGGGAACGAGGGCGGGACAGCAGAAACAGCAAGAAGATTACAGATATGTCGCTAACATAACATTAATACAGAATCTAGAAAAAGAAAGTGTAATGAAAAGAGTCAGTAGTGACACTAAATGCTCACGGGGTTGACTTCGCTCCTTGATAAACTCACCATTTCTCCCTCCAGTTTGTCTGCAGATTGAGGAGCCTCTGCCTGTAATTTCTTGGCTTCATCTGTCTTCTTCTGTGAAGGATCAGCTGCTTTGCTCTGATGCACTGTATTAGCTAAGAGGACCAATAATAACACGTGGTTTAATTTTTAATTTAATTAATCAACAGCTGTCACTTAAATGTGACTTAATTAATTAGGAAACCTCATCAGGAGTTCAATCTTGAGACAGAAAATGTAAGAAATCACTAAAGTTGTGAGATGCCTTACATTTGCTTGCACCTTCATTTAAATGTTCTGTTTGTTCTTTTGCATCCAGCAGTGGCTCTTTAGGGGGATTTGGGGGAGACGTCCGATGACTTTCCAGAGCAGCTGCTGGCTGGAGAAAAAATAAAATAAAACAAATAAAAAATCCATGATTGACAAACTGTGTATGTGTGAATCTGGTTTAGTGGAATTTAATGTCATAGGTGTCTATACCTCCTTTTCACCAGACAGGCTCTTTTTCACTGAAGCTTCTTTATTGTCCCTCTCTGCTCCGCCGTTTAAACTTTTCTTTGCCTCTTTTTCTTTTTTTAGCTTCTTCATCTCTGCAGTTTCTGTGTTCTAACATACGATCACAAACACGTCAGGTATAAATGCAAAGTGACATTTGTTCGTGAACATCATCAGATTATGTAGCAGTATATAAATCCACAAATCCATAATTCCATTTGTTGTCTTTTTTTTGTACCAAAGGAGTAACAGTACAATGTGTAGCAGTGTTGTGTATGATGTGATACAGTGAAGTTGTAGTGTCTCTTGGCAGTAAATGTACCTTTTCTCTCTCCAGCTTCTCTGTGGGTTGAGGGGAACCTGCATGCAATGCTGTGTTTTGTTCTGACTGCTTGCCATGATGCACTGTAGTAGCAAAGAGAACCATATGTCAGCAGCTAACCAATCAGATTACAGTGTATTACTATCATTTATGTCGTATGATTCACATTTACTGGGGACGAGTTCAAAAGTGCACCTTCATTTGAGTTTTGTTGCTCTCTTACGTCCACTAGTGACTCTTTAGAGGCGTTACAGGGAGACATCCTCTGCCTGTTCAATGCCTCACTTGACTGGAGAAGACATTAAAGAAATACATTTCATGATCACTGGTTGGGATATTAAGTGTGTATTTCTGTGTGCTAATGGGAACGTAGGAGTGCTGACCTGCTTTCCCTCCAGCAAACTCTTCTTCCGTAGCGATTCTTTAGAATCTAAAGAATTCTTTCCAGCCTTTTTGCTCTTCTTCTTCAACTCTTCTTCTCTCAACCTCTTCATCTCCTCCTGATGCCTCTTTTCTTCCTGCTCCTTCTCTATTCTCTCAAGCTCCCTTACACCACAGGTGCACACACAAGTACAAATACACATGCACAGCATGAAAATCTGGATGGTAAAATGAGAGATCCAGTCTAGCCCAGTCTGATATTGACCTATTATCTGTCGTTCTTGATTCACTGTGCTCTTCCTGCATAAGGATTCAATTCAAAATCCAAAAGACTCTAAAAGGGTTAAAAAACAGTGTCCAACACTTAATAAACAGTGGGCCTCAAGCAAAGAACCCCCTCACTAGATTAACATAAAGATTTGTACAGTACAAAAAGTACAAAGTACAAATCATATTTCCTTAATTGATTAATTAATTGATTGAATTAATAGACTTAATGCAAAATATTCCATTCACCATGACATTATCATGGCTGGCAAGCTTACTGAGATGTCCTCTTAGATTTGATCATTTTTATTGATATATTTCTATACTAATGTACGGTATGTATTCATGTGAGTACACATGTATGCATACATCCCTCATATTTGTCATGGCATTTAAATTCATGTCCCATTCTTTGTACATGACAGTAACAGTACAGTGCTGGTTTGTTGACACACAACTGGCTGCTGTACTAATATTTTTAATTGTTTTGGGTCTTCTTACAGCACTACTGATACTTCTAAACGTGTTATCTTTGTGTCTGCTGATTTCTGACAGCAGGACTAGAAGCTCTGTGGTGTAGAACTCTTCTTTTTAATCTTTAGCAACATTTTTGTGACTGAAACTCGCCTAACAATGCAGAGGCTTCCAGTCAGTACCTGAGTTTCTTCTGTCTGAGCTTCTCTCTATGCCAATGGACAATACGCTCCTTCTCCTCCTCTGGCAGAGCGTCATACTCTTCATCATCCAGCTCCTGCAGCCGCTTTTCCTCCCTCTCGGCTTTCTCTTTCTCCAGAGCCTCTGAAGGACACATGCAGACAGTTCCACACTCCATATGAATAGACCCTCTGGGTGTAAGATTTTGTGTATGTTGCGTGTGAGCTGATGCATTTTTTTACCCTCAGTTTCTCTCTGTGCTCTCTCCCGTGCCTTCAGGGCAGCGTAGGAGTCAGACAAGTTGACTACATAGATGTGTTTGCGGTTATTAAGTGCCTTGAGAACAACTTGCAGCGTGCTTGCCACTGACTGAGTGTACACAGACTCCAGGCTGCCGATCACGATGCCACGGTGACAATCTTTTAGCTGTTCTCATGACGGCAGCACCAACAGTAATGAAAATGACAAGACAAAGAGAGCAAACACGAAAAGACACAAGTCAAACTTAGATAAAACTCAGCCTCTTTTGTACACAATACATATGATATCTGCCAGTTCAAGAACAAATAGCAGTGAGCCTTTAGGATGTCTGCATGTAGCATGACTACAGTCTTTCTACTTTCTACTTCTAAGCCTGCTATCTTTTCTCTTTCTAAAGGGAAAAAGAGTGTCAGCTGACCTGAAATCTTTCCGCCAGGATATCAACGAGTAGCTGTTCAGGCAAGAGATTTCTGAGTGAAGTCACATCTCCTCCCTGAAGCGAAAACACACCAAAGGAACTGATTATTGCTTGCAAAGGTAGATGTATCAAATAGGTTCATATCCTCCATTTATACAGTATGTATGTTTCCAGTTCCCAAACCTGGACTACAGCAGTTAAACAGCCTGTAGGCTAGAGAACTTAAGTAAATGTACCAGGCAAAGGGCAACGTGTTCAACGCTTTCAGTCTCCTGAGGAGCCTCCTTGGAGTCATTTATACTGCAGCTGTCCTCGCTGGGTTTTGGAAGTTCTTCCACAGTGTGATGGGGTGCTGGATTTGACTTTGGAGCTGGATCTGAGGCCTTAAGATCTGCTGCAGGTCCCAGGTCTGTGGTTTCTTCAGTGGCTTGCTCTGGAAGCAGATTTATTTTTACCTTCATTTATCAATTTAAACTGAAACACTATGCTGCTCTGCAGTATCCTGTCCAACTACAGAAGATTTATCATGCTCTGTTACAAACACAAAGCCGGATAATACAATTACAGTCCTCCACAAACATAAATGCACAACATGTAATGCTTACCAGCTATCTTCTCAGCGTACTGCGCAGCAGCTGAGTCATAGAGTTTCCTTGCAGTCAGGCTAACAGGTGAAGTGCCGTTTATCAGCACATCTGTAACCACAGCATCAACACTCAGGCACGCCCCGCTGTAGTGACGCGCCAGAGCAGCCGCTGTGCTGCTCTTATCTGGAAAAAGTGGACACACTAACTGAGTATGGTGATTGGTATGGTGATGTTTTTTAGTCTCTTAACTGATTTATTGCTTCACCTATCAGTGGGGCTCCATATACAATAATAGCGATGCCTCTGCGGTTGCGTGCAGCCAGACCTTCAGGTGACAGATCGATACACATGTGGCGTGCGATTGCTCTGGAGACGGGGGTCATCTCTAGCTGCCCCAGTCTGTCACTGCTGCCCTCTTTGGTCATTTCTGAAACGACTGAATGTACAAAAGACAGAGAGAAAGCCATTAATTCAAACTTCTCTTCTGGGACAATAAAGTTATCCTCAATTCAATTCAATTTGTTCGTCACATATAATCATATAACTAGAATAAATAAAAATAATAGAAATAAAAATGGTTTTACTGACGTTGTTCAGCTGGTTTCACACTTGTAGTTTGCATTTCTTCCTCACTTTCATTTGACCTCTTTTCTTCATCTGTCCCATCTTCTTTTTCATCCAAGTCTGCCTTCAGCTCCGCTGCACACATGTAGATTAGATTAAAACAGGTATGCACCAATACAGCATACAGCCAGCTACAGGTACTGTATATAATTTTGGTGCTTTTTAGTTTGCCTGAAGCTACTACCATCATTTTTCAGCTGGGAGCAATGCTCCATGTAGTAATCGAGCAGTTCTTGGGGAAGACTTTCACCGGGGACCCTGGGAGGCAGCAGTAATTTGTTGTTCTCATCATAACCCTGCATCAGACGCAGGATCTACATGGGATGAAGCCATGGGAAAAGACAGGGGAGGGAGAAAGAAACCAGATAGAAGAAAATTAAATGTTGATAATCTATCTATCTACGTACGTATACGTATCCTCTCTCTTTCTTATCCCTTCACAATCATACCTAGCTAATAGCTACCTTTTCTTCCTCGAGATACTGTGTGTCCAACTCCAGGGAGTAGAACTCAATGGGGAAAGAGCAAGGGTTCCTGACGATGACCTTCGCTTCAATCTCAGTGCTGACAGGCAGGCAAGGCCCCAGCTCCAGCACAGGCGGGCAGAAATCGAGCTGTGGCTCCTCGCCCTGCCCCTGGGCTGTAAGGAACACCTGCTGGGTGCTGTCAGCCACTCGGACCACTAGCTGCCTGCTGTAAGCATGCTGCAAAGACATATATAATAAGTCACCATCCTTTATTTTGTAACCACTGTCTCATTCAACCATTTCATACGAGAAGTAACCCATGTAATGCAATGCTGCTCTACTATGCATTGTGCCAAACTCTGAGATCAAGTTTTTACCCCCTCAGCAGGACTGAATTTTATTTGGACATTGACTCGTTCACCAGGCGACAGCACGCCAGAGCTGGGAATCATCTCAAACACCACTGGAGGTGGTCGCCGCTCCTGCAAGACCTTTTTACGCTCGTAGAGAGGCAGGAACTTATCTACCTGAATGAAACCAAGACCAGAGACAGATATCACACTAATGAAGTTTGTATTTTTCTCTTTTGGTTTCCTGAATGTAAAGATAATGGCTTTTTCATAAACAATGACAAGTGTTGTACCTTTTTGAAAGGCTTCACCTCCTCAGCTATGCTCCAGTAGCAGGGCACAGACTCGTGATTTAACAGCTGTATTGTCCTCATCTGATGGGAAAGATTGCATAACACAGGGTATAGAGCAAGCACCATTTTAGCTTTGTGATTTGACGTCTTAAAAGATGTGCAACCACAACCAGGTTTAAGCACTTAGCATATCAGCTTAGTAAGACTTTGGAAAAGACTGATTTAACCTGATCTGGCCACAAGAGGGCACCACAGCGAGGTGGCATACTGGTCTCTCATTAGTGCCCCTCATGTGTTATACAGCTTTGTGCTTCCACCTACTTTCACATTCCTTTGGCATGTTGATAACACAAAGTAAATAAAAATGAGCAATAAAAGTACATTTCTATTAAATCGTACGACACAACAAGGAGCCTTTGTTATCATGCTATACATTACCTGACACATGCCACACTGCACATTGTCAAACTCCAGTGTATCCGTGGAAACAGTGACGGCCGGAACTGTCAGCACCGCACACAGCCGCACCTGGACCACTGGACCACCAGTGACCTGTGAAAAAGAGAAAACAACATAATCGAGATTATCCACTGAAAAATTAAATAAAAATGCTTTCATGAGTTGTAGATTTGACAATCTTTTTAAATGAAGTTTTATGAAGTAGCTCCTGTAGTTCTGACAGTTTGCCGTCACTGGAGGCAAAGTTACATAGATGATTGTTTGAATTGAGTTTGGTGTGTTTGTAGACGGGTTGTAACAGTATTGATAACCGTCCATTCTAGTATGCAGTACTGTACTATTATTAGTAGAATTATTATTAGTATGTTAACGTCAATATTCATACCACAATATACCATGAAACAGCTGTAACCCTAGTTTGTATTGAGCTGCACATATTGGCATTAGATCTCTCCTCTTAGGAACAAGGTCACAATGCTCCTCAACAACAAGGAAGGGAAATATTTGTGTGTGTGTGTGTGTCCATGTATACCTGTATTGTCATGACGACACTTATGTCTCCCATATTGGCTCCTTGGGGATCAAACTTAACCGTGAAAGTCTGTGTCTCACCGCAGGGAAGGTTTTTCACTCTTTCAAATTCTGCACTGAAACCTTTGAAGAAGCAACACGACACACTCAAACCAATTTTTCATTTTATGAAGACAAACCCTCTGAGACAATAAACAACATTTCATTGCATCAAATAATCTTCCTTTCCTCTCCTACCACTTTCAGATATAAAGTGATTCACTTATTCACACACAGGACTCAATCTAGGTTTTAGCAACAGAATAAAAATAAATAAATAAATAAATCAGCTTCTTGCTGAGAGTTAGAAGAGAAGATCAATACCACTGTCATAGATGTTACATTTAAAGCTGGATCCTGGAACTATGTACAGTACAGTTGACCTCTGTGCATACTTGTGCTGCAGTGAGATATGACGTGACAGTAAAGAAACACGCCACAGGATGATGATGTATTGCATACCTGTGCCAATTAAATTCTTGCAATTGGCATGGAAGGACACAGGCACCGACCCTGAGTTTGTGACATTTACGGTGTGACTGAGGACTTTGCCTGGAATGATGGAACCAAAATCCAAAACATACTCTGGGAGCACGAACCTGGGAGGAGTCCAAAGAAGCAGAGGTGAAGACACGGATTAGACCAGTGAGATTTTAAACGATTGTTATGAAACTGGCCGAATTATTTATTACATTTTTGGGTTCACATTTTCTTTTTATTTCAGTGGAACACAGTTCTTTGCCTTGAAAATCAACTTGATCAGTTTACATCTCATAATTTGCAGTATGCATCTGTGGAAGTTAAACAAGGGATCACAATATGGTATGAGTGAAAACAGCCAATACACGCCATGACATCTGTCAAGTACCCTAGAACAAAAACATACTCAGCCAGATATTATTCACAAACCCAAACTCTTTGAATTCCACAGCACAGTTCTCACTCCCGTCCAGTGAGTGAACCATCTGTTCAGCCAAAGCGTGTGTGTGTGTGTGTGTGTGTGTGCTGTGTTTGAACATACTTGCTAAGTTTGTGCCATTTTCTGGAGGAACCTTGCGAGTCTCTGAGGTCCAGCAGGCTACTGGTCACAGCGAGAGCGTTCTCTTTGACCAGCATTCTCTCAATCTCCATGTGAAGCAGTTCTTCAGACTAGAGGCAGCAGGCAAGAGAGAGAAAAGGAGAGTGGGAGACAGGAAGACGGCTGCATAAACACTCAAAAGTTACTCTGAATGTATTGACGAGTTACATAAGCATAAAGAGCGCAGTCTGACTGGTAGAAACAATAACAGTATTAATAATCAAAACTCATTTTAAGATTAAGAAAATTATATTTTCAGATATAACTGGTTTAAGGATTAGGATGGATGATGGTTGAGTAAAGCAGAGCTTGCTGTCAGTTCACATTGCAGACAGCGGTATTTCAATTCTGAAATAAGGAACATGAACTTGAAAGCTGGAGTGCTTTAAGGATGATAAATTGCCCACGCACCAGATCATCAACCACTGGTGCAGTAAGGATGTGAACATCACTAGGTTTAATGTCTTACACTAGTCAGAGTGGCAGTTGAGGGTATCCCAAAATCTGTCTCGTCATATCTCCCCTCAGGGTATTCCTGAAATTTTCACTTGTTGAGTTATCTCCACTTTTTACTTTCTGACTAGTCATAACTCCAGTCCTGTGCAGTGATTTACCAAGTAATACTTTAGCTCTAGATGAATAGAAGATATCTTGTGAGGATATCTTAGCAACTGTGAGGAATTCAAATGCTAAAATGTCACACAGAAGGGCTTTAATTGAAGATACCACATAACCTAGAGGAGGGATCCCTCCTCGGTTGTTTACTTTAAGGTAAATCTGTAATTTTGGACTATATAAATATGGCTGATTTGACAAGATGTAATTGAATGTAATGACATCTTACATCATATCAGGGAAGCTGTATCTGTGACACCATTATAGATCTCTTACTATACAAACCATAATTACAGATGTCCTGAATTATCACTCTGAGTGGTCACATTGTAAGAAACTTTTTCTTGATCGGTGTGTCACCCTCTCCCCTTATTTCTATAATAACAACAACAAATAGAAAGTCTCTGATGTGTGGGGGTGTTAATGGATAAAGTGTCAGGTTTTGCACAGGTACTGCAGATTGCCTCAGGGAACACAGTCTTTCATTATCTGCTATGAAAATGCATTTTGTCAAGGATGTTGCTGGGGCAACACAAAAAACTGTGAGTAAATATGGAGGGGATGAGCAGAAAATAGCTATTTCCATTGTAATTCAATGGTTCTTGTCCTCGCCCTGAAAAATCAATACACAGATAAGAAGCAGGGAAAGCCCTGCAGAATAGGCTGGTGACTTACAGCACAGATGTAGAGGCACTGCCTTACCAAAATATATGTAAGCTATATACAGTATGTTGACAGGATACATAATTTCTTATTACATTTACATGAACAAGATAAGGACAAACATATATATGTTATTTACTGTTATGTTAAATTGGTTTTCATCCCTTTGAGTCACTTTATCTTCCTTTACTTCACTGCACTGCATACAGTATGCTTACTAGTGACCTACATGACCACAATATTAAGTCAAAAACTCAATATTTATAACAGAACATGCTTACAAATCAGAATTTTAGATGATTTTTTTTTCTTAATCCTTTTTTTGGAATATGCAAGGTTTTCATTGCATAACATTAATGACATTTTATTCACTGACGGTGAGTGTGCAGCTGACTTCTGTTGTTGCTCCTCCACCGGTGGTAATTCCATTCATAAGCTCCCGTCTGACTCTATCTGCCTCCACAGCTGTTCGGGCCTGCTGCACCACGTCACTGTAGCACTCCTCCGCTGCGAGGGAATCACAGCAGAGTAACAAATAAAGAGTCGCACATTTGTTAGCACGGAGACGTGATCATTAGTGAGACCTGTCATCAGCCATAAGTTAAGGACTCAATGCTTATAATACAACAACACTGAAGTGTGCTGGAAGGCAAAAGAGCAAAACACAGATTAGTTCGGTTTTGTAGTTTACACCATTCTCACAATTTCCTTATGGGGATCAATAAACTATTACATTACACTGTAAGCACTTTTTCTGTTTACTCACTTTGACTAAGTTTTAAATTCTCTGTTCCAGTGCACAGAGAACAGTTCTTTTCAGTGACACCATAATTGCATTTGGGCAAACAGAATCAATAAACAATATAGCTGTTAGCCTGTTGCAGATACTGTTCGTGATTTTGGCTAAAAGGATACGAATTATAATACATAACAAACTGCTATATTGCATTGTAAATGTTATATATAAATATGATCATGTCTGTGTGTATGAGTGCATGTCTATGCGTACACAGGTTTTGTGGCAAGTTCAGGCTGATTCTTGGGAACACTCCCTCTCCAGTCAGAGTGATGTCCTGTGGTTCCAGGTAAGCCACCTGCAGCTGAAGACGCTTCTTAAACACCTCAGGGACGCCCGGGAGGTAGAGCACACGCAGACATTGCTCCGCACCAGCATCAATGTAACCCTAACACACACACACACACACACAAACTGGTAAAAAAATATCTTTTACATTATCGATGACCCTCCCACTTCTGAAATAGTCCCAAGATGAACTCACCACGGTGGGGACGACTCTCGGACGGCCAGGTGTGACCTCCAGTCCATTCTCATCTTGCTGCTGTACATATGGCTGCTGCTCGGCGTCTTCCAGGACCTTCCTCTGTTCTCCTTCCTCCTCATCTGCCTTATCTTCTCTTTGAGGATCTATGATGCTGAATTTGAAGCCCAACCTGCCAGTATTCCTAAGGATCATCTCGGCTTCCGCTTCATGATCAAACAGCTGGAAGAAAAATAGAGATATTGAGAGAAGAGACTGTCAGTACGGTTATTTTCATGGAGCTAGGTAGGTAAAGACAAACAAGGAAAGTGATACAAAAGTTGAACTGTTCAGAGTAGGTCACTTATTAAAGGGGGTTTATTTCAGGACTTATATCATAACTAATACGGATAAATTTAATAAAACAACAACAGAGAGCACCGAAAGAGAGAGAGAGAAAGAATAGTGCTGAACAGACAGGAAGGTCAGAGACATGTTCTGCTGAATCACTCATTTCAACTAAATAAAAATCAATATGTCCTTGTTTTGAATATCAATGATAACTGGTTTGGATGTCTTGCATACTTAAAGAGGGGGTGGAAGTGCAAAAGACCAAAGTATGAAAAACTATCTAACATTCAAAGTTAATTGATTTCTCTCACCAGTCTAGTGTGTAAAAAAGTTTCAACACCACTCTGAACAGTAGATATTATGTCTTTACATTATATATGACGTACAAGTGCTTCTTTGTCCCTCAGCATAGATTCAGTGTTAATAAATAAAAGTGGAATGGGCAAGAGACAAACTGCAAACAAAATGCAGCAAACATGTCATCATCCACAGTCACAAACAAATCTGTCACACTCCCCGGGGCCCGTCAGTGTCATTTTGAAAATGGCAGAATGCGTCATTGCCCCAAGTTTTGTAAAAATCTAATTAGTTTTGTTTGAGATACCATGTGTCACACATGGATGGGCAAGCAGATGGCAAAGGAAGATCAAGAACACTATAAGCACCACAACAACAAGGAACACACACCAGTGGGACCACCAGTATCTTTAAACGTAGCAAAGAAAAGTTTTTCTCTTATGTGAGTAACCTTTGCCACTATCAGCAACTCGAGTCGTGGTCCTTCCTCTTGCCTTAATGAGGCACATGACGCACACTGAGGTGAAACAGTATTAGATTGGAGATTAGATTAGAAGTGAGTAAAAGGGTCCTGTATACATACCTGCAGACCAAAGTCAACATGTGTAAAGTCAAGGCTGTAGCTGATTACAGATGCTTCTCCTCTGAGTTTGATGTTGTATGTAGGGCCCTCCTCTACACGGCACTGTGCCACCACTTCTCTGCTGACATTTTCGTGGCCGAAGAAACAAAGTGTGACCTGTTGCTTCTCCCCAGGTGGCAGATGACCGTGATGAGGTAAGATGTCAAACACCTACAGACACAAAAAGGGAACCAGTAATTTACAAGTTTAATTCTCTTTTACTGATGCTTCTAATATGCTGCTGTGAATCTCCCATCAAAGTAACAGTTTAACATTTCGGCATGTGCACTTATTCGCGCCCTTGTCATGAGTTAATAGACTAGAAGGTCAAGAACCACTCTCATATCTGTCTGTACAAAAACTTAAGTATTCAACCAACAAGCTGTGTTTTTTACAGGGGACAGTGTGCCAGACTATTTCATGGCCAGGTGCAGTCACTTCCTGGAGCCCTTCATGTCACTTTGAGGTAGCCAGGCAACCAGAAGACACTCCAGGAAGTCACCAGCGTTCCATCATGATACAACATCACTGTAAAACAGCAACTTGTTTTGTACAGAACAAAATAAGATATGTTGATAAGTAATATTTAGAGGTTGGACGGCTGTTTCCCCCTGCTTCTAGTCTTTATACATAGCCACCTCCTGGATCTAGCTTCATATTTAATGGACAGATATTCATCTTCTCATCGAACTCTTTGCAAGAGAGCAACAATATATTTATTTCACAAAATGTTCACCTATTCCTTTAAGATTTTTTTGGCTGACTTAATGACTTAATATATATTAAATGTCTTTGTTTGTCTGGACAATAATGTAGATATTTTTTTACAATGTATGTGTTTTTTTTCTTGTCTATGTGTGTCTACCTCTGTAGTAACAGTGCTGTAGTATAGAAACGGGGAATGACCCCTGCAAACATGGAAATCTAAGGGAAGCCCTCATTTGTTTACATGTGAGGTGCTGCTCTCTTCCTCTGGGCCAGGCCTCGATCGGAGAGAAACTGAAGAGGCAGGAGAGGCTGTACGAGATGATCTCCACCCTTCTTCAGTCTCATTTTCACGATTTCTCTGCTCCTCCTCTGCCTCCAGCTTCTCTGTGTCTCTATGACGGGAAAAGAATAATAAAATGGTTACATGAAATCCTGTAACAATAAGAATAAAAATAAATCTAAACTGTGATCTGAAATCTAAACTGTCAGCTTCATGTAAACAGACAACTGAAACCTCAAGATGTCCATTAGGTGGCAAAATAACACATAAAATGTAACCAACAGCTGATTATATGTGCATCAATTGCACAGCCAACATATCATTAACACATACTGTAATACCACAGTGGAAAAGAAAATCTTCAGCACACACCCTAAAGAACTCTGACACTCGTTTTCTCTCTGTGTTCTACTCTCTCCTTCCCTGTGGGATCAGACTGGGTGCATCCATCAAGTTAATTAAACAGAGTGTTCTATAATTAAGAGGAATTTTAATAGGCAAGCAGCAGGAAACAGGTCAGGATAGATTGCAGCGAAGTGCTGAATAAACATGGAAGAGAATGAAAGAGATTTAGTGAGTGAAGGCATCTCAAAGCTGGGCAGGACAAGTTCTACATTAAATCACCAAACACTGGCTGCATTACCGCCATAGTGTGTGTTTGTGTATGTGTGTGTGAGAGAGAGCTTTAGGGTGTGTAAGGCAGCATTCAACTCTGAGTTTCCAAGAATGCTTTAGTATTGGTGTGTCAGCTTCTAGTAAGTGAACGGTAGTGATGCAACCAGCAGGGGGCACTGTTGTATGGTCAGTCTTTTTTAAGGGACAAGCTGGCCTGATGTCTGGCCTTGGGAAGATCACAAATTAATACGCACGGCATTGTGTGATGTGATGGTGAACAAATACTGTAGGTCATTGTCCTTGAAGGTGGGGGTTGAACTTTTGGTGGATCAGACTTAAACCCCTCCCCCCTCTGTGCTGGAAAAAAAAAAAAAAACGAAGCTTTTTTAAGAAAGAGTTTAAAACCCACTGGTGCGGACGGCGAAACAGATGGTGAGACAGCAGATGATGACACTGCAAGAGCTCAGCTCAAAACAGAAATAGCCTACTCTGACATTCTCACATCTGTCTCCCTCTCGTCCATCTATTCTTTCCCTCATGAACACTCTGGGCGTGACTGTGTTGGACTGTCTTCGGTCTCACTCAAATCTGAACATCAAAAACTACTAAACTACAAACATCTGACTTCCAGCGGGCTGTCAGGAACAAACAAGCGACAGGGATCAAACACGAGAGGGTTTGATGCTGAAAAAATTACACCGTGACAGACAAATGACAGCACAAATATCATGCTTGATTGTCTTTGACCATTTCCAGTTAGTTAAAGTCGTTTTTAACAACTAAAATTACTAACAAGCATAGCCAGCTTTTTCAAAGACTAATTTTGTTAGTGCAAGAGAGAGTATGTTCTTCATTCCCAGTGGTGTAAAAGTAACTATTTACATTTATTTATGTACTGTTTAAAGGTCCAGTAGGTAAGATTTATGGATATGTCTATTTTCATTATTGTATTATAGTGTGTGCTGGTGCCTGAACCCTTTTAATCTACAGGGAGCGGGTCACAAAATCACAAATTGTACTATGGTGAAGGCATGACCCGTCCTACCAGAGCTGAGACCAAGTCAAGATCAAGACCTCCAAAAAAGTGGTTTCAAGACCGATATTATTACAACACTGCGTCCTACACTGCCTTTGGTCGGCTGACCTACGCTAACCCTAATCAATCTCACTCCTCGTGTCTAAACCTAACCACCACACAAAGCAGTCAGCTTAGATTACAATGCAAAAACAGGAAACTCGAGGCTGTTTCTGACCATTGTGCTGTTTGAAAAAGCAACATTCTACGTTTAAAGACTGAACGCACGACCATGGAAAGTTGCTGAAGAATCGTTTCGTTAATTGCACTAGTCCCTCTACACATAGGCTTCAATTCAACATCCTCTCTGAACCTGAAGTTATTAGTTATTATCAGTCAGTCACTCCAGTTGTCCAGTGATCTAGTTCATCATACTCACAAGTAGCTATAGTGCATTTAAAAATGAAATAAAAAAATAAATAAAAATGTGGACTGAGCTCAAGCTCTCCGTTTACTTCTGACTGAGACAGAGTCTGAAATACAGATTAGTTACAGTATTTAAATGTATTGTACTCTATCTATCAGTGTGATAAATTGATAGAAAAGAGTTGGCTCTATTGAAATTCCCCTCTCCAAGGGCTGCAGTGTAATTACTGATAGGGATGTAATTAGCTGAACATGACTAGATAGTGCAGGTTTTGTGAGAGATTTTAGAGAGAGTGTGTGCGCACAGAGTGAGGTCTCCATTTAATTAGCAGGATGGCCTATGAGACAGATTGTTAAGAGAGGTCAGACTGAAAAGGTGAAGAAAGAGAAGGAAAGGTTGATAAGGATTTGGTAGAGAGCAGAAGCACAGGCAGAAGAGGCAGGGGAAGAGGAGGGGGGAAGAAAAAGAGAAAAAAAGATAAATAGGCAATGTAAAACCTGAGGATGAGAACAAGGAGGGGAGCAAAAAGGAAGAATACCAATAGATGAAAGAGGGGGAAGGGAAAAAGACAGTAGAGGGTGATAAATCTTGTAGAGCTATAGCAGTTCGTTGGTTCATGGCCACGAACAGACAGACTGGTATCGTATTCATAGTCCATTTCAAGAGAGAGGAGCTAAAAAGCTAAAGTTTGAGAAAGGCACAATATACACAATCAGTAGGTCTGCCTTCCCCAGAAGATTTATAATGGATTTGGCTCTCAAATCAGAGGGTTAATGTATTGCAACGGTACTAATTCACCCCAGTGGACAGTTTTAATATATGGTTGAGACCCATTCTCTTCCTGTCTGTTCAATATGCTACAATTCTGAGTATTTGTTTGTTGGACAACAATAAAAAAGAAAGCCCAGGAATCAAGAAGCAGCATTTCGTCTTACACCCATCGTCGCAAAGCAGTCGACTATGCAGTCATTGCTAGTTTCAGACAGATGCAGTTGTCATTTTCAATGCCAGAGCCCATCTGTGTGTCCATGGTAATGTTCAAATGAGCTGTGATCAGGCACTTTGTTGGCGCATTGCTGTCTTGAGGCAGCAAAAGGCTGTTGCGCCAACAAAAACCTAGTCTAAAGTCAATGGTGTAGCATTTTCCTGCTATTTTAAGGGCACATTATTCAGGCTTTGTATCCTACAGTATCCTATAGTATCCTTTCAGGCAAAAATGCAGTGCAGGGTGCTACCCACACTCCATAGTGTATAGTACACCCACACTGAGGGGTTGCTTTGAATCTCTGCTATACTAATACTGTAGATAATTATGAAGTATGCAACTGTACACCACTTACTATTCTTTGTAGTGTATCAGGTACGGGCTGTGCTGTGATATGATAGTGTGTGGACATTTTTCAGTGTAAATATACCTGATGGTTTCATGTTTCTGGTCATCCAGGAAAGCCCAGCAGTAGGACACAGGCAGCGGGGAGCAGTTGGTGATCCAGATTTGTCGACGGGTTTCTGTGTAGTTGAGCACACAGCCAAAATCCACTGTGGTGGAGGAGAAGTGCAGGTTGGGGAAGTGGACCTCAGCATGCAGCTCCACCATGTCTTGCTTTGGGTGTCCCTGGTAGTGGACTTCAAGGAACTGGAAACCAAAAATAGTTGATATTACACAAAAACTTGATTTTTTGACCTAATGCCATTTGTTCCTAAGCTATGGTGTGCTCAGAAGGACACAATATGACCCCAGATGAAAAAGCATTACGTAAGAAACTCTACAAAAGAAATTACCTCATCCATTACTCGTGACATCCCATCCAGACAGAAAGCTGGATTAAAGCATACCCACAACTCAGCCTGCCTCCCGTCACCTATAACCATGGACTGGAAAAAGACATTCAGCAGTTATAACATAAGACAGTGGAATCAAGTTTTGAAATGTGTTTTTCAGAATCGTGTATTGGAAAAATAGTACAGACTAGTACTGAGCAGCCTTATGTGAGTTTATTGTGATACATTCAGTCCGCCTATGCAGGCACTGCATTGTATACCCCCCACAGTGTTATGTGTTGTTATATAATGTGTCACTGTGTCATTCTGGACTTTTTGTTGCTGTCTTTGATGTCGTTGTGTCTGTTGTTTATCTGTATTGACTTCTTGGTTTCTTCATTATAAAGTGTACATGAAAGAAAGGGGGGGGTGCTGAAGAAATCACACTGACTCTGCAATATTTAGGATGACAAACTTTGTAGGTAAACTAATCAGCAGAAAGTAAGTCAACTTTTTTAAAAATCATTACTTCATGTTTTTTAATGTTCACATTAAAAAAAAAATTCCCCATACTTCAAACATTTATTGTAATCTTTTTTTCTTTATGCTGGTGGTTACTCACATTTCAAAGTGAGTAAAATGTAGCTTTTACTCCACTACCTGTATGTGACAGCTGTCACTTTGCTAGGACAAGCTACAACAGGCATCAATAATTTAACACTGTAGAAGCTCTTTTTGTCTGTTTTGGGGGTGAAGTGACAATCTGTCTTCCAGATATGAACACGCCACAGCTGAAACATTACACAGGAAACTGATATCCCTGAAACTGAAAAAAGGGTTATTTAATACAACTAGACAACAATTTTAAAAGATTTATAAAATCCTCAGTTAGTGATTCTCAGACAACGCTGTATTACTAATACAGTTTCAGCTCAAAGTCTATATGACACCAAAATTCTCAGGTTTTGGTAGGTTTCTTCATCCTGGAACTTTAAATGAAAAACCAATAGACAAAAAACAAAAAAGAGCTCATTAAAAGGAAGTGAGTGATGCGTACCTTAGTGGTAGCTGAGCTATTGGCTCCCGGGGCCTCAGACAGAGAGAACGGCTCTACAAGACGGAGCTCCATAGACAGAGACAGAGGTGACACATTCGTCAAGATGAGCTTCTCATAGAGGGGCATTAGACTCTTTCCTGGGACCTGGAAGACACGATTAATACAATAAAAAGACAAGTTTGAAGGGCAGCATTTACACAGTTGCTAAAATCCATAATCCAAATTATTTAACTTCTTACCACATCATCATCTTTTGACCAACCTTTTTTATGTAGAAGTTCAGCTGCTTGGGGGAAATGTTGACCATAGTCGCCTCAAAGCGACAGGTAACATCTACAGCCATAATGTGCTCATAAGACCTCTGGTCACCCACAATGGCACGGCACTTCAGACGCTCTCGTACAACCTGGGAAGACGAGAACATATGAAAGATGCATCCAATCTAATGGACACACGCAGGCTGTGCTTTTAAAATTTTGTGGTGTTTTGGAGTTTGTGGTCCTGCATGCAAACTGTCTCACCTTGGGACAGTCTGAAGATCCTGTCAGCACCATGTCAGCAGAGCAGCCTGGGAAAAGCTCCACACGAGAAGGGCTGAGGCTAAACACGGGTGGCTTCTCTCCAGAGGAGGATACTGACCCATAGCCCGGAATGTCCTTCTTTCTGGGAGTGGAGATGGGAGGCAGGATGGTTCCACCAGATAAGGTTCTCCCCTTGTGGGTTTTTGTGGAGGACAGGAAGCTATCATTCTGCCAGTACATCAGGTGTGTTCGCAGGCCATGGTTGGTCAGCTTGAAGTGGTACTGGCATGACCCAGGGCTTAAACAGAAGAGAGCAAGGTGATAAGGAATACTGTCAGTACTACACTTACATTATTTTTATGTCAAAACAAGTGTGACCTCTTTCACTCTACCTGAAGTATGTGCCTAGGTCAAGGCTGGGAGCAAAAGGCCTGTCACTGACAATAGTGGTGCCAGAGCCTGTGGCAAACAGGGGGACAGTGTGTGTTTGACTGTGCCGGATGGATACTTCCAGTTTGTCCATGAAGGGAAGCGTGTCCTTCAGGTGTGCCACTACCCTGAGCTCCAGCTGGCTCTCTGGTGGCACTTCCCCCTCACTGGGCTCAACGCGCCAAAAGGACTTTCTTCTGCATTTCTGTGGAAACAAAAACACACGATCAGAGTCCCTTTATGGCCTGAATCTGAAGTGTTTGCTACCACATGATGCCTGCCTTTGAATCTGTAGAGTGGGATGGGAATGGTTATAGCAGCTAGTTACATGACTGAAGCATGGAAATACATACATTTACAGTAAAAAACTGGCACGTATGGTTGCCAGAATTTTACCGTGATAAAAACAGTACGGTACGGTTTCCTAATATTACAGTAAAATAATGTTAGTACTGATGATTTCATGTAGTAGGTCAGCGTTTTATTCCATATTTTAAAAAGTCTGTAGATTTTACGGTGAAAAACGTAACAGTAAAAGATCGTAAAATATGGCACTAAATTTTACTGTGTTTTATCGTATAATTAACTATCTCTAATATTAAATACTACTTTATTCTGTATAAGCCTTTGAAATATGACTGTATTTTCCTGTATACAGTTATACTTCATGGTATATTTTACGGTCTTTTACTGTCATGGTTTGGCAGTATTTCACTGTAAAATCTACAGACTTTTTTTTACAGTGTGGCTGTGATGCACACACCATTGTGGTTTGTGCTATGGATGGACCTGGACGTGTATATCATATAGCCGCATACTCCCATCAACATTTCAGTGCAGCACGAAATCCTATAGGTATAAGTAGAGCAGTGGCTCCCTGCCTGACATAAATGAGATGAAATATCTCCCCACTAGGATTGTGATAGTGGGTAATGTATGATACACAGATGTACACTGGTATAGCAGGAGCTAAGATGAATGTATCCTCTGTTTTAAAACACACAAAAGCCTGAATACATGGATAGTTTGAAAATGTACACTACGCTCTCTTTGATGCGAGTATTAAAAAGGCACTGCTGACAAACTCAATATTCATTTAGTTTCCCCGTCTGTAGATTGTTCAATGGCATTTATTTGAATAAAGTACAATGTAATGAGAAAACAGATGTAAATCTAATGTTCATCTCCAGTCCTTCAACACTGTGCTCACTGTACTGTATATATATCTGACCAAGCATAATCAATGTTCTGTACAGCATCTCTGTTGATGAATGGCTGGAACATAAACTTTTAATTGGGATTTTGAGAATGAGCTTCTTACAGACGCAGTGAAGCTTGGGTGCTTTTGGCACCTAAAGGACAGCACAGTAGATATTTGATCAATGGAGAAGAATGTCTTTACTCACATACTGCAACTGACGTTTGTGTTGCTTTACGACTGTAAGACTGCACCAAAATATTATTGGTCAAATCATATATAAAGATTCTGTTTGATATCTCTGTTTCAAGACACCTCCTTACAGAAAAATCCTGAAGAAACAGAAGCATTTAAAGAAAAATGCCTCACACAACAAGCAACACTTGACCAGCGACCGGCTTTAGGAGTCATAGATCACTTTCTCAGCATCTCTATGATCGGGGGAAGGAGCCGGTGAAAGCGAACTTGGTGTGGATCAATACTGGGGTGATCAAGGTAAAGGGGTGGGTGGAGTCAGAAGAGGAGAAAGAGCAGGGGGTTGACTCCCCGGAGAGAAGAGCAAGACGACTGGAATCTCAATAATCACATCAAACCTGCCGCATCCCACAGCTTGATTAACATTGATTGCCTTTGAATGCAGCACAAGTCAGAAGGGCTTAGAGTCCAAGCCCAAATGTGCTGTAGAGCTATCAACAGTACTTCCAGCATAAATCCTGCATTGAGAGTTTCCTGTGAAACGTTATACAGCACAACAAAATCAATATATTGTACAGTGAATCTTACGTTGCTCATGTTTCTGGTTGCTGGCCAAAAAAAGACAAAAATAACATGAATTTTTTTAACCAATCCCTTTTTAACAGAGAGTGTAGAAAATTATATTTATGTCCACATCATGTAGATTATGTACTGTTATGCAGAAAGGTCAGTTAGTTAAAGGTGTTGTTATGTTAACATAAGTATATTCATGTCTGAACTGCAGTGCTTCAACACTATTCCTAACATTACACACTGGTGGTCTAGATATCTTTAATACAGTTTAAAGTAATTTCTAAAAATCTACGTTGGACTGAGGACGGAGTCTTAGTTTATCTCTCACTGATGGCCGCTTAGATGACTTCAGTCGTCGGGTCTATTTGTGTGGCTCTCTGTCAGGCTATTGAGCGAGATGTAATGAAATTCTAGGAGAATCTGCATCGATTGATGCCTGAGAGCGCAGGGGGGAAACTCCTTCCCTCAACTCTGCCTCAGAGGAGAGGACAGGGTCACACAACTGCGGTTACGCCGGGGTTGCCTGTGTGTGTGTTTGAATTGGTGTGCGCACGTGCTCGTGTCTATGGTAGCCTAAGAAGTACTGAGGCACAGTTTCAGTCACAAGTTTGTTCCCAGTGGATATCAGGCAACACAGATAAGGTGATGCACAATGAGAGAGGGTTTCATTTACACTGAGTAAGCACAGTAAATAAAAATAAGCAGGACATAATTATTTAATGTTAAGAGTCTTTATGACACCTTGAAAAGGGCAACACTTTCTGGAGACAATGTGACTGTGCTAGCTTGTGCTGAAAGATGCAAGTGTAAACACTGCAAACAAGTTTAAAAGTCTTAAAATGTTAACTGTTAGGAGAAGTTAAGTGTCATTTTAAGAGTTAAGAGATTCAAATTAAAATGTCAGGTTGCAGTGATTGTATTACAAACATTACATAACCGTTTTGGCCATAAAATGCTAAAAAAAAAATCCAGCAGAAACAACAGACCAAGTGGAGCATCACTGAATCAATTTCCCTGATCACGTCCATCTATTTCAGTCATGTCAATTGACAAAATGTCACCAGCTGACTGGTGCGTAAGGGGAGTGCACTCTGAGGAAAATCACTTATTCTCCTGGGATGGGACTAAAATTGACCTGGCAACTAATTATTTCAAGAGAAACAAATATTGAACCTATTAACTCATTAATTACATAGTGAATTAGCCTGAAAATTAATTAGTCAGAGGAGCAGGGAAGACAGGCAGACTTGATTGGTGTTTGTACCATTCGAGCAGTGAAGTGGGCCGGAATAGGTGACTCGTTTGACAGGAGCAGGACTCTAGTACTGTCTGTCAGAACCTGGATTCTGCCAAAGTCCAACTGTGAACTCTGAATATGGACTATTGGTCCGTGCCCAATACACGACAAGACCACCTCCTGGAACAGAACAGAACAAAGGTGGATTAGTGAACATGAATTTACAGACTAAAAAACTCACAATTACACCCACTTGCGCACAGTATTCTTATTATTCACACTCAGAAGCACACACGCAGGCTTCCACTGACCAAGGGAGGTTGGACGCTGCCAATCACAGCAATGTGTAGAGGTTGATACAGCCTTCCAATGGCCTTAGCGACCAGAAACACGGGCAACACCTCTGAACTGTGAGGAGGAATCACTCCTCTGGGTTTGGAACTGCCACATTGTACTGACAGACTCTCCTCATCTTCCTGAAAATGGTGACACAGAGACAGAAATTACAGAGACAGAAATGAGACTTAAAATATGCATCTAAATTCTACATTCTACTTGCTTTTCTTGTTGTAATGATTCCTTCTGTTCATACTACCCATGAAAAAACGTCTTTCTTATGTGCTTTCAGTGATTGGGGTCAAAATCCAAAGTCCTCATTCTGATTAGTGAATTTTATGTGTGCTGGTTGGCACACGTTGTTAACCTATAGCCAGGCAAGCTGTGTTTCCATTCTTCGTACTAAATTAAGTTAAGTGTATTTTCTTTCCCAGCCAGTTCATGTCACCCACCTCTACCACATAAATGTTGCTTAAATATTCGAGTGTTGGCCTTGAAAGGTTTTGTGAATCTCACTATTTCATAAGTATCCTTCCACATTCAGTATACACTAAAATATATTTGTGGAATATATAAATATAGGCTATTGCAATGATCTACTAAACCTCGGAAAGCACGCTGTAGCAGGCAGGCAGGGCACTGGTGTTGTGTAGTCGCACTTGCTGTTCATAGGGGTAGTCGAGGAAACACCTCTCAAAATTCAGCACTGTAGACTCCACCATAATGTCGGGAACAACACACCTATTAGCAAAGAGAAATAGAGGCAGAGTAGAGGGGAACAGTTCTGAGGCCTGTTTATGAATCACAACAGTAATTGCTTTGCATCATGCCAACCTGCAGTCTATTAATTACAACTGATTCATAAATTTACAAAGACGGTGATTGCCCGGGAGGAACTCAGATACCATTGCCCTATTCTGAGTGATGGTGCAGGTGACATTCAAATGTATTATTATGCAAATAAGGCTCTGAATATTTAACATACATTCTACTGATTTGTCGACGCCTGTGTCGAAGTTCAAAGGACCACGTTCACAACAACAGCCAGAAACGCAGCAGAAAAAAAGGCACTTTACTTTAAAAGAAAGGGTGACAGTTTCTAATAAACAAGATGAACATCTGCTGCTTTATGGCAGGCTGTGACACAGTTGTGACACATCATATGTCATAATATATTTTCATATCTAACACTTATTTTAAAAGAAGAGACAGTATTTTACTAGGACAGACGAATGGTGACTCACGTTTTTTTTTTTTATGAAGCACTAAACAGCATCAATAGTCTTAATGGACAAAGTCAAAGTATTTTATATTTTGCAACTTGCAAGATGCCACAAAACTACTTCCGTGGATGTATGAGCATATTTGCATATTAAAGAGTCTATGTATGTTTATATGAGTAGATGTGTCTGACCTGGCATTGATAGGCAGAGTCCTGATTTCTTCTCCGACACCCTCAACATCCACCACCAGTGCCAACCTGTATCTCTTCACTGTATTGGCACACAGCGTCACCTGTACATATAACACACACGTACTGTACGCTACTGTTCAAAAGGTTTTCATGCTTTTAGGTTGGAGAATGTCTGCTTTAAAAAAGAGATGTTAAGTGCCAGCAAAAAAGAAGTTTCCACTGTTTGCATTACTGTAAATTTACCGTACCTTAATGGTGATATCTGACATGGAACGCACAGAGCCTGTAGCAGGGCTGATGGTGAACTCTGCAGGCCGTGCATAAAGGTCTCGAGCAGCACTGACTTGCCAGTTGTGCCTGGACCCGTTGGACAACTGTTCCCAAGTGACACTGGGAGAGCCCAACCCGTCTCCCAAGACACGCAGGGCGAAAGTCATGGGCACATAGGAGGAGTTGAAGAGGGAACAACTCAATGTTTTAGGGAAACCTGTACAGACAGAGAGAGAGACAGCTCAAATGAGAACATAAAGAGGAGGGTGAAGTAATAATAATAAAATAACTGAGCCAATAAGAACTCACCAAAGCCTACATCTCCAAAATTGAGGTCTGTGACATTAAAGTCGAATGTGGGACCAATGACACAACCCCTGAAAGTGAAGACAAAACATAAGAAATCTTAGAAACAAGTTAAACAATTCTAAAATAAGTTCTGTGAGCTTTACTTGGATAAATCTGGCTTACTACACTCGTTAACTTCACCTGAAGGTCAAGGTAAGTGGTTCAGGCTGTCCTGTGACAGTCAGCAGCAAGTCCTCAGAGAAAGTTCCCAAGATGCGAGTATGGAAGGTGACTTCCACAATCTGGCAAGCCCCAGTGGGAACGACACCTTCCTCAGGACTTAGAGAGAAACAGCGGCCGAAAGTGGTGTCAGGGGTTGACAGCCTAAACGGGGCATCAATCAACCCTCTGTTGCACAGCAGCACCTGGACAAAAAGAAGGATCCACTCGGCCATTACTCAAGTCTTCTTGTATGAGCCCCATCAGGTAAAATACAGTATGTACATGTATGTATGTGACATTATGATGCTCTGCAAGACACATTTTATTTTGAAAAAAATATTTTATGACTTTATTACAGCAATAAAATGAGAGAAGTGTGTGAGAAGCTCTTTGACAAAGCTGATGTAAACACCAAATGCAGCCTTTGATGTTCCTACTTAAACACATAAATTGTTACCAACATATATAAAATAATGTAAATAAAATGTATATAATTATTATATATAATTTGAATATTATTCTTGTATACAAATATTGGCAAAAACTGTGTAATAGATACTTCAGTTTCACAAATTAAATTGTATATAACATTCTTGTTGTTAAGCATCTTGGATGACTAGGTGGAGCGCGAGATATGGATATGGATATATAATATATATATAACATACCACCACATTATAAGCTTCACAAAATATCTACTGTCATATTTACTGCATGGCAATTGGATTGCTTTATATTTTACCAGCTGTATAGTTCACGTGGTGATGAGAGACACAGTTTAAATGATAAACTGTAACACGTTCTAACCTTAACCTTTCTTACCTCATAACAGTCTTTTTCACCGATGAACACATTCTTCATGTCCATCAGGTTATAGTTGAGCTCGATTTTAGGTCCCACGCCCTCACCCTTTATTGTGAGAGGTAGCCGAGATTCACGGCCTGAGTACAGACACAGTCAGACAGAGGAAACGATTTAAAAGAAGAAGAACTCGAAGAAAGTGAAGTGTAGGGCTGGAGGAAATAAAACAAGAGGCTGGGAGGTGCAACAACACAACTATAGAAAAGTAACATTTTAAATGTTTAGAGAGAAAACCCTGATTTCAGGATTTCAGATTTCTTTCAAAATACATTAAATATGTTGGAAAATAGTTGTTGAAAACATGTGACAAGACTTTGGACGATATATTACTGAAATGTGGAGTTAGAGATTACAACAGGGTGGTCCTAAAGGGTGGCTCGATGATGCGCTGAGGCCACCCTGATCATATAACAGTATAAAAGCCTTCAGCATGTTGTCGCAGCATCTGTGGTTCACTGTATGCTAGTTCTTATCCGTGTTTACACTCAGATGCTGGCTCTGCAAAAGCATCTTCCCTGGATGTACTTGATTTAAACTTCTAAAAAGTAGAAGTGGATTTATTTTGTGGAGGACCATGTTGACAGAGAGCTGAGGATTCACAATGGAAGGAAAGACAAGTTAGTCAGAGTCTAAATATTTACTAAAAGTTCGCTCTGCAGCAGCCTCTTTCTACTTTCTCTCTGTGAACTTGTGGATTAAAGGGCAT
Organism: Argyrosomus regius; assembly: GCA_946959425.1. NCBI lineage: Eukaryota > Metazoa > Chordata > Actinopteri > Sciaenidae > Argyrosomus > Argyrosomus regius. The sequence goes on along the minus strand of OX336886.1, from coordinate 4,005,366 downwards.
GAGAGGTCTATCCTTCAGTTTTGCTTAGTAAGCTTCTGAAGCTTTTTGCAAAGTGAGGAATCAGGGGAGAGTAGTCTCCAGAATGGCTGTCATTGACCTAAGCTGATCAGGTCCGGCCTCAGAACAGGGAAATTAATGTAAATCTGGCCTCCGGCTCAGAAGACACATGCGATGGCCACATGCAAATTCCCCAACTACCTTTTATTATGACTGGGAGGAGATAAATATATTGAGGCCTCATTGTCTAATCTGAACATGAGATCAAGTAGCGCTGAATCATCCAGTGGTTAAAGCATTTAGGACGATTTAGAAGTTCAGCGAGTTTGAGTGTGGATATCGTACACTGGAGGAGAGAAGGGGAACATAAAAGAGATATAGTTGAGAAGAGTTGTCCTCTGACAATAAACAAACAGACTGACACGGTTTAATACCCAGACCTGTCTGTCTAACCTTTGTCTGCACCAAATCACTGAGGGAAGGAGAATCTTTTTTGAGAGAGCCAAAGCTATTGATTTATAGCAGAAAGTGTACAGTCTGCTTGGAGTTGTTAAAACAATCAATTGAACAAACAAACAAAAGAAAAGAGTTATCCTCTGGTTCTGAGAGAAAATGAGACATACTTTGTGTTAATTTAAAAATAAATAAAAACAGACACAACCCACATTTGTACTTTACACATTTGAGCCAAAACAGGAAGAATTGTGGAAGCTATCTGGTACCTGACCTCAGGTATGACCTTCAACATGTTGTCTAATGATGTTGTGGACGGGTGGTGCAGAGGAAGTTGCGACAAAGGCACTTCTAACTCACCTCCGTGACAGTAAACAAAACTAATGATGTAAAAAGAAATTATAATATATGTATACAACCACGTGCACATAACACAAAAGGGATCATGTGACATTTTCTGTTGTTCTCACATGGACGCTTATGTTGCTTGTGTAGCCAGCGGTCAATCACAGAAGTTAAATTGTCTGACTCTTGCACAGTAATGTCGTCACATCCTGACTAGCTTGTGTGACTCAATGCAATCTCTCTTTCAGGATTAAAATAAATCAGACAGAGTGCAGCTCAGGCTAAGCTGGTAATGTTATTAGTCTTCAGGACCAAAGTGGTGGTTGCCCTCCCTTGCAACCAAGATACCGTTTGGTTGCTAGCTTCTGTATCATAAAGCTATATAGAGTTCTGTTCTTTCGTGTTTGAAACCTAAAAGAGTGTTGTATTTTTTATAAAGGTACTGACCTGTGATATCACAATATACGGTTTCTTGGTACAGTTTGGCCTCCTCAGGCTTGAAGACAATAACGAACTGTGTTGTGATGTTGGGCCATATTTCGCCCTCCTGAGTAAATGATGAATGACATAAAGACAAGAAGAAAAACAAACAGTTATTATTTAAATGATCTAAAGCAGACGTGCACACACACTGTAGATGAATGCAGATTCTCTCACACAGAACAAATAGATTGAGAATTTATGTTACATGAATGGACAAGACGTTCAACTGCATTCATTTCAGCGTAAAAACAATGAGGAAGTTGATAGGTTCTTTTATCTGCCTGAATTCTAGACACACACTCTCTAACACCCACAAATACCTGTGTGTGACTGAGTGTATGTGTGTGTGTGTGTGTGTATGGGTATACGTGTGTGTAGACTGCTGATCATTTCTCTCCAATGCCCCTCAAAGTTTGTGTTGTGTCTGGCCAAAAGACTTTTGCTCTCTCCCCCCCCATACTTTCTCTTTCTCCGCCCTCCCTCTGGCCTCTGGCTGAGTTGAGCGGAGGAGACGTTGGCAGAAAAACAGTGAAGGCAGTGTCAGAACAGGTCAGGCAACCTGAAGGTCCCTCTTGACGTTGAGGAGTCAGGCTGGATTTACATGTGATCCAGACAGCTGACTCTGAACTCTTTGTGACGGATCTAATCACAGATCTGGTCTTTTCGGAGGAATCCACAACAGATTCACATTTCTGTCTATACAGCCATAACGCAATATAGATTACATATATGCTCATAGCAAGACGTCCCCTTCAACCTAAGGACTCAAACATCCAACCTGTGCCTTTGGACAAGATAGTGAGTTCCCGCCAGCTCAGAGAAGGCTGCGTACGTTTTCCCCTATGGCGTTAATAGTCTTAACAAGGAGAGAATGGGTAACAATTAGCTGTCGTTCGATTCTGGGTAAGAGGGAGAGGATGTAACACAGACACACAGACCCACAGACCCACCGCTGGTTCCACAGTTATGCAGCCGTGTGAGACAGCCAGGCGGTGGTCCTGCACAGCCTGGCTTCTGCGTTCTTGCAGAGTCTTGGACAGCATTGGGAGGCGATGGATTGCTGTCGGGTCAGACTCACACAGAGAAAGCAACCGTTCTTTCTCTTCCTCTTCCTCCTCCTCCTTCTGCTGGAGCGCAGAGCTCTCCCTAGAGGAAGAGAGAAAGGGAGGGAAGGAAGGCAAAAACAGAGAGAAACGAGGAGGGTCCGTTAGAAAAAGAGACAGAGAACAAAGAGAAGAAAGTGAAAGACACCTGAGCTATTTTTGGAAACGCATGCTGTCGTAAAGAAAAAAACCAGCAGATTTTACTTGCTACATCTATACATGTAAAGGGGGGAGCTTATACGACCCACATTCCTCTAATTACTTGTACATATACATACCTCAATAAGCTCAGGGCCTCCTCTTGCAGGCTGGGCCATGATGTCCAACAGTACCGGAGAGGGATATCACTCCTGTTGGTGAGGGACACTCTCTGTATGGTGCACAGAGAAAGGTAGGTCTTCCTCAACAGGGCAGAGTCAGGCTCAAGACGGACGTTCAGTTCCTCGCAGGCTCCATACAAGCTGATGGACACGTCTTCACCTGGTCAGAAGACAAAGGCAGAGGCAGCCCAGTTAGAAGACACTGTTTTCTGTCTATGCAGTCATGGCACCATGGCAATATTTTTGTCCATGACTGTATTCAATATTAAAAAAAAGAACCTGTGGTGAAATGATGAGACTTTGTTGAAGTTGACTGACACACTGTACTATTATTAATGTATTTGCCCATTCGCTATGTCATCGTGTCCACATGGGAACAGATTTCGCTTGTATGAAGTATGTAGTATGTACACATCCAACTATCAAACAAAAATCATTCCTCTACATTTATTTATTTCCAAACATCTATCTATACTGAACTGAATCGCAGAGAACATGAGATGTTGACAGTAATTCATGCAGACTTGAGTTGAATTGCGGTCAACATCTCAGGACCACGATAGCCAAAGGGCTCTGAACGTGCCTTGTTTCTGTGCTATCCATGATCGCTGCCTTGTTATGTCAGACCCCATTAACGTGTCTTAAATATTAAAAGCCACATGTGAATGCATGATATCCATCCTAAAGTTGACATGTCTTCAGGGCTCACAGGAGTAAACTGACGCCACACACATGAATTATTTTTAACCCAAGCACAACAGAAGCGGAATAGTGAGTGGAGGGGTTGAAGGCGGGGGGCGATTTTATGTAAAAATGTACGTTTAGTGATTTAGCTGACATGTTTCAAAGTGTACAAAAATAAAAGTCCACCACCAGTCTTCAAGACAATCTTTGCCTCATGTTTGCAAAACTACACATACCAAAAGGATTCAGATTTTCTTTCTACTACCTGTTTAACATCCAAACTGACTCGGAGCTAGTTCTTAATTACAGCTTTGCCTTAAAGGTGTAGCTGCATGGTGGAGAGGCACTCACACACAGATATACTGTACACACAGTACTCCCCGGGGTGCTATTCAGCACAACAACACTGTATCCCCTGAGCAGCCACTGCTGCCACTGTCTCAGGCCTAATGTGGGCAGTAGAGAGAGGAGAGTCAAGGACACACTGCAAGGGCCAGCTTTGAAAGACTGGATCTGAATCAAAAGGAGATTAAAATTGCTCTCAAAATATCCTGGAAAGATGGCATCCAAAATGACTTTATTATGCTGCCAAAGCCTTTTTAAGTTGAAGTAATGTGGAAAAACATCATGCTTAAATAAAAATAAAAGGCTTAAATTGTAGAATTTATGATTTCCCAGCACAAACACCACACACAAAACCATAAAATATAATCCTCTACTTTCAAAACCACAAACCACGAGAGATAAAAGTTAATGTTATTTAAGTTTAATGGTTAATATGACATCCACTGAGTCTCTGTGGTACTAATGAGGTGCCACCATCACAGCGCGCACAGTGAGAGAAAGAGCAACAATAACCAGCAGCGAAAATACAATGCAAAACAACGTTTTGTATAAAGCCATCAAGTACAAGGTTTATGTAAATTTAGCCAATGTTTGTTTACATTCAAATCAGGCAGGACTGGAGCTTTAGCCTGTAGGAACACATGGCTTATCCTGAGATTATTTATATTTGTATACCTGCAGAGGTTAATTTTTCAAACAAAGGCACTCAGCGGCGAGTGCAGGCCTCTTCCAAGATGTCCTGTTTCTACAGTGATGTTTGAACTGGCTGTGTGTTGCATGCTGTGTTGTGTTGTGTTGTGTAATGAGCAGCATAAGTCCAGCTTAACACATTACAGAAAACTCTTTTGGACACAACACAGCGCTCTGAGTTCTGAATTCAACACGATTCTCCTCTCTATGTGTCCCTGGCATAAATAAAATGACAAAAAAATCAAAGTGACGTGGAGTTTTTTCTAATTTGCAACTCAATGAGTCCAATGGGTATTTCATTTTACTGTGACTGTTGTGCTTTTCAAAGCTTGTCTCTAGCCAAAATAATCATAGAGACTTGCCATTCATTATTTTTTTGCTATATTTTCCTTGGAGTGCGCTCCAATAAGGTCTATTCAACAAATGACTGGGAAAGTTCAGGATGGTGAGTAAAATCCAACTCCTGGCCCAGAATTTGAAACTTAATTCTGACGCGACAGAGCAAACATGACAGAACATGGTGTCTTTGACACAAAGCACTCAGAATAAGGCCACGGCATATATCATTGATTGACCAGCAGGTGGAGGACTGCAGTTCCACTCTGGCAACGAAACCACATGCAATACATGCAATCAATCAGAAGCTCTTACAAGCTAACATGGTGTTTACCACCACGTGATTAATATTATTATGAGCCATGTGGCAAAACAGTGTTTCGTGACTGATGTTTATTTTCTATGAACTAACAAATAAACCTCGTTCATGTTCATGAAAACCTTGCATGCAAAAAAACTATGAGCTTATTTAATTATTTGCACAGCTTCTCAGCCTCTTCAGTTACCTTTGATTGTGACACAAAAGGCAGCTCTGCAGTCTGTGTGTGGATACACACGCTTGTACTTACATTTTGTGTGTGTGTGTGTGTTTATTTGTGTGCAGCTGTTTGCTGTTGGTGTGTGTGTGTGGTCCCGCCGGTGCTCAAGCCCTGTCAAAGCAGATGCCTCAGCACTCCCAAAGAGCTGTCCGTCTTTTCATTTAAACCAGCAGCGGTGACAGGGGAGAGGGATGTGTGTGATCGAGGGAGGGAGGGTTACTGGAGCAGAACAGGAGTTTCTACTCGCTTTTAAGACAGAACAAGGATTTTTTTTAAACAAGCGAGCTGAGCAAACTATTATCTTTCAAAGCTGTGTTGGCTTTTAACTGACAATGGGAAAGATGCAGTGTGTACCTCCACTAAGTACTGTGGTGTACATGCAAATGACACGCTAATACACACACAGGCTACATCGGCCGGCTGATGCTGAATTCTCCAATGGCCCCCTCAGCTGAGTAAAGCCTTCTGCAGCATGCTGACCTGAAATATACATGAGTGTGAGGGAGACAGGGAAAGGTGCTAAATTAAAAATGATAGACTCTTGATGGGCTGTAAGTGGTGTGCTGGACCTGGGCTGGCCCTCCCATTATAAAAGCTTAATGCTGCTGAGCGGCGCTACTGTTGCTGCTCCTTCAGAAGACCTGCCTGTTTATGTGGCCACAGTAGGTAAGTGAGTCACGCACACGATACTAAATAACGCATACTTTTACAGTAACAAACACAAACAATATTTTATCAGATCTCTCTCTCCTCTGGGGAATCACAATAAAATTAGACCAAGATCAAAATAATAATCATCCGCCATTATCCAATCATAAACAGGCAGTTTTATTCTCAAGGTGACCTTGTGGCGGTAGAATTTCAGGACTATTACTGATAACATACTGTCATGTCAGCATGCTACTGAGTTTTTCATCACATGCACACACACACTCAAACACACAGTGCTTCACAGTAAAAAACTGTGGTTGGGCGCTGTGGAATATCCACCCCAGGGGATGCATAGCTAAGAAGAGTAAACTCACATCCTTTTTTTTTACCGCATGGTATCTGCTCGACTGTATTTGTTTAACTCCACTTTCATGGAGCTGTGTAGCTTAAATTAGCTTCAGAGGAGACTTTGATGTAGTCAGCTTGGGTGAGGAGTGAGGCTGATTTCATCCTCTTTGGTTAATCGACCTAGTCAGTCATGTTTGCTCTTACTATTTTCAGCCACTAATGTTTAACTGGGAGTACATTTGAAATGTGAGACTAATTGCTGTTTTACAGTGTACAACTGTATCTAGTTTGATAAGTTACTGTAAGCTGAGGCACTGCGGTGGAAACTTCTGTTTTTAAGTTAATATTAAATGTTTCTGTCCATAGAAGTGATTAAAAAACACAATTTAACAACACCATTCGCTAAATTTCTGTGTTCAAAATGAGGTGAGCTGAAGCGCAAAAACATTTTGAGCAGACTAAGCCCCAGTTAAATCATTCTTTCCAATGCACTGATCTTTTCCAGCAATTTTCTCCTTACGTGCCTCTAATTGATTCCCTTGTGTACTGTCCTTGTGTCTTTGATGTTAAGGAGTCTGGATGTGCATGAGGCTACCCTAAAATAATGTGTGACTACGGTAAGGAGTGTAACGGTACAGTGTGAGAGTGGGTATCGCTCGACAAAACACTGTTAACGAGATCATCACAAAAACACAAATTCACACCATGAAAATAAGAATTTACCAAGCATACACATAAAAATAAAATGGAGGATTTGTTTACTGCACTAAGCTGAGGTGGTTCCCTACAGTAGAACTAACTAAATAATAAACAAGGACATTATTCATCTAATTTAACAACTTTTTTTTTTTTAAGTCTTTATTATAACAAGAGATACCTAAACTGGCATTATACTATCAGTCACACTGCTGTATGTGTGCTTTAGTATGCAAATTATCAAGCTTTGAGTATTTATTTGCAAAAGGTGGAGCAGTCCGTCCAGTTTTCAAATCCAACGCTGTACCACGCAGAGACGAGCAGGGACACAGCCACAGTGGTGGGTCAGTGTGTGCACATTAAGATGTAATTTGAGGAGAAATCAGAGCAGAGACACAGGAGAGGAGAGATAACAGGCCCTCAGAGAAAGCAGCATTGAGCACTAAATACAATACACCACAGCCATCATGGGATAAATTCCCTCTATGTCCACAGCCCACTCTCAAGAGGATGTTGTAGAGTCTGCTCTCATTACCGTCACCGTGACCTTTGACTTCATGGCCCTGAGCAGACACAAATACACACAAGCTCTCAAGTACCTCGTTAGCAGGATCATTCTGAATCCCAAACCAGCCATATTCATACACACACAAAAAAAGAAAATTAGAGATTATGGACTGTTAACTGGAACAGCTTGGGGAATATACACACCCACACATGCAACTATATTTACAGCCAGCCATGATCATGATCGTGTGAGTGTGTGTGTGTGTGTGCGTTTCTCTGTGGGGAGCAAACACATAGTAAACACATTCATCCTTTTTAGTTCCACATCATTTGAAACTACTGATTATGGAAACTCCTTTTTCGTAGAAAGTCTCTGCTCCTATCTGTCTGCATGTAGAGCATACTGTTTTGTTTGAATGTTACCAATGAATAAAGTTATGTTGACATCATATAGACTTTGATGAAGTCAAATGAAATATATTTGTGTGACACAAGAGCAGCAAAAGACAGAGAGGAAACATTGCAACAAGGTCATTCTTATTATTAAAAAATCTGAATATGCTGATTGGGACAGCTATGAATATTTCACTACAACTACGCTAGCTTTATCAGAAGCTATGATCATAACTTTCTTTTAATACTCCTTATTTTTATATTTGTGTCACTAGCTTGTTTGCAGCTTTGTAGTTTGTTTGTTTTCAGAGGCCTGAAACTTTCTTACCAGTGTGGTAGTGCAGAAGCAGGTCCTGGCTGTGGTCTCCTACAGTCATGGGGTTGAAATCCACAGTCACCTGCATGCTCTCGCCCACATCAAGAGTCCCAGAGGAGGGCGTCACTGAGAAGGGACTGGAATAAAACAACAGAACAAAAAAAACAAAACAAACAGATGTGGTGGTTTGTAACAGCCAAAGAGCAACGCTGTTGTTTTAGAAACTGGCAGAACAAACCCAAATGTACAATAACACTATACAACATGCAACATTATACACTGACAAATGTAAGTTTCTTTATTGGGTATTTCACAATGGGATTTAAGACTGTATCATATATCAAATATCATAGGTTAAATCACTTAAACCCTGTAGACATAAGCCTACCCTGTACTGACTCTCACCTCTGTGTGTGTAGTGTGAACTTGGCCTTGCTGTTTCCAATGTTGCGGACCAGCTGAGTCTTCTCTGTGGAGGCCTTCACAGGGCAGACGGGTAAATGGAACTCATCACGAAAGTCAAGAATGGCACGTAGCCCGATGGCACGGATTGGGACTTCAAACCGCTCTCTCTCTGTCACGAAAGCCAGTCTGTGGTGGTAGTCCTAGATGGATAAAATGAGAGAAATGTGTCATGCTTCATATACATGTTTATATCAGACTAGGAGTCTACGGCCATACGAAAAACGCAACATCATGCTAGAGACAGAGGAAACAGGAGGGGAGCAATCACTTCAACAGTTGTTGAAATATCTGGGAATATTGTGGACATACAGACAACTAAAAAAACTAAAACTAACAAGACTAAAAACAAGTGTGGTGATCACCACAATCATGACACACATGAGGCATCATGTTACCTTTAATATAATGTTGACCTTTTCTTCTCAGGTTTCACTTTGACCACAGTATCGGTAAAAGAGGCAACAAAAGGATGTGCTGGTGCAACCTAACACCTGACCCTTTAACCCTTAACCTTCTGACTCTGACAAAATCTGAATGGATAGTAAGTGCATCCATTTTAATGTATAACCTGTCATTGATTTCATATCATCTATTTAATCTATGCGTTTTTGCCCTGTTAGTGTGTTCGGTAGAAGTGCTTTTACGTTCTTACCCACATCCTATCCTCTGCTGCCCTACAGGTCTGATTACAGCTTCATCTGATTGCCAAATCTAAATTCTATATCAACCTCTTAAGTGCACTTTACCTTGAATTTAAGCTTATGTATGATTATGGTATGGAGCAGCCAGACTCCCCTCTGTCTCCAGTACCTTGTTGTCCAGTGGCGTGAAGGAGACAGTAAAAGTAGCCGACAATCCCGGTGAAATCTTGCCGCCTGGTTCGTTTGGACCGTCCACATGAAAATACTCTGAGTGCTGCTGCTCCAGCTTCACCGGTCGAGAAATCTTGATAAATAAATAAAATCACAAAAACTTTATAAGATGGCACACTCCACACAGCAACAGACACAGAGCCAGGTACACGGACAAGTTATGATTTATTCATGATTATTATTTGATGGTATCTTGTACAACTTAGAGTGATAAATCTCTCCAATCCCCCCTGAATCTTTCCAATCATTCTGCTCTCTTTACACACAACCCAAACCACTCTTTACACACACACACACACACACACACACACACACACACACACACACACACACACACACACACACGCTGTAAAGCTGTCTGAAAGTTGGACTGTTTTGGTTGTTCCATTTCACAGCTGTTTGTGACTGTGAGAACCATGTTGTTAGTGTGACTATTGACCTGTTTGTCACTCATTCACACACCTTGTCATTGTTGAGGAGAAGTAGACATAGCTTGTAGGTCTGTGCAGGAGTGAAGTTCTGGAAGACCAGCTCAGATGGGTAGGGCTGGAAAAGCGGCTGACCTGTATCCACCAGGCACAACTGACACAAACACACACACACAAGCAGTATAAAATAAAGTCAGCCAAAGTATGTCCTTCCTAAAAAACATGACATATACAGTACTCTTTACCATCCCTGTCATTGTCAGTTTGCACAAAATGCATTTGGCACACTGGTTGGGAAGCGTACAATATTGCATTACTCATGGAAAGTCCTATAAACTCTGCTGGGTCTCTGTTCTAATTAACTAACCTAACAAAACTTTTTTCATTTCTTAAAAGAAAGTTTGAGATTTGGGGAAATAAGCCTTATTGGTTCTGTTGCCAAGAATTAGATGAAGCGATCGATACCACTCTCTTATCTTTCCGTTAAATACGAAGCTACAGCCAGTAGCTGGTTAGCTTTGCTTAGCACGATGACTGGATGGAGGTGGAAACAAACAACCTCCCTGGCTGGCAAATAAAGGCATAGGAAGGCCAACTTCACAGCAGAAATAAACATGTTTACAGCCTGGTACAAAAAACAATTTTTAACTTTATATTTAATTTTCCCATTCATGAAAACTGTGTGTATTTTTTTTATATAAGTCACAAATTCAAATGAATAAGCATGTTTCACAATATGTCAGACTATTCCTCTAAACCTTTTTTTTATAATATGTATGTATATATGTATATGAGAAGAAAATGCCCTCTTAAACTCAACTTGAGTGATTTTCATTTAACCTCTATCATTGTCTGTCATGAAGTGGAAGATAATACTGTACTGTATAAAGTTGTGAAATGTTGTGGCTTTCAGATCACCTAAAGAGAGACACTCATCACCCGCAGTGGCCCACAGCGGTGGTTACTCATATTCACATTTGCATATTTGACAAGCCAACAAAAACGGGCCCTCTAATTATGATGAGGCTGCATGTATTAATTTCATGGGCATTTTGTGAACTTTTGATCATTTTCCAAGCCTCTTGGTAAATTCTGACTCTGACCTTAGCAGAGTGCACATACTCTGTATGCAGAGAATAAATTATGAAGTAACGACAAGTTTGAGTGTGTCTTTTTTCTCTTGTCATCTGTCTTTCCAATGAGTCTACCATGTTCATTCTTTTTATTAATTTATATATTAGGTCAGCCCCTAGGAGCTCACTGTCCAATGTTACTAAGTAAGGCAACTAGAGTGTGTTATTAAGCTGCTGTGGTATCACAACATTAGCTTGCATTTACTTTGTGTTGCTTAGAGCTGCGTATGTCAAACAGTTCCAGGATCCGGGGCAGATGGACCTCGGTGGTGTTAGCCAGGCGCTCCTCTGTAGACTGTAACATCTCCTGGGTGTAGACAGATGGAGTCACCTGCAAACACACAGCAGCACATGCTTTTACATTTACAGCACTGATGGCCTGTTTCCCGTCTCTTAATTCAGCTCGACATCACATCAAGGAGGACTGTTACCACTAATGGAAAGGGACAGAGATAATGAGCACAAGAGCTGCAGATTTTTAGCTTGAAGCTGTCCGCGATGACACGTGCACCGAACACTTCATGTGCTCAAAGAGTGATAATATTACACACCTCAATGAGGTTTTACCTGCAATATTTTGGTGGTTAATATCATCTCCACACAATCCTCTGGCACATCTTTATCAGCAAAGATACATCGAACTGCACTTAGTCTATTTCAAGGTTAGGTCATAAAAAGATTTTATCTTAAAATCTAAATGAATAATGTAGCAGAAGGGGTTATTGTATATGCAATATTCAATAGTCGTATTCATGATACACTCTGTTCTATTATTTAGAGATAAAAAAGTTGCACGAGTAAACACACTTCATTCTTTAAAAAGTCATGAAATAATGGACATAGAGAAATACAGTGGGCACCATAATTCAGATAATTAATACTCATTAATTACAGAGTTTTAAAACTACTAGTCTAAATCTGATTAACATTTGAAAATCAATTTAAGTTACTGTTTAATTGTAAATCCTGAATTTGACTCACTACCCTTAATTGGAACATTTGTTTTTCTTCCAGTCAGTCTACAGAAATCTTCATGAAAACATCTGCACTGGCAATTTCAAACGCCAACAGCACAAATGAAAATAACTAGTAAGAGCTAAGAGGTGACAGACACAACAAGCTATTTTCATTTGGTCTCCACTCTTATCCTGTGGCCTGTAAATACCGTTTGAAATCTGCCATGTTCATTTATCAACAAATCATGAAGTGGGATTATTTGAAACAACCATGAATTTAAGAGAGTACGCTATAGGTACCAATTAAGCCCATGTCAGACTTTTGACATATTCTGACAAATTAAACAATAAAAACATAAGAAATCTGCACTTTAAATGAGAGATTAGACTTCTATTCTAATCTAATTTTCTCACTTAAATTGGGGCAGAATATATGAAAAGACCACTGTGCAGGATTTAGTGGCATTTAGCAGTGGAGTCTCTCACCTTCACCTTTAGTGCTAAAATTAAAGATGTCCCATTGTCTCGGGGACAATAAAGATAGCACCTCGGACGCAAAAATATGGTGTCTGCGACGATTCTGGGTCAGAGGAGATATTTATCACTACAGGTGAAATGATTACATTTATGTATCATGGAATATAGGCCTACATAATTTTAACTTTTAGGTGTTCAAATTCGAAAAATGTGAGGTGGTCTGGGACAGTCTAAAGTTGTGGTATACAGTTAAAACGTCAAGCACTGCTCTCCTTCCAGACAAGAAGGAGAATCTACGGTGGCTGCAATAGGCATGAAAACATGTGAAAGGTCCTTTCTGCAGACACATGGCAGTCCAACATGACCGACTCCGTCTCCAGCTCCTTCTAAAGTAACAAACTTTTACTTATTTGTGGTGCTTGGAAATATAGTATGTATGTAATATTCTGTAAATAGAGTCCACTAATTGGCTATTTTGACATGAAATAGTAGGTAAACACAGGTGTTATCAATGATACTAATTAAGGTTCCGTTCCATTCAGGTCAAACAGAGTCAGGGTGCTGCTGTTGTCCATGTTGGCTCACTGGAAAGGCTCTGCTGCACTAAATGGAACACATCCTTAATTAGTATCATTGGTAACACCTGTGTTGACCCTACTTTTTCATGTCAAAATGGCTGCTGTGAAAAAGGTCTACTGGAACGTTGGGCCATCATTTAGACCTGAGAAAAATCAGTGCAAACATATTCCTACTCTTCACACCTACAGAGGGGGAAGAGACTTAACATTTGCTGAGCTGTGGTCATTTCAACAAAAACACTGCAGTCACATATTGATTTTTGTCCCCTTTAAGAGGCCAAGATAATTACTGGGACGATATGTCATTTGAAGCAGCTTTTCTTTGTAAAGGAACGGGACCGTGTCCAAAATATGTACAGCTCACAGGAAATTGTGACTCCCTCTGTTAATTCATGAGAAATGAAATAATTAATCTCAGCTGGATGCTTGTAACGAGCTGTTACATGACATGATAACCTCACCCTTCTTGGCTTGTCCTCCAGAACAACTTTACAATTCTTCTTTGCTGTCATTTTGGACGTGTCACGAAGACAAACCTGCAAAAAAAATAAGAATAGTAGGAATGGATAGAGCTAATGACACAAAAGTGGGTTTTTTTTACTAACTTTGAACGTTAGGAAGCTAACGTAAGTAACGTTAACGTCCATATGAGCTCCCAAACGTTAGGAAAGTTAGGAAGCTAACGTTAAAGTTTATAGGCTATACAAGTCATATCGTGCAAATATAGCTACTTAACTAATAATACGTAATTATATCACCTAGAATTAGAATTACGCCTAAACATTATTATTATTAGCGCCCCCTCTCTATAAAATACTCTGTTATATATTATAAAAACGTCTCTTCCGTGACTTAACAGGAAAGTAAGCTCAATTACACATGTTGTCTTTGTACACTGACAATATAAAAGTAAGTATTACCGCTCTGTAGGTGAATAAACGGCGGACAGACGCTGAAACTAACACACGCCATCCACTCCACTCCACTTCGTTGTGGTATGTTGCCGTGGCAACGCACCACAACGAGCTCCCAGTAAACTGTCTTCTGATTGGCTCGCGGCTCCTGCATTTAAAAAAATGAGGTGGTGGGAAACTGGCTCGGTGTTGTTCATCATTTCTCGAAATAATCCATCTTATTCTGGATAACACCATAGATTACTTGACTCTTTAAGACCAGCACGACTTAATGTCGCACTGTTAAATTACTCAATTACTTTTTAATAATATTTACTGTTGTAAAAGTAGACTGTGTGTGCTCCAACATGCATTTACTTGAAAGGTGTATATAGTGTATACTTTTTTATTTTAGTTGCTGTTTTATTTTATCTTTTCTATTTCAAGTATGTGTTAGATTTTTTTCTATATTCCTTATTAATGAGGTTTTTCTTTGTCACTTTGTGTTCTGTGAGCTGCTCTAACAAGTGAATTACCCCGGTGAGAGATCATCTATCTTAGTTCCCTTTTTTTTTTTTCATAACTTTATTTAAAGAAAAAACACATTTACTCAATAGTAAAACTTAATCTGCAAAATAAATTTAATCAAGCAAATTACCCACAATTAACTCCCTCAGGTTGCTTCCTTTTGACTGGGGGTCAGAACAGAAACATTGTTAGAATCAGACGTAAAAGATTCACTTTCATTTGTGGTTCTACTAAACACTGGAGAGAGAAGTACATTTTGAGGAGGGAAGCACAATGTACTCCCCTCCCTATTGTTTAGTGGAGTAGAAGTAAGTAACCACAAACAGAAACAAATAATATAAATGTATTTGTGTCAGTTTATTTATGTCTGAGTTTAACTTTGTTTCTAGAAACATTTCTGACCCCCAGTCAAATGAAAGCAGCTTCTCTTGTATCACTAAATGTAAGACATGTTTCGTCACAGATACTGGAAAGTCTAATATTTAGCGATAATCCATGATCTCTTACAATCAAGCAACAGTTATGATATTATCAAGTATCACATGCACACTCTGGCTCCCTCTTACACACATAGTACAAAACCAACACTAATTGAAGCCTGTGTGTGTGTGTGTGTGTGTGTGTGTGTGTGTGTTTAAGAGGGTCATTATAAGGGCAAGTGGGACTACAAAAGGGATTTGAAAGCCCAGTGAGCATGATGACAGGGCAGGAATTTCTGATTTAATCTACAGCTTCACAAATCCACTTATTTATCCTGACTGACTGTGTTCATACATATTTGGACTGATATCTTAGAGAATCTACTTATCTTCTTCTTTACTCCAAGTACAGAAACTTTGACCCCGATCACGGCTGGAAATTTTTTCCCACAAGGCCCCCATCTGTTTTTTTTCTGCTTTTTCTTTGTGACTGAAACATTTAATCTTTTTTTGTTAAATATATTCTGTCTCATTGCTGAGTGTCAGTGAATGGAATAGTAATGACGTGAAATTTAAATAAGGTCAACACTCTCTTCGCTCTTTCAAAGCTTTCTCCACATAAGGAACGCAATTCTTTATTCTGTATTTTCTTGTTGAACTAAAACTAGTTGCATCTAAATATACTTGATTTAAAAATACTGGCTTCAAGCAAGTATTAATATAACAGATGAACATTAAAGTGACTAACAGCCTATCATGGAGAGAATTTGATCCCATAAGAACTCACCGTGACACAGGTGTCACACGCCCTTTAAATGTTCTGGAAACTTCCTTTTTCAACATTGTCCTTGACTTTAACTCATGAAGTCCCTAAGTGACACATACTAAACATCCTGGTGGGTCACGTGTCAGGTCATGTGATTTTGTATCAAGATGTCTATATCCACCATAATTTTCCTTGAAGGAGAAATGGGTCTGGGTTCAAATGAGGTGTTTTAACACTCCACCCATTACCTATAAAAGTACAGTAATACTTCTGGACTATGTTGTAGGGGTGGTGGGGGACTTAACACATTTGGGATTTCCCAGTGATCTTAGAAGTCGCGCACTTTACATACTGGGTATACCCCCTGATATTATGACAGACAGGGACCTGACTGCTTTTAATAGCCAAGAAAACAATTACAACTTCCTAGTTGAAGCCACAGCCCTCCAGCATAACGGACTGGAGCAACAGGGTAAAAAAATGTCTTAGCCACAGAGAAAATGAGATTCCAGTTGAAAACAGACAGGTTGGCTGTAAGATGGTCACCATTAATACAGGAAATGCCAGAAATACTTTTATTCTTGACGTAGTACATTTGTAGGTAAGTATATTTGACCGGGGCCAGTGGCGGCTGGTGAAAAATATTCTAGGTGGGGCTGTGCCATATGTTTCAGAAACCATCCCATCCTGATACAATTTAACACAAACTGCAGGATACCAGTTCTCTGTGAAATAATAACAGGGTTTATGCAGGAATCCAAATTTAATACCATTTAATACCTTTTTAATACCTTCTAAATATTTTTTTAAAACCTCAACGTAACTTGCCTCTAGTCATATAGCAAAAACAGGATCGATAAATGGGAGGGCACATGCACTGTTACTGTGAATCCCTTAGTTATTTACATTTAGTCAAGTTGTCAGTCAATTGAACACTGTAGATAGATCCATCTACATCAGGGGTGTCCAAACTTTTTTTTAAAGAGGGCCAGATTTGACAATGTGAAGATGCCCAGGGGCCACTAACATTTTAAAAATTACCAATAAAAGTTACATACAAATGTTCTCTAACAATTTTATTTTAATCGTCACAATTATCTTTTTTTTTTTTAAAAATGACAATGTAACCAAATCTAAGCCAATCAGGTGTGAACAAATCTAAAAACCAGTCAGGAATCAGATAACAAAGAATAAATTGTATGGAATACGTTAAACTTGCATGAAGTTGATACAATTCTGAACCTCATGTTCATTTTAAACACGACTTATTATGAGTAATGCAAAGTCTGTTAACATTTAAGTTTAAAATGGATCACTCTTGCTCTTGTTTTTCACAAGATCATTCAGAAAGTAATATTTTGTGTCACATCTACAGATATATAACAGCAGCAGTTATGTCCTTAAAGGTTCAAATGCTTCATTATGTCAACCAAAAAAGCCAAATCTTCCAGCCATACAGTATCTGACAATCCTAGCAGGCCATAAATAATATATTCTAAAAATGAAGCTTCGGGCTGCATGGAATCTGACCGCGGGCCGTGATTGTCCCCCGAGCCGTACTTTGGACATCCCTGATCTACATAATTTGAGTTACGCTACTTGATATCTGCTAAAGAAATGACACAATGTCTAAGAGTTCAGTACCACTCCACACATAACCATGTTCTCTAATGAAGACATCAAGTATACATAGACCAACAGTGTTTTACAGGAGGATGCTTGTGAACAGCTGTTCTATTCACACTTTTCTTTTTTGTCTTTTCAGTGTAATTTTCAGTCAATGAAATCAAACTTTTTGTTTCAAGCTTGTTTCAAGTTTTACTCCAGCAATCAACCATGTACATAACTTTTCAGTATTCAGTGATGTTGTACCGTCATGCTAACCACAAACTTCTTGAGAATCATTACAAAGTTTCAGTTTTCCCGTAACCATGGTAACTCACAGTGCCGGAGGAGAGGGAGCGATGCTGAATGAACGTTTTTACACATTTTCCCAGAGTAGAGTTGTTGTTTCACGCATGAAGCAACAACAGGAGACTCTCTGTGTCAGACGTGTTCTCACATGTTGACTAAACTCTATAAGCGATTATTTCAAGCCAATATTAAAAAATGGAGGCATTCTTCTACAAAAAATAAACACTGCACAATCACAAGCTTTAAATGTAAAACAGGACTTGTAAACAATTGACGAATCAATCAATTCTAACAAAGCACAACATGTTGGAAAGGCTGTTGACTTTTACACCTGTGCTCCCTGTGACAGAGGTGATCAGCTGGTCTAAATTTTTAAATTTCTAGGAAGGAGGAAGAATTATTTTGTGACAATGTTCGAAGTGGACATGATTGCTTTACAGTAAACTAGACACTTTTTTTAAACTCCCTTAATGAGGCCATGACGTGACAAAAGTGTCCTCCACCCTTGAATATACTCAATTTAGCTCAGTTTAATTGCCACATATCATCATCCAGGTGCAACCACAGTGAAAGATGTCAATCATTAAGTCTGTTAGTTAAAGTGAAATTATAGTTTTACTACACTATGCACCACAGTTCAGGTTGTTGTTGGCATCTAAAGAGTTTATTTAGGGCCATCATGGTTCTCTTGGCTTATGGGTTTATAGTCAGATGTAGTTATAGCTGTGTTTCTCTGTCACTTTCATTCTGTCCTTTTTAACCCATGAGTCAGCTCTTTGAATAGTTGTGCAGCCTGTGAGAGTGTGTGTGTGTGTGTGTGTGAGAGAGAGAGAGAGAGAGAGCGAGAGAGACTATTTGTACAACACGTGTCACTTCAGGCACACATCCTCCAGAGCTCCCTGGTTGATTTGAGGTGCCTTCTATCAACATTTGTTTCTGTTCTAAGTGTTTAATGAGTATCAGGAAGTTGTTAATTCCCACATCTTTCTGCCCTCTCTCTCTCTTTCATTCTTTCTCCCAATGTTCCCAGCCACGGCCTTCCCACTGAACGGCTCACTGAGCTGCCCATCCTGGTGGAAAATCGGATTTAGCCCTATTTCAAAGGAAGCGGCTGTCGTCGTTAACCCCGCCCCCTTTGCCCCTGTACGCCGTGACGTAAGCGCGTCAGCACGACCTCCTCCAACGCCCCGTCAACTCGCAGCGAGAATCTCCATCAGCGCGAAGCGGCTTGTGACAGGCGACACGAAACGACGTCGTATCCGAAGATATAAAGCCCTCAGCAGATATGGACGCAGCGTCCTCCAGTCAGTGCAGGTAAGACCGACGAGGCTGGTGTTGGTGTGCCGGTGTGAGATGAGCTGTCAGGGCGGCCTCAGCTCCTTAATTATACTCAATGATTACTCTGTGTAATCATATGGGTTTATTATATGTACCCAGCTGTTTGATTGTTGTGCAGGGGAGCCATGGAAACAGTAACATGGACGCGTTATCCTGAGGATTAGCAGCCTATCGGGGCTTTCGTCTCAGGATGCACCTCTGACGTAGAGTGCTCAGTGATGTCACTATCTGTCAGCTTTCTGTGCTTTGCGTAACAAGTGGCATTCTTGTAGTGAACTGTGCGTCTGACCGCTCCCTCGACAAAAACCAGTCTCACTGGAAAGCCTGGGAACTCCAGTCCAGGGCTGCTTGTGTAGCTGGGACGTGCTGCGTTGATCGTGAGTTCCTGGAGGCCGATCCAGTCTACACACACACACACACACACACATACACACACACACACACACACACACGCACGCACACACACACACACACACACACACACCTCTCATAAAACACTCATACAAAGTTCTAGCAGCACCACGGACAGCTCCACGCGCAGCTGGGGGAGTCCGGTCCGCTAGAGCCACAGAGAGGGCAGGAGAGGAGAGGAGGAGAGCCCACGAGCTGAATGTCCTGCTCTCTAAGAGGTTAATTAAACCTCTTACATAACACAGACTGTGTCTACATGTGCGTGACCTGCATGATCATTAGACATGATTTGATGCAGGGTTCATCACTCTTTTAGAGAGAGGAACAAAAAAGGCATAACATTTAAAGAAAAAGTTTGACCCACATTAAAACCAGAAGCCTGTAAGAGAAAAAAAATCACATTAAAAGGGTCTATTACTAAAAGAAAATACAAGTTCAAAGCTTCATAATCTTGAAATAGTTATAAAATTGTCCTGATGCCTGTTGATTGGAAGGTAGGACAGTGGTGCTGGGAAATGAAGCCAATGCGGAAGTGCTAAAAACTGTAACTCCTCCAGTGGCCGCTTGAGGCTGGCTGCAGAAGTGAGTCAATCTCCATAAGCGCCCATGTTAAAACATCCAACTTCACAGCAGAAATAAACATGTTTACAGCCTGGTTCAAATTATATTAAGGCTTAAAATTGTTCCGCTTCGGAAACTTACGGATGACATCGCTCGTGCTCTGTCCATTCTTTGCAGTCATTGAGGAAAACAAAAATAACAAGATGGTGTTCTATTTGATGCATCATTTCATTCTTTAATAAAAAGGGACAAAGGTGATTATTGTTTGAACTCATCAAACATGTTGTAATTGAATATTTATATTAATAGGGTCTAGCACTAAAAGAAAAACTAGTTAGAATTGTCATATTCTTGAAATAATTATAAAATTGTCCTGCTGATTGGAACAGTTTTTAGCTTTTGTAATCTGCATCACTGCTATTTATTTACATTAACAACATGTATTATATCTTTTAGTAAGTATATATTGCATTAACAGCTTCTGTTAAATATCATAAAATGAAAAACAAGTAGCTGGTATCAGTTTTGTGTAACCAAAATACAAACAAATAACAAGATGGCCTTCTATTTGATCCGTCAGACATTTGTTCTTTATTGAAAAGGGACAAAGGTGATCATTGCTTGGACACTTTTCTCAGTTGTTAATGTTCAGTTCAGCCTAGTTAGCCATTTTCTCCTTGTTTATTCACCGCAGCTCATATAAAACTTTACAGCTTAAGTACAGACACATTAAATGTCATCATGTGTTTATGGTTACACACTGCACCGCCCTGCTAATGCCTCTCATGCATTAAAAAAAAAAAAAACCTGTTTTTCATATGTCAAGTTAGATGACTGGGATTGCTGTCATTCATTCTCTATCTTCTATTGGCACCAATCCAAAGATGTGTTTATGAACGACACATCAACAGAAAAGCAGAAAAATACAGGAGTCGGTATGCCTAACTGTGTGCGTTTGTTTGAAATGCTGCTAAGCATCCTGAAGAATTACCTGAAGAGCAACTTCTGCAAATGACAGACCTGTAACGGCAGCCGTTCCACTGTGACGAGTGTGCCTGTGGAGAACAAAGGCTCGCCTCAGATAGCTTGTCATCTTGTTTACCCTGTCACAGGCACATACATACCTGTACTGGAACGAAAGATTCCGCGGCTCCGTCTTGATCTTAAATAAGAAAACAAGGGGAAACGTGAGTAGACTGAACACCCAGGGCTAGTCTGATGTCAACATGTATGGCAGCTTGAAAATGTGCTCAAGCTCATCAGGATCTGGCCTGCTGCAGATCTGGTCTGGTAAAGGCTGCAGCCTTGAAGTGTCATCGTGTTTTAATAACAAGGCTCGAAGCATAAGGGAACATTAGCCACATTATGGCTGTACGATCAGATTTATATCCAGAATTACTATAATTTAGCACCTCGAGACATTTCCAATCAAATCAGCATCCCCGAATAATAATTTGCTCGGTACACTTAAAATAAGTTCAAACTCCACAAGTGTGTTGCACAATATATTATTTATTCATATTTTTACACATGCGCTTTTCCATGTGCTTTTATTCCTGCATTGCAGCCTCCTGCTGATACTTTAACTTTGGGATTTAACATTCACTGAGCACTGAGGTGAGTTTCAGGAAGTTGATTTTCCATCATGACAACGACGTCCTGCAGGTTGAATATTCCAGTAAGACTAAGACTTATGTAAAACCTCATGTAGACTTCTCTCTTTATTTGCACAAATTACACAATGTAATATTATAAAGTATAATTATATAATTATTATAATGATTATCTGTCCTGTTCTTTCTTCTGCTGCTTTGCACGCTCAAAAAATACCTGTTATACCTGTATACATTACTGCAGGCATTTTATTCAGTCTTCTTACTGATCTTACTCATGTTTTTATTAAAACATTATCACATTATCTGGAATTTAGTTGTTACTAATTGCTCTTAATTTTAAACATAAGACTGATGTTCATTAGTATTTATGGTGTTTATTCCCCCTCAATGATGTTATGGCAATAATTATCATAGAAATATCAAACTGATTTATCACTACTGGCGCTACGGCTTAATCATATTTGACACTAGTTATTTTTTCTATTACTTTCACACAGTTATGAACAATATAAGAAGACAGCAGACTGGGTGCTTAACCACACAGAGCAGCGTCCTAAAGTGGCCATAATCTGTGGGTCAGGCCTTGGCGGTCTGGCTGACCTGATGACTGACAAGGAAGTGTTCCAGTATAAAGATATTCCAAGTTTTCCCATCAGCACTGGTAAGTTGTCTCTGGCATCTTAAATGTATTATAAGTGTTTGGAAGCTGCTAGCAGCTGCTCATACTCTATATGTGCTGCGCAGTGCAGGGCCATGCCGGTCAGCTGGTGTTCGGGAAGCTGCAGGGCCGTGAGTGCGTCTGCATGCAGGGGAGATTCCACTTCTACGAGGGCTACAACATACAAACAGTAAGTTATTGTACTTACAGGTACAGTGTGTCAGATTTAGGGGGTTCTATTCACAGAGCATGGCAGAAATGGAATATAATATGCTTCCTCCGTGAAATGTTGAACCACTGTGTTTTAGTAGTTCAGAAGGGAGAAACCAAACACTGGCTGTAGAGAGGGCCTTTCACATTTTTTGCACGTTTTGCGATCAACCCAGTTTCTCCTTCACGCTAGGAAGGAGCAGGAAAGGTGACAGGGTGGCATGTTGGGATACCTGGTGCCTGGTCCAAAAATTCAAGACAGCCAGTCAAGCTGCAGCACTGGCGACTTTCTGAATAGTTACATGTACAACCAGGATATGCCAGTGTGAGACAAAATAAGCAACCAATGAGGTTTTGACCTCATCAGAGTCGGTACAATTGCATGAATTATAAGTGTCTGTAAAAGTTTGATCTGATGGTGCCATAAAAGTACAAGTCAGGGCATGATTGATACCAGATTTCATGGTAATCCATCCAGTAGGTATTGTTATTTGTCAGGCTGGCTTGAAATTTAAATGATATCCATATGAGCACCCGACGGTGCAGAGATTCAGACATATCCATTTGTGACTACGCTCAGTTGCCCTGTGCAGCTTTGTGTCTCAGTTTCTATCACAAGCCAACTCGCTTCTGCATTTTGAAACCTTGCTGATGCAAATGATATACTATATACAGGATAACTGAACAAAAGCTGGCAGTTTAAACTCTGACTTTGTGTTTGACTTTGAGAAAAACATTCACAGCTTTTGTAGTTGTAGGCCTAATCTTTAACACTTCCTTTGTTATTCTTGTCACGGAGGGAGGCTCTGTACTAGACACTGGATTAATACTGTGTCACATCTCAGCTTCAATAATAACATTAGCTTGGTGCTAATTAGTAGATACAGTATTCGTAACTAGAATTTATATCTAACTTTTATACACCCTTTCTGGGAAACTGCTCTCAGAGACACTTTTATGCCATCCTCAGAGTGATAATGGGGCGGCTGTGGCTTGGAGATAGAGCGGGTCGTCTAATCAGATGATCGGCGGTTCGATCCCCGGTTCGAAGTGTCCTTGGGCAAGATACTGAACCCCAAATTGCTCCCGAAGGCTGCGCCATCATGTTGTGTAAACTTGGTGTCTTCTAGTTGTCTTTTGACCAGAGTATGAAAGCTCAAAGCACAACTTTGGCTAACAATTTACCACGCGTGTTGAATGATCAGCTGCAGAATTGTGATGACAGTAGGAAAACCAAACAGTGTGACATAGCGGGACTGGCCTTTGGCCTGAGGAATCACTGTATTCCGCCTTTGTTTATTTTATTACCAGCTGATGTGCCATCATAAAATCCAGTTTCATACTTACGGTAATGGAAAGCCAGATGCATTATGACCCTCCTGTAAGATCCTGTGTGTCAGGCTTTTAGACAGTGATTTACTGTATGAAACGCCTCTAGTTGAATCACCATGAAACCATGACTCAGCCTAAAGCCACATGAGGTCAATTTTCAGCACGCAATGTGAGTTACGAATATGCTTCTCCAGGGAGTTCAGCTAGCTAGCTGGCGGCTGTGTACTCTTTAACATGTACTTGTGCAAATTTGACTGGAAACTGGCTTACAGCAGGCAAAAATGTATTGCCACCTAATAGTTCAGTAAAGTCAACACATCATGAACAGCTTCCTGCTTCAGTTGAACTACGTGCAGTCTTGCTATGCTTACATTTCAACACAGTTCACTGTTATATGCAAAACTCATATCAAAGAGGCCAATGTTCCGAAATGACGGTGCTGACCTTATCAAGAAACCGGGGTGCTCGAGAGAACATTTCTGCAGTAACTAGCAAAACACTTTAACAGGCAATTCAAGCTGTAAAGAAATGTGACATAGAAAAAGTAATTTCCAAATGTGACTGCAGCGAGAAGTAACAACAGTCATTTACAGGCCATCAGCTGCCCTATAAAGGTTAGCACAGAGTCAGAACTGTTTCAGACATGCACAGTTCGACAAGGACCCACAGTAATAAAAATCCTACAGCGAATGCAGAAGAAATATTGGCCTCTCATGTGATGTTCCCCCTCTGTTGTTCCCCGGTGACCCCCATCTTGTAACTCCCATTTGTAATATTTTAATAAAAGTCAGAGCAATAAGCGAATGACAGTATCTGTCTCTGAAGCATGTTTGTCACTCCAGGTGACGTACCCGGTGCGAGTCTTCTTCCTGCTAGGCGTGGAGACTCTGATTGTGACAAATGCAGCGGGGGGACTGAACGGCAGCTTCAACGTGGGAGACATCATGCTCATTAAGGATCACATCAACATGCCAGGTTTCGCAGGGCAGAACCCGCTCTGTGGGCACAATGATGACAGGTACAGCAGATAGACCAAGGCACGACTATTAAACTGAAACTGGTTGACTTATGCGCTACTTATGTCATTCTCTTAATCTCCCCAGGTTTGGAGTGCGTTTCCCTTGCATGTCGGATGCGTACGATCGTGACTTGAGGGCTCTGGCCAGGGAAACAGCAAAGGAGCAGAGCTGCGACAGCTTCCTGCAGGAAGGGGTTTACTGCATGCTGGCTGGACCGACATATGAGACCATTGCAGAGTGCAGACTCCTGCAGAAGCTGGGGGCTGATGCCGTGGGTTAGTACAGCTCCCTCATGCTCACTTAAAAGGATACTGATCTGGGAAAGTCTCTGTACAGTGCATCTACAACAGGAAGTACTAAGAAGAACATTTTTGTCACGTTAACAGATTAAAATACAGATACAATCAGTAGATTTGCATTACACCCCTGCAGCTCCCTGACCAAGTTTGTATCCGTTACAGTTGTCTTCAGGTTAAAGGTCCAATGATTTAGTGCGGAAGAAATGGAGTATAATATTCGAAATGATGTTTTCATTAGCGTGTAATCACCTGAAAATAAGAATATTTTTGTTACCTTAGAATGAGCCTTTTATATATATATAGTTGACGCCACGGGTCCTTCTTCTGTCATATTGAACCACCATGCGCAAAACAGTCTATCATATTTTTTATAATATTATTTACAGAGACCCAACAATTCCCACCATGAGCAAACACTTGGCACAATGGCAGGGAAAAACTTCCTTTAAGAGGCAGCTGGCTCATGGTGGTCAGCCATCTACTGCTTAAAAAATGATAGCTACAACTATAATTATAATGGTTGTAATAATAGTAGTAATAATCATAATCATAATATCAATAGTATGTGTAGTACTAATAGCAGGACCACAGCAGCAGGTGCAACCACAATCCCCAATCAAGGCGTAGTAACGATCCATGACAACCTTTGAGAAAAGAAGGACTTTTTTTTTTTATCCGTCTCTTACATTCTCCCTGTTTTGTTCAAGTACAATACTCAATCATGTCCCTTTAATATCTTATATAGGTATATGTCTGTACTTTGTCATTAAGTCATGTCAGTGCACCTGACACAGACTTCTTCCCCCTATCTAGGTATGAGTACGGTGCCAGAGGTGGTGGTGGCTCGTCACTGTGGCTTGCGTGTCTTGGGCCTGTCTCTCATCACCAACAAGGTCGTGACAGATTACGACAGCAACGATAAGGCAAACCACGAGGAGGTGCTGAGGACCACCCAGCGCCGAACCCAGGACCTCCAGAAGCTCGTCAGTAACCTCATCGCCAAGATCTAACAGCTTCATCTGAAATCTGCTGACAAAAAAAAAACGTTGATGACTAATCGTAACTTCACAAATGGTAAAGGGTATTTCAGGTGGTGAGCTAGTCAAGTTGGTGTTGATAAGTTGTTTTTCTTAGGGTTATTGTATTGGCTGTCATGGTTGACCATGTTAACAGGGTATTGGGAATTAAGTTTTTGAGGTAGAGAGCAGAGTAAAGAAATAAATGTTGAGAATGTCAGTATACCTCTTAGAGACACTTGTGATAGCTGGAAATGTCCACGGTATTTGATGAATATATATGTCCTGTTTGCTATTCCCTGCTATCACAGCAAGATTGTCACCAACAAACGTTTGCCTGGATCCAGTCCTTATAGTATATATTCCTGAGAGCTTGCTAAATTTGTCCTTCAGAGGTGTAATGGTATCTATAAATTGAAAGAGCAATGACTAGCCAGTTAGCCATTAATCTAAAATTTTTACTCAAAAGCTGTATTTGTTTTGATTTTGACAGTTGTTGGCTCAGCACTGTTAAGTCCTCTTATTAGTAGTAGATCATAAGACCCCTTGAAATGAGTAACATAACATCAGGCTGAACTGAAAGTTTCACTGCCCTCTCTGGTTGAAAGTTTCAAGCATGTTTCACTGAAAGACCTTCGCGAGCATCACTGTTGCCTTTGGTTGGTGTCTAATGAAAAACTCAGCACTCAGTGGTTTTAATATTGATCAACTCGACCAGCACAGCCTAGTTAGATGGTTAAACAGTTTAGCGACGCCCTGAAACATACCCTACTTCATCGTCTATTTTACTCTAACCAGGATCATAATTTTCAAAATCAAATCATGCTGTATGAGACTATAAATTCAAGCCCATAAACTCACAAGGAAACTGTTTGCTCAGGTAATTATAAATCATGTGAGAAGGAGGGTAATTTCCACACAAGACTCAATACAGTCAGACTTTATTGTTGCAGTCAATGGTGCTGCCCCCTGCTGGCCATTAGAAAGAATGCAGGTTTAAGAAACATCGGCATTGGCTTCGCTTCACAGACCCAAAAGCTCTGTCTGCTAATCATACTGTCAGTGGGTCAGTGTGTGTGTCCACACCCAGCAGTGATGTCACAGTGTACTGACACACTCAGGAGTTCACATCTTCTTCCAAGTGGTGTTAGGTTGTTCTTTAACAATTAGTATTTTAAATATGACGAGTAATGACTGCCATGTTGACCTTTGCTGTGTGTTTGAATCATAATTTATGATTACAGTATACCATTCCCTTATTTAAAATGACCGTGTTCTCATATATCCCAGATCATGGATCAATAATTGTACAGGGATACAGCTGTGGTTTTTGTACATCCCCTACTGGTATGTATTTCTATCCTGCATTATTACTACAACATCTCTGATTGCTGAAACTGCATGTCTGAGTGCATCTGAACAACATAATGAATATAAGACAATGTTATGCTAATGAACACTAATAGACATATAAAATCTTTAGCTACACTGGGATGATTTTTAGTAGCGTCCTGTTGATATTTATACTGACCTTTTATACGTGAATACACGCTATATGTCTTATTTGCCTTCAGCGAGACAAATATATACAACTACCACCTATGAATGCATCATGTACTAGCTTAAGATGTATTCAGAGGACACTGTGCACTTATGCGTTTGGCCTTGACAAGATGGTGCAGAGCTAGAGGGAACAGATCGTTACTTCTCCAGCAGGGGAATTAGAAGTTAATCCACATAATAATAGCTGCTAATCAGAGAGAATAATTGTGATCGAACAGGATCATTGAGACCTGCTTTCCTCTATTTTGCAATGTTTTAGCTATAAATCAAAGTGGGTATATTAATGTTTATTTTT
This sequence comes from Argyrosomus regius, assembly GCA_946959425.1. Lineage (NCBI taxonomy): Eukaryota > Metazoa > Chordata > Actinopteri > Sciaenidae > Argyrosomus > Argyrosomus regius. The sequence continues at coordinate 3,977,413 of OX336886.1, read as the reverse complement.
CAAGTAGACAAATTAATTATTTTAACTTAATCTAAATATATATTTATTGATGAAAAAGTGTGACAAAATGGCAATGTAATCCTTGTTGGATCTCTACTGAAAAGGAAAGGCTGTCCAAGAGTGTAGAGTTTTAGTGATCTTTGTAGGTATGTGGACAAACTAATGAATTGCTATAAAAAATACAATACAATATAATCAGAATTTTTTAAAAAAAAAAGAAGGCTAAACTGGTCAAGCAGTGGTGATGTATGAAGAGCTTATTAGTACCCCAAGAGACCACGCCACTGTAATATCAGAGAGGGCTATAATAATGAAAACTGGGCCCGCAGTTTTCAATCTTCTCAGCGCTGATCTGGAGTCTCCTGCCAGGTTTCCTTGACCGTCTCATTCATTAGAGCTGAAACTCCCACATCAGCAGTCTACCTCTTCGACCATCATCAAGATGTTAATGGAAGTCTTAAAGGGGAATTCCACTCTGAAATGTGAAAGTGTTCCTTACAGAATAAACAGGGAAACTTACATACATTTAATTCATTTTAACATGCACTACCACGTTTGCTATTTTCCTGTGTTTTAGTTGGTTTGTCTTCCACACGTTAAACTGAATAACCACTATAAATTGTACGTTTCCAGGTCTCAGGTCAGAATCTATTTACAAGACAAACTTAATATGTCTCTATTGATTTAAAAACAATTTATTTTCATGCAAATGTAGCTGCTGTCAAATAAAAACTTGACACATGACGTTTGGATGAGTGGTGTTTTCTTGGATGTCACGGATGATTGGAGCTTCTCCCGCTGTCAGTGATAATGATGATCAGTGAACAGGGAGACATCTGTGAAAATCAGTAAGATCACACACACCTCGTTAACACATCCAGCCTCACTCGCTCAATCCTTCACTTTAAACACACCTCAGACTGATGAAAACGCCGTGAGATTGAGATGAAGTGGAAATGGCTGCTCTTTTTCCCGTTACATAATTCATCTACATACAGCATGTGGAGGGTGCAGCCCACTGTGGAGCTGAAATATTAATACAAATGAAGCAAGGCAGGCCCGACAACACAAACTCAAGAGCTAAACTGGGGCTGGATTGTATTTGCACACAGTCACACAGATGCCTAACAACCCAGCTTCAGAGTGAAAAGTGAGACGTCTATGAAGATATGCATGAAGGATGCAAATAGCAGGCTCTCTGCTTTGAATGGAGGGAAGTGGGAGACGGGACACACAAATAATGACAGACGATAGGAGTGAGCAAAGAGAATAAGAGAGGAGAATGAAGTGCGCTTGAGTCCCCGCAGGCTGGCGACAGGCCTCGTCTGTAATGTAATGTTGATCTATCTGTTGTCGCCGTGCCAACAGAGCCCAGAGGCCGCTATTGATTATTATGGGGTGAAAAGAGAAGCTGAGGAAATAGAGCAGGACAGCTCTGCTGAGTTTACACTCTTAAACACTGTCACACACAAGCTCTGTCTTTTTTTTCTCTGCTGTTCTTATATGCTGTCATGTACCTGAGTCTACACAGTCTATGAGACAGCAGTCCTCCTGTTAGTGAATGTGACTTTTACAAGACTTAGAAATAGCGTTGGTGAGGGAATGTCTCTGCTGACTTTCACACGCTGCCTCCAAAGGGAGTCGGCTGCCAGCGGCGTGTCAGCAGCACTGTACCAGCAGGGTGGATCTGGAAAATTACTGCTCCACCTCTGAGGAGACTTGACAGGTCAAGTTCAACAATGCATCTATAAGCATGATGGTGCCAATCTGGGTGGATCATCTTAATTTTTTGCCCACAGTACCCCCCAGTTGAAGTACTGCGGTAACCTTGAATTATGACACTGAAAATGCAAAATAACAGCCACCAAAGTGTCAGAGTGGTGATATGATGACATGACTGAATACCACCCAGTACTGAAATTGTCAAACTTATTATTTGCAACATTTTGGGACATACACTTATTCACTTCTTTCCAAGAGTGACAGTAGAGGGTAACACTCTGATCTCTGTGAGTTAAAGTACAAGTGTGAAGGATTTACTGCAACGCCCTCACCTCACCTCTCTCCGAAAGGCCCTCTCTAGAGCCAGTGTTTAGTTTGTCCATTCTGGACTACTGCAGAAACATGGCCGTTCAACATGGCAGTAAAGATACAAAGGTTTCATTCTAAGCCAACAAAAACACAATTATTATTTCCGGGTTTCTTTTACACTGAGCTGAGGGCCGCATAAAGCCTGGTTACCGAGACTAGCCACCTGTGATGGCACCCAACTGTCAATCAAAGCAGCCACGCCCTTAATTCTGCAGAACTTAACTAAGCCTTAATATAATTTGAACAGGTGAGTTCTATAAAAATTCACCCTCAAAACAGTTGTAACGAACAGGGAAATTAGCTATAGGGACCAAATTTTCATTTTCCAAGTCTTCATAAGCCCCCATGTTAAAATGTCCAACTTCACAGCAGAAATAAACATCACAACATTACAACTGGGGGGCGCTAAAGTGCAAAAAATATCAATTTCTACACAGTGATTTACACCGTTTATGTTGATTTCTGCTGTGAAGTTGGATATTAACACAGGACCTTATGGAGACTGACTCACTTCTGGTGCCGGCCTCAAGTGGACGTTTGAGAAACTGCAGTTTTCGGCACTTTAGTGTCGGCTTCATTTGCCTGCCACAGAGGTTGCTGCTCAGTGAACAGCAAAAACAGAACTAAAGGAAGAGTATTGAAGGTCCAGTGTGTAAAATTTAAGGGTAAAATCACCTGAAAATAAGAATTGTTATTGTTGTTTATGTTACCTTAGAATGAGACATTTATATCTACAGAGGGAGCGGGTCCTCTTCTATGGAGTCCGCCACTTTGAACCATTTTGGTTCTACAGCAGCCCAGAAGGAACAAACCAAACACTGGCCCTACATAGGACCTTTCGCGTTATTTGCAATTATTAAATATTTATTTAATAATTTCGAGGTAATTTACTTCATGCTTGAACCAAGAGGGGGAGGTGACGGGTTTCCAGTTGGTTGCAGTGTGAAAGTTCACCACTAGATGCCACTAAATTGTACACACTGGACCTTTAATAAGTCAACGTTTATAAACTGGCGACTTGCCTAGGGTGTACCCCACCCTCGCCCAATGCCGGCTGGGAGTGGATGCAGTCCCTCACGACTCTAATGAGGTAAAGTAGTTATGATAAATGGATGGATGTTGTGTTTACATAGCTTGTTCCGCTGCCCCCGAGTGGCCAAAAAAATAATGCAGGTGTAATTATTTGAATTGAGCTAAATACGGATGATGTAGGTTTTGACTGAGCTTCAGTTAAAAGCACAGGTTTAAATTAATTAACACCTGCTGAGGTTCCAGGCGTGACTTAATGGGTGCCATCGTTTGCGTTATTAGTTCCACCTGTGCTCTTCCTGCTACAGCTCCAAACTATCTGTCAGAGGGTGAAATCACCACATCTTGCTTGTAGTTCTCTTCGCAGGATTTCAAAAGTGTCAATTGAAAAATATTATCAATATTCTTCATGTGTGAAAAGCTGCAGATTTCATCACGTACACTGGGAGAATGCTTCTAGGGATACTTGCCCTCCTGCTCATTACAGCCTTATTATTTCATCCTGGATATTATCACCTCTTGCAGTAAATGAGTTGAAGAAATATAGATGTGTAGTTTTTTTTCCATCCTCATTTTCCTAATAGGATCTGTGGCTTTCGCCTGCCCCTCTGCACAGTAGACTGGCCATTAATGAAAAAAAAAGAAGTTTTTTACCCCCCCTTTTTTCCAGAATTTACATTTATTATGTGGGCTAATCACTGCTGGCTGGAGGCAGTGTGGGAAATGTGATTAGTGTGTGAGTTCTAATTAAGTCTGTGAAGCCTCACACACTGGCAGACAGGCTCGGGGAGCTGCACGCTTAGATACACACACAGATGTAGATGCATGCAGAAACACAGGCATGCATACAGAAACATGAGAACTCACATACATGCACGTGCAAACTCTCTCTCTCTCTCACGCACACACACACACACATGCACACACACACACACACACACACACACACACACACACACACACAAGGTTGTATACTGTATAGCATGATGATGCAACAATCTGCTCACACACCAGTCTGTCCACTGCAGTGCCCAAAATGTCCTATCACACAACTACATCAATCTCGGACGCACACACACATTCACACACACGCGCGCGCGCGCAGGGACGGACGCTGACTCAGATGGATATTGTCGGTGGCAGCGCGCCCCCAGCGGCGGTGCAGCGGTGCTGCGGCTCCGGCGCCGGGGTTAAAAAGCGGCGGGGCGGTGCGCAGGGGCCACAGTGTGTGGGGTGTGTTTGAAGAAGAGGCACAGAAAAAAAGTTAAAGGAGCGGATTTTTCTGCAGCTGCATCATCCGAGAGCATCATCATGGCAAATAAAGCACAGCAACCTCCTCACCTGCACCTGGCCGAGGTCACCGCGTCCCAGTTCCTCGACATTTGGAAACATTTCGACGCTGATGGTAGGACTTTTTTTCAAAGTTGTTCCAAAAGAAATATTACTGAATTGAGTGGTGCAAAATGCAGCAGAATGAAGGAAGCATAAAGAAATGCATGGAAAAACGTTATCAGTTAGAGTAACAGAAAAAATAAAGTTTGTCATTTACTTATATCAAGATACCAGAGAAACACCATGATATAAATGATTCTGCAAACTCAATTTTGTGGTGGTATTTTAGGAATATTAAAGGCACTGTTTCGTCTTTAATTAATCAAAATATCCAGATGAATAAAGTAGCCAAAAGAGACATTTCCATCTTTTTAATATAGTTGATATCCGACCAGATATCAGAAGTTCGACGTTTTTCAAAGAAATGTTTGACGCGGACCACTCTCTACACCAAGTTCAATTAATATTTTTGATGCATTTAAATGGACATGCAGATCATTTAGGTATCATATTAAAAGAGACCACATACTGAGATATGAGTATGAATTTCACATGTGCCCCAAATGGTGCGTAAAACTGCACATTTAGATGGATGCAGCCTTGATTCTGTCAGTTCAGCTTTATGGACGCACGGTGCGCTCCCGAAAAGCCCTCTTGTGGCTCCGTGAATTGCACCCTGACGTTGTAATTATCCAATCCAAAGGAGGGAAATTGATTTAAACATGCAATTAAAGTGTTATTCTGCATTCAATACATCATTTAATTAGGCTTTTCTGCGCGTTACAGTAATCTGCAATCGGTGACAGTTTGCATGTTACCGATAAGTAATTGCCTCTGAGTGACTCTCGTTGCATTGATTTCCGTTTCCAATCAAAAGAAGAAGAAGAAAAAAAAATGTCTTATTTAAGTTTCATCAATAAGTGCAGTCTGTCTCTTTCTGCAGTGGAAGTAGCTCAGTATAAGAAATGGATTGAAGTGATGCCTGTCAACAGAAAATTGTCTCATGCACTAATTTATTCAACCACACACACACACACACACACACACACACACACACACACACACACACACACTAGTCTCAGTCTTGATCTGTGCCTTGCATCAGTCCTCCGTTTATGTGTGTGTGTGTGTGAGTGTTGCAGTAGGACAGTATGACATGGGACAAGTTCCCTTTTTTTAAAAAAAAACCCAAATCAAGCCTGTCACTTCTGTCATGAAAGTCTAATTATGGAACTGTTGATACCTTTAATATCTCTTGAAGGTCCTCTGTGGATTAGCACATGCTGCGAACTGATGAAAGTGCTGATGAAACCCTTTCTGATGGACTCACAGCGGCCAGTCACAACCACAAAAAAAAAAAAAAGTCCTAAGTCTTGCTCGCTCAGTAAACTTTCTTAAGACAAACCTGCAAATAAGACGAGTGTGCGTTGCACCTGTTTTACACACGCACTCCTGGGAATTCATTGTTAAAACGATGTGTTTTGACGCCTGCACACATGATGAAATGTATTCCACAGAGAAATCAAGGTGGAGTGAGGAGTTGGTTGGGTGGGGTGGGGTGGACTCAGCAGCTTAGCCTCTCCATAAGAGCTAATGTGCAGATTCAATTGTTGTATTTTACTCTTTTGGCTATCAATCCTACTAGCCAGGTCTTTAAGCCCTTACTGCAGAGGTATTTTACATATTGTGCTTTGCAATGAGCCACTTTGCAAATCAAATACAACCAGTGTGCATCAACAGATTTGGCTACAGTGTTTGATTTCTGCACTCATTACTGGGAGTGTCTTCTCGCTTGGCAGAAAGAAAAGGAGAGCTAATTTGTTTGCTCAGATTGAGTAAACATCTCTGAGTTGCAGATAAAAATACACAAGAGGCGATGCACCCAGAGATGATGAAACCACATATTCCCCTGTTGGCCCCTCCGGATCAAGTCTCATCTAGGTTTGCGTCTCTTGCAGCTCTGTGTCCCTCTCAGGCCTTTTTTTCGATTCAATCAGTGGGGAAAAAAAGGAAACAACCGCACTTCTTTTTGCTAATTATAGGAAATTTTCTGTCAATTACTTTTATTAACCTGAATATGCAAAACTCTATCTAGTATATGAAGCCACAGAATCTACCTCCTGGAATGAGCAAGCTGTGATCTCAACACAAAATATTTGAATAGTCGGGGCTCCACTCTCTCGTTTGAAAGGCAAATTCGCTTTATATAGGTTTTAAATATGCACCTATGTGGCACAGCTGCCCACTTTGGGAGTTCCCCTGTGTTGGGGGTTGTATTTTAGAATCAGAACTAGTTGAAGAGAAGCGTCTTCACCGGCGTCTTCTGGGACTACAATGACGCAGTATCCCAAAGAATGTGTATTTGGGACAAATACTTTTACTTTTTATCTTGCTGTTTGACGCAAGCTTCAAGTCCTTGTGCAGAAAGACCAAAGTATATGAAAATAAGATTGGGAAAGTGCTCCGATTATGACACATAGAATGAGTTATATGACATTTAAATTGAATGATCTGGAAGCGAGATGAAGTCAGCCGTAAAATGTATCTGCTGGCAGTGATTTTCTTTGCATCTGCACACTTATGCGGCACTGCTGATGTTCGGTGTGACAGAGGAGTGTGTGTGCTCACTCAATACGGGATTTGAGACAGTTTAATGAAGGCTTGACAAACTGTAATGAGGCTGTAGTGTTTCATAGAAAGAAAAAAAATCACAGGGTGCTGAGGGCAGAAAGTACTTATCCCACATCTGAATAAGCGCAGTACAAACAGATGCTCCCTTATGCACAAATATAATGCGTTGTATCGATTTATCAACACGCTTATTGAACGTACGACGGCGCTCCAGCGTAATATATTCATAAATCTATTTTTATTGTCATTTTTGCCATTCGCCATGTAGTTAATCACATCTTACCCTGTTTAATTATCAAGCCAGCCATTTCTCTCCAGAGTGCTAAATGTCAATAAGACCCACAGGAGGCAGGCTCGATAGCAGAGAGGCATTTTACTGTCCCACTTATTGAAAAGGCAGAGCTCGTATTCATGAGTTTTGATAACATCACTAAGGAATGCACGCATGCATGCCCACACACACTTACACTAACATTTCTATGGATAGAACAAAGGCGCTAAGATGTTGGTTGGATAGGGAGAGGGAGATAGAGGATGACAGGGAAGAGACGAGAGGGAGAGCAGAGGAATTGGATGGCATAATAGTCTTTGTTGGAGTTTAATGAGGCAGCTCTGCCTTCCAGGGTTTTATTGAAGCAGCTAGTCACATCGTTTGGAGCCATCTGTCCAGCCATTCAGCATGCTTGTTGATAGAATATTGGCACAGGTTCACAGACTACCTGGGTGAAGCGGGCATACTCATTTGTCCTCTGAATAGATACTGTCAGGGTAACAGAACGCCGGGAGTAAGGATGAAACAAGATAACTTTATTGTCCCCAAGATAAATTTATCACGACAGGATCAAAACAATGCGGCGTATATCATCTCGGGATGAGCAGCGTTTGACACAAGTGACACTTAGTCTGTCAGACTGAGTGATAGCATGCAGCAAAAATTAGATTTTCTGAACGATATCACAAAGTTCCTTACAACAAAATATCATCGCTTTCAGGGTAATCTTGCAAAAAACAAATTCAGGTAGGAATTGTCACAGTGAACTGTTATCCATATTGATTCGTCCCATTTGCCAAACTCCCCTGCTGAAAGCAGTATCGACCTCTGTGGAATAAAAGAAGCTGCCTGTGGATCATCATCACCTTCAAAATGCTAGAAAAGCAATTTTTCCATATATAGCTTCTCCTTGCGTACAACCCCCGTGAACACACAGTCTTTGAGGAGTGATCAGTTTGCATTGTGTCAGTCAACAGCCTAATCTATTAAGTCAAAGGGGAAGGAAGAGAGTTATTGGTAAAGGGCTCATGTTTGAATCAATACCCGACCAAAAAAAAGAGCCATGCTGCGATCTGTTTGACAGTGTGACCACATTTGCAATACTGACTAACAACGCCGTCTTGGTTTGTCTCAATCGCAGGTAATGGCTACATTGAGGGAAAGGAGCTGGAGAACTTCTTCAGGGAGTTGGAGGTGGCCCGGAGAGGAGCAGGGGTGGTGAGTTCAAGGACCTTGAGATTAAACACACAAATACACATACTGACCACTCAGGTTTTACCTGTACTGAGTACAAATGTATTTTTTCAGGATCCTACAAACCCCACATTCAGAGAAAAGATGAAGGAGTTCATGCAGAAGTTCGACAAGAACAAAGATGGACGTATTGAGATGTCAGAGGTAAGACCTTCAAGGTGCCTCTTGTATTAGGGTTGGAAATTTGATTTAGTAGTTAGACATTTGGGAAAAATACACTTATTTACTTCCTCGTGGAGAGTTACGTCAGAAGATTGATACCACTCACATTTATGTAGCCACAGCCATCTTAGCTTAGTATAAAGACTGGAAACACCTAGCCCATTCGGAAATGTAACACTATGGCATTTGTGGGAAAAATGCTTGCCAAGTTGAGTAAGATGAGAAGATATTTTCAGATCATTTGATCCCTTTGTAATATCACATTCATATCACTCATATCTGTCTGAAAACAATTTGTGGTTTGGCGGCGGTAATGTGCTACTATTTCTTTGCCATGCTGTGAGTGACGTCCTGGAATCTCCACTGGTCTGGACACATAACCTCCTTAAACCTGCGGCCACGCACACGTTTTGTACTGATTAATCCAAACGAGATGTAACATGGAGGCCGCCGGGAGGTGTATTTTGTTACCTGTGAACAGAGCTACGCTAGCTGTTTCACTTAACTCACATCAGTGTAGAAAAAGTTTGAGTTTTATGCTTTGTGTGGAGGGTGAGAAAAAGTTGTAAAAAGAAAGACAATTCACAGAAACGGAGGAATACATTCCAAGTGAGAGGCTTCAGAAGCCTGGTCAATAGTCCAATCGATGCATAAATACAGTCTTTATGATAGTCTCTGTAGAGAGTCAGTTTAGCTTATTGCTTTCCCTCGATTTTACCATTTTTTGGAGCGTGAAAGAGATGCAAGGAGAGCTTCTGAAATATCAATAATCCACCGTCCTCTGCAAATGAGTTTTAGTTTTGAATTGTTGGAATGAAACTGGGTGCAAAAGCTTTGTCTGAACATCCCAAAACACATTTTTTTTAAAATAAATCTAAGTGCTTTTTAGGTTATGTCTCTCTATTATTTATGTCTGAGGCGTCACAGACAAAAAGCTCCCCTTGCAGTGTCTTCATTTCTTCTCTCACAGCATATCAGCTCCACCATCTTGTGTTCTCACTACTCCCATTTTGCCGTCATTTCTCCCTCCAGCTGGCCCAGATTCTCCCAACTGAAGAGAACTTCTTGCTCTGCTTCAGACAGTTTGTCAGCTCCAGTGCTGAGTTTATGGCGGTAAGAGTGTTTCTGAGTGTGTGTGGATGTTTTTTTTAATGCAACGCTGCCTTGACAAACTCTGTCATTTGATCAGTTCTTTATAATACTTCTTGCACAAAAGCTTCTTGTTCACTAAGAAAGGCCATTAGTCGAGACATACTTAACCAACCATACGTTATAGACCAGAGTCAGTCAACCTTGGAGGAGACAGTCTGCATGTTCTCATTCCTGCCTACCAGCTAATTTCACGCATTAGCTCGCTGTGTATGGTTGAAGGTGTACTAATTAGTGAAATAAACTGGCGTAGTCCGGAAAGAAAACCCACAGACTCTCTGCCTCCATTGCACATGGTTGCCTGTTTCTGCAGATGAGGTTTAGCAGTTAGCAAATACAAACTGAGCGAGCACCCCTGGTCTATCGGGAATATCGACTGTATAATTGGCTGAGCACAAATAAAGCAAACAAAAATCCTTTCGGTCAACTTAAAAGGAGGTGTGAAAGGTTTGAAATAGTCCTGTTTTCATTCCACATCGTGGCGTCCGTGATGCGGTAAATCCTCCTGATCTTTGCTGTTGTATCTGTTGCAAAACACAAGTTTGGCTCAAGAGGACTGAGCCAATTTTATGTGACCCATTAGCTTTGGTGTTTTATGCTCAGTAACTGGACAGCGTTAATTACTGTAAACGGTTCTCCAAAGATTTTCTGTATGTAAATGTCTCTGCTGGTCGATGCAGTGAAGGTCAGTTATGGGTAACCGTAGAGGTTTGCAGAGGAGCTGACGCACACAATTCTTAAATCTCTACACACAGTGCAGACACATCAAGCATCTTCATGGCTCATAGCTACAATCTGTATCAAATAAACAGCTAGGTGACTGAATGACTCCAGTGCACATGTCTGGAGAGGCATGTTTCAGGTGGTAGAACTGGAAAACCTTGGTCCGACGTCATTGTCACTTACAGTTCAAGAGATAATACGTACTGAATACTGAAAAGCTGAAGTAAATTTACAGCAAAATGTCGAGCACTCAGCTGTTCTTGAATTCTGAATCAGCTTAACTGAGAATAGAAAATAACAACTAGCATAAATCAACCAGAAGACGAAGTTCAAATTAGTTGGAGACACACTGGAAACTAGCCCAGGACATAATTTAACATTTTTATTATAACAATTCTAACATAAATGTCACTTAAATCAATTTAGCTAACAAGCAATCGGACAAAACATAAAATTAATCATATATGTGGCTAGTTAACAGCAAATCCTCACAGAAAATAAGACCGTCCGACTATACAGTATAGCAGCCATGTTGTGTGTCTTAGAAACCATTTATATATGAAAATGTCCAAGTATGGTATAAATAAGTTCAGTGCTGCTGTGAATTATGAATAATGAATGACTGGGGGAGTAACAAAAAGCTTTCAGCCGAGCAAGACGTGTGTTGAAAGGTACTAGAAAAAAAGGGAAATCATTTCATCCACGAAATGCCTTCAGAAGATAAGGAAATGGCAGATTTCATGTTAGATGGTCCGCAATGAAAGGATGGAGCCAATTAGAAACCAATTAGATGTGAGGAAGAGGATGTCCTTGTCTCCCGTGTCATATGGGAAAAGGAATAATGAAATGAGAGAAGGAGGATGAGTGAAAGAGAAGGTGTGTAGAGGGAAGGATACAAAGGGCAAAGCGGGAACAGGGAGGACGTAAATGAAATGTCGACGGGAAGTTGAGAGCCGGAGTTTGAGAACATAAAACAAGGGGACGAATAATCAGTCATTGTTGCAGGGTGCACAGAGGAGGAAGAGGGCGGAGAGGTTTTAAAAGGGTTGGAATGAGGAAGCCGAACCTTCTATTTTCAGAGTCATATATAATGGATAACACCACTGTAGCTCCTCTGTACAGAGCCCAGAGGAGGAGAGTAGAAGGAGAAGAGGGGGAGACCATCCATCTTTGATAAGAAGCCCTTCTTTGGACAGGGACAGCTGCTAGATTAAAACATTCATTAAAATGACTTTCTCTCCATCTCCTCTGTATGAGGGCGAGTGGGGATTGTATTGAAAACTGTGATTACAGTGATATCGCAGGCTTTTGTGGTCGACCCCTCTGGAACGATTTCTGCTCTGCGCCACAGAAAAATCAAACTCTTAGTGCAGTTAAAGAGCAAGCAGGGGTTCGATCAGAGAGGATTTATGTACGGGGGGGCAAATGTAAATCACTCTGGAGAAAAGTGTCTTTGTGCTTTGTGCTTAAAAAACTGAGCTCAATCCAGTCTTTCTTTTGTTTTGCTGATTTCTCTTAGGCATGGAGGCGATACGATACAGATCGCAGTGGCTACATTGAAGCAAATGAACTGAAGGTACGTTCTAAAGATTCTCAATGATTCATGAAAATGGCTTTTATGTAGTAGATCTGATATTATCTACATCCTACAGACTTGCATAACTGCAGAGCCTAAACACAAATTATTATTTTATAAATATTATTATTTATTCATCTGCTTCCTTGGTCATAATTATTCTTATTTTGTTATGTCTTTTTTTTTTCTTTCTTTCTTTCCCCCCCACGCACATAAATGCACATCAAAACACTAACAGGACACCAACACTAAAGAGTAACTACCAGATAGTTGTAGATTGTAGCCACTTGAGTGGCTACTTAAACCATACTCCTCTTCCTGTAATCATTTACATTTAATCTACATATATACATATATTTAAAGCATTGTAATAGTCAGGTTTGTCTGTATAACCCCCTTAATGTAATTCATTTGAAGTGTGAAAATACAATAATGCATTTTAATGTTCACGTCCGAGATGTTAAGTTGTTTTGCACCAATAAAAAGAAAGAAAGAGAGAAAATAATCCTCTACTTTTTTGTGTGTTATGATCAGTAACTCTCCTCTTATCGTACTGATTCTGTGCGCGGATAGGAAGATGACAGATAGATGGGAAGATTAATACCACTCTCATGTTTGTATGCTAAATATAATCCTAAAGCTCGGAGATAATTAGCTTAGCTGAGCTTAAAGAGAAAGGAAAGGAAATCCTTCATGGCCACTTGTTGCCTGGGACTTGATATAAAGCTGCATTTAATTTGGTTTGGATTTTAAAAAAAGAGATTTTTTATGTTAATAGTGAGCTTTAAAGGCACAGGTTGGCAGATTTTGGATAGAGTCAGGCTCGCTGTTTCCCCCTGTTTCCAGTTATTCCGCTAAGCTAAGCTAATTGCTGGCACTAACCTCATATTTAGCGGATCAAGACAGCAAATAAGGATATGTCTAGAAATGTTGACCTATTCTTTTAAGGCCCTTGAAATAATCTGTAGAAAATAATTATTTTCAGACTCAAGACTCAAGTTACTCCATCAAATGACATCTTCCACAGATAATCAACATTTCAAAATGTTCAACACTGAGGGGTTTCATTGTGATACACTTGAGTATTTGGGGCGAGTAAAGCCAGGCAGCAGCTTTGACAGAGGAGAGTTAAATGGCTGCTTCACAAGAAATTCCCCAATGACCATGAGTGTGTTTTTCAGGTGAGGATTCAGATGCAAAAAGCTTTAAAGATTGCACAAATGTTATTCACTCTAACACCTTTTGGGAGTGCTGTGTCACATGATATAAAGTAAAAGTGCCTCCGCACTGGGGAGGGAGGACATTAATGGGGTCAGTGATTACACATCACGTACAGATTAGGACTGCTTGGCTTGTTATGACAGCTCATTTCTTCCAGCTAACCGGCTGCAGATGAGTTACTCAGGTGTAGTCTTATGAAAGCTTTGTAAAAATGCAGATGAGATTGCGTGCAGCAGAAATGTATCTCACCTCATGACTGAGAAATACTGTAAATTTGGGATAATGGTACTTGAGTACTGTCTTCTGTCTTTAGGTTCTTCCTTCATATCCTCATCCTTTATGTTTCATCTATCTTTTATTTGTTTTAATGTTCCTTAATGTTTATATGTTCCATTTTTACTTGCTCCTCCTCTTCTCCTTCTTCTTCTCTGCTTACTTTGGATACCTGAGTATATACTACTGCTAATATTTCTTTATTTTTACGTAGTGTGGGTACAAACTTGGTAGTTAGCAGCAAGTAAAGGATCTGAGAACTTCATCTCCCATTGATAATGACACACACTTAACGGTCATGTTATCTACGTGTGTCTCTGTCCTCAGGGCTTTCTGTCAGACCTGCTGGAGAAGGCTAACAGACACTATGATGACCAGAAGCTGCAGGAGTACACACAGACCATCGTAAGACTCTCTCACAAACACACACACACACACACACACACACACACACAGTGTAATTGGACAGCTATCACTATTCTTTTGAGCTACACCTTAGGTTCAGTGGCAGGAACATAAGACTATTGATTTTCACCCAAAATACACAAAAAGGGAGCCGTCACCTTTTAAAGAGTTTAAAAGTTGTTTCTCTCTGCAAGAAGACACCGCTCGCCGCAGTGTACTAGACAAGGTCCTCTAAGCTCGGAGAATACTCTGAGTAAGTCAAACTGAGTGAAAACTTCTCACAAACTAGAACAAAGAGTAAAATCTTGGTCATGTGCATGTGTCTCCATGAAAGCAGGTATCCGTCTAGTGCCCATCTGGCCTGGAGGACCCCAGAGACCTATCGTGTTGATGGCAGAGGACCTATCGTGTCCTGCAGGTTGTGTGTTTACAGCCCAGATGTGCTAACATCTGCTTCTTCCTAGGAGCCCCAGAGCTGACCTGACCTGATTTACTGAAGCAGTTTCCTCTACATGCGCATAGATACACTTCATTATTGTTTCTTCATAACTTTATTAGACATTTGAGCCACAGATGGTAAAATCGATAATTGAGGGAGTTGATAGAATTTGCTGCAGTGATTCACGCCGGTACTTACACAAGGCTGGAAATGGTCTTTGCTATTTTCTAGTGGAAATGAGAAACTACATCAAGGGTAAATGGTGGGTAATTTTGAATTGACATGCAGCAAAGCTGGGATGTTTTGTGTTTAATTCATGTAATTTTGCAAACGTTTGTATTCTTTCCTCCACTCTGCCCTAAAAAAGAGAATCTTTAGAGAGAATCAACTGTATTGGGTGAAATGTTCGAAACAGGTTTTATGGACAGTCTCTATACTGGTCCTCTGTTAAACATCTAGAACTCTGAAAAAAGGTTGTGGATTCATAATAAAGGTAGAAACTTTATGGCCGTCCACTCGATTTCCCAGTCAATGAATTTCCTGGGAGCACATTTGCCTTCATCTTGACAGAATATGCCTATAAAAAAAACCTTTCCTTTCTGCCTCTCTCCTCTGTCCCTTCCTGTCTCTGTTCTGCTTCCACTTTGTAGCTCAGGATGTTTGATCTGAATGGAGATGGCAAGTTGGGCCTGTCAGAGATGGCAAGGTAATGTGCAGTTTTACTTTGCTGTACAAATGTTGAAACGCATAGCCTGCTGATGCTCATTCAAAATCATGGAATTTGAGTAGTTACGATAATAAAGTCTTTGTCTCCCACAGGCTTCTCCCTGTCCAGGAGAATTTCTTACTCAACTTCCAGGTGAGGAACAAGCAGAAATGTTCATGCAAAACACGATGACAATGTCAATTTTATTTTTTTTTACATTAATGACACATATCAAACTGTGACTTCTGCTCTTTACAGGGTGTCAAGTTGACCACTGAGCAGTTCAATGCCATCTTCACATACTATGACAAGGTAAGGTGATATAGAAAAGGGCTGAGAGGTTTTTAAAGGGTCGTATCCGTGACTTCACCCACAGGTTTCTGAAAAGCCGTTGTGAAGCTCAAGAGTGTGCTGGCTCTGGCTGCCGCCATCTTGGCAGTCCTGCCTCTGTTGCCTCCTGGCTAATCTAAGCCTGGTTCGCTCAAAAAAGCCACGTCACCTGTCAGTCAAAGCGGCCACTCTTTTAATTATACATAACTTTTGTATAAAAATTCACCCTCAGTACAGTTGTCATGAATGGGGAAATTAGCTATAGAGACCAAAACCTTTGTACCAGGCTGTAAAAATTCTGTATATATCTGCTGTATACAGTAGTTAGACATTTTTATATGGGGACTTTTATATGGAAATTGACTTGTTTTAGAGCCAGACTCAAGTGGCTAAATTGACGTCTACTACAATGACGTAGAAACAGTTAGCAAAAGTTCTGTTGTTAGCGACAACTACATCCCCCATGTGCCTTAGCCTATGAGGGAAGTGAATGCTAATAAAAGCATTGTTTTATCTTTGTTAAAAAAGTAGGGAATGATTACAGATACAAGTTTAATTAGAACAGAAGCTTGACTCTTGAGTCAGGTTGTCCGGATGACAATCATGAGTATGCAAATTCCTTGTTTTGTATAGGGCGCTCCCCAAACTACCTACGTAAATGAGTTGTAAGCTCAGCACACCTGTCCCTTTGTAAACAGCTCAGGATGGTGGAGCAGTGGTTCACTTAATGACCACATTTTCCACATTTGAAATATATTGGTGGCAAGGGACTACAGGGAGTGATATCATACAAGACAGGTGGGAGTTTCAAGGGAGAGAGCAGTGCATTGTACGTCTGCTAAGTCATTTCTTTTTATTTATGATATCTTGTGAGTTTGTTTCAGCCTGAGGGAACGGCCATAGGTAGCTATAAGACGGCTGATTCAATTTCCAAGGAAATAAACAACTCAGCTTGATGCGGCACAGCATCAGTTCGTCTAGTTCTTAGGTGCTAAATGCTTCTATAGTCTGCTATGGTCCCACTATATATTCTGGTATGCAAAATTTATATTGAAATTCATTGATCTTTGACTTTCTGATGCTGTTTTTGTAGCAGTGATTCAGTCTGTACTTTATTGTTCCATGACTACAAAATAGAGACTTTCAGTCGCACCTTATTTAAATCAGCTGATTTTATTTGTTGCCATTGGCTGTCTTGGCCTTACACCATCAATGCATCATCTTTGGACTTGAACAGAACCCTAGGGGGAGGTAGGTGGGGGGATTGCGTGCATGTTCGTGTCTCAGTTGAGACTGAAGGCTCGCACTCACTCTCACTTGCAAAGGACAGGGCTGTATGTTAAATTATAGATGAGCCAGTGCGGTCCCATTCATGTAGACGCGAATGGAGCACTACCATTTATGTGTGTAATTAATTTCATCATTGTGTTATGAGCTCAGGCCCTGCAGCTGAAACACAGGCAGCTGCTGTCACTTGTGCTCACAGATCGTGGCAAAGTGTGTCCGGGCAGCTGAAGAGTAACATGGCTCACCGTGCCAAAAGCCCCAAACTGTGTTGAAAATATCTGAAACGCAAGATGGCACACAGCTTAAACTGACTGCTACCTGATGTTGCTCCGCTTTCCCATAACTCCTTTTATCCATAAAGTAAAAATAAATAGAATTCACGCTTTATTCCTGAGATTTAGGACACTTCAGTTCAGCTTTGTAAACATCAAAGAGCATCTCCCAAAGTAAGAAAAAAATAAGACTGGCAAGCCAGTCAGCTCTGAAGTCATCTTGAGACCGAGCCTAGATGAACAGAACATGGCTTTGTGCCTCTTGCCAAGGGAAAATTTCCCTTTTCCAAAGGCACTATCGTTAGACATAACTCAATAATTAGCAAAGTGGCTCTCATTGGCTTTACAGCTAACCCTCTTTATAGAGTTGTGAATGAGAAGTCTTTTTGAAATCATCATTCATGAATGGCCATTTGGCTGGTGCGTTCATGATGGCTGCCATAAAATATTGAATGAAGTTGAGCAGCAGAACAGTGCACAAAAGGGAAGCTCTGAATCTAAACATAGACCGGTGCACGCTGAAAGAAATGCAAGAATATTTCGATGAAAAGTAACACAATCAAATGTAGATGGCAGCTACATATTGTTGAGCCATAGTTTAAATGTCTGCAGTTTAATTATGTCAGCTTGTTTCCTCCTGATGATTTGAGTGAACTTTTCTTTTCTTCCTGGAGAAGAAAATAACATTTGTGCTGTGTCTCCGTGTCAACTCCTTTCAGGATGGCAACGGCTACATTGATGAGCAAGAGCTGGACGCCCTGCTACGAGACCTTTACCAGAAAAACAACAAGGTGAGATGGGGGCTTCGGTAAAGGTCTGAGGCATTTGTATACCAGTGCAGACTTGTCTTATCTTCTGCTCCCTTCATATGTTTACTCCCTAACATGTATCAGAACAGAAACAAAACATAAACATACCTGGAAAATATAACTCTTTAATATAACATACTATGCCTGTAGGGCCGAATTACAATAATAGAAGTAGTGAACATGCCAAACGAGCAAGCTGCATGCGATGAGTAATTCTGACTGTTCTGGTTCTTGCAAAAGCTGAGATCAAAAGCTTTATAGATACCATCAAATGATTCAAAATTATTAGCTGCTTATTATCTCCATTAAGTATGTTTGTGTACTGGTGCCAGCTTTGACTGAAAGGCTGTCAAATCTTAGGATGAGTTGAAGGTGCATTTGGTTGTTTTAAAGTTGGGATGAAGTTGCTGAAGTCTTCTGTCTTGTTGAGGCCAGAATAGTACTACAGGACGAAGGGGCTGCTTGTAAGCACAAAGACATCAGAAACATTGATTTTTAATTGATAAAGAACAAATTCCGAGTCAGAGAGTCTTAAATTTCAAATGTTTCGGTGTCATGTTTAGTTGTTGATGTTAGGACACAATGAAGTTTCTTTCTAGTTCTTGATGTGATGATAGCAAACATTATTTATAATATTAAAACTGAGTAACATTTTACTGTAATACCAGAGCTCTAAAAACTCTACACAATAACAATGCTGCTCATTAACTCGTGAGGATGCTGACTTTTTGCCTGGATATTCATCTTCTAGCGTTATATAATATATGAAGCTAACGAGCGCCTATTAAAGACTCTTTTACAGAACTCTGACTGGGAACATTAAAAAGCTGAATATTGAGCTCACAATTAGCATAGCTAGCTAGTTAAAGCTTATAGTCGTCAGCTAAAAAAAAAAGCTCTATCTGAAATCAAGGACCCATCATATCATCATCACATACGATGTCTGGTAACAGAAAGCTTGACAAGTGTTTCCACAGTAAGGGGTTAATTGGCTGGCAGTCCTAAACTCCCTGTATAAATTAAATTATCACGTTCCCAGAGGTCTTCAACAACATTCTCTCCAAGAACGGCAGAATCAAGTCATGAATAGTTAATGAGCACGTTGTTTATCCAATCATAGCAAACAAATGTTCTTGATGTTAAACCTTTTAACGAACGAACACGGAAGGACAAAAGTTCGCTATAGCCATGCATTAATAGATATGTGGTTAGGATGGCAAAATAAGGTAGCGAAAGAGGTTTGATTCTGTTGTCTGGTGTGTAAGAATAGTTTTGTTAACAATAATGATAGCTAGTCATAAACTGTATCTACTTAGCTAGTCCAGTAAACTGAGCTCCACTGTCTTGGGATGGTTAAATTATCCCGTTTGGTGGTTTGATGGTGGAGAAATGTATGTAAACATATGTATCCTATAGGAAAAGATAACATTTGAATTTTCATAATGAATTTTTAATGAGCGCAATAGGAATATAGGTTATGGGCAGTGATCCACTGTCCACCAGGTCTTAATTAACTCCAGAACTAAATAATGCAAATGTTTGCAGGCTCAATGGTCTCCCAGCATTATCAGATATTCCAGAATAAAATAACGTAGTGTTTCTGGGCTACTCCCAACAGCTGGATGACATTCTTGACTTCGCCATCGCAGGAAAAAGCATTTCACGTCCAAGACAGTGCTGCTCAATTTTAGCTAGTGAAGCATATGTTTTGATAATAAATGAAGCATTAGTAATGTCACGTTTCAGATGGTGGCTTCAGCTTTACTGACTCTATCCTATCCCCCTTACTCTTGTTCAGGAGGTGGACTTGAAGAGCCTGACGGGCTACAAGCAGAGCATCATGAGCCTGTCCGACGGCGGAAAGCTCTACCGCGGCGAGCTTGAAATCGTCCTCTGCAGGGAGCCAATTGTGTGACTCTTCCTTCTCTCTTGTTGTATATCTTCATTTTCTCTGCCTGTCCCGCCCTGCTCTCCTGTGACCACACCCACTCTCAGCTGCCTGGGAACATATACCAGGTGCATGTGCCAGGCACCCCCCCAGCCCATGCCATCATTTCCCCAACCTCCCCCTCTGAAGTTACAACTTCAGAATGAATGATAAGCGCACTGTCAGCACGCAACAGCTCTTCTTTTTCTTTTTCTGCAATTCTGAACTCCTAAACCTGAAACCATGACCTTTCTGAAACCTCCAGCTTTTCACCTTCTCAACCCGACCCCCCATCTGTCTGTCCTGAACCCTTTCTGAACTCTTCCCTGCTCATGCTGTGCCTGACTTGCAACTCCTGGCCAAAAGCCCAAACCCATTATTCCACAGAAATGACCCTTTGACCTGTTGATAACCCCTAAACCTTGACCCCTCCATTCCCTCCACTCTTTCAACTTTGCATTAGATACAATATATAGTCAAACAAAACTGCAGACTGCTGTGTTTAAATTTATCTAATTTATAGTCTGTGATGGAACTGGTATTGATTTTTCCACCTCTATTTGCCCTCTTGTTCCATTGCCATGATATGATTTTCGTTTTCAATGTTTGGTTTTGGCTGATACTGTCAATTGAAAATATTAATAAACTGTCTTAAGATAAAATCAGTTTTGACACTGGATGAACATGATTTTGTTAGAGGAACTGCCAACGGTGGTTATGCCTTTATGAAAAAGATTACCTCCTGGATTTTCTTGTGCCTCACAGTCTGAATATCTCAACCCAGGGACATGCAGTGCTCTCAAAGTTTCCTGATTACTCTCTGCAGTGCTGACCTTCTGCATACCGACTTGTTTATTTTATCAAACCACCCCAGCTTTAAACTGCTCCCTCGCCTTCAATACACGAGCATAACCGTAAAAAGGATTAACGACGGATGCAATCACAAGAGTGTGTGAGAGAGATGGTGTACAATTTTAAAGCTATAGTAAAGTAAGTTTAGAAAAACACTAAAACTGGACTTTGATGTCGATGTCGGTTGGTTTGTGTTGAGCAACTTAACTCCGGCAGCTCCAAATGCTTTCCCTGCAAATGTATTGCTTAGTGAGCACTGGAAACAATAGATAGAAATAATGGCCGTTCCGCTGTAGCGGTGACTCAGACAGCTTTATTTGCAGCATGATGTCTTTCTCCCGGTTGCATAATGAAAATGACTGAAGAAACAAGTAGTGGAGTGATATTGCTGAGTCTGCACTGCGAGGCACTGCCTGTATTTCCTCTCTTGTGAATGAAATGAGGCAGCTTAACAAAACATTTCTCCCCTCCCTTTGAGTTGCTGAAACCTGAACTGCTGCATAAAGCAACAGCTGACCTAAAGTTCCAGTTAAATCTGTTTCAAATGGATTTATCTCCTGTCATTCAGTTGTTCCTCGAGAAGAAATTAAAGTTTAATTGTACATAAGATGAAACATTTAGGCCCAAGGTCTAAATATGTAAATAGAGAAACACTTAAAAACAAACTGAGGCCTGATTTTCTCATAAATTACCAACGCGAGGCAGAGCCAATTACATAAAGCAATAAAATAACTGACAAAGAATGTGGCTCAAATTGCAGTGGCACACCAGGAATCCTTTTCCAGATGAATCCAGGGTCCAAGGTTTTTCCACACTCCCTATGCTGAGATGTTACTCCTGAGGTAGTAGGACAGAACATGATATTTCTCGTAAAACCCCGCGTAATTGGGTTTGACATGCTTTTAAAGTCATCTGAATAATACAGCAAGCACACTAGTACCCATCTCAGCGTGGCTCTGGTGCAAACCCACATCAATTAATTAGGAGCATTTAAACCTTTATGTGACATGCAGCTGCACAAGGAAAAATGAGCATGTCACTAGCTGATAAGAAGTCCTACATGTTAATATTTCCCACAATCAGACTGTACAGTAATTAACACTGACCACAGTGGACACATGTGACAATTACTGGAAAAATTTAAAGGTCCAGTGTGTAACATTTAAGGGTATCTATTGACAGAAATGGAATATCATAGTCATTACTATGTTTTCATTAGTGTAACATCACCTGAAAATAAGAATTGTTATGTTTATGTTACCTTAGAATGAGACTTTTATATCTACTGAGGGAGCAGGTCCACTTCCATGGAGTCCGCCATTTTGAACCACCATGTTTCTAAGGCAACCCAGAAGGGACAAAACAAAGACTGGGTCTACATACAACCTTTTGCGTGTTTTACACGTTTCTCGAGAGGCTTTCAGTTGGTTGCAATCTGAAACACCACTAGATGCCACTAAATTCTACTCACTGGACCTTTAAATGTTAAAATTACACATTAACTAACAATACCCCCCTTAAAGATCTGTTGTGTCACATTTGGGGGTTTCATTCATGTATAAACACCTGACAATAAGAATTGTTGTTTTGTTACCTTTGAATGAGCAAAAGCATGTACAGACTCTGCAACATGTTGAACTGCCATGTTTCTATAGTAGCCCAGAAAGGACAAACTAAACACTGGCTCTAGATAGGGACTCTAATGCCCATTTCATGGCCTCCGCAGTTTCTCCTTCAGGCTAGGAAGGAGAGGGTGAGATGAGGGGTTTGCAATCAACAACTACACTGCTAGATGACAGGGAGTGTGTGTCTTATTACAATATGACAATAACAGAATTGTGGTAAAAGCCAAAATAGCCAAAAGAGTCAGAATATCAGGATGTCATTTACATAGAAATATATTTATTGTTTGCTAACATTGGCCACATAAGATGCAGGATTGGAGCAATTCAGTAAAATGGCAATTACAGAATAATTGTAAATGATAAAACAAAAGGGTGCACAAGTGCAGAACAGTCATCATGCTGGCTAAATGATCCATCCTACACAGCAATTTCAATCTGAAGTGCGCTAAATGTGGCTAACACTAACCACCTGAAGCTAATGGTCTTTGCAAGTAAAACTTCACTGGGTATTTCGTTGAGCATAGGTGCATTTTATTGCCTTTGAATAAAACTTTATCACAAGATATTTCTTCTTTCAGAAGTTACACCGTCTCGCTTTAAAGCACAGTTAATATGCAGTAGATTTAGGAATTGTTTGCTTGAATGCTAATAAAATCCAACTGCTATATAAGAAAGTCTCCAACCTACAGGTGTGGCCCTACATCCCTGACAGAAACTCTTCCTTTCAAATTGCATGTGTGTTACTATCTCGCTCTTTCTGACAAAGTGAGATCTTTAATTACTGTTTGGTAGTGAAGTATAGAGGTGACTCAGCTGTTGTCGGCAGACTTAGGTGCATTGGTGTAGGAATAATTTCTTACAACTCCACATCAATAAAAAAGAGGCACATCCAATTAAACATTTTGCTGAAGATGCAATCACTGAGAGATTGGACAACTGTAGATACCTCCGTGCCATGCCTGATAAGTCTCTCTCCAACAAGGTTGTGTCAGTCATCCAGATATAGAGAAACCATCCCCACATATTCTGTACCTTCTGCATCAGCAGGGAAAAGTACAGTTACTTGCATTATATTTCTGCAAGAGAGAACACAGTATCTTTGATGGGGCACTTTGTTGACTCATATTTTGTTTCTAAATTGGGTCTGTTGCATTGATATTTCTGAATTCTAAATCAAAGAACTAATTCTTTACAGTCTCACTCTGGGAAAGAGGTTAAAGCACTGCTAAACATGCATTCTTGAAATGGAGGGCATCTTCCTTCAACACTTCAAGAGTTTGAGGGGGATTTCTTTTTTTCTGCTGAGATGTTTCTTTTTTACCGATTTGCACTATTTTCTGTGCTGTTCTGGCGGACCGAATTGAGGACATTAAACAGTATTAATATTAAATCGTGTGCAGGGTTACACATGATGAGGGCCAGCACTTATCCATATTATTGTAAACAGTATTTACACGAGCAAACTCAATAAGTGAATAGCTGAGTGGGCAGAATAACTAGAGGATATTCTTATGCATGTAAAGACACTTAATCACATCTAGCCCACTCTGATAAACCAATGTGATAAAGACCGGAGGCAGCCAACTGCACTGTGTGCAGGAGGAGAAAGAGAGGAGAGAATATGAACATGATTTATTCATTGATGAAAGGAACCCTGGTATTTTATTTATGATCTCTTTAAATATAGCTCATGTGAATTAAATAAGTGATTGAAAATGGATGTTCCAACCTAGATTCTTGTGTATCCAACACATCCGTGCACGTGCACACACTGAACACAGGCGTGTGCGCATGTATACACAAGCATACGTCACGTACTAATACAAAGCAAACTGGACTGACTGCTACTGGAAACACTTCATCACAGTTCTTTGTGATAGCTGAATTCTCAGGGGCAAATATCATTCAGCGTTTGTTCTGTGCAGATAGAAATGATTATAAATAGCAGATTGGCCAAACGACGTCTACATGTCAGCAGGAGAAATGTCTCTTCTATAGCTCACTGCTCACTTCATCACAATAAGTCTAGTTCTCTTGTGGGCTGACATGACTCTCTGAAACCAACAATCAGCTTTTTATGGTCATGTCAAACAAAACCATTAAATGAAATATCTTAATATTGAAATACATTTATTGGCTTTCTTTCTGGGAATTATATAAGATCACAATCACTCATATCTGTTTTTTAAATGCTCTGTAGATGCTTAGTTTAGCTCAGCTTAGCCTTAAGACTGGAGGTAGGAGGAAACAGCTCTCATGCCTCTGTTTAAAAGTTTAAAAATTGAGCCGCTGGTACTTTTTAAACGTTTAACAGGGAGATTACGACCTTTTCCAATCTGGGTGCCTTCCTTTATGCAATGCAAATCAAAGCTTAGCAAAGTTATTGTAGCTTTAAACCTGCAAAAACAAAGTAGATTTTTCTGGTCACAACATTGACACAGAGCAACATTATCATTTTTGAATGAATACAACTCTTGAGGGAAATGTGGCTCCTTAGCTGATAAAAGCTCTATGTAGCCCAGCTATAGTCATCACTAACTTTGTCTGTCAGCTGTTTGGTGCCAAGCAGGTAGTGTAGAGGTTTTTTTTTTTGTTTTTTTTTGCTGAAAACAGCTGACTGCTGTGGTACTATATTATATTATATACTATTATGAGGCTTTTGTTATGCCAGGGCTGTAAAAGTGATTTAAACAAACAATAGCGTATACTTAAAGGTCCAGTGTGCAAGATTCAGGGGGCTCGATTTACAGAATATGCCAAGAATGTACTTTAAGTTTTAGAATATATGTTCTCGATTCCAAAAAAGCTTTGTAAAATTTGAGTATAGCCCCGAGGATATGACCATGATTTCCAAAAACAATTTCAAGCCTCATTGTGCAACGTTACACCGAAGTACATAGAGCTTTACGGCACTAAGTCACACACCACCAACTATTTCATTGTTTTGGTGCAACTGGATCATATTTTATGGAGAAAATGTTTTCTGGTTTCCCACAGATGTCCTCCGGCTGCTCTGCCTCAACTCTCTGTGATTTACAGAGTTTCCTGATGGTCAATAAAATAAACTTTTGTGACCTATAGCAGCTGTTAGCTAAAGATGGCTCACTTTGTTAGCCGGGATGCCCAGACTGTGAGCTCAGAGCACTGGGGGAGTGTTAGTGTTTGTACCACAGGTGTTTTAGACCACTGGGAAGAAGAGGAAGTTTTAGACCTGCGGCATTAGTGAATGCAGATTGGAGCAGAGCTGGTGTCATGCCAGAACCGGAGCTTGGCAACATTGCAAGCAGATCCAGACCGGATAAAGTAAACACTGTCTCTAGATAGCCATTGTAGTTTCTCCTTCACACTAGGAAGGAAGTAGACTATCAAAATCTTCTACACAGTGAAGTGACAGTGATCTAGAGTCATATTATCCTCCCCACATAAGCTGGGGAACTCAAGTTTCCTTTGAGATCACTGTATTGGAAAACCACAACACTTAAGTAGCTGCAGAAATGAATACCCTTTCCTCTGTTTGAATAAAGATGTCAGTGATCTTAACCACGCCTTTTCCTTTCACAGGACTCTTGATAGAGTCCCAATGGCCCGTTAATGTTTATTTCTTACCAACATGTTTCAGGAAGAACATATGAAAGAGGATCCTTAAGGGATGCAGGGAAAGGAAGTACTATGGAATGATCAATACTGCCTTTTTCAGTTACAGAAAATCATCCTGGAGTGACCTATATTTAATTTTGGCTGAGTGCTACGTAACTACTGTAATGTTTAATAAGTCATATGTTGAATCTGCTGATTTTGCTCGACCTCAGTTGTCGTTCAAGCAGAATGGCACACATGCTAAAAGATGTGATGGAGAGCTGCCAGGAAAACCTATGGCGGATAACTCAACACATTAAATTGTACAATTTTACCACTTTGACTTTACTGTGCTATTTAATCTTGATGTATCGTGATGTAATCAGTTCAAGAATGTATCATAAAACACTGAGACCACACTGAAGAAGCCAACATAGATGGTTTGGAATAAAAATTTCAGCAGCAGGTTTATTGGCTACAACAGCTACAACAGTAACTGTAACACAGCTCAATAAATATCTTAAGCTAAAAAATTTGAGGGTAGTCCCCTATGATGGAAACATTATATTTTGCATGTCTACTGTCCCTCTGCACTGCTTACTGGGCAGACCAACTGCA
Source organism: Argyrosomus regius (assembly GCA_946959425.1). Taxonomy (NCBI): domain Eukaryota; kingdom Metazoa; phylum Chordata; class Actinopteri; family Sciaenidae; genus Argyrosomus; species Argyrosomus regius. The sequence goes on along the minus strand of OX336886.1, from coordinate 3,950,855 downwards.
AGCTAAGCTATTAAATGATTGCTGAATTTTCTGTAGAGACAATGCCTTGCCATTGTGCATGTTTAGAGAGCCAGTTAACACCCTCCAGCTTCAGGAGCACAGCTCTGCACCACGCATTGTACCACTACCAATACATAATTTTGAGCTCTGTGCCAAAGTAATGTGTCTGTAAATGGAGGCATAGCAGCCAAGTTCCAAATTAACTGACCTGAAGCAGACCAGGGATATCTGCTGCTCCCAAGCACCAAAAGCTTTAAGAAAATCTGGACTCAGGAGGCTGCCAGAGAAACCATCTGTGTGCTGTGATTGCATAAGCTCCATCAGCTGTTCTGTCACCCTTATCGCCGCACCTCCATCTTAGCCGCAATATCGGAAAACTAACTGAATGCAAAAGCAAACGGTGGATCCCCTCTTTCTTTAACAAAATTAGTATTTGTAAAAGCCAGACTATCATAACATTTGCTTCTCGGAAAGTGCTTCTTTCATTTTGTCAAATAACCTTATAGAGGTGAAAAAGTTTAAGCAAACACGTTATGATTTTATTATTTTAATAATTAAGCATTAGCATTTCTAAACTGGTGTTATATAACAGCAACTGGAGGTATAGCCAACTGTAACAGGTAACTTAATGCAGTGCAAGCAAGCTCACTGGCTGTTTCTGTGTACTTTGTGAATTTCATAAGCACAAATAATTAGACTAGATGGAGGTTTTCCCCATTTTGTCCTCGCTGCTCAACTCTCTGTGATTTACAGAGTTTCCAGATGGACAGCAAAGCAAACTGCTACAAACTGTAGCTGCTGCTACAGCTATGTTCAGGTAGTTCAGGTAGCTGTACTACCTAGGACCGACTGCTCAGAGTACTGAGTGTTAAGACCGGCTAACTTTGTACTGTATGTAGAGGATGTTTTCAGTCAGAGAAGCTGGGCAAGTGGGCCATGTATCGGGGCTTAGCACAGGCAGAGCATGGTTGAGGCAAACAAGCCCAAGAGTACGTTGGGTCTGGTTCTGGGTCTGGTTTTTAATCGTTGGCAAGAGCTTGGTGAAATAAAAGACTGAAAGAGAGACGCTGAGCTGAGCTTGCTTGATGTTTTGTACAGGGGTCGGCACAGCGGTGCTTCTGAGCAAGAAGGTTCCTGGTTCAAACCTCCTCGGCTGGGGCCTTTCTGTGTGGAGTTTACATGTTCTCGCGGGTTCTCTCCGGGTACTCCGGCTTCCTCCCACAGTCCAAAGAGGTTAAGAGGTTTAACCAATACGTTAACTGGTGACTCTAAATTGGCTGTAGGTGTGTATGTGAGTGTGAATGGTTGTTTGGGTCTACGTGCCCTGTGATGAACTGGCGACTTGTCCAGGGTGTACTCCGCCTCTCGAGATAGGCTCCAGCACCACCCTGACCCTGATGAGTTTAAGTGGTTACAGATAATGAATAGATTTTTGTACAGAAAATTGTTTTATTTTGTCACTTTTAAAAGCTTTTTAAGTATTATTATTATAAGTGAGATATACATATATATACATGTATAAAGGTACCTTTTAATTGTTCTACCTAAAGAGTCTTAAGCAAAGATGGATCAGCTGCAAACACCTGTGTGAGGTCCACTACACCTCCATGACTGTCTTTAAAAACACGACTTATCATCTGCACGCCACCTCATCGTTTTAACGACTCTACATGTCAGTTTCTTGACCATTTCCGGTCTCTGTTGCACCACCTCCCTCGTATAAAGACTTCAGTTTGTTTTGCTCAGGTGGAGCAATCCCCCCACCTGCTGGGCGAGTCGCGCGACGGCTGCTGATTTAACGCCGCGTGACGCGTCACGCGAAAGATATTCAGACACTAAGAGCTCAGCTCAGCTCACCTACAGGAGCACCGAGTCCAGCATTTTGTTACAGGTAACATTAGCAATGAGTGCTGCCATGAATTTTAAAAACTGCGGCTCTGTGCTGGTAACGGGAGCCAGCCGAGGGCTCGGGCTGCAGATCGTCGAGAGCCTGGCGAGTGGGGGTTCCTCACCCGGGAAGATTATAGCCACGGTTAGACAGCCCGCGAGCGCGCAGGTAAACGCAACACCTATAAGTAGAAGGTTTATGGATCATAATTGTGTAGCCACGCACCGTGTAGTCCCGTTACAGAGGAATAATGACCCAGTTCTGCAGGACGCTGAGTCCACAATGAGAGAGAGGGTGCATTAGATAAAGTTTAAAACACAGAGGGCGCCATTGTTCCCTCAATGGATATTTGCAGTGACATCCATGTTGCTTTTGGCCGACAGAAACTTCAGGAACTGGCAGAGAAACATCCCAAAATCCACATCATCACTTTGGGTAAGAGAAGAGGACAATGGCTGGTGCACGACATGATGTGTTTGTATGAATCTGATGTTAAAATATAAGAAAATACAGAACACAAGTTGTATCAAACATATGGAATACCTTCTGCACACTAGAGATATATAAAGTCAAAATTTTCCTCTTGATAATGTTGCATTTTCTTCCATTTTGAGTCATTTTTGGGTGATTTGCAGTGTTGCTGTGCTTCTCTTTCAGACGTAGTGAACCAGGAGAGTATAGAGAAGTCTGCAGAAGAAGTGGCCCGGCTCGTGCAACAAGAGGGTCTCAACTGTCTGATCAACAATGCAGGGATCAATGTGGTGGCCGACTTTAACACGGTCACTGCAGAGAAGATGATAGAAAACTTCCACACTAATACAGTGGCTCCTCTAATGATCACCAAGGTAATGTTTGTTAGCAGATTTTGTGTTTTCTGACAAGGAAAGTGTTGTGGATCATCTGTTGCACAGTTCTGTTTTCTTCAGTCACCAGGAGCAGGACCCACGAGGGGTTCATTTACTGAACGCTGCAAGCTGACACAAAAGAATGACCTTGATTGACAGAAGTAAAAAGAAACCTCTTAGCCCATGGCAGTCTGCTTTTCATGAATATTAATTAAAAGTCTGGTTTCAGTTGGCCTCAGAGTACAGAGCAGCACCCTGGTGCTGATCAAGAACATCTCAGCAGGGCAGATGCTTGCTGACACAGAGTTTGCTTCAGCCGAAGGACAGTCTCTAACCACAAGGCCACACTGCAGGGGTATGTGAATAAAGGTGGTGGTGGTGGTGGTGCGTGGATCAGTAATGAATCACATAAAGCAGAAAACACTGTACTGCTCTCTGTGGGCTCAAACTTTGCAACATTTCAAGACAAAAATATGAGTACAGATCAGTGTATATGTGTTGCGTTTGTTATTTGGCTTGCTGTCTCAGGGATATAAATGAGGTGGATAAAGCAATAGAAACACCTGTCGGTATAACTCAGTGAATAGTGTATGTTGGACATGCTACCACCAGAGGGCACTCTTTTATTACTTAAGGAGTGAAATGTGTTTCACTGACTGCAAATGCCTCTGAGGTTGTCCAAAATGCAAGATTTCAAGCATCATTGCATAGAAATCTGTGTATAGCAATTTAGCAGAGTGCAATACCTCTGTTATAAACAGCTATACACCTGTATTTGTTATGATTATATTAAACTAGTGAGTGGCCAACTTTGCTAACAGCCAAACATCAAGCAAGGTCAACAACACAAGACATAGCAGCCAGCTAATATTACTTTTATTTCACGAAGCTCTCGCCAGCGACTAAAAGTCAGTCCCAGATTTACTTTTGCCCAATGGCCTTTCTCTCATTTTCGTCTTAGCTTCCTCTGTCAATGTCCTCTTAAGTCTGTTCACCTTCCCCATGCTCTGCCTGTGCTAAGCCTGGATACGCTGCGCACTTGCCTGCCACCTCTGCCTGAAAACTTCCTCTGCAGTCTAAAGCTCCTGTGTAAACACCAACACTCTCCTACAAGAAGGTCAAATTTGAGGCAACTGGACTTGGTTGTAGACATTCAGATAGTACAGTAGCCCCAAAGTTAACCTTCTTGAAGAAAGATGACTGAGAACCTTCACAGACCAACACTCTCCTAGTACTCTGAGCACCCAGTCCTGGACAGTACAGTTACCTGAGCTATCTTAACATTAGTTAACAGCAGCTGGAGTTCATTGTAGATTACTTTACTGTCACGGAGAGTTGATGCACAGCAGCCGGGGGACAACAGAGAGAAACCAAAAAACATTTTCACCATAAAATATGACGCAGTTTCACCAAAATCAGTGAAATAATAGGTGGTGTGTGATTCAGTGCCGTAAAGCATTACGGAAAAATGCAATCATTTATCAAACCATCATTAACCTCTAATGCTGCTTCCTTCTTAACTTACTCATCGCTGGTTTCTGTCATGAAAAGCCTGTCTAGTCATAGGTTGATTCAAGCCTCAGCTCTAAGTTGTTGTTTTTTTTTGTTCAACCCCTGCCAGGCCTTCCTGCCTCTGTTGAAGCAAGCTGCATCGAGAGGAGGAGCAGGTGGCTCAGGGAGCATGAGCATCCAGAGGGCAGCAGTCATTAACATGACCTCTCTGCTGGGCTCTGTGGAACTCGCCTGGGGTGAACGGGCCAATAACTTCAAATGGTACCCGTACAGGACGTCCAAGGTATTGTTATACATTTTGGTGGTACCAATTACTCTACTAATATTTTTTTACTTTCTCTAAGCTTTGGTACGTTTAGAGAAAGGGCACTCAGGCCATTTTAAACTTGTTTCTGCATGTTTTCTCAGAGTGCCCTAAACATGGTGAGTCGCTGTATGGCTGTAGACCTGGAGCCTGATGGGATTCTTTGTATGGCTATACACCCTGGCTGGGTCCGTACTGATATGGGGGGTTCTCAGGTACGGTCCAACTCTGTCTGTCACAGTGTCACTGTGGTAAAGCTCTTAAAGCCTGTGATTAAAACATACCAAACACCGAGAACATGTGTATTTGTTGCATATTCTCAAGCCTATTTTTGGTTATGTTAGTGATTTCTAAGCAATATGTCTCAACAAAATGTTTATTTTTTATATATTTATCTTTCCAGGCTCCACTGAGTCCAGAGGAGAGCGTTTCTTCCATGTTGTCTGTGATTGGCGCACTGACTGAAAAGGATCACGGCTCATTTCTGAACTTTACAGGAGAGGCGTTACCTTGGTGAACCTCATCATCACAGATCAGAGCCTAAAGCCATCTCTGCTCAACTTCAGCTATGCAAACGTGAATGTATCACTGACTCCGAGTGCACAGGGTTACGTTTTAATAAAGCTCTAACTTATTTCACCTAACTACAGTTTATTTATAGGAGAGCAACAGTGCTCACTTTCTAATACAGAGATTACTTTAAAGTGTTAATAACCTCGTTGATAGACAGGGTAGGGTATGTGCTGTCTATAAGGCTACATACTGTATATTCAGTATTCTGTTAGGCCAATGCAGCTCTAAATACAGTGTATCTAAGCTTATCATTAAATGTTCTTGCCTTGAGTTATTATCTGCAGTAGCACCCTCCCTACAATATACAGTATATATTGCAGTGGTTTATGCCGATGTTTAAATAAATTATTATAGAAATGTGTTACCTCGTTTTCGAGCTTCTTGATTTTTTTATTTTTTTATTGTTAAACAGTAATAAAAAAATGAATGTGTCACCCAGTAAGAGAGGTCTATAATAAGATAAATTCAGCCGTCTAGTTGCTTTTGTCACAAACTGCATGATTATAAGATGATTCTCTAGTAGCAGTGTTAGAAGGATATTCATCCTTGTCAAACAAGGAAGTAAAGTCAAAATGTTTTTCTTCCTCATTCTAGTAATTTCTAGTTTGCATCCATCAGGGTGGCTTGACATCTCGCTATTGTTGACGATGGTTGAATTTTTAGACACATTTCCTTGTGTGTCTCTTTTCTTAGCACACAACAATGGAAAGCTTTAGGACAAAAGTCATTTCAAGCCCTGTCTTAGCTGTTACAATTGTAAGAGAGCTGATTGTTTCTTATCATTGTCAGTTTACAGCTGGTTTGGGTACAGGTACAAGATAAAGCTGATCTGCCACTGGACAGAGCAGAGATGAAGTTGAACATGCAACTTTGAAATTATAGCGTATATAAAACATATCAAACCACCATGCAACATACATCAACAGCTTATGAACTTTACTTAAAACTACAATAGAAATAATATGGTGGTATATAGTAGAGTAACATGACAGCAGCAGTAATTGTGCTACCTGGCGACAGATGCACAAGTGAAATGATTTGACATGTGTTGTGTTTTAATCCCCTATCTTGTTTGTTGAGTTCTCTGACCAGAACGTTTGGCAAACAGGCCTGCAGTGGTATTTTTAAGAAGAAAAGAGCTGGGGATCAGATTATGTCAAGCTCTCTGAAATGTCATTTAAATGTAATCAAACCAGTTAGTCCACAACGGTGTGCAGGAAGTCATGTGGCAGGAAGTCTGTGTGTGTGTGTGAGTGTGTGTGTGTGTGTGTGTGTGTGTGAGAGAGTGTGTGAGAGAGAGAGAGAGAGAGAGAGAGGAGAGGGAGTGTGTCCAGAGTGCCAAAAACAGGAGGAGAAGAGTTATACGATACAGCGCTGCTTTGAACTTCTCTTACTTTTGTTTCTGTGAATTTTTAAAGATCTTAGCGAGGATTTATAGCACAGGAAGATGCTCGTGTTCCTGAAGAAAAAGACAAGCTGACTTCATTCCTTATTAAAGGTAAATATTTGTGTTTGTCCATGTGATTATGTGTTGGTTCATGATTTGTGGAAAGCTTTAACAGAAGGCCTGCACACTTGTTAAATAGACTCATATCTTAACAAACCTCCTTGTCTTTTTGAGCTGGATTGTTTGTTGGAATATAAGTACTAGTTACAACTTTAAAGTTTCTTCCTCGTAACGTTCATCCTGCTTTGCATTAAGTGTGAGCTGGACAAGTGCTATTTGACTAAACTGCCTGTGATAAAAGATAGTCATACCTCACCACAGTTCTACCAGTTTTCTTTACCTCAATGAATGATGCAAATAATACAGAAATTAGTAGGCACACGGACCCGATGTGACCTGACTTAACCTGATCATTTGTACAAATCACATTTATTTCAAGTGTGTGCACGTCTGTTGTTTGGAATACAGGTATTTTATCTTAAAAGGGGCTACTGGGGTGTTGGTTAGCTCAGTTGGTAGAGCATCCATCCCATGTACGAAGGCTCAGTCCTTGCCGCAGCGGCCCAGGGTTCGAATCCGACCTGTGGTCCTTTGCTGCATGTCATTCCCCATCTCTCTCTCTCTCTCTCTCCACATTCCTGTCACTTCTTCAGCTGTCTCTGTCAAAATAAAGCTTGCCAAGGCCAAAAAAAAATACATTTAAAAAAAAGGGGCTGCTAACTGAATCATGTAGCTTGCCAAGAAAAAAGAAAATACAATAATAATGTAAGAAGGTTGTGAGGCTGGAAATCATACAAATTGGCATTCATGCAATTGATGTACTCTTCTAAATCTTATGTCAAACTGAGGTCAATCCAGAGCTCCATCGCGTGGAGGCCTAAACGCTCAGGTCTTACTGATAACATTAACAATGGCTCTGTTCTCTACAAGTGTCAAGTGTAAGCTGTGACAGTGAATTAACATGAACAATTGCAGGACCTTGAAACTGAAATAGTTTAGCTTCTATTTAGTAAATCAAGAATGATTCACTAAATTTGTATTTATGTCTAAAAGCAGTTGCTTGTGTTGTTTTTATATCTTAAAAGTGTTTAGCATCAGCCAACAGCTAGATTTGTATGGTATTTTATGATTATTTTTGATTCATCTGTTAATTTTGTCCACAAAAAGTCAGAATATAGTGAAATGAACAATTACATTTGTCAGTACAACTATCCAAACCCAAAGATGTTACATGTATGAAAATGTAAAAAAAACAGGAAGTCTTCACATTTGTGCTTGAAAAATCATAATGATCATTTTATGCTCATCACCTAAAATGACCAGTTGTCTTACCTCATTTGCTTTTTTGGTGCTAAAGGTTTCCAGGTCCGTTTAGCAGGGAATTGTTTCATAATTACGGTCAGAAACTTCATATGTAGTCTCACGGCAGTGCGTACTCAAATACTGTGGTTACCTAGCAAGCAGAAATCCTCCATTGTTGATGCTGGTGCTGCCATGTGGCTAAACCTGCTGCCAAAGGGTCCATCATGTGGCCTCAAAGTTCTATAATCAACTCTCATGGTCTGTCCTGGCATGCATAGGCCACATGGAGGTGGAGAGTCATGGTTCTGCTGATAGACCATCCAGCCCCTGTGGGACTGCTGTCAGCTGCCGGAGACCTGAGGATGCCGTTCTCAGACACGATCAAGTACTGCATCCTGGGCATCTCGATCGCTCTTCTTCTGCTGGCGCTGGGCATCTTGGTATGGCAGGCCTTCAGATGCTGCACACAGACACCCACTACATACACCCAGCAAGATACTGGTGAGTAGAGATTAGATTACAATACCAAATAGTATAACACATAGTGATACTGGGTGTCTGAGCAATACCAAATGTAAACGTGTCTGATTTTTACTATAGTCAACAGTAATCTGCTGTATTCAGACATGAAGCCAATAACAGCAGGAAACTACTCAGGAGCTCCAAGTACCCGGGTAAGAGTGCTTTATTCACATTTATTTTCCTATGACTACATGTCATACATGTTGTGTGGCACAGAGTCAAAGCAGCACCCAAACAATATTAGCCACTGGCAGATTTCTAAACAAATCAATAGATTATTTGAGATTCCATGTGGCTTTCTTTGACAAAACAAAAACCGATGCAGACCCACTGTCAGTAACCTTTGGAGGAAGCTGCTGCCTTTCAGTCGATACTCTTGGGACAGTCCCTAAATGTTTCTGCACAGATTATTATTACCTGAGAGAAGAGTCAGGTTGAGGTTGAGGTATCTTATCTGCGTTGATCTTATGCGTGAGCTGTGTTTGAGAACCCGGCGCACTTTATTTGGATAGTCTACTGTTTTCTTCCTACCACGTGACTTGTGTCAGTAAAAGTCTGGCAGGCTAGTTTTTACAGTGTCTAGACAGCGTTAATGTTGGATGAAAAACCAGGAAAAGGACTGTGTGCTGCCATCATGGTCAGAAACGGGGGTTAGGGCCACATTCAGGGGTCAACAAAATAATGAGAACACTTATGTCAGTTGTAAAAGATTATCATCTGTTGTTGTGTTCTTTTTATCTAGACTCTAGTCTTTGGAGATCCTCCAAGTAGGCAACATTGTCTATGTACATAAAGAATGAGCATGCTTGTTCAAACAAAGAAATGTTTGGAAGTGTCACATGTATAACAAAAGTTGGAGGTGGTGTAGAAGCTAAAATAAACTCCTCTGATGGAAAAAACATGCAGTAATGTATGTTGTCATGCTCCACAGATGGAGGACGCCAGCTCAGAGGTCCACAGGCTGAGCCGCTGCCTGTCTCAGGGCTCATTTCCCTCCTCAGGACCTACTGAGGCAGAGGGAGACATGGGAGAGCAAGACAACGTTAAAAAGGTAGCAGTTACCAAGTACTGAACAAATCAACATTTTGACAGGATGATGGCACTAAAGGAAACGTCAGGGGAACGCCAAAGTCTGGAATTTATCTTCGGGGGACTTGAATATTTCACAACAATCTTTAGTTGTCAAGATATTTTACTTTACTCAACTCATTTTAGTCAACCCCATGGGTGACGCTAGAGGAAGATCCAGGGGATAGATACATGGATAATCTTTATTCTTTGTGAACTCTTTATTCTTCTATTTATATAAACATCACCAAATTCTTTAGGATTCATTCTCTGAAGACCATGAATGTCAGTACAAAAGTTCATGCCAATGACGGAGTAATTGTTGAAATACTTAAGTCTGGATCAAAGCATGGAGCAACTGGCAGACGAAGACGAAGCACTAATAAAATGACAGTTCATTTCACATTTTCAAGTTGTATCAACAGCAGCATTTCTTTCTTAACACACCAGGTTGATGGATCGCTCCGTTTCTCCGTGTATTATGACCAGCTGCAGTCTCAGCTGGTGGTCACGGTGTTGCAGGTGGAGGGTCTTCTGGAGCAGAAGCACAGACTCCAACCATTTGTTAAGCTAAGTCTCATGTGGGCAGACTCAGTGGGAGTGGAAGAGGAGGACTGTACAGATGATGAGGTAATTTTTGTCTTTATAAGTTACCGCATAACAGCGCCTGGCAAAGAATCTTACTCACTGCTGTGACCCTCTTAGGCTGAAGGGATGGCACCCGTCCTGTGGACAGTGCTGCAGGAGTGGCGGACTCGCATTGTGAAAGGCAGCTGTAACCCTTTATTTGGAGACCAGTTCAGCTGTATTCTGCAAGAGCACAAGGAGCTTCGTCATCTCAACCTCAGGATGGAGGTCCTGCAGCACACAAACACATCTCTCACTCTCAGTGAATCTCAAGTCATTGGAGATTATTTTTCATTTGTATGTGTGAATCTGTAAGAATTCATGATGTCTGTCATGTTTCTGTGCTTATCTCAGGTGAGGGACTTTGATAAATTCTCCAGAAACACAGTCTTAGGAGAGGTGAGGGTTCCCTTAGGGCAGCTCAAAATCTCCTACCCTCTTGAGCTACAAGAAGATCTGCAGATACCCCAGAAGGTACAGTAAGGCATCAAGACGTAAGACATCATGAATACAAACACACCCTTTTCTTGTGTTTAAGGAGACGTGGATTAGGGCCGCCGTTTAAAGCCAAACCATACCAAAATACAGTACTTATGAACTAACAGTATGTGTTAGCTGTTAGTAGCAATGATTTGAATCAGTTAATCGGCACTGGAATATACAGTAAGGACATCATGTATACAAACACACATGTTTTAGTAGAATTGGGGAATTTTTCCATACACTTTAATGATTATGTTAAAAACCGGAGAAAACTAAGCAATAAGCCCTTATGCCCTCAATTTCTAGCTTTCAAAGCTTAGCCCTGAAAGAAAAAGCAACATAATATTCAGCAATGTAATGATCAATTTTAAATATATTTTATGTTTTCTATTATTAATTCATTCAGGTAGTAGGTGGCAAAGCCCTATTATTCAGGAACGATCTGCTCACACCTTTATAAACATTAGTTTTAGGCTGCGCCACAGTGATTTTATGACAGGCCTTTGCTGCCATCTGTTGGCGTAACAGTCTATTTTGTTTGTGAAGGCTGAAAACTAAAGAACAGTACTGACAGTGTGCGAGCGGTTAGTGGCCAGGACTGGGAGGTACAGTAGGACGGTATGCATATAAACACACTTTTCTCATGTTTTAGTAGAATTAGGGAATAAAGAAATACTGTTTGTCCTCATGCACCTTAATAAGTGTTATGGAATTTTAGGTTACATGGGGCTCACGCATGGGCCTTGAGGTCCTAGGCAGTAGTAGTTGTCTGGTTTCGTTTGGGGACAGCAGGTGCCAGCCTATCTCGACATTGTGGTGACCAGGCTCGAAGGAACTGAATGTTACCTTCCTAATAATAGACGGCTTGCCGTTGACGTTCCATTAACATAAACAGACAACAGTCACTCCAGACTCGAATGTGCTGAGGGTAACACAAACGTGGGTAAAGACATTCTCTTTGACTATTTTTGGACGTGTAGTATTTGCGGTGTTATCTGTAGGGGTTTAAAGTCTGACCACAAGCAGTTCGTCAGAATGTGAGACCGACTCAGGCACTGTTGATGTACTTTGAGAGTGTCTCTAATTGTCCTTGGCCAAGCTTCAGTAAATACTACAGCACACTGTAAGACATCAGAGCCTCCTGAACTCTTCCCTCCTGACCTCACCACAACAACAGTGGCGACACCACTGGAAAAAGCTGAATAATGAGCCACTATGGAGTTGATTTTTAGTTTTCAAAACTTATATAAGGTTAGAAGCAAGACGTACATAGAATTTGCATGATTAGATGATTATGATTCTTTAGTCATAACTACAGAACTCTGGAACATACAGAACAGGATTTTACTTATTGAATGGTTAAAACATGCTTCACTGTAGTATCCTGGTCCTATTCTAAATAGTTACTAAAATAAGTCATATGACATGAAGAGAAAACAACTAAAAGGTTCATTTATTATCATTATTATTTACTTTAGGCACTTATATACCTAATCATGTGCATCTTTACCGTTACGTGTCCTCCTTGCATCCTTTTTCCTATTTTTCAATGTTATATTTTTGGGCCTGCAACAACTATCATCATATTTTCTTTATATTGTGCTGAAGTGTGTCTCTGTCTCGACAGGATCTTGTAGGAGAAGTGCTTCTGTCTTTAAAGTTTCTTCCCACTTCGCAGAGGATTGAGGTTGGACTGCTAAAGGTCAGAACGGCCATCACTGAAATGTGCTCAGATGCAGGTAAGTAACAAACATGTTTATAAAAATAAAGTCATACACATACACACAGTATATCAACACACAATTCTTAATTTGCCTTCTCTGTGTTGTATAGCCTTGTACGCCAGGATCAGTGTGCAGTGCAACCAGTGCAAGCTGAGATACCAGAAAACCTCCGTAGTGGCCCGCTGCCTGATGACCGTCTTCAATGAAGTCTTCATGTTCTCCCTGCCAGATTTTCCTCTGCAACAGTGTAAAATTGTGGTGTCTGTGTTTGAGACTCGCACGACTAGGAAACCAACCAAACATCTGATTGGACAGTTGACTGTGGGGAAAGAGAAGAGTTCAGAAGACAAGCACTGGAGCTTGATGATGCGCTCAATCCGTCAGCCAGTAGCAAAGTGGCACGGTCTCTTGAACTGACTGACATCAGATCCTCTTCCTGGATGTGCTCCTGGACTGTAGAGGGATCTGCACCTGTTCAACACCAGGCCATACATGGACTACTCCTCCTCCTTCCTCAGCTCCATTCAGAACAGTGACTGCTCAGCTGAAACCTGAGGTCACTCAGTGTACTTGTTCACATATTTTCATATTAAAAGATCTCTAAATGCTGTATCTGACCTTCAAGATCAAGATTACTCTTGTTTTGCACTTACTGTCTGTGCCAATGTTATATTCATCTTTAGGCTGGACCATTTACTATTGCATTATATGTAAGATAAACTAATAGTGGTTGTTAAAGTGTAGCAGGCACTGTGGATTTCCCCTAATACATACTGATAAAGAAAATTTTACCAAGGATGAGTAGTCATATAAACATGTGTTGGGTGGGTACTCTTAGGCTAAAGGTTTCTTTTGCCTTTGACCCTCCACTGGATGCAGCACGGTGATTTTATAACAGGCCTTTTCTGCCATCTGTTGCCTTTACAGTTTGATTGTGATTTGTTTGTGAAGGCAGAAAACCAAAATACAGGTCTTCTGAACTCACAGTATGTGCTAGCCGTAAGCAGACAAGAATTAACCCTTCACATATTTTCCTTTTGAGTGATGTTCCCATTTATTGCACTGTTGAATATTAAACTTACACGATGGTTTTACGGTAAGAACCAACTGATCTTGCCTGATCTGATTAATACACCTCATTTGTAATCAGTATACACAATGAAAACTATACTCCCATAGTGTTTAAATGTAACTCCCACAATGATGATTATTGTTATAGTAGTTTATATCAGTTTCATTGTTTTACAATGTAGAAGTCCAAAGGGATACTAACAGTAACACATTCAGTTTACAGTTAACCTTTGTAACTAAAAGCTTTTCTCTTGATCAGTATAAATCATGGGTCTTCAACCTTTTTCAGCCCAAGGACTTGGATGAGAGACAAACAGAAGAGAGACCCCCACGTGTCACATTTTAAGCCCAGCCTAAAATAACTTTTATATTTACTCTATTTAACTTTTATTTCACCTTATTAACCTATTTATAGACTGGGTTATTAGCCTATATGCGTTTATGATTGATAAAAAAAGTTCATGCATAATTGAATAATTTATTTTGTAAATGGTTTTTGTCAAAAGTAGCTTATTATTGCATATTAATGCTTGCAGTTTACATAATATTATTTCTGTTATATTTTTTAATTCTCACAAATTATTTTAGTGAAAATTGTCAATTATTATGACATGCGTGACCGTTTGAACGTCCAGTGTGTGCCGGTGCAGTTTTGGAGGGATATCTGTGCTACTAGCAGAGAAAAGTAGGGATGCACCGATGCATCGGCTCATCGGCATCGGCTGATGTTCGTATCCTTATTTGCCCATCGGCCATCGGCAAATAAAGATGACATTCACCGATGGCAGTGGCTGATGATTATATGTTGATTTACATGTCGCATGAACGCTGTGCTGTGGAGAAACCTTTCTTTTTTTCCTTTTTTTTTGGAGGCTCCGAAACCCCACTGCACATGTCTCTGGCACGTCGCGTATGCGTTGCGTTTTGGTCCGTCCTGCACACGACTTCAAACCGGGAGAGTTTCAGAAGCGAACGTTTAGCCCACCAGACTTTGTTTACTTGCTCAGATTTGGCCATTTTCCCGGTGTATGTTCTTCTAAATATGCTTCTACATGTGTAAATATGCTACGTAGTTACTTAGTTTCGCTTTTGTCTGTTTTTACGACCGGCAGTCGGCACGGGGTATTTTATTTTGAAAATCCACCGGATTCTCTTTGCTTTTTCTGTGTCTGGCTTCCGCCCGCTCGAGGTGCTCTGTGTAGATTGACGTGTGCTGCTCCGTCAAGCGTCGAAAATAGAACAGACGCGTATTCAACGCGTAGCCAAGCATAGAGACGCTTCTGGGACGCTTCGAGAAAGATCCACGTTATGCAGTTTGCAATACATGTAACAAACATCGGCATCGGCATCGGCCATCGGCCATGTTGTTATTTTAAACGTTGGTATCGGCCCAGAATATCACAATCGGTGCATCCCTAGAGAAAAGGAGAGAGAAAACGGTAAATTCAGCAAAAAAAAGTGCTGTCACTTACTAATTTATTTATTTAGTGAATGTCAGTATGACTATTTTGTTTGTTTTGACCATTTAAAACCTGCTATTTTAGCTAATATTATAGATTTACACTACTGCTGTATTTTAGCTAGCTGGCTAGGTTAAGTTAGTAGCTTTAAATACGGGTTTTCAAGTGTATGTATTACATTTTATTGCATATTAAACTGAGCCTATCGAGGCCAAGTATAAACATACCTTGTTACTGTATATTTTATAATAAGCTAGCTACCTTTCCTTGAAGGTAAATCCAAACTTGAGATGATTCTCACCTGTAATTTATGGGCTAATTAGGCTAATGTTAGGTGTGTTACTATTTTGAGTACATAAGTGTGTTCACACTGTCAATTATGGCAAAATACAGTGTACTGTGAGTACCGGGATGCAGCACTTAAAACAGTCAAAAAGTTGAGAGCGTAACGCAGGACACTTCTCTCCCTCAGTGGTCGCCATTTTGGCTCTGTAGCAGAAGAGGAGGGACCGCAGGCATCGAGGAAAATGGCAGCTGGGGAAGCTGCTGGAGCTGAAGCGGTTGTGGTGAATACTGCAGTATATAAACGTAAGTTCTGCATACGTTTTTTTATTAATATTATGGTAGCCGAATGTGGGTGCCAACGCTCCTGCAATTCAACAAAGAAGAAGAAGAAGCGGTAAAATGTTGCGATCATCAATTCAGGTGGGTGCACGGCAACAACGCTACCCTGCTTAAATCAGCGCAGTAGTCCTGGAGGTACATACTGTAGTAGGCATGGTGTACTAAGAACTACTTAGAAATGCACTAATGGAAGTATTCAAATTGAGACACAGCAAGAGTCTCTTAATTGGGAAGTTACCAAATGACCCACTGTGGTTTGCAAGAATGTCTGGCTAACCGGCCAATAAGATTCAACTGTTATGCTGTTACATTATAGTTAGTTACCACACAGTAACTCAGCGTAGGTTAGCTTGCTCATGATTGCTCCTGTGAGGATTCACAGGTAGCTTTTCTTCAGTATTAAATGAAATGTGTGGCTATGTTTACATTTTTGAAAAACTTGGCGACGACGTGATGTGAAAACATAAAGACCCAAGGATTGAAGCAGAAAATGGGTGGGGCTGTTTCAATGGGTGTCAAATACTTCCGGTGTGTGTTGAGTATATTGGTCAGAGCATATTTCATCATCATCGTTATCATCATCATCATTGGAGGCCCTTCTTACCTCAGCCAAGAATTGAGTGAAGTTTGTTCCTCATCCAGAAAAAGCTGTAAGTGAGAAGGTGAGTAATGATTAATTAACCTTTGTATTTGAAATGAATGGACACTTATGTCACTGCTAGATTGCTAACTAGCTACGGTCAAACGTTTCAGTAGCTAGCATAAGTCAAAAATTATTTTATCATCAGCAAGGTAATAATTGTCTCAGAAGACACTACTGGGTAAAAGGCAAATATTGGCTAGGATAATTTAAGGATAGACTAAAGGCTAATTTAGTGGGGTAAATCTTGCACTCTATGCACACAAATGACATGATTGCCATTATTCACTCATTACTGGCAATGAGAGTTACAGTAAGATGTAATGTAAGATGAGTATAGTGGGCACACATGGAGAGAAGGATACATTTTGTTGCGACAATTGGGTGTGTATGCTACAAACCAAGACTACAACCTACGGAGCATAGGTGTTCACTGCAGATGGCATCAGGGCATGCAAATTCAGGCTCTTAAGTTTGAAGCTTGATAATGTAATTGGTAAAAGAAGCCACTAGAAGGTAGACTAGCATGTGTTACAATACCAGATAGGGAACATGACGAATGCTGTAGCAAACCACTTAATTTCAGTCCACAAATTTGTGGACTTGTGGACCGCTGTTAAATATATTACTTCCTATAAAAATGTGATTTCTGGATAGCCATTTATCCTAGACTGACACTTATCTCTTGGGGGACACAATAAGGTGAAAAAGAGCAGGCAGACAGCATTTTAAGGATGACCAATAAGGATTTTATTTTTACAGCATATTTCACATCATGTTATACAATTAGAAACAGCTGATCAGCCAGTGTGCTTTACTCCGCTGCCTCTTTTCCCTAATAACACACAAAATCAGATTTGATCAGGTTAATTTGAATCAACTTTCACTGACAGTAACTTTCTGACACATTACATTTGAATTAAATTAATTTGTTTTTGACTAAACAGAATTGTAATAATAATAATAATATTTCTGGCAACTCAAAGACACTTTACATAAAACACATCAAACAGTACACTAAAAACACTTTAGAGTAAGCTAAACTTTAAAAGCAATTTTAAAAAGGTGCGTTTTTGTCACAGATTTACATTTGCCATGTACATTTACCTTGCCAGGGTCACGGCTCTTTGCTCTCAGTTTGTTGACCTGGGACTCTGCAATGTCAACACGCTCCTCAGCCTCCTCCAGCTCATGCTGAATTTTCCTGCACTTGGACAAGTGAACATTGGCCTGCTCCTCCTGATACAGCATATACAGAGTTTAAAGTTAGACATTTTAATGGATAATGAAAGGGGTTTGTATTTACTAGAAGGTGTGCAACATGAAGGTGATCAAGCTAACTATATTAACAAGTATAACAAATTTTGCATCCTTTTAGACGACTGAACTCACCTTGTGTTTCTTTCTCAAGCTTCTGCTTGACACGCTGGAGGTTGTCGATCTGCTCTCCCAGCTCAGCTACACTGTCAGCCTGCTTCTTGCGAAGAGCAGCAGCAGTGGCTTCATGCTGCAGAGTGGACTCCTCAAGGTCACGACGGAGCTTCTGGAATTCAGCTTCACGCTTCTTGTTCATCTCAATCTGAGCAGCAGTGGCCCCACCAGCCTCCTACAGCCTCTCACTGATCTCCTCAAGTTCCCTGGAGAGGTCAGCTCTCTGCTTCTCAACCTTGGCACGAGAGCTGACTGATTTTAAAGTCCTTCCTGTGAGCATAATTGAAAAGGTGGATAGTAAATGTTGACCATAACTGAAAGAGAATGGTTCTTGTACAAATTCAGATCCATGATGGATTCCTGGGCCAGTTTCAGATCACCCTCCAGCTTCCTCTTGGCTCTCTCAAGGTCCATACGCAGCTTCTTCTCTTGCTCCAGGGAACCCTCAAGCTGAACATTAAAGTAATAATTTATTATTATGTTCAAGAGGAATCATGCTTTGTAAATCCAAATGACTTTGTAAACTTGCATCATCCACTTGCTGCTCAAGCTTAGTCTTGGCCTTGGTCAGAGTGTTGACTTTGTCTTCCTCAGCCTGCAGGTCATCAAGAGTCTGTTGGTGAGCCTCCTGAAGGGCTTTCTTTTCCTTGGTCAGCTTAGCTATGCTCTCACCTTGAGAAGCCATCTCCTCAGTCAGGTTCTTCACCTAAGTTTGCAAGAAAGATGTTGGTATAGATAGTAATCCTTAAATGTTACTTGATCTACTGGATACATTGATTTTTGAAAACCTTGTTCTCAGTGGCATGTTTCTCCTTCTCCACTTTGGCCAAGGTAAGCTCCAGATCATCAATATCCTTCTTCAGCTCAGAGCATTCATCCTCCAGCTTTCTCTTCTTGGCAGTGAGCTCAGCATTGATTTCCTCTTCATCCTCCAGTCTCTCGGTTGTCTCTTTGAGTTTGGCCTCCATCTGAATCTTACTCTTGATAAGTCCCTCACATCTTTCCTCAGCATCTGACAGATTCTCAGATTCCTAGTTTATTATATGAAAATACACCTAAAACACTGATAAATATGAAAAAGCACAACTGTCTGTTGATGTGTACTTACAGATGCTACTTGCAGCTGCAAATCATTCTTCTCCTGTAGAAGGAACACCATCTTCTCCTCCAGTTCCTTCATATTGACCAGGGCAGCAGCCAGGTCTGTCTGCATTTTCTCATAGTTCTCCTTCATATTGGCCAGCTCCTTCTCAGTTTCAGCACTCTTCAGTAGAGTCTTGATCTTGTAGTACACCTACATCCATGGCCAGTGTTTCACATTCATGAATGAGTGGACGTTGTACTGGATGGTGTAGATGGCATCTCTGTGGACAAGAAGTTGGTATTATAGACAAAGTTTTTCTACATTATTCATAACATGACTGTGGACTCAAAATTAGCTGTTTTCCTACATACCTCCTCTCCATCATCTGCACAAACTCCTTTCTCATGAGGTAAGCACGACAAAGAGCCTGAGTCATGGTGACCAGAGATGCCAGTTTTTCATCTCTCATCTCCTCAAGGGTACCCAGCAGACCGGCCTTGAAGAACACCTGATTAAACAGAAAAAAATGTTTTACTCTCTGTCAGCACTGTACACTATACTACACATTAAACTAGAAAAGCCCAAGAGAGTGTGTACACCATGGAATCATCTAAATGTCTCATTAAGAAAACTTTTCTTAATTTTTTGTCTGCATCAGGATCTGTATCATAATAGTGTCAACAGTGAAATACGACCAAATGTGTTAAAGAAGCTGTGCTTTTGAGCACATTAGCACTGGCCTATTAACAGTCTTACTTGGGAGAATTGTGCCAAATTTAAAATTTATACAAAGTAAAACAATTTATGTCAAATAGATCAGACACAAAATAGGCAACTAGTATTAGTACAATCTTATATCCATTATGAAAATCTTATAAGAAATAGTAAAATGAAATGAACAGCTCTTTGCTGTAGACTGATCTAGGGCTAGGCGATATATATCGATATTTTAATCTATTTTGATATATTTTCGAACACGATATAGCACGAGACCATATCGTCAATATCGATATCGATATAGAGGTGGAGCACAGGTCTTGACCTGTGTGTCAGCTGTTGCAGTGCATTGTGGGATTTGTAGTAATCGCACTCCCACCACTGTAGTTGAGTGGTGGGAGTGCGATTTACCGGCGGGCCATTAATAATATTTATATCGACATATATATATATATATATATATATATATATATATATATATATATATATATATGTGTGTGTGTGTGTTTGTGTGAATCGAGTATCGCCATTCAGCTAAAAAATATCGAGATATGACTTTTGGTCCATATCGCCCAGCCCTAGACTGATCCATATAATTAATGTATTTGATGATATCCTTAATTAATTTTGTACTACTTGTCGAGGTGAAAATGTCCCCACAATTAAGAATATACAAGAAAGATCTGCTGAATCCAGGGCAGAAGAATTTTGGATCAAAGCCTCATGGTTCAAGAGTGACAAGTCAAATGTAATGTTTGTCTATGACCACATGGTGGCGATCATCCTTCAGATAGATAGATAGATAGATTGCTTTATTCATCCCCGAAGGGAAATTAGGTCGTCACAGCAGTCAGGTATTTAAATACAATAAAATACAATAGAATAAAATACTGAGGTAGAAAAAAGAAAAACAAAATTAAAAAACACAGAATGGGACAAGGACACTTAAAAAAGAAAAAAGAAGATAAATAGGTAGATATGGTGCAGTGGCAAGATGATGGTAGTAGTACCGATGATATGATGGTAGTGTTATTGTAACGAAACAGTATATAATAATAGTACGGTATATATAGTATATATAGTATATAATATAATATAATATATATATAATAATAATAATAATATAATATATATATTTATATATAATAATGATAATACGAGTATAATAAGAGTATATAACAGTATATAATAATAATAATAATAATAATAATAATAATAATATACACATAGAAATGTGTCATATGTGCAAGGTGTGCATACATACATAACTGCAATATATAATATGTAAACATGTATAAATATATGTATGTATATATACACAAGATACACAAGATATACAAGATATGATATAATATGATATGTAGAATAGGTATAATATATGCATATAAATACTTGACTATACAAGATATACATACAATAGACAATATACTATGAGTATAAGAATATGTAAATAGAATGTGCAAAAAGACAAGAATATTGTATAAATTGATATATAATATCAATGTGGTTAACACATATCACATATGATATGAAGTATATGTTCCAGTATTTGGAGCGGAGTGTTGTACAGGGTACACATTGCAAAGGTGACAGGTAGCAAAAGGTGACAGGTAGATTTAGTGCAGTTCTGTAATGGCTCTGACAGAGGTAGATGAGTTACAAAGTCTTATTGCAGCTGGGAGGAACGATTTCCTGTATCGTTCCTTAGAGCAGCGGGGTTGAATGAGTCTGTTGCTGAAGCTGCTCTTTAGCTTGTCCAGTGTTTTGTGGAGGGGGTGAGAGGGATTGTCCATGATTGCCAGCAGTTTTGCCAGTGTCCTGTCCTCCACCACCTCCTCCAGGGTGAAAAGCTTAGAGCCAACAACAGACTCTGCCTTTCTGATGAGTTTGTTCAGTCTGTTGGCATCCTTTGCCTTGATGCCCGCACCCCAGGACACCGCAGCAAAGAAGATGGTGCTCGCCACAACAGACTGATAGAACATCTGCAGTATCTTGTTGCAGACATGCCCTTCTTGTAGATGGCCTCTGTTGGTGGACCAGTCCAGTTTATTGTCCAGTGTGACACCCAGGTACCTGTATACAGGTACCATCTCGACATCCGTCCCACCGGTGCAGACAGGAGAGGGCAGGGGCTTGTTCCTCCTGAAGTCCACCACCATCTCCTTCGTCCTCGCCACATTCAGCTGCAGGTGGTTCTCCCCACAGCACTTCACAAAGCGGTCGACCAGGTCCCTGTACTCAGCCTCCCTCCCGCCCTCAACACACCCCACAATGGCTGTGTCATCAGAGAATTTCTGCAGATGACACGACTCATTGCAGTACTTAAAGTCAGCAGTGTATGGGGTGAAGAGGAAGGGGGACAGTACAGTTTCCAGTTCCCAGTTGTTCTTTGGCCCATGGCCATGAATTGAAACTAGGTAGAAACAATCCAAGTTACAAAAAAAAAAGAAAGAATGAAAAATATACCCTGCTTGGTAAGTACGTGGAAGTATATGAGTGGAATCAAATTGCTTACCTTGGTGTGACCAAATCTATACTGGTCATGATCAACATCAATTGACCCAAGCAGCTTCTCTGAAGCCTTCTTGTTGTCAATGAACTGGCCCTCAGGGATGCCACCGGCATTCAGCACCTTGTATCTTTGTTGTTAATGGTCAGTGTGTGCTTTTTCTTTTTATAGTCTGTCATCAAAAATTATGTTAGAAATTCCAATGATACCTCTGCTTGAAGTCAGCATAGAGGATTCTGCTGGGGAAACCCTTTCTGCAGTTTCTGATACCCTCCAGCACACCGTTACACCTGAGCTGGTGGATGACCAGGAAGTTCTCCATGAGACCTGCAAAAAAGACATCTTCTTGTTTACTTCTCTGGATAAATTGTTAGCCTCTTTGTTGAAGCAGCACAAAATTAAGGAAACCAAACCAACCAATTCAACCGTAAATCACTCTACTGAAATTATGTTTTTCATATACCTGGAGTCTTTGACTCATTGGGAATCAGGAAACGCACAAAGTGAGGATGTGTGCTTCTCAAGTTGTTCATCAGCTTGCCCAAGTTCTCCTGTAAATCCAAAATGGCAATTCATGTCATGAAATGTCAGAATTGTGACTGTTAGTATTGACTGAAATATGATTTCATACACAAGTTTGCAATGTTAAACCTTACCCTGAACTGTGAAGACACAGTCTGCATAGAACCACCCTTCTTCTTGCCTCCCTTCTTGCCACCAGTCTCTGTGGAAAAGAAGAGATGTTTTGTCAGAGTAAGACTCAATATTTACATGAATTCATGCTACAGTTATTTTAAAAGTAATTTTTAGAGTAAAATTAAACATGCATTTAAGGGTTATATTTAATGATCTATAACCCTTAAATGCATGTTTAAGTTTAATGCAATTACTATCATACCCTCAACAACAGGAGGAAACAGAAGAACCAGCAGTTTAACTGAGGATTTCTGGTACAGCTGACAGACTCATTCAATGGATCCTTGTTCTTGTCCAGCCAGCCGATGATATTGTAGTCCACGGTACTAGCGAAGTGGGCCTCAGCTTTGCCTTTGGCGGGCTTTGGTTTCTCAAAATGCTTTGTTTTTGCCAAGATGCTGGTCATACAGCTTGTTCTTGAAGGATGTGTCTGTGGCCTTGGGAAACATACACTCCTCTTCAAGGATGGAGAAGATGCCCATGGGCTTGAAAAAAGTGGAGAGAGATGTCATTAAGTGATATATTTAATCAAGTTAAAATCAGTTATATCAAATAACAACATTAAATAATTACCTTTTCAATTAGCTCAATACAGGCAGCCAAGTCCATGCCAAAGTCAATGAACTCCCAGACAATACCCTCCTTCTTATACTCCTCTTGCTCCAGGACAAACATGGTGTGGTTGAAGAACTGTTGCAGTTTCTCATTGGTGAAACTGCAACAGTTTCCGGCTGGAAAATGACTTCAGTTCAAAAAAGATGGCCGCTGTGAGGTGAAGTGTGTCACACGCTCTGGTCTGCTGGCTTAGTTATTTGTTTGTGGTCTTCATGTATGAATGAAATATTACTCTAATTCAACTGGTAAAGTAAAAGACTATCTGTGCCTGTCACTTTACTATAAGTAGAGGCATATCTAAGGACTAAATCGCTTAACTCAAATGGATCAACCAGCTGCTCCTTTGTCTCTCACAATGAATCAGGACTCTGTTATTTTTCAATCTATTGCTGAGGGAATGCACCAAATTCAAGCTGAACTAAAGGGGATGCAGACAATTAAAACTGAACTTATTACTCATTTTGATGCCAAAATTGAACGCATTGAAGGGAGTCTCAACAAGATACACGTCTCGTTGTCCACACTTTGAGACCAAGTCTCTGAGCTGGAGCGGAGGGTCGGCACAAACGAGGATGATATACAAGATCTCACCCGGCGCGTCAAAATGCTTGAAAAAGACAACGCATACCTGAAACAACAAGCCGATGATGCCGAAAACCGAAGTCGGGCCTCCAATCTCCGCTTCATCCACGTCCCTGAGAGTGCGGAGGGTAATGACATCCTTGGATTTATTAAACATCTGATTGTCCAGCTTTTTGGTCAGACCAACTTCCCCACTCCACCGGGCATTGCCATCGCTCCCCATCAGTCACCAAACAAACCTTCAATGCCGGTCCGAGGCCGATCCTGGTCAAATTCTCCCACTTCCAGGATAAGCTGAAGATCCTGAAGCTCTCCAGGGAAAAGAGGGAGCTCCTGTTCAATGGCTCTCGGATCCACATTTTTTCGGACTTCAGCGCCAGTCTCATCCAGAAGCGTCGGGAGTTCGATTCACACAAGAAGAAACTCCGAGATATGGACTTTAAATACTCTCTGCTCTTCCCCTGCACGCTGAAAGTGATCCACGAGGGTAAGACGAGACTCTTTCGCTCTCCTGATGAAGTTGATGCTTTCCTCAGAGACTTCTCTGCCACCTCTCCGTAATACTGAACTTATAAAGTGACAGTTTTTTGTTTTTTTTGTTGTTGTTGTAATGACTCTTATTTTCCTTTAGATTAACCACATTACTTCGTTGGTTGTGGTAACTTACTTCCAGCAGTCGTGCTGCCGTTATGATTATATATATTTTGATTTTGTTCTCACTCAGCATGACTGCATGATATACCTGGCTTAATGCCTCCTTTATTTGCCGTAAATGGTGACGGACCCAGCGACGTAAAACGGGGGTAAAGTGACACATGTCGTAAAACTAATGGGTAATAAGGAAAGAAGATAAAGTCCTAAATGAAATGAAAGAAATGTTAAATGATAGAAGAGAGGAAAGAAGATAAGGAAAAGAAGAGAGGGAGAACAAAAAAGAAAAGGAAAAATATGAAAAATAAATAAAATGATCTAAAAGGAACAGGACTGTGTTTGTTCTGTTTTCTGTTTTTGTTTTTTAAATTATTGTTAAAGCTCTTTAGCTAAATAATAGGCAGTTACCTACTTTTCAACTATGATAATGGTGGTGATGATTCTCCCCACAATTCTAATTTACTTTTTCTTAACCAAGACTGCTTATCGCTCTCTTTTAAATTATTTTTTGGTACTCTTTTTCTCTCATCCTGTGCTGTTATTATCATGAGCCAAGCAGACCAGGCAGTGAGCTGTGAGGAGTAACACGGCCTGTGAACGTGACTTATGCTTCCCATGCTTTCTGTTTTGTATATGTACGTCTGTGTGTGTGTGTGTGTGTGTGTGTATATGTTCTTTTGTTTGTGTCGCACTTGGCTCTATCGCCGCCTGCCCCCAATGCTCACCAGCCACTACCTCCATCATATTTCTTTTGAACTATAATAGAAACTGTTAAAGGACTTAAAGTCATCCACCTAAATATAAGAAGCCTTCTCCCTAAAATTGATCTTATTAGAGTCTGGGTTGCACAGCATCTTCCTGATGTGCTCACCTTTTTAGAAACTTGGCTACACGGCAATATCAGCGACTCTGAGATCAGCTTGGACAATTATACACTGTATAGAGCTGATAGAGGATCTAGAGGAGGAGGAGTGGCAATATATATTTCATCACGCTTTGTAACAGAGCTCATCACACCAAAACTAACTCCTCAGCATTTTGAAGGCATGTTTGTTAAATTAATATTTCATGTAAATAAACAGTTGATCATTGGCAGCATTTATAGGCCCCCACCAGTCCATCCTGAATCAACTAAATGTATATTAGCTACTATTAATTCTATTGAAAATCCATGTGAATTAATTATCCTTGGAGATTTCAATACCAACTGGCTCGACCGCTCCTCCACAGATGACAAAAATTTGTTCCAAAGCATTAACTTAACTCAACTGATAAGTGAGCCCACCAGAGAAAACCCCAGATCCAAAACACTTATTGATTGGATTCTTGTAACACATCCTGAAAGGATTATTAAATCTGGAGTTCTCTCTGATTGCTTCAGCGACCACTCAGCCATCTTTTGCGTATGGAAAATTCACTCTCCCAGATCGCCATCAAAATGTATTCGAATAAGACAATGTAAGAATTTTGATGCTGACAGGTTCATACAGGATGTAATTAACATAAACTGGGAACGATTTCAACTTATACCTTACGTTGAAAATGCTTAGAATTTCTTTTTTTCTGAATTTGTAAAAGTTATCGATACACATGCTCCATGGAGGGAGGTCAAGGTTAAAGGCAGACATCTCCCTTGGATCAGCTCTGAGCTGATAACCCTGTTTAGGCAAAGGGATGCAGTCTGGCAGAAATATAAGACAAGTAATGATCCTGCCGACTGGGAAAAATATAAAATCCTAAGAAATCACTGCAAAACAATGACACGGAATGCAAAATCAAATTATTATAAGAATCGACTCTCTGAGGACTTCCACAACCCAAAACAGTTCTGGAACAGATTAAACACAATTCTCAATAAATCAGATAAAAATTACAGCACCCGTATCCGAGTCAATAATAATATTCTTCAAGACTCTTGTCTTGTCTCCAATGCCTTTAACAAACACTTCTCCTCCGTGGGCAGTTCTTTTAAGTTTGACCAATATAAAATGTCTAATACCTATAATAGTCTAGCTCCCAGTGGCTCATGCTCATTCTCATTCAGAAAAATCTCACCTGCTGAGGTCCAAATGATCATCAACACAATAAAGAAAGACTGTGGCCCTGGACCAGATGGCCTGGAGTTTAAGTTTATTAATTTAGCATCTCACATTTTGATTTATCCACTAGCAGACTTATTTAATCTGTCACTAGCTACAGGTGTACTTCCATTATCTTGGAAATGTGCAAAGGTCATTCCAATTTTTAAAGGCGGTGACCCATTAGATCTGAACAATTATCGTCCAATTAGTATTATCAGTTCTATTGTCAAGATTTTTGAAAAACTTGTTTTTAATCAACTATCTCATTACATCTCTGAAAACAACATTCTGTCTCCATACCAGTCTGGTTTTAGACCCAAGTATTCTACTACCACTGCTTTGCTCAAATTCATCAGTGATGTGTCATCAGCATCAGATAATGATAAATTTACTGGCGCAATCTTTTTAGATTTGAGCAAAGCATTTGACATTGTAGATCATTACCTGCTCCTCGACAAATTAAACGCAATTGGACTGTCTCGTCATGCTATACTATGGTTTAATTCTTATTTACACAATAGACATCAATGTGTAAGCTGTGGTGGAAGTCAGTCAGATTATTTACTCGTAGAAAGGGGTGTTCCACAAGGGTCATCTTTGGGGCCACTTCTCTTCTCCATATTTATTAATGACCTTCCCCTATCCTTCTCTAGCTGCCAAACCCAAACCCAATTATACGCAGATGATACTGTCATTTATACAGTACAGACCAAAAGTTTGGACACACTTTCTCATTTAAGAGAATGGGAAAGTGTGTCCAAACTTTTGGTCTGTACTGTACATCGAGCACCAATATATCAGAATTGGAAACACTTTTGCAATCCGAATTTATTAATGTCCAGGACTGGCTTAGCCATAACAGATTATTACTGAATAAAAATAAGTCATGTTTTATGTTGTTTGGTACCAGTCATAAACTATCACATCACCCTACTGAACTGTCTGTCTGCTTCAATGATGGAACCCCCCTTGAAAAAGTGGACACATTCAAATATCTGGGCCTCTGGATCGACACTACATTAACATTCAAGCCACACATTGGTTCCATTGTAAACAGAATAAATCGTAACCTCAGCATACTTTATCGCTCCATAAACTGTTTCACTCTTCAAGTAAGAAAAAAAATCTCCACCCAACTGCTACTACCAATAATTGACTATGCCGATTCCATACATCAAAACACATCAGAGAAATATCTTCATTCTCTCGATGTTGTTTTTAACAGTATTTGCAGATTCATTTTAAGATGTCCATATAGAACCCATCACTGCATTATGCACCAGACTCTAGATTGGCTGCCTCTCAACCTTCACTGGCTCCAGCTTATTTATAAATGTGTCCATTTTAATTACCCCCTTTACTTAAAACAATACTTAGTCCCCTACCGACCACCTTATTCTGTCAGACACTCACAACAACTGTATTTTTTTGTACCAAGAATCTCAAAAGAAATTGGTAAACGTGCCTTCAAACACAAAGCTCCCTTTGACTGGAATAACTTACCGCCATCCATTAGATCTGTTGCTTCTTTCCATCTGTTCAAGACCTCACTAATGTCCTTGTTTCAGACCCGATGTTGCTGTTATTAATTTAACTTTTTTTTTTTTTGTTTTGTTTTGTTTTGTTTTTGTAAATATCTCAGTAAATAACTTCTATTCTGCCCTTACGATGGGGTTGGGGCATGGTTGGGTTGGGCGGATGGGAATTTGAGCCAATGTGAGCACCTTAAGTGTATGTCTTGTGTTGTGTACATGTGACTGTATTGTACTGTTTGACTGTATCAATGTTTCGGACCCCCTGGAAGACGAGATGATACATCTCAAGGGGTTATCCTCTAATAAATTTGAAATTTGAAGTTGATGCACAGCTGTTCCAATGTGTTGAACTGGTAGGAGACAAATATTCAGCAATATGTCTTGCCAGCAATAAGAATGATTCTGTCATGAAACGGACCAGCAGCTTAATTGTTGCAAGTGAAGCTTACATCAAAGATTTCAAAGCCAGCAGTATACAGGACACCAATGTAGTATTGCCTAGCTTGTTTAGTGTCCAACATCTCGTTGATGCGGATGACCATCAACAAGACCATCTTTTTCATAGATGGACTTGGCCAGGGCAGTCACTGAGTTTTTCACCTGATGATACCTGAGGTACAGTTTGTCCCTTGGTGACATACTCATTTCCGACCTTCACTCTGGGATAGCACAGAGCCTTCAGCATGTCAGCGGAGTTCAGACCCAGCAAATAAGCCACCTTGTCAGCATCTGAAAAGAGTTCAGTAATTTACAGTAAATACAGTATGTGTTAATCAGTGTGCTCCAGTCCCTGTTTCCACTTAGATAATCTCCCAAATATTTAGAAATGCTGCATTGAATTGACCATGCCGTGTAGGAGATAAACTCTGCATGACTATGACATAAAGAAATTGAAACCAGTTCCAGTATAATAAAATGTTTATTCAGCAGAACTTAAATGCAGAACAAAAACATTTAACATAGACAAAATGGAAAAATAAACAGATAAAAAAGAAGAAGCGAAAATACTGAAACACAAATTAATAATTAAGAATGAGACATGAATAGTCATGGCTCAGACCTTTTTTTGAGGACAAAAATTCTGGAAACTTAAAAATGAATTAAAGCTGCAAGCAGCGTTGAGCGGGACCGAGCCCCCACGCAAGTCGTGGCCCGCCGCAACCGCGTCGTGACACGCGCCGTCGTAACACGCGCCGTCGTAAGAAGCGCTGTCGTAATACGCGCCGTCGTAACACGCGCGGACCACGATGCGAAAGTGTCACGTGACCTCACTCACAAGCCCTCAACGTCACCCCACTCACAAGCCCTCATCTCCAGAAGGTGTGGGAGAGCAGTGTATGTCGTGTGAAAATGACATGACAGTTTGAAATTGGTTCAAAATGGCCGACTTTGAGGGTACAGCATGGACACACCCTTCAACGTACAGTCACAAAAAGCACAATTTCCATTTAGCCCCACGTTGAGACTGTACTGACCAAATTTGAAGCAGATCCCACAAAAGCTGTAGGAGAAGTTAATTAAATAGAACCCTGAAAATGACATCACAGTTTGAAATTTGGTGAAAGTAGCCGACTTTGAGGGCACGGCATGGACACGCCCTTCAATGTACAGTCACAAAAAGCACAATTTCCATTTATCCCCACGTTGACACTGTACTGACCAAATTTGAAGCAGATCCAATAAAAGCTGTAGTAGGTTAATTGAAATAGAAGGCAACAAAGTGCGAAAAATGGGCAATTTGGTGAAAGTAGCCAACTTTGAGGGCACGCTATGGACACGCCCTTCGACGTACAGTCACGAAGAGCACAGTTTCCATTCAGCACCACGTTGTGACTGTACTGACCACATTTGAAGCAGATCCGATAAAAGCTGTAGGAGGAGTTAATTAAAATAGAAGGCCACAAAGCGCGAAAAATGAAAAAAATAAAATGAACATAACTCACTTCCTGTTGGATTTGGGATATGGGTCCAAGAGGCTTTTTTGTGCGTCTTGGCACGTTGTATGGGCCTACCAAGTTTCATGAAAATCAGCGAAACGTGGCGCCGGGGCTGTTCTTTAAAAATCCTGTAGGGGGCGCTACAAGTGCTAGAAATGCGGTTTTTGGCATGTGAGCTCCAGGCAGGGGTCTACACGTGTCCTGTGAATTTCATATTCATAAGTATTACGGTTTGACCAGAATGAGTTTCCCGGCCACCAGAGTGCAACCTAGTGGCGCAATTTTGTGGCCTTTTTAGGGGAGCCTCAGGGCGCCATGGGCAATCAACGTACCAATTTTCATTTGAATGGCACGTGCCGATGCGGAGATATAAGCCGTTAACTTTGAAAGAGTGCCACCCTGTGGCAGTGGCCTGAAATTGCGCCAAATTTTGCCGGATACGTAATGAAGACATGGTTAAGTAGTGTTCCAAATTTGGTGTGAATGGGCCATACCATTGCGAAGAAACACCCACTTCCTGTCTTGATGTGAAATCAGCAGGAAGTGCTAACGTTGTAACGCGCTTATCTTTCAAAATTTCAACATACTTCAAATGACTTTTTTGGTCAGGACGGTGTCCAAAGTGTACGTAGAAAATTTTGTGGAAATCAGACAAACGTGCATGGACGAGCGGGAAAACGGGCGTTTTCGCATATATCGCCCTCTAGCGAAAAAAAAGTCTAGGCGGATATGGGCGTGGCCTATATAGGGAGACTCAGCTCCATCCACCGAACGCGGGCATATAAGGTTTTTGACTGTGTGAGAAACGGGGCGGGACTTATGGGCCTCTGAAAATTTGACTAAATATAGCGCCACCTAGTGGTGTTCCTAGTGACTGAGTTGAATGTGACGCATAGATTATCGAATTTTTCACCAGCCCCGACGAATTTGCCAAATAAAATTCACCAAATGTGCGCGTTCAGGCACTGAAAACCAGGGGGAAAGTCGTGAAGCGTAAGAATAATAAGAAACGGACCAATTTCAATAGGGTCCTTGCCAGTTCCTGGCTCGGTCCCTAAAAGCAGGAAGTGCTAACGTTGTAACGCGCTTATCTTTCAAAATTTCAACATACTTCAAATGACTTTTTTGGTCAGGACGGTGTCCAAAGTGTACGTAGAAAATTTTGTGGAAATCAGACAAACGTGCATGGACGAGCGGGAAAACGGGCGTTTTCGCATATATCGCCCTCTAGCGAAAAAAAAGTCTAGGCGGATATGGGCGTGGCCTATATAGGGAGACTCAGCTCCATCCACCGAACGCGGGCATATAAGGTTTTTGACTGTGTGAGAAACGGGGCGGGACTTATGGGCCTCTGAAAATTTGACTAAATATAGCGCCACCTAGTGGTGTTCCTAGTGACTGAGTTGAATGTGACGCATAGATTATCGAATTTTTCACCAGCCCCGACGAATTTGCCAAATAAAATTCACCAAATGTGCGCGTTCAGGCACTGAAAACCAGGGGGAAAGTCGTGAAGCGTAAGAATAATAAGAAACGGACCAATTTCAATAGGGTCCTTGCCAGTTCCTGGCTCGGTCCCTAAATATGAAGGTTACATTTTTTGTTAAAACAGATCACAGCTTTGATGCATTGTAGAAATGTTTGATCAGTAATATAAAGACTGTCATTGAGGTAAAAAAAAATACACTTCTGTACACATCTGTATTGGTTAGTCCTTTTTCTAGGCTACTCCTCTTTTTTGTCTGAGAAAAGAACAGTGATCTCAGATTGCCTCAGCTTGTTATTCTCTGATACAACTATTCTCTTGTTTTCATACTTTGTTCTGCTCTTGACATTCTTTAGCTTGATGTGTTTTGGTCTGGGCCCAAAGTAAACACTCAATGGGATTTTTTGGTTGATAGAGTATATTGAACTGTCAAAGCTTTTCTAAGCTTTTTAGGATTATACTGACATTAGAGGAACCCCTCTTTTGTTTTCCTCAAACACTTTCTCCAACTTTTCTTGAGGGATCAACAAGTGCTACTATATTTTCTTGATAATGAAGTCACTCTCGAATGTTGTGGCTCTCCTCTTTATGCTGGTGATTACACATTGGGGGCACACTTAATACTTTTCATACCACGTATGCCTCAAATATTATGGATGATTACATGAGTTATATAGTTTTGGTTATTGGTGTCTTGGAAACTGTTTTTATGTGTACCTAAAAACACTATGCAGAATACGTTATGTTGTAGCCATCCATTCTGATACAGATTGTAGAATTATCTTTTACTGTCTCGCAAATCCAAATATCACGATTGCTCTCTCTTCAAGGACACAATGAATTCAAAATAATACAGAGGAATTTATGATGAAATACTTTTATTGTGGTTTATTTCACATCATATTATATGATTGGAACCAGGTCATTTGCCGGAGTGCTTTACTCAGCTGCTTCTTTTCCCTGTAAAGAAATAAAACAACCAATACATACAGTACATTTGCACATATTTACATGGCATACTCTACATACACGTAAAGGTTTTCTTTGTCGTGAATTTTATTAAGCTAAAAGTTAATGGTAATTTTTTCCCGGTATAATGTGTATATATTTACCTTGCCAGAATCACGGCTCTTTGTTCTCATTTTATTGACTTGGGACTCTGCAATGTCAGCACGCTCCTCAGCCTCCTCCAGCTCATGCTGGATCTTCCTGCACTTGGACAGGTGAACATTGACTTGCTCCTCCTAACATACAAAACACAGAAAAGTGTTTTTGTACAAAAAAAAACTTACAAAGTCTATTGTACATACAATGCCTATGACATATCAAGTTCCCTGAGTTTACAATGAATATTTTGTCCTTACCGCTTCCTCAGCCTGCCTCTTGTAGGCCTTCACCTTGAGCTGCAACTTGTCAACCAAGCCCTGCAACCTGGTAACATTTTTCTTGTCTTCCTCAGTCTGTAACAGAAAATATAGATTTGCATGTTTCAAAAATTGTAATTCTCAGTATGATGGATTTATTTGTGTTGTAATTAAAAGACAAAAGCATAATAGTTATAGTAAACTGTCTATACCTAAATAGCTATACCTGATAGGTGAGCTCCTTCACTCTCCTCTCATATTTGCGGACTCCCTTAACAGCATCTGCTCCACGTCTCTGCTCAGCCTCAACCTCTGCCTCCAACTCACGCACCTTTACGAAAGCAGAAAAGGTATGTAATATGAAGAATGAATATCTCATACATGTTTGTTTTTTTCAACGGTAAATAATCTTTAAAAAATTGTCTTACCCTTGACTCCAGTTTCTGGAGCTGCTTCTTGCCACCCTTCATGGCCAGATTCTCAGCCTCATCCAGGCGGTGCTGCAGGTCCTTAACAGTAAGCTCCATGTTCTTCTTCATCCTCTCCAGGTGAGAACTAGTATCCTGCTCCTTCTTCAGCTCCTCAGCCATCATAGCAGCCTAGAGGAGATAGCATAAAATGTTAACTGGAAATATATTGAAAATAACACATTTTACTTAGAGTAAAAATAAAAACAAAGGAAATTTAACCTACATCAGTGATGGCCTTCTTGGCCTTCTCCTCTGCATTCCTTGCTTCCTGAACAGTGTCATCAACTTCACCTTGGATCTGGACAAGGTCAGCCTCAAGCTTCTTCTTGGTGTTCATGAGGCTTGTGTTCTAAAAGGTTAAAAGATTTAATTGCTTAAGTCATCACATATCTGATGTTCACGTTATTTAAAAACTTTTTTTTTTTAATTATTGTAAGTGATATTCGTGGTATTTGGTATTTGTTCACCTGAGAGTGCAGAAGTCCAACACGCTCACTGGCATCCACCAGCTCCTGTTCAGCCACTTTGCGGCTTCTCTCTGTCTGTTCAAGAGCAGCTCTAAGTTCCTCAATTTCAGCTGTCATGAGACTGTTCCTGCGCTCCACCATAGCTGCTTGTTCCTTGAGGTCATCCTGGGCTCTGACAGCATCATCAAGGTGCAGTTGAGCATCCTGGTGAAAAAATATCAGCAAAATATTCAAAATGCCAAACTGACCATAGTCCGTTGTGCAACAGTTCCATATCTTATAATACCTTGAGCTGTGCCTGCACATTCCTCAGCTGCTTCTGGGACTCGGTAGCCTGGCGATTGGCATGGCTCAACTGAATCTCCATCTCATTCAGGTCTCCCTCCATCTTCTTCTTGATTCTCAGGGCATCGTTCCTGCTCCTGACTTCAGAATCCAGAGTGCTCTGCATGGAGTCAATCACCCTCTGGCTGTTCCTCTTGATCTGCTCCATCTCTTCATCTTTCTCTGCCAGCTTCCTGTCCACCTCACCCTTAATCTGGTTGAGCTCCAGCTGGACACGCAAGATCTTAGACTCTTCATGTTCCAGAGTTCCCTAATGATATCAAAACATGAATATTAATCTCTCCCATCAAACCTTTTCTAATACATTTGTATTCTCTAACGAGAAGAAATGTACCTCAGCCTCTTCAAGAGCTGTCTGGATCTCAGACTTCTCTGTCTCCACCTGCTTCTTGGCCTTCTCCAGCTCATGGATGCTCTTGCCAGTCTCACCAACTTGTTCAGTCAGGTCTGAGATCTCCTCTGCAGAGAAATACGTGTGTTTTATAGTGTTCAGCCTTAAAATGTAAAATATAGAAACTTCATTCTAGCACATACATATGTGTTAAATACAATGGAACTGTTACATAACGCAGTGAGAACTCACGCTGGAGGTTCTTGTTTTCACGCTTCATGGTCTCCAGCTGATCCAGAGCTTCCTCATAAGAGTTCTTCATCTTGAACAGCTCAGTGCCAAGAGACCGAGCCTCCTTCTGAGCTCCCTCAAGTTCTGCCTGACCCTCCTCAAACTTCTGTTTCCACTCTGCCAAGACCTACATTACACAATAATACAGATAATTTAGTTCCATAAAATGACAAATCATTTTAGTTTTCATTGATTTGATTTCATGTTCACACAAAGTAAATGTTGTTACCTTGTCGAAGTTCCTCTGCTTCTTGTCCAGGTTGGCAGCCAGAGCATTGGCTCTCTCCACATCAATCATGAGGTCCTCCACCTCACTATGGAGCCTCTGTTTGGTTTTCTCAAGAGAAGCACACTTGGAATTCACTGCCTCAATCTGCTCCTCAGCATCCTGAAGGCGCTGGGCCAGTTTTTTCCTATTTGAAAAAGGTGTGATTTGCCTTTTTTCTGAAAACCATTTTTTTTAAAATTTCCAGACGTTTTTGTATATATGAAAAAGAAATAATGCATATGTTTATGAAATCCAACGGACATCTAAAATCTAGAATGTTTGCCTCAAAATAAGAAAACCAATGTCAAATTGTAATGTTTGTATACATTTGTTTAAATGCAATTATTCATACTTGCATTACTGCGGTCAGTTGAGCTATGTTGTAATGCTACACTTTGACATTTAATTGTTTAAAATGCACTCACTTGGCTTCCTCGAGCTCCTCAGTACGCTGGATAGCATCAGTTTCATACTTAGATCTCCACTGAGCCACCTCACTGTTGGCCTTAGACATTCCACGCTGCAGCTCAGCCTTAGCTTCCTGCTCCTCCTCAAACTGCTCCCTCAGCAGGTCACAGTCGTGGCGGGCTGATTGCAGTCCATGGGCAAGAGCATTCTTGGCCTGGTGTAGAGAATAATATTTAGTGTGCAAATTGTCTAATTAAACAAATCTATCAGTGCATACAGTTTCCTTACCTTAACCTCTTCTTCAATATGTCTCTTCAACTCCTCAATCTGTTGTGTGAAGGCCTGTTTGCCTCTGGTCAGCTGGGAGACAAGAGCTTCTTTCTCTTCAACTTGACGGGTGAACTCACCTTGTGTGAAAGATGTCAAGATAAGTTAGTTTGCGCCACAATTCTCAAAAACACACAACAGATTGTTCACTAATCATTTATAGATACCATTTTCTGTCAGGAGACGTGCTCTTTGTGCACTCATGTCATTCATTTGACGGACATTTTCATCATTTTTGGCCTTCAGTTCACTTAGCTGGTCCTCAAGAGTACGGCACATCTTTTCAAGATTTCCCTGATGGGGAAAAGACAGATCAGTTAAGTGATCAGATTTTATGTACAATCCTAAGTGCCTTATTCATGGTGATATTTTGGGTATTTAAATACCATTTAATGTATTGTGTACCTTTGCTTTAGCAACAGCCTCCATGTTGCTGGAGAGGTCATCAATCTCCATCTTGTATTCACTCTTTTCCTTCTCAAGCTTCTGCTTGACACGCTGGAGGTTGTCGATCTGCTCTCCCAGCTCAGCTACACTGTCAGCCTGCTTCTTACGAAGAGCAGCAGCAGTGGCTTCATGCTGCAGAGTGGACTCCTCAAGGTCACGACGGAGCTTCTGGAATTCAGCTTCACGCTTCTTGTTCATCTCAATCTGAGCAGCAGTGGCCCCTC
This sequence comes from Argyrosomus regius, assembly GCA_946959425.1. NCBI lineage: Eukaryota > Metazoa > Chordata > Actinopteri > Sciaenidae > Argyrosomus > Argyrosomus regius. The sequence continues at coordinate 3,914,499 of OX336886.1, read as the reverse complement.
CAGCCTCCTCCAGCCTCTCACTGATCTCTTCAAGTTCCCTGGAGAGGTCAGCTCTCTGCTTCTCAACCTTGGCACGAGCAGCTCGCTCAGCCTCAATCTCCTCATCCAGTTCCTCAACACGGGCCTGTTGAATGCAGGAGTGTTTTATCAGTAAAATTCAACTCATAATACATAAAATAGGAAATGTAGAAAGTAATGTTTTATGAAAAGTGATATGTAACCTGGAGCTCCTTGATCTTCTTTTGAAGCTGAGCACTCAATGACTGCTCATCCTCAATCTTGCTAAGGAGCTGACTGATTTCAAAGTCCTTCCTGTGAGAATAACAGAAAAGGTACATAGTAAGAGTTCATTCAGTTCAGCATAATTTTAAAAAGAATGGTTGTTGGATAAATTCAAAAGCAATTTTACTTTTTCAGTTTCTCGTCAGACTGCTGCTTTTCATTCTCAAGATCCATGATGGATTCCTGGGCCAGTTTCAGATCACCCTCCAGCTTCCTCTTGGCTCTCTCAAGGTCCATACGCAATTTCTTCTCTTGCTCCAGAGAACCCTCAAGCTGAACATTAAAAGTAATTATTAATTATTATGTTCAAGTGGAATCATGCTTTGCCAATCCAAGTGGCTTTGTAAACTTACGTCATCCACTTGCTGCTCAAGCTTAGTCTTGGCCTTGGTCAGAGTGTTGACTTTGTCTTCCTCAGCCTGCAGGTCATCAAGAGTCTGTTGGTGAGCCTCCTGAAGGGCTTTCTTTTCCTTGGTCAGCTTAGCAATGCTCTCATCTTGAGAAGCCATCTCCTCAGTCAGGTTCTTCACCTAGGTTCACAAGAAAGATGTTGTTTTCACATAGTAATCATTAAATGTTACTTGAATTACTAAATATATTGACATTTGCAAACCTTGTTCTCAGTGGCATGTTTCTCCTTCTCCACTTTGGCCAAGGTAAGCTCCAGATCATCAATATCCTTCTTCAGCTCAGAGCATTCATCCTCCAGCTTTCTCTTCTTAGCAGTGAGCTCAGCATTGATTTCCTCTTCATCCTCCAGTCTCTCGGTTGTCTCTTTGAGTTTGGCCTCCATCTGTATCTTACTCTTGATAAGTCCCTCACATCTTTCCTCAGCATCTGACAGATTCTCAGATTCCTAGTTCATTATATGAAAAAAAGACCTTAGCAAAAAAACAAACAAACAAATAAAACAAACAAAAAGAAAACACTGAAAAATGTACTTACAGATGCTACTTGCAGCTGCAGATCATTTTTCGCCTGCACAATGGACACCATCTTCTCCTCCAGTTCCTTCTTCTTGGCCAGGGCAGTAGCCAAGTCTGTTTTCATCTTCTCATAGTTATCCTTCATGTTGGCCAGCTCCTTCTCAGTTTCAGCACTCTTCAGCATAGGCTTGATCTTGTAGTACACCTTCATCCATGGCCAGTTTTTCACATTTGTGAATGATCGGACGTTGTACTGGATGGTATAGATGGCTTCCCTGTAGAGAAAAATTTGATGTTATGGACAATGCTGTCTTTTGGGATTTTTCATTCTATTGCTCAGAATTTGCTATTTTCAACATGCCTCCTCGCCATCATCTTCACAAACTCCTTTCTCATGACGTAGCCACGACAAAGCGCCTGAGTCATGGTGACCAGAATTGACAGTTTTTCATCTCTCATCTCCTCAAGGGTACCCAGCAGACCAGCCTTGAAGAACACCTGCACAAACAAGTAAAAGCAAATGTAGGATGATGAGAGTGAATCCAGCCTGTAAAACAAACAAACAAAACCCCCCCACCTACCCTTCATTGTTCAAGGGTTAGGGTTACCTGTTGACCACTCTGCTTTTTTACTAACATTGGATGACTTGTTCGTAGTTTTTGAGATGTCCTGCTTTTGTATTAATACACATATTTCTAATACATATATTACATAAAAAATAGCAGAAAAAGACATTGGACTGAAAAACATATCATAGCTGGTAAGTAAATCATTTTGCTTACCTTAGTGTGTCCAAATCTGTACTGGTCATGATCAACATCAATTGACCCAAGCAGCTTCTCTGAAGCCTTCTTGTTGTCCATGAACTGGCCCTCAGGGATGACACTGGCATTCAGCACCTTGTACCTTTCATGAGAGAGTTAATAGTCAGTATGTGCATTTTTTTTTATATTCTCTCATCAAAATTATGTTAGAAATTCCAATTATACCTCTGCTTGAAGTCAGCATAGGGGATTCTGCTGGGGAAACCTTTTCTGCAGATTCTGATACCCTCCAGCACACCGTTACACCTGAGCTGGTGGATGACCAGGAAGTTCTCCATCAGACCTGCAAAAAAGACATTTCTTGTTTACTTCTTTGGATAAATTGTTAGCCTCTTTGTTGAAGCAGCACAAAATTAAGGAAACCAAACCAACCAATTCAACCCTAAATTACTCTACTGAAATTATGTTTTTCATATACCTGGAGTCTTTGACTCATTGGGAATCAGACAACGCACAAAGTGAGGATGTGTGCTTCTCAAGTTGGTCATCAGCTTGCCCAAGTTCTCCTGTAAATCCAAAATGGCAATTCATGTCATGAAATGTCACAATTGTGACTGTTAGTATTGACTGAAATATGATTTCATACACAAGTTTGCAATGTTAAACCTTACCCTGAACTGTGAAGACACAGTCTGCATAGAACCACCCTTCTTCTTGCCTCCCTTCTTGCCAACCTCTGTGGAAAAGTAGAGATGTTTTGTCAGAGTAAGACTCAATATTTACATGAATTCATGCTACAGTTATTTTAAAAGTTATTTTAAAATTAAACATGCATTTAAGGGTTATAGATAATGATCTACAACCCTTAAATGCATGTTTAAGTTGAATGCAATTACTATCATACCCTCAACAACAGTAGGAAACAGAAGAACCAGCAGTTTAACTGAGGATTTCTGGTACAGCTGCACAACAGAGTCATTCAGTGGATCCTTGTTCTTGTCCAGCCAGCCGATGACATTGTAGTCCACGGTACCAGCGTAGTGCACCAGGGAGAAGTGGGCCTCAGGCTTGCCTTTGGCGGGCTTTGGCTTCTCAAATGCTTTGTTTTTGCCAAGATGCTGGTCATACAGCTTGTTCTTGAAGGATGTGTCTGTGGCCTTGGGAAACATACACTCCTCTTCAAGGATGGAGAAGATGCCCATGGGCTTGAAAAAAGTGGAGAGAGATGTCATTAAGTGATATATTTAATCAAGTTAAAATCAGTTATATCAAATAACAACATTAAATAATTACCTTTTCAATTAGCTCAATACAGGCAGCCAAGTCCATGCCAAAGTCAATGAACTCCCAGATAATACCCTCCTTCTTGTACTCATCTTGCTCCAGGACAAACATGGTGTGGTTGAAGAACTGTTGCAGTTTCTCATTGGTGAAGTTGATGCACAGCTGTTCCAATGTGTTGAACTGGTAGGAGACAAATATTCAGCAAAATGTCTTGCCAGCAATAAGAATGATTCTGTCATGAAACGGACCAGCAGCTTAATTGTTGCAAATGAAGCTTACATCAAAGATTTCAAAGCCAGCAATATCCAGGACACCGATGTAGTATTGCCTAGCTTGTTTGGTGTCCAACATCTCATTGATGCGGATGACCATCCACAAGAACATCTTTTCATAGATGGACTTGGCCAGAGCAGTCACAGAGTTTTTCACCTGAATAATACAAAGATGTGATTTGACAGACGTCTGTCAGCTGCTTTTGTAAAATGCTGCATTACTGGTGTACTGAACTTCCTCTAATGGTGTAGATGAAACAAAAGAATGTAAATGGAACAGTTCTTACATATTTTTCTTGAAGTCATTTGTAAATGCAAAAGGAATTTCTCAAAAGTAGATCTAATTTTCACACTGCGTCTGATGTTACAATGTAAGTGGGACCACGGTTATTCAGTATCCTTTTCCTAATGTAAATATTCATGTACTACTTGTAAATTAAAATAAACATTTGATACCTGAGGTACAGTTTGTCCCTTGGTGACATACTCATTTCCGACCTTCACTCTGGGATAGCACAGAGCCTTCAGCATGTCAGCGGAGTTCAGACCCAGCAAGTAAGCAACCTTGTCAGCCTCTGAAAAGAGTTCAGTAATTTACAGTAAATACAGTATGTGACCATTAACCTCCATCAAGATTTAACAGAGTTTTGTCTGAAAATAACTTTCCAAAGTTGTTCTGTCTGAGCTGATATTTAATACTTACCCTCTGTGCCATCAGGCTCAGCCTGCTCCTCACGCTGCTTCTGCTTGAACTTCATGTTACCATGGTGGAGCACAGCACCAGTATTCTTGTAGATGCTATTCTTCTCCTCACCACTGAATCCCAGGATATCAATAGCGTTCTGTTTTCCAAAGAGGTATCCACAAAAAGCATTATCACTTTAAATGTAGTTATTAGAGCACTTTAGCTGTTGCTTTGTTGCCTTTAATAAACAGAATGTATTGAAGTGAAGATTACTCACATCAGTGGCTTCCAGCTCAACTTTGTCATCAATGCTAGCCACAGTGATCTGACCCATGCTGCACATGGGGAAGTCATAGGGGTTGGTTGTGATAAGTGACATTTCTGGAGATCAAAAAATGGATGACAAGCTCATTAGATTGTTGTATTTGAAACCTGAAAGTAGGTTTGACATTGTACAACAACTCAATATGTTTACCAATCAGCTCAGGTTTGTGGTTGGTCATCATCTGGTAGAAGATGTGGTAGCCTCTTTCATCAGGAAGCTGGAATGTCACCCTGGACTTCTCCAGCAGATCTACGAAAGGTGTTCATAACTTACAGCTTGGCCGATTCTCAGGGCCAAACATTTTTATATACTATGACAGTTGTTACTCACATGTCTCAATATCAGCACTAGCCAGTTTGCCAGTTGTGCCGAAATGGATTCTGATGAATTTACCCTGTTTTGAACAAAGGAAATGTTAACATCCCTCCACATGGGCAATGTATGACAAGATCGGTGTCATATGTAGAAATCCGTCCATACTTACAAAACGAGAAGAGTTGTCATTCCTCACAGTTTTGGCGTTACCATAGGCCTCCAGCAGGGGATTGGCTGCAATAATCTGATCCTCCAGAGACCCCTATAATCCAGGTTTAAAATTGATATCAGCAAAAGACAAGTATGAGAAGTATTTGATACTTAAACACTGAAGTTCAATCATCATGCAGTATTATACTCCCACCTTTGAGGTGTCCCTCTTCTTATCTCCACCAACTGAGATTGTTGCAAAGTACTGGATGACACGCTTGGTGTTCACAGTCTTTCCAGCACCAGATTCTCCACTAGGTAGGAACACAGACTTATAAAAATTTGATCAAGATATTTGATTATGTTCAATAAAATAAGGAAATGTGAATCTTACGTGATCAAGACAGACTGGTTCTCCCTATCTGTCAAGTGGAAAACAAAAGATTTTTTTTCTGATATAGAAACCTCATAACCTGATACATTCTACATTGTTATGTAATGACGTACCAATAAGCATGAACTGATAGGCGTTGTCAGAGACAGAGAAGATGTGGGGTGGAGCCTCCATACGCTTCTTGCCTCTGTAGGCATTTACGACTTCAGTATCGTACACTGGGAGCCACTTGTAGGGGTTCACAGTGGCACAGAACAACCCAGAGTAGGTCTGAAAGTGATCATTAAAATTCGACAGTTAACTTTTTAGCAATTTTTAGCATTTCTCATTTCTCATTAGGCAGATGGTCTTACATAAATCATCCATGCTGCATAACGCTCTTTGAGGTTATACAACACAGAGGCTTCATTGAGATGGGTCATCATGGCCATGTCCTCAATTTTGTCGTACTTGGGAGGGTTCATTGGATAGACGTCATCTTCTTTAACTGTCCTCTCCTGGAACAGGACATTTGTCTCAGTGAGAACTGATCATATTGAATTTCCATTTGAGCTTGATTAAATGATACCAACCTCCTGAGTGTCCAGGACTTTGACAGTGACTTTGCCACCATCTTTCTTGGTGATTATTCCCTTTAAGTACAGCTCCTTAGTATCGGTCACATAGCAGGCAGCCTTTGCATCAAAAGGTTTGCTTTGAGCTTCAATTCTTTCCCTCTCTGGTTTACGGAGGTAAATGGCAGCTTTGCCGTAAACGGCCATCTCCGAGTCTGTACTCATGGTGCCGGCTTTTTTGTCTGTTGTAAAATCACAAAGGATCTGCCATTTAAGACTAAATTCCATGCAGACAAACAGAAACTTGAACTTGAACTTGAAATTTTGCAGACCAAATCAAATTTTGCAGACACTGAAGCCATGTTGTATTTTTGTTACAGGGAAGTTAATCCGTCTTTTTTAGATTTAGCTGCTATTGAGAGTAAATACTCCAGTGTAGATCTGTCAAAATCTTTGAATGATTAATTGCAGAAATTCAATGACTGGGAAATAGTTTGCAGATGTATTCAATAGTGATGAAGTAAAATAAAATAAAAAAAAATAAAGTTTTCCTTACCTCACCTCCTTTCAGTCAAGTGTATTTACCAGTCCTGTTCAAAACATTCAATTGATTAGAATAGGTATAAAAACACAAATTAAAGTAAATGTTTCCACTGACATTCTGATCACTAACATAATTTCTTAAATCAATAATTTATTAACTATAAGAGAGCATAGTTTTACCAGAAGCCGAATCTCACAGGTCTCCTATCACACACTGTCATTTACTGAAGGACTCCTTATATTCAATGAGATTTGCTAACACAGTCAAAGCTAAATATGGAATACATACCAAATGAGGGAATAAAGTCAGCGATATCATAAAACACATGCTGAAATTATAACCCTGACTTGAGTTTGGCCTAGTACTTCAATAAAGTTTTATTTTGGGCATCATGTATCACTGTCTTACTTTCTCTAAATGATTAATTCAGTTTAATTGGGTAAAAATAATATAATTAAAAATTAAAAATAAACAATTAAAAAATATGCCTTTGATTGCTAAATTTGTCACCTTCACTAATATTATCTATAGTTTTGTAATTGTTCTTATAATATGCACTGTATCATAATTCTTTTGAAGAATCTTTCATCTTTCAATTTTAACAGAAACTAAAACTACTTTTTAAGTTCTGCTTAATCAGTACTTCAAATGAAGTTAATTTTGGACTCTTGAACACCATGTTTACTTTACAGAATGTACTCAAACACATCAGTGTTTTCTTTTCAGGCATTATTAATTCTTTTTTTTTTGTTTGTTAAATCCTAATGAACAATTTAAAATAAGTCTTGGATGAAAAGTAATGTATTCTTTAATTTCACTTTAATCACTGATGCAGTTTCCACTTGGAAAATTTCCCAAATATTTAGAAATGCTGTATTGAATTGACCATGCCTTGTAAGGAGATAAACACTGCATGACTATGACATAAAGAAATTGATGCCACTTCCAATATAATAAAATGTTTATTCAGCAGAACTTAATTGCAGAACCAGAACATGTAACATAGACAAAATGGTAAAAATAAACAAATAAAAATAATAATAACAAAAAAAAAAGAAGAAGACAAACTACTGAAACACAACTTAATAATTAAGAATGAAACACGAATAGTCATGGCTCAGACCTTTCTTTTGGGAAAAAATTTGATTTGATGCATTGTAGAAATGTTTCATCAGTAATATAAAGACACTCATTGAGGTAAAAAAAAAACAACAACAAATAATTAAAAACACTTGTACTGCACTGTACACATCTGTATTGGTTAGTCCTTTTTCTAGCCTACTCCTCTTTTTTGTCTGAGAAAAGAACAGTGATCTCAGATTGCCTCAGCTTGTTATTCTCTGATACAACTATTCTCTTGTTTTCATACTTTGTTCTGCTCTTGACATTCTTTAGCTGGATGTGTTTTGGTCTGGGCCGAAAGTAAACACTCAATGGGATTTTCTGGTTGTTAGAGTATGTTGAACTGTCAAATTTTCTAAGCTTTTCTAAGCTTTGTCTGTGCCTCCAAAAAAAGCCTCTGACGGCGAATGCATCTTGAATTAAGCCAAGTATTTTTTTTAGGATTATACTGACATTAGAGGAACCCCTCTGTTGTTTTCCTCAAACACTTTCTCCAACTTTTCTTGAGGGATCAACAAGTGCTACTATATTTTCTTGATAATGAAGTCACTCTCGAATGTTGTGGCTATCCTCTTTATGCTGGTGATTACACATTGGGGGCACACTTAATAGTTTTCATACCACACTCAAATATTATGCATGGTTACATGAGTTTTATAGTTTTGGTTCCTGGTGTCTTGGAAACAGCTTTTATGTGTACCTAAAAACACTATGCAGAATACGTTATGTTGTAGCCACCCATTCCAATACAGATTGTAGAATTATGTTTTGCTGTCTCGCAAAACCAAATATCACGATTGCTCTCTCTTCAAGGGCACAATGAATTCAAAATAATACAGAGGAATTTATGATGAAACACTTTTATTGTGGTTTATTTCACATCATATTATATGATTGAAAACAGGTCATTTGCCGGAGTGCTTTACTCAGCTGCTTCTTTTCCCTGTAAAGAAATAAAACAACCAATACATACAGTACATGTGCACATATTTACACGTCATACTCTGCATACACGTAAAGGTTTTCTTTGTCGTGAATTTTATGAGGCTAAAAGTTAATGGTAATTTTTTCCAGGTATAATGTGTATATATTTACCTTGCCCGAGTCACGGCTCTTTGTTCTCATTTTATTGACTTGGGACTCTGCAATGTCAGCACGCTCCTCAGCCTCCTCCAGCTCATGCTGGATCTTCCTGCACTTGGACAGGTGAACATTGGCTTGCTCCTCCTAACATACCACACACAGAAAGATGTTTTTGCGAAAAAAAAACTTGCAAACTCTGTTGTACATACAATGCATAAGACATATGAAGTTCCCTGAGTTTAAAATGAATATTTTGTCCTTACTGCTTCCTCAGCCTGCCTCTTGTAGGCCTTCACCTTGAGCTGCAACTTGTCATGTCACCAAGCCCTGCAGCCTGCTAACGTTTTTCTTGTCTTGCTCACTCTGTAACAGAAAATATAGATTTGCACGTTTCAAAATGTGTAATTCTCAGTATGATGGATTTATTTGTGTTGTAATTAAAAGACACAAGCATAATAGTTATACCTTAAACTATCTATACCTAAATAGCTATACCTGATAGGTGAGCTCCTTCACTCTCCTCTCATATTTGCGGACTCTCTTAACAGCATCTGCTCCACGTCTTTGCTCAGCCTGTAACAGCCAGAGTATAACAGAGCACTACCAGTTGACGCCACACGGTGGCGCCTCCTGTTGTTTGGTCACTTGGTATCACCTTTCTCCCCTAGTCGACTTCCTTGACTCCAGTAATGTGGACGCTGGTGAAGGCTACAGGTCACGAAAGTTTCTGTCCGTTTATTATTTTGCTGAAGGTAATAGTTTATGCCGTGAGACCTGGCTTGTATGGTCTGTATCTGAGAATAAACGTGCAGTGTGGAAATCCCTCCACTTCGTCTCCTGCCTCGCAACTTTATTTCATGCCGGAGCTATGCTAATAGCATCGTGGCTAAGCTTCCCTCCAACTCCACGTTACAACTGGCGCCCGAACATCATTCTCTGGACCTCGCCTAGGCATGCGAAGAAGGACAATGGACCGGACTGCTTTGTGCTTTTCTTCACTGTGGGAGTCCGTGTGAGTGTGTGTTTCGCCGTTCTCTTCGATGCAAGTGTGCCCCGTTGGAAGCTAACTTCTGCTAAAGCTAAAGCTACCGTGACTGCAGTCGTGAGTACTGGATCTCGCCTCGTGTCCGCGGCGCGGAACGTGTGTGGACTTCACGTTGCCTCCCTGCCTGCCGAGTGCATTGGATCTGTGTCTGCTGACTGCCTGCTGGTGAATTAAAGAGGACCATTAAAGCAACTCTTCCCTTGGATCAAGCGTGTTCAAAACCTCCACTCAAAGTTCAGCCATGGAAGATGAAATCGGCACACTGGTTGTTGACAATGGATCCGGTATGTGCAAAGCCGGATTCGCCGGAGAAGACGCCCCTCGTGCTGTCTTCCCATCCATCGTCAGTCGCCCCAGACATCAGGGTGTGATGGTTGGTATGGGCCAGAAGGACAGCTATGTTGGTGATGAAGGCCCGAGCAAGAGAGGTATCCTGACCCTGAAGTACCCCATCGAGCACGGTATTGTGACCAACTGGGATGACATGGAGACGATCTGGCATCACACCTTCTACAACGAGCTCAGAGTTGCCCCTGAGGAGCACCCCGTCCTGCTCATAGAGGCCCCCCTGAACCCCAAAGCCAACAGGGAGAAGATGACCCAGATCATGTTCGAGACCTTCAACACCCCCGCCATGTACGTTGCCATCCATTGTCATGGACTCCGGTGATGGTGTGACCCACACAGTGCCCATCTGTATGTGTTAAAGATTGAAATGCAATGCACTTTTTACAGTTCAGAGTTATGGTACTATTTTTTGCATACCTTGTGTTTACATTGTGTATCCTACCTTGGTGGTACAGGTTTTGCTAAAGTTCAAATTTCCTTGCAGGGTCTTTCTAAGGTCTTTATCTGAATGAATGATGAATGCTTTTATTGTCACTAGTCACAAGTACCAGCGAAATGACCATCAACCTGTCCATACATATACATAACATACATACATACATATGACAGTGGGGTAGACAGGACAGGGAGACAGAGCAGGAGAAGAGAAGTACAGCATACATGGGGGAGAGGGGAGGAAAAAAAAGCAACCCCCAGAAGCACAGTGTGGAAACAGGAAAAAAATACCTCAGCAACATAAGCACGTAAATCAGTACACCTTACAACATAAAAACTCATGACTTGCAACAAGGTAGGTAAGGGGGGGTAGAGGTAACCCAGTATAGACAAGCAGCCATCCGGTCCTGCAGCCATGTCAGCGCTGGTCACAGACCCGCTTACCACACTGAGGGGTACAAAGCGGCGAAGGCGTTGGATGGGTAGGGGGGGTGGGGGTGCATATCTGTGTAAATGTTCGTGTCTGTGTAGGCCTTGAGAGTCGTCTTCGCCTGGCGTCCCAGACAGAGTCAACAATCAGCAGGTGTCCGTGGGAGTGGGGGAGGAGTGCAAGAGCGTCTTACTGCAGCATTCTGCCAGGGGAGTTGTTGTTCCAGCAGCGGCCTTGGCCGAGGCCAGTGCTGGTTGAGGAGGCCGAAACAGATAAGATTAGGGTTGTTTAGGTTTGGGGCGAGTAGCCGCATTCCAATATGCACGGCTACTCTCTGTGTCCATGCTGGTCATCGAAACGATCCATTTTCCTGTCCAGAGCCGCAAGCTTCTCCATGATGTTATCCAAAATGCAATTTGAAGCCACAGTCTGAGTGCTGGCAGCTCTGCCCATCGCCTCATCATTGCGGGCAGCTTGAAAGGGCCTTGGACAGCTGCCACGATTTTATGAATTTCTCGATAAACCAGGCCAGCGCCTAATCCAATCAGCAAAAGACCTGTAATCATGGTTCCAAATATGTAGATGTCTTCAGCGTCCTCCACAGAAAGAGCCGCCAGGCACACGACCCTCCACCTCTCCCAGGAGTCCATCATGTATCCGGCAGCAAACGTTCCATCAGGACAGTTAGGTTCCCCCGAACCTCGGCTGCTCGTCGAGAAGATGGTGTCAATTGCGTTCAGAGACCAGCTGATCAAATCCATAATTTTGGTTCGGAGAGCAGTGCAGAGAGAGTCTCTCAAGAATAAGACAGTAGACTAGACAAGACAAGAGGAGCATAAGCAGGGAAGATAAGGGAGAGGAGAGGGATAGAAATGCGACTGCCTCCGCTGAGAGCCAAACGAGAATGTTTTTGCTCCTAATTTTTGCTGTGTGGTTCAGATTTTTATAGGCCACCATTAAAAGGAAGAAGAAGACAAAATGACATTGCTAATAACTATAAAATTGGGATATTACACTGTACTCATTCACCTGATGTGTTTACTGGGTATTTCTCTGTTTTATTGTATACTCTGTTCATTGATATGTATATCAGTAGGCTAGTCATTATGTCTTTCTCTGTGTGTAACAGCTAACTTTTTATCAAGTTCATGTATGACAAGGTCTTAAGCGTAGCTTGGTTGCTTCTTCATCTGTGTACGGCTGAGGACAGCCTTGTTATTACCAGGGGGGAATATGTAACAGCCAGAGTATAACGGAGCACTACCAGTTGACGCCACACGGTGGCGCCTCCTTTTGTTTGGTCACTTGGTATCACCTTTCTCCCCTAGTCGACTTCCTTGACTCCAGTAATGTGGACGCTGGTGAAGGCTACAGGTCACGAAAGTTTCTATCCGTTTATTATTTTGCTGAAGGTAATAGTTTATGCCGTGAGACCTGGCTTGTATGGTCTGTATCTGAGAATAAACGTGCAGTGTGGAAATCCCTCCACTTTGTCTCCTGCCTCGCAACTTTATTTCATGCCGGAGCTATGCTAATAGCATCGTGGCTAAGCTTCCCTCCAACTCCACGTTACAAGCCTCAACCTCTGCCTCCAGATCACGCAGATCACACTAGGATTCTGATGAATTTACCCTGTTTTGAACAAAGGGAATGTTAACATCCCTCCACATGGGCAATGTATGACAAGATCGGTGTCATATGTAGAAATCCGTCCATACTTACAAAACGAGAAGAGTTGTCATTCCTCACAGTTTTGGCGTTACCATAGGCCTCCAGCAGAGGATTGGCTGCAATAATCTGATCCTCCAGAGACCCCTATAATCCAGGTTTAAAATTGATATCAGCCAAAGACAAGTATGAGAAGTATTTGATACTTAAAAAACACTGAAGTTCAATCATCATACAGTATTATACTCCCACCTTTGAGGTGTCCCTCTTTTTATCTCCACCAAGTGAGACTGTTGCAAAGTACTGGATGACACGCTTGGTGTTCACAATAAGTATAAAAACACAAATTAAAGTAAATGTTTCCACTGACATTCTGATCACTAACATAATTTCTTAAATCAATAATTTATTAACTATAAGAGAACATAGTTTTACCAGAAGCTGAATCTCACAGGTCTCCTATCACACACTGTCATTTACATTTACTGAAGGACTCCTTATATTCAATGAGATTTGCTAACACAGTCAAAGCTAAATATGGAATACATATCAAATGTGGGTATGAAGTCAGCGATATCATAAAACACATGCTGAAATTATAACCCTGACTTGAGTTTGGCCTAGTACTTCAATAAAAGTTTATTTTGGTCATCATGTATCTTCGTGTGTGCACATACAGGGGGACCTCAGCTGGAGCGCTAACACCAGAGAGCTCATAAAGAGAGCACAGCAGAGACTGAACCACCTCTCCCAAAAGCTGCTTGTGTCCTTCTACCGATGCTCCATAGAGAGCATCCTGACCTACTGCATTTGTGTATGGTTTGCCAGCTGCACGGCTGCAGAAAGGAAAGCGTCCCAGAGGGTCATAAACACCGCCCAGAAAATCATCGGCTGCCCGCTCCCCTCCCTGGAAGGACTTTACAATTCCTGCTGCCTCAAAAGAGCCCAGACCATTATCAAGGACTCATCCCACGCCGGCCACATCGTATTCGAACTGTTTCCCTCGGGCAGGCGATACAGGACAATGAAAACACATACAAACAGACTAAAAAACAGTTTTTATGCAAAGGCCATCACAGCTTTAAATGATCACATGACGTAATTCATGGAATGGTGTATGTATGTGGACGTGGATGTATGCGCTATTTATTTTGTTTTTGTTTTTAATTTCTCCATGTTTTTATCCTTTTTATCTGTTTTATTTAGTAGTATATACAGGGAAATGGAACCGCCTGCTAGGCATTGTTGCCGGTCGCACCTCCTCCGGTGCCCACGGGTCAGCTGCAGGGTCATCAGCCAGGAACCACCGATCACCAACGTTTCGCTCCTTTAATCCTGGAACGTCTCCTGGTGGTGTAGCAGTGACAGGGACGTCTCCCTGTCACCCCCTGCAGCTGATAGGTGTTCCCCCCTGCGGCTGTTGTTGTGGCCTAAAAACACTATGCAGAATACGTTATGTTGTAGCCATCCATTCCGATACAGATTGTAGAATTATGTTTTGCTGTCTTGCAAATCCAAATATCACGATTGCTGTCTCTTCAAGGACACAATGAATTCAAAATAATACAGAGGAATTTATGATGAAACACTTTTATTGTGGTTTATTCACATCATATTATATGATTGGAAACAGGTCATTTGCCGGAGTGCTTTACTCAGCTGCTTCTTTTCCCTGTAAAGAAATAAAACAACCAATACATACAGTACATGTGCACATATTTACACGTCATACTCTGCATACACGTAAAGGTTTTCTTTGTCGTGAATTTTATGAGGCTAAAGGTTAATGGTAATTTTTTCCAAGTATAATGTGTATATATTTACCTTGCCAGAGTCACGGCTCTTTGTTCTCATTTTATTGACTTGGGACTCTGCAATGTCAGCACGCTCCTCAGCCTCCTCCAGCTCATGCTGGATCTTCCTGCACTTGGACAGGTGAACATTGGCTTGCTCCTCCTAACATACCACACACAGAAAGATGTTTTTGTGCAAAAAAAAAACTTTAAAAAAGTCTGTTGTACATACAATGCATAAGACATATCAAGTTCCCTGAGTTTACAATGAATATTTTGTCCTTACCACTTCCTCAGCCTGCCTCTTGTAGGCCTTCACCTTGAGCTGCAACTTGTCAACCAAGCCCTGCAAACTTGTAACGTTTTTCTTGTCTTCCTCAGTCTGTAACAGAAAATATAGATTTGCACGTTTCAAAATTTCTAATTCTCAGTATGATGGATTTATTTGTGTTGTAATTAAAAGACAAAAGCATAATAGTTATAGTAAACTGTCTATACCTAAATAGCTATACCTGATAGGTGAGCTCCTTCACTCTCCTCTCATATTTGCGGACTCCCTTAACAGCATCTGCTCCACGTCTCTGCTCAGCCTCAACCTCTGCCTCCAACTCACGCACCTTTACGAAAGCAGAGAAGGTATGTAATATGAAGAATCAATATCTCATACATGTTTGTTTTTTTCAACGGTAAATAATCTTTAAAAAATTGTCTTACTCTAGACTCCAGTTTCTGGAGCTGCTTCTTGCCACCCTTCATGGCCAGATTCTCAGCCTCATCCAGGCGGTGCTGCAGGTCCTTAACAGTAAGCTCCAGGTTCTTCTTCATCCTCTCCAGGTGAGAACTAGTATCCTGCTCCTTCTTCAGCTCCTCAGCCATCATAGCAGCCTAGAGGAGATAGCATAAAATGTTAACTGGAAATATAATGAAAAGAAGACATTTTACTTAGAGTAAAAATAAAAACAAAGGAAATTTAACCTACATCAGTGATGGCCTTCTTGGCCTTCTCCTCAGCATTCCTTGCTTCCTGAACAGTGTCATCTACTTCACCTTGGATCTGGACAAGGTCAGCCTCAAGCTTCTTCTTGGTGTTCATGAGGCTTGTGTTCTAAAAGGTTAAAAGATTTAATTGCTTAAGTCATCACATGTCTGATGTTCACGTTATTTAAAAACTTCATTTTTTAAAATTATTGTAAGTGATATTCGTGGTATTTGGTATTTGTTCACCTGAGAGTGCAGAAGTCCAACACGCTCACTGGCATCCACCAGCTCCTGTTCAGCCACTTTGCGGCTTCTCTCTGTCTGTTCAAGAGCAGCTCTAAGTTCCTCAATTTCAGCTGTCATGAGACCGTTCCTGCGCTCCACCATAGCTGCTTGTTCCTTGAGGTCATCCTGGGCTCTGACAGCATCATCAAGGTGCAGTTGAGCATCCTGGTGAAAAAATATCAGCAAAATATTCAAAATGCCAAACTGACCATAGTCCGTTGTGCAACAGTTCCATGTCTTACAATACCTTGAGCTGTGACTGCACATTCCTCAGCTGCTTCTGGGACTCGGTAGCCTGGCGATTGGCATGGCTCAACTGAATCTCCATCTCATTCAGGTCTCCCTCCATCTTCTTCTTGATTCTCAGGGCATCGATCCTGCTCCTGACTTCAGAATCCAGAGTGCATTTGTATTCTCTCCCGTGAAGAATTGTACCTCAGCCTCTTCAAGAGCTGTCTGGATCTCAGACTTCTCTGTCTCCACCTGCTTCTTGGCCTTCTCCAGCTCATGGATACTCTTGCCAGTCTCACCAACTTGTTCAGTCAGGTCTGAGATCTCCTCTGCAGAGAAATACGTGTGTTTTATAGTGTTCAGCCTTAAAATGTAAAATATAGAAACTTCATTCTAGCACATACATATGTGTTAAATACAATGGAACTGTTACATAACGCAGTGAGAACTCACGCTGGAGGTTCTTGTTTTCACGCTTCATGGTCTCCAGCTGATCCAGAGCTTCCTCATAAGAGTTCTTCATCTTGAACAGCTCAGTGCCAAGAGAACGAGCCTCCTTCTGAGCTCCCTCAAGTTCTGCCTGACCCTCCACAAACTTCTGTTTCCACTCTGCCAAGACCTACATTACACAATAATACAGATAACTTAGTTCCATAAAATGACAAATCATTTTAGTTTTCATTGTTTTATGTAATGTTCACACAATGTAATGTCGTTACCTTGTCGAAGTTCCTCTGCTTCTTGTCCAGGTTGGCAGCCAGAGCATTGGCTCTCTCCACATCAATCATGAGGTCCTCCACCTCACTATGGAGCCTCTGTTTGGTTTTCTCAAGAGAAGCACACTTGGAATTCACTGCCTCAATCTGCTCCTCAGCATCCTGAAGGCGCTGGGCCAGTTTTTTCCTATTTGAAAAAGGTGTGATTTGCCTTTTTTCTGAAAACCATTTTTTTTAAAATTTCCAGACGTTTTTGTATATATGAAAAAGAAATAATGCATATGTTTATGAAATCCAACAGACATCTAAAATCTAGAATGTTTGCCTCAAAATAAGAAAACCAATGTTGTTTGTAATGTTTGTATACATTTGTTTAAATGCAATTATTCATACTTGCATTACTGCGGTCAGTTGAGCTATGTTGTAATGCTACACTTTGTCATTTAATTGTTTAAAATGCACTCACTTGGCTTCCTCGAGCTCCTCAGTACGCTGGATAGCATCAGTTTCATACTTAGATCTCCACTGAGCCACCTCACTGTTGGCCTTGGACATTCCACGCTGCAGCTCAGCCTTAGCTTCCTGCTCCTCCTCAAACTGCTCCCTCAGCAGGTCACAGTCGTGGCGGGCTGATTGCAGTCCATGGGCAAGAGCATTCTTGGCCTGATGTAAGAATAAATATTATTTTTGCACATTGTCTAATTAAACTAATCTATCAGTGCATACAGTTTCCTTACTTTAAGCTCTTCTTCAATCTGTCTCTTCAACTCCTCAATCTGCTGTGTGAAGGCCTGTTTGCCTCTGGTCAGCTGGGAGACAAGAGCTTCTTTCTCCTCAATTTGACGACTGAACTCACCTTGTGTGAAAGATGTCAAGATAAGTTAGTTTGTGCCACAATTCTCAAAAACACTCAACAGATTGTTCACTAATCATTTATAGATACCATTTTCTGTCAGGAGACGTGCTCTTTGTGCACTCATGTCATTCATTTGACGGACATTTTCATCATTTTTGGTCTTCAGTTCACTTAGCTGGTCCTCAAGAGTACGGCACATCTTTTCAAGATTTCCCTAATGAGGAAAAGACAGATCAGATCAGTGATCAGATTTTATGTACAATCCTAAGTGCCCTATTCATGGTAATATTTTGGGTATTTAAATACCATTTAATGTGTTGTGTACCTTTGCTTTAGCAACAGCCTCCATGTTGCTGGAGAGGTCATCAATCTCTATCTTGTATTCACTCTTTTCCTTCTCAAGCTTCTGCTTGACACGCTGGAGGTTGTCGATCTGCTCTCCCAGCTCAGCTACGCTATCAGCCTGCTTCTTACGAAGAGCAGCAGCAGTGGCTTCATGCTGCTGAGTGGACTCCTCAAGGTCACGACGGAGCTTCTGGAATTCAGCTTCACGCTTCTTGTTCATCTCATTCTGAGCAGCAGTGGCCCCACCAGCCTCCTCCAGCCTCTCACTGATCTCTTCAAGTTCCCTGGAGAGGTCAGCTCTCTGCTTCTCAACCTTGGCACGAGCAGCTCGCTCAGCCTCAATCTCCTCTTCCAGTTCCTCAACACGGGCCTGTTGAATGCAGGAGTGTTTTCTATCAGCAAATTTTAACTCATAATAATAATGATAATAATAATAATACATAAAATAGGAAATGTATAAAGTAATGTTTTATGAAAAGTGATATGTAACCTGGAGCTCCTTGATCTTCTTTTGAAGCTGAGCACTCAATGACTGCTCATCCTCAATCTTGCTAAGGAGCTGACTGATTTCAAAGTCCTTCCTGTGAGAATAACAGAAAAGGTACATAGTAAGAGTTCATTTAGTTCAGCATAATTTTAAAAAGAATGGTTGTTGGATAAATTCAAGAGCAATTTTACTTTTTCAGTTTCTCGTCAGACTGCTGCTTGTCATTCTCAAGATCCATGATGGATTCCTGGGCAAGTTTCAGATCACCCTCCAGCTTCCTCTTGGCTCTTTCAAGGTCCATACGCAGCTTCTTCTCTTGCTCCAGAGAACCCTCGAGCTGAACGTTAAAAGTAATTATTAATTATTATGTTCAAGTGGCTTTGCCAATCCAAGTGGCTTTGTAAACTTACGTCATCCACTTGCTGCTCAAGCTTAGTCTTGGCCTTGGTCAGAGTGTTGACTTTGTCTTCCTCAGCCTGCAGGTCGTCAAGAGTCTGCTGGTGAGCCTCCTGAAGGGCTTTCTTTTCCTTGGTCAGCTTAGCAATGCTCTCATCCTGAGACGCCATCTCCTCAGTCAGGTTCTTCACCTAGGTTCACAAGAAAGATGTTGTTTTCACATAGTAATCATTAAATGTTACTTGAATTACTAAATATATTGACATTTGCAAACCTTGTTCTCAGTGGCATGTTTCTCCTTCTCCACTTTGGCCAAGGTAAGCTCCAGATCATCAATATCCTTCTTCAGCTCAGAGCATTCATCCTCCAGCTTTCTCTTCTTAGCAGTGAGCTCAGCATTGATTTCCTCTTCATCCTCCAGTCTCTCGGTTGTCTCTTTGAGTTTGGCCTCCATCTGTATCTTACTCTTGATAAGTCCCTCACATCTTTCCTCAGCATCTGACAGATTCTCAGATTCCTAGTTCATTATATAAAAAAAGACCTTAGCAAAAAAACAAACAAACAAATAAAACAAACAAAAAGAAAACACTGAAAAATGTACTTACAGATGCTACTTGCAGCTGCAGATCATTTTTCTCCTGCACAATGGACACTATCTTCTCCTCCAGTTCCTTCTTCTTGGCCAGGGCGGCAGCCAAGTCTGTTTTCATCTTCTCATAGTTCTCCTTCATGTTGGCCAGCTCCTTCTCAGTTTCAGCACTCTTCAGCATAGGCTTCGGACGTTGTACTGGATGGTATAGATGGCTTCCCTGTAGAGAAAAATTTGATGTTATGGACAGTGCTGTCTTTTGGGATTTTTCATTCTATCTCTCAGAATTTGCTATTTTCAACATGCCTCCTCGCCATCATCTTCACAAACTCCTTTCTCATGACGTAGCCACGACAGAGCCTGAGTCATGGTGACCAGAGTTGACAGTTTTTCATCTCTCATCTCCTCAAGGGTACCCAGCAGACCGGCCTTGAAGAACACCTGCACAAACAAGTAAAAGCAAATGTAGGATGATGAGAGTGAATCCTCCCCAGCCTGTAAAACAAACAAACAAAAACCCCCACCTACCCCTCATTGTTCAAGTGTTAGGGTTGCCTGTCTCACCAAATTCATGTTAAGTAGTTTTCGAGATGTCCTGCTTTTGTATTAATACACATATTTCTAATACATATATTACATAAAAATAGCATAAAATTGGACACATTGGACTGAAAAACATATCATAGCTGGTAAGTAAATCATGTTGCTTACCTTAGCGTGTCCAAATCTGTACTGGTCATGATCAACATCAATTGACCCAAGCAGCTTCTCTGAAGCCTTCTTGTTGTCCATGAACTGGCCCTCAGGGATGACACTGGCATTCAGCACCTTGTACCTTTCATGAGAGAGTTAATAGTCAGTATGTGCATTTTTTTTCTATATTCTCTCATCAAAATTATGTTAGAAATTCCAATTATACCTCTGCTTGAAGTCAGCATAGGGGATTCTGCTGGGGAAACCTTTTCTGCAGATTCTGATACCCTCCAGCACACCGTTACACCTGAGCTGGTGGATGACCAGGAAGTTCTCCATCAGACCTGCAAAAAAGACATTTCTTGTTTACTTCTTTGGATAAATTGTTAGCCTCTTTGTTGAAGCAGCACAGAATTAAGGAAACCAAACCAACCAATTCAACCCTAAATCACTCTACTGAAATTATGTTTTTCATATACCTGGAGTCTTTGACTCATTGGGAATCAGACAACGCACAAAGTGAGGATGTGTGCTTCTCAAGTTGGTCATCAGCTTGCCCAAGTTCTCCTGTAAATCCAAAAGGGCAATTCATGTCATGAAATGTCACAATTGTGACTGTTAGTATTGACTGAAATATGATTTCATACACAAGTTTGCAATGTTAAACCTTACCCTGAACTGTGAAGATACAGTCTGCATAGAACCACCCTTCTTCTTGCCTCCCTTCTTGCCAACCTCTGTGGAAAAGTAGAGATGTTTTGTCAGAGTAAGACTCAATATTTACATGAATTCATGCTACAGTTATTTTAAAAGTTATTTTAAAATTAAACATTAGATAATGATAATGATCTATAACCCTTAAATGCATGTTTAAGTTTAATGCAATTACTATCATACCCTCAACAACAGGAGGAAACAGAAGAACCAGCAGTTTAACTGAGGATTTCTGGTACAGCTGCACAACAGACTCATTCAGTGGATCCTTGTTCTTGTCCAGCCAGCACATCAGTGGCTTCCAGCTCAACTTTGTCATCAATGCTAGCCACAGTGATCTGACCCATGCTGCACATGGGGAAGTCGTAGGGGTTGGTTGTGATAAGTGACATTTCTGGAGATCAAAAAATGGATGACAAGTTCATTAGATTAGCTCATAAGTAGGTTTGACATTGTACAACAACTCAATATGTTTACCAATCAGCTCAGGTTTGTGGTTGGTCATCATCTGGTAGAAGATGTGGTAGCCTCTTTCATCAGGAAGCTGGAATGTCACCCTGGACTTCTCCAGCAGATCTACGAAAGGTGTTCATAACTTTACAGCTTGGCCGATTCTCAGTGCCAAACATTTTTATATACTATGACAGTTGTTACTCACATGTCTCAATATCAGCACTAGCCAGTTTGCCAGTTGTGCCAAAATGGATTCTGATGAATTTACCCTGTTTTGAACAAAGGGAATGTTAACATCCCTCCACATGGGCAATGTATTACAAGATCGGCGTCATGTGTAGAAATCCCTCCATACTTACAAAACGAGAAGAGTTGTCATTCCTCACAGTTTTGGTGATACCATAGGCATATAGTTCAATCATCATACAGTATTATACTCCCACCTTTGATGTGTCCCTCTTTTTATCTCCACCAACTGAGATTGTTGCAAAGTACTGGATGACACGCTTGGTGTTCACAGTCTTTCCAGCACCAGATTCTCCACTAGGTAGGAACACAGACTTATAAGAATTTGATCAAGATATTTGATTATGTTCAACAAAATAAAGAAATGTGAATCTTACGTGATCAAGACAGACTGGTTCTCCCTATCTGTCAAGTGGAAAACAAAAGATTTTTTTTCTGATATAGAAACCTCATAACCTGATACATTCTACATTGTTATGTAATGACGTACCAATAAGCATGAACTGCAAGGCGTTGTCAGAGACAGAGAAGATGTGGGGTGGAGCCTCCATACGCTTCTTGCCTCTGTAGGCATTTACGACTTCAGAATCATACACTGGGAGCCACTTGTAGGGGTTCACAGTGGCACAGAACAATCCAGAGTAGGTCTGAAAGTGATCATTAAAATTCGACAGTTAACTTTTTAGCAATTTTTAGCATTTCTCATTTCTCATTCGGCAGATGGTCTTACATAAATCATCCATGCTGCATAACGCTCTTTAAGGTTATACAACACAGAGGCTTCATTGAGATGGGTCATCATGGCCATGTCCTCAATTTTATCGAACTTGGGAGGGTTCATTGGACAGACGTCATCTTCTTTAACTGTCCTCTCCTGGAACAGGACATTTGTCTCAGTGAGAACTGATCATATTGAATTTCCATTTGAGCTTGATTTAATGATACCAACCTCCTGAGTGTCCAGGACTTTGACAGTGACTTTGCCACCATCTTTCTTGATGATTGTTCCCTTCAAGTACAGCTCCTTAACATCGGCCACATAGCAGGCAGCCTTGGCATCAAAAGGTTTGCTTTGAGCTTCAATTCTTTCCCTCTCTGGTTTACGGAGGTAAATGGCAGCTTTGCCGTAAACGGCCATCTCCGCGTCTGTACTCATGTTGCCGGCTTTTTTGTGTGTTGTAAAATCAGAAAGGATCTGCCATTTAAGACTAAATTCCATGCAGACACACAGAAACCTGAACTTGAAATTGAAATTTTGCTGAACAATCAAATTTTTTAGACACTGAAGCCATGTCGTATTCTTGTTATAAGGAAGCTATTCTGTCTTTTTTAGATTTAGCTGCTATTGAGAGTAAATACTCCAGTGTAGATTAGTCAAAATCTTTGAATGATTAATTGCAGAAATTCAATGACTTGGAAATAGTTTGCAGATGTATTCAACAGTGATGAAGTAAAATTTTAACCTCCTCTCTGTCAAGTGTATTTACCAGTCCTGTTTAAAACATTCAATTGATAAGAATAGGTATAAAAACACAAATTAAAGTAAATGTTTCCACTGACATTCTGATCACTAACATAATTTCTAAAATCAATAATTTATTAACTATAAGAGAGCATAGTTTTACCAGAAGCCGAATCTCACAGGTCTCCTATCACACACTGTCATTTACTGAAGGACTCCTTATATTCAATGAGATTGGCTAACACAGTCAGAGCTAAATATGGAATACATACCAAATGTGGAAAGGAAGTCAGCGATATCACAAAACACATGCTGAAATTATAACCCTGACTTGAGTTTGGCCTAGTACTTCAATAAAGTTTTATTTTGGGCATCATGTATCACTGTCTTACTTTCTCTAAATTATTAATTCAGTTTAATTGGGTAAATCAAAATAAACAATTAAAAAATATGCCTTTGATTGCTAAATTTGTCACCTTCACTAATATTATCTATAGTTTTGTAATTGTTCTTATAATATACACTGTATCATAATTCTTTTAAAGAATCTTTCATCATTTAATTTTAACAGAAACTAAAACTACTATTTAAGTTCTGCTTAATCAGTACTTCAAATGAAGTTAATTTTGGACTCTGAACTTTGAACACCATGTTTACTTTACAGAATGTACTCAAACACATCAGTGTTTTCTTTTCAGGCATTATTCATTCAGTTTATTTTGTTAAATCCTAATAAACAATTTAAAATAAGACTTGGATGAAAAGTAATATATTCTTTAATTTGAGCATTCTTAAAGAGTAATCAGCATCACTGATGCTGAAACATTGTACTTCACTGAGATCTAAGCAAGACGTTTATTGAAGTATTTAGAAATTTGAGGCTTATTTTCATTTTTGTCCTTTTACCTAGAGACAAGACAGTGTTGATGACTGATAGCATAATGTGTGCCCAACAAGTACGTATCAGAAACAATGTCTTGGAACTCCAACTAAAATAAGTTAGTTTTTAAATTCTCATAATTAGACTCCTAACTCCTAACTTTTCACAAAGTATGTGTTTACCTTATGTCTTTGTCCAACTTGAGTCTGATGAAGAGACAGTAGTGTCAAAACGTTACACAATTAATGGCTACAAATTAATCAGTGTGCTCCAGTCCCTGTTTCCAATTGGAAAATTTCCCAAATATGTAGAAATGCTGCATTGCATTGACAATGCCTTGTAAGGAGGTCACCACTGCATGACTTTGACATGAAGAAATTGAAGCCAGTTCCAGTATAAAAAAATGTATTCAGCATGTTAAAAGAATTTCTTAGAGTGACCCTTCAATACAGAAGATTGGATTCGAAGCATCAAAGTTTAAGTTGAATTTATTATTCTTGTACAAGAAAGAGCTTTTAACAGTGCAACACACAGAAGGGGTTACAGAGAAAAAGGCTCCCTGTGGAGCTCTAACAGTTGGTTCTTATACAATCGATAATGGGCTGTCTTAACCCCTGCAAATTGTTAATAGACAATTTGCATATATAGCATCTAAACATTTTTTCAACATTAGTTCCCTTAATCAGTAGTCAGCATACCCCCAATCTAAATGTCACCTCTCTGACCTGCCTCTGACCCTTGTTCTGTTGGGACTTCCCTCTATTTATACATTAACCTGAACCTTACCTCACCCTGCCAGCTTTAGCAACAAAGTCATATTAAAGAAGTGAAAATAGAACATGTAAGAAATAGGAACTCACGTACACATCATATGATTTAAAACATCTGAAACACAGTATAAACCTAATTTTTATAACACAGCAGAACTTAAATGCTTAGTTAGTTAGTCCTTTACTAACTCTACTCCTCTTTTTTAAATGAGAGGAGAACAGTGATCTCAGATTGCCTTAGATTGTTGTTCTCTGAGACAACTCTTCTCTTGTCTACACTTTTTTTCTGCTATTGAAATTCTTTAGCTGGATGTATTTTGGTCTGGGCCCAAAGTAAACACTCAATGGGTTTTCTTTGGTTGTTAGAGTATATTGAACTGTCAAATTTTCTAAGCTTTTCTAAGCTTTGTCTGTGCCTATTTTCCTCAAACACTTTCTCCAACTTTACTTGAGGGATCAACAAGTGCTACTATATTTTCTTGATAATGAAGTCACTCTCGAATGTTGTGGCTCTCCTCTTTATGCTGGTGATTACACATTGGGGGCACACTTAATACTTTTCATACCACGTATGCCTCAAATATTATGGATGATTACATGAGTTATATAGTTTTGGTTATTGGTGTCTTGGAAACTGTTTTTATGTGTACCTAAAAACACTATGCAGAATACGTTATGTTGTAGCCATCCATTCTGATACAGATTGTAGAATTATGTTTTGCTGTCTCGCAAATCCAAACATCATGATTGCTCTCTCTTCAAGGACACAATGAATTCAAAATAATACAGAGGAATTTATGATGAAACACTTTTATTGTGGTTTATTTCACATCATATTATATGATTGGAAACAGGTCATTTGCCGGAGTGCTTTACTCAGCTGCTTCTTTTCCCTGTAAAGAAATAAAACAACCAATACATACAGTACATGTGCACATATTTACATGGCATACTCTGCATACACGTAAAGGTTTTCTTTGTCGTGAATTTTATGAAGCTAAAAGTTAATGGTAATTTTTTCCCGGTATAATGTGTATATATTTACCTTGCCAGAATCACGGCTCTTTGTTCTCATTTTATTGACTTGGGACTCTGCAATGTCAGCACGCTCCTCAGCCTCCTCCAGCTCATGCTGGATCTTCCTGCACTTGGACAGGTGAACATTGACTTGCTCCTCCTAACATACAAAACACAGAAAAGTGTTTTTGTACAAAAAAAAACTTACAAAGTCTATTGTACATACAATGCCTATGACATATCAAGTTCCCTGAGTTTACAATGAATATTTTGTCCTTACCGCTTCCTCAGCCTGCCTCTTGTAGGCCTTCACCTTGAGCTGCAACTTGTCAACCAAGCCCTGCAACCTGGTAACATTTTTCTTGTCTTCCTCAGTCTGTAACAGAAAATATAGATTTGCATGTTTCAAAAATTGTAATTCTCAGTATGATGGATTTATTTGTGTTGTAATTAAAAGACACAAGCATAATAGTTATAGTAAACTGTCTATACCTAAATAGCTATACCTGATAGGTGAGCTCCTTCACTCTCCTCTCATATTTGCGGACTCCCTTAACAGCATCTGCTCCACGTCTCTGCTCAGCCTCAACCTCTGCCTCCAACTCACGCACCTTTACGAAAGCAGAGAAGGTATGTAATATGAAGAATCAATATCTCATACATGTTTGTTTTTTTCAACGGTAAATAATCTTTAAAAAATTGTCTTACCCTTGACTCCAGTTTCTGGAGCTGCTTCTTGCCACCCTTCATGGCCAGATTCTCAGCCTCATCCAGGCGGTGCTGCAGGTCCTTAACAGTAAGCTCCAGGTTCTTCTTCATCCTCTCCAGGTGAGAACTAGTATCCTGCTCCTTCTTCAGCTCCTCAGCCATCATAGCAGCCTAGAGGAGATAGCCTAAAATGTTAACTGGAAATATATTGAAAATAACACATTTTACTTAGAGTAAAAATAAAAACAAATGAAATTCAACCTACATCAGTGATGGCCTTCTTGGCCTTCTCCTCTGCATTCCTTGCTTCCTGAACAGTGTCATCAACTTCACCCTGAATCTGGACAAGGTCAGCCTCAAGCTTCTTCTTGGTGTTCATGAGGCTTGTGTTCTAAAAGGTTAAAAGATTTAATTGCTTAAGTCATCACATATCTGATGTTCACGTTATTTAAAAACTTTTTTTTTTTAAATTATTGTAAGTGATATTCGTGGTATTTGGTATTTGTTCACCTGAGAGTGCAGAAGTCCAACACGCTCACTGGCATCCACCAGCTCCTGTTCAGCCACTTTGCGGCTTCTCTCTGTCTGTTCAAGAGCAGCTCTAAGTTCCTCAATTTCAGCTGTCATGAGACCGTTCCTGCGCTCCACCATAGCTGCTTGTTCCTTGAGGTCATCCTGGGCTCTGACAGCATCATCAAGGTGCAGTTGAGCATCCTGGTGAAAAAATATCAGCAAAATATTCAAAATGCCAAACTGACAATAGTCCGTTGTGCAACAGTTCCATATCTTATAATACCTTGAGCTGTGCCTGAACATTCCTCAGCTGCTTCTGGGACTCGGTAGCCTGGCGATTGGCATGGCTCAACTGAATCTCCATCTCATTCAGGTCTCCCTCCATCTTCTTCTTGATTCTCAGGGCATCGTTCCTGCTCCTGACTTCAGAATCCAGAGTGCTCTGCATGGAGTCAATCACCCTCTGGCTGTTCCTCTTGATCTGCTCCATCTCTTCATCTTTCTCTGCCAGCTTCCTGTCCACCTCACCCTTAATCTGGTTGAGCTCCAGCTGGACACGCAAGATCTTAGACTCTTCATGTTCCAGAGTTCCCTAATGATATCAAAACATGAATATTAATCTCTCCCATCAAACCTTTTCTAATACATTTGTATTCTCTAACGAGAAGAAATGTACCTCAGCCTCTTCAAGAGCTGTCTGGATCTCAGACTTCTCTGTCTCCACCTGCTTCTTGGCCTTCTCCAGCTCATGGATGCTCTTGCCAGTCTCACCAACTTGTTCAGTCAGGTCTGAGATCTCCTCTGCAGAGAAATACGTGTGTTTTATAGTGTTCAGCCTTAAAATGTAAAATATAGAAACTTCATTCTAGCACATACATATGTGTTAAATACAATGGAACTGTTACATAACGCAGTGAGAACTCACGCTGGAGGTTCTTGTTTTCACGCTTCATGGTCTCCAGCTGATCCAGAGCTTCCTCATAAGAGTTCTTCATCTTGAACAGCTCAGTGCCAAGAGACCGAGCCTCCTTCTGAGCTCCCTCAAGTTCTGCCTGACCCTCCTCAAACTTCTGTTTCCACTCTGCCAAGACCTAAATTACACAATAATACAGATAATTTAGTTCCATAAAATAACAAATCATTTTAGTTTTCATTGATTTGATTTCATGTTCACACAAAGTAAATGTTGTTACCTTGTCGAAGTTCCTCTGCTTCTTGTCCAGGTTGGCAGCCAGAGCATTGGCTCTCTCCACATCAATCATGAGGTCCTCCACCTCACTATGGAGCCTCTGTTTGGTTTTCTCAAGAGAAGCACACTTGGAATTCACTGCCTCAATCTGCTCCTCAGCATCCTGAAGGCGCTGGGCCAGTTTTTTCCTATTTGAAAAAGGTGTGATTTGCCTTTTTTCTGAAAACCATTTTTTTTAAATTTCCAGACGTTTTTGTATATATGAAAAAGAAATAATGCATATGTTTATGAAATCCAACGGACATCTAAAATCTAGAATGTTTGCCTCAAAATAAGAAAACCAATGTCAAATTGTAATGTTTGTATACATTTGTTTAAATGCAATTATTCATACTTGCATTACTGCGGTCAGTTGAGCTATGTTGTAATGCTACACTTTGTCATTTAATTGTTTAAAATGCACTCACTTGGCTTCCTCGAGCTCCTCAGTACGCTGGATAGCATCAGTTTCATACTTAGATCTCCACTGAGCCACCTCACTGTTGGCCTTGGACATTCCACGCTGCAGCTCAGCCTTAGCTTCCTGCTCCTCCTCAAACTGCTCCCTCAGCAGGTCACAGTCGTGGCGGGCTGATTGCAGTCCATGGGCAAGAGCATTCTTGGCCTGGTGTAGAGAATAATATTTAGTGTGCAAATTGTCTAATTAAACAAATCTATCAGTGCATACAGTTTCCTTACCTTAACCTCTTCTTCAGTCTGTCTCTTCAGCTCCTCAATCTGTTGTGTGAAGGCCTGTTTGCCTCTGGTCAGCTGGGAGACAAGAGCTTCTTTCTCTTCAACTTGACGGGTGAACTCACCTTGTGTGAAAGATGTCAAGATAAGTTAGTTTGCGCCACAATTCTCAAAAACACACAACAGATTGTTCACTAATCATTTATAGATACCATTTTCTGTCAGGAGACGTGCTCTTTGTGCACTCATGTCATTCATTTGACGGACATTTTCATCATTTTTGGCCTTCAGTTCACTTAGCTGGTCCTCAAGAGTACGGCACATCTTTTCAAGATTTCCCTGATGGGGAAAAGACAGATCAGTTAAGTGATCAGATTTTATGTACAATCCTAAGTGCCTTATTCATGGTAATATTTTGGGTATTTAAATACCATTTAATGTATTGTGTACCTTTGCTTTAGCAACAGCCTCCATGTTGCTGGAGAGGTCATCAATCTCCATCTTGTATTCACTCTTTTCCTTCTCAAGCTTCTGCTTGACACGCTGGAGGTTGTCGATCTGCTCTCCCAGCTCAGCTACACTGTCAGCCTGCTTCTTACGAAGAGCAGCAGCAGTGGCTTCATGCTGCAGAGTGGACTCCTCAAGGTCACGACGGAGCTTCTGGAATTCAGCTTCACGCTTCTTGTTCATCTCAATCTGAGCAGCAGTGGCCCCTCCAGCCTCCTCCAGCCTCTCACTGATCTCTTCAAGTTCCCTGGAGAGGTCAGCTCTCTGCTTCTCAACCTTGGCACGAGCAGCTCGCTCAGCCTCAATCTCCTCATCCAGTTCCTCAACACGGGCCTGTTGAATGCAGGAGTGTTTTATCAGTAAAATTCAACTCATAATACATAAAATAGGAAATGTAGAAAGTAATGTTTTATGAAAAGTGATATGTAACCTGGAGCTCCTTGATCTTCTTTTGAAGCTGAGCACTCAATGACTGCTCATCCTCAATCTTGCTAAGGAGCTGACTGATTTCAAAGTCCTTCCTGTGAGAATAACAGAAAAGGTACATAGTAATAGTTCATTCAGTTCAGCATAATTTTAAAAAGAATGGTTGTTGGATAAATTCAAAAGCAATTTTACTTTTTCAGTTTCTCGTCAGACTGCTGCTTTTCATTCTCAAGATCCATGATGGATTCCTGGGCCAGTTTCAGATCACCCTCCAGCTTCCTCTTGGCTCTCTCAAGGTCCATACGCAATTTCTTCTCTTGCTCCAGAGAACCCTCAAGCTGAACATTAAAAGTAATTATTAATTATTATGTTCAAGTGGAATCATGCTTTGCCAATCCAAGTGGCTTTGTAAACTTACGTCATCCACTTGCTGCTCAAGCTTAGTCTTGGCCTTGGTCAGAGTGTTGACTTTGTCTTCCTCAGCCTGCAGGTCATCAAGAGTCTGTTGGTGAGCCTCCTGAAGGGCTTTCTTTTCCTTGGTCAGCTTAGCAATGCTCTCATCTTGAGAAGCCATCTCCTCAGTCAGGTTCTTCACCTAGGTTCACAAGAAAGATGTTGTTTTCACATAGTAATCATTAAATGTTACTTGAATTACTAAATATATTGACATTTGCAAACCTTGTTCTCAGTGGCATGTTTCTCCTTCTCCACTTTGGCCAAGGTAAGCTCCAGATCATCAATATCCTTCTTCAGCTCAGAGCATTCATCCTCCAGCTTTCTCTTCTTAGCAGTGAGCTCAGCATTGATTTCCTCTTCATCCTCCAGTCTCTCGGTTGTCTCTTTGAGTTTGGCCTCCATCTGTATCTTACTCTTGATAAGTCCCTCACATCTTTCCTCAGCATCTGACAGATTCTCAGATTCCTAGTTCATTATATGAAAAAAGACCTTAGCAAAAAAACAAACAAACAAATAAAACAAACAAAAAGAAAACACTGAAAAATGTACTTACAGATGCTACTTGCAGCTGCAGATCATTTTTCTCCTGCACAATGGACACCATCTTCTCCTCCAGTTCCTTCTTCTTGGCCAGGGCAGTAGCCAAGTCTGTTTTCATCTTCTCATAGTTATCCTTCATGTTGGCCAGCTCCTTCTCAGTTTCAGCACTCTTCAGCATAGGCTTGATCTTGTAGTACACCTTCATCCATGGCCAGTTTTTCACATTTGTGAATGATCGGACGTTGTACTGGATGGTATAGATGGCTTCCCTGTAGAGAAAAATTTGATGTTATGGACAATGCTGTCTTTTGGGATTTTTCATTCTATTGCTCAGAATTTGCTATTTTCAACATGCCTCCTCGCCATCATCTTCACAAACTCCTTTCTCATGACGTAGCCACGACAAAGCGCCTGAGTCATTGTGACCAGAATTGACAGTTTTTCATCTCTCATCTCCTCAAGGGTACCCAGCAGACCAGCCTTGAAGAACACCTGCACAAACAAGTAAAAGCAAATGTAGGATGATGAGAGTGAATCCAGCCTGTAAAACAAACAAACAAAACCCCCCCACCTACCCTTCATTGTTCAAGGGTTAGGGTTACCTGTTGACCACTCTGCTTTTTTACTAACATTGGATGACTTGTTCGTAGTTTTTGAGATGTCCTGCTTTTGTATTAATACACATATTTCTAATACATATATTACATAAAAAATAGCAGAAAAAGACATTGGACTGAAAAACATATCATAGCTGGTAAGTAAATCATTTTGCTTACCTTAGTGTGTCCAAATCTGTACTGGTCATGATCAACATCAATTGACCCAAGCAGCTTCTCTGAAGCCTTCTTGTTGTCCATGAACTGGCCCTCAGGGATGACACTGGCATTCAGCACCTTGTACCTTTCATGAGAGAGTTAATAGTCAGTATGTGCATTTTTTTTTATATTCTCTCATCAAAATTATGTTAGAAATTCCAATGATACCTCTGCTTGAAGTCAGCATAGGGGATTCTGCTGGGGAAACCTTTTCTGCAGATTCTGATACCCTCCAGCACACCGTTACACCTGAGCTGGTGGATGACCAGGAAGTTCTCCATCAGACCTGCAAAAAAGACATTTCTTGTTTACTTCTTTGGATAAATTGTTAGCCTCTTTGTTGAAGCAGCACAAAATTAAGGAAACCAAACCAACCAATTCAACCCTAAATTACTCTACTGAAATTATGTTTTTCATATACCT
Organism: Argyrosomus regius; assembly: GCA_946959425.1. Lineage (NCBI taxonomy): Eukaryota > Metazoa > Chordata > Actinopteri > Sciaenidae > Argyrosomus > Argyrosomus regius. The sequence goes on along the minus strand of OX336886.1, from coordinate 3,882,653 downwards.
GGAGTCTTTGACTCATTGGGAATCAGACAACGCACAAAGTGAGGATGTGTGCTTCTCAAGTTGGTCATCAGCTTGCCCAAGTTCTCCTGTAAATCCAAAATGGCAATTCATGTCATGAAATGTCACAATTGTGACTGTTAGTATTGACTGAAATATGATTTCATACACAAGTTTGCAATGTTAAACCTTACCCTGAACTGTGAAGATACAGTCTGCATAGAACCACCCTTCTTCTTGCCTCCCTTCTTGCCAACCTCTGTGGAAAAGTAGAGATGTTTTGTCAGAGTAAGACTCAATATTTACATGAATTCATGCTACAGTTATTTTAAAAGTTATTTTAAAATTAAACATGCATTTAAGGGTTATAGATAATGATCTACAACCCTTAAATGCATGTTTAAGTTGAATGCAATTACTATCATACCCTCAACAACAGTAGGAAACAGAAGAACCAGCAGTTTAACTGAGGATTTCTGGTACAGCTGCACAACAGAGTCATTCAGTGGATCCTTGTTCTTGTCCAGCCAGCCGATGACATTGTAGTCCACGGTACCAGCGTAGTGCACCAGGGAGAAGTGGGCCTCAGCCTTGCCTTTGGCGGGCTTTGGCTTCTCAAATGCTTTGTTTTTGCCAAGATGCTGGTCATACAGCTTGTTCTTGAAGGATGTGTCTGTGGCCTTGGGAAACATACACTCCTCTTCAAGGATGGAGAAGATGCCCATGGGCTTGAAAAAAGTGGAGAGAGATGTCATTAAGTGATATATTTAATCAAGTTAAAATCAGTTATATCAAATAACAACATTAAATAAATAATTACCTTTTCAATTAGCTCAATACAGGCAGCCAAGTCCATGCCAAAGTCAATGAACTCCCAGATAATACCCTCCTTCTTGTACTCATCTTGCTCCAGGACAAACATGGTGTGGTTGAAGAACTGTTGCAGTTTCTCATTGGTGAAGTTGATGCACAGCTGTTCCAGTGTGTTGAACTGGTAGGAGACAAATATTCAGCAAAATGTCTTGCCAGCAATAAGAATGATTCTGTCATGAAACGGACCAGCAGCTTAATTGTTGCAAATGAAGCTTACATCAAAGATTTCAAAGCCAGCAATATCCAGGACACCGATGTAGTATTGCCTAGCTTGTTTGGTGTCCAACATCTCGTTGATGCGGATGACCATCCACAAGAACATCTTTTCATAGATGGACTTGGCCAGAGCAGTCACAGAGTTTTTCACCTGAATAATACAAAGATGTGATTTGACAGACGTCTGTCAGCTGCTTTTGTAAAATGCTGCATTACTGGTGTACTGAACTTCCTCTAATGGTGTAGATGAAACAAAAGAATGTAAATGGAACAGTTCTTACATATTTTTCTTGAAGTCATTTGTAAATGCAAAAGGAATTTCTCAAAAGTAGATCTAATTTTCACACTGCGTCTGATGTTACAATGTAAGTGGGACCACGGTTAATCAGTATCCTTTTCCTAATGTAAATATTCATGTACTACTTGTAAATTAAAATAAACATTTGATACCTGAGGTACAGTTTGTCCCTTGGTGACATACTCATTTCCGACCTTCACTCTGGGATAGCACAGAGCCTTCAGCATGTCAGCGGAGTTCAGACCCAGCAAGTAAGCAACCTTGTCAGCCTCTGAAAAGAGTTCAGTAATTTACAGTAAATACAGTATGTGACCATTAACCTCCATCAAGATTTAACAGAGTTTTGTCTGAAAATAACTTTCCAAAGTTGTTCTGTCTGAGCTGATATTTAATACTTACCCTCTGTGCCATCAGGCTCAGCCTGCTCCTCACGCTGCTTCTGCTTGAACTTCATGTTACCATGGTGGAGCACAGCACCAGTATTCTTGTAGATGCTATTCTTCTCCTCACCACTGAATCCCAGGATATCAATAGCGTTCTGTTTTCCAAAGAGGTATCCACAAAAAGCATTATCACTTTAAATGTAGTTATTAGAGCACTTTAGCTGTTGCTTTGTTGCCTTTAATAAACAATGTATTGAAGTGAAGATTACTCACATCAGTGGCTTCCAGCTCAACTTTGTCATCAATGCTAGCCACAGTGATCTGACCCATGCTGCACATGGGGAAGTCATAGGGGTTGGTTGTGATAAGTGACATTTCTGGAGATCAAAAAATGGATGACAAGCTCATTAGATTGTTGTATTTGAAACCTGAAAGTAGGTTTGACATTGTACAACAACTCAATATGTTTACCAATCAGCTCAGGTTTGTGGTTGGTCATCATCTGGTAGAAGATGTGGTAGCCTCTTTCATCAGGAAGCTGGAATGTCACCCTGGACTTCTCCAGCAGATCTACGAAAGGTGTTCATAACTTACAGCTTGGCCGATTCTCAGGGCCAAACATTTTTATATACTATGACAGTTGTTACTCACATGTCTCAATATCAGCACTAGCCAGTTTGCCAGTTGTGCCGAAATGGATTCTGATGAATTTACCCTGTTTTGAACAAAGGGAATGTTAACATCCCTCCTCATGGGCAATGTATGACAAGATCGGTGTCATATGTAGAAATCCGTCCATACTTACAAAACGAGAAGAGTTGTCATTCCTCACAGTTTTGGCGTTACCATAGGCCTCCAGCAGGGGATTGGCTGCAATAATCTGATCCTCCAGAGACCCCTATAATCCAGGTTTAAAATTGATATCAGCAAAAGACAAGTATGAGAAGTATTTGATACTTAAACACTGAAGTTCAATCATCATGCAGTATTATACTCCTACCTTTGAGGTGTCCCTCTTTTTATCTCCACCAACTGAGATTGTTGCAAAGTACTGGATGACACGCTTGGTGTTCACAGTCTTTCCAGCACCAGATTCTCCACTAGGTAGGAACACAGACTTATAAAAATTTGATCAAGATATTTGATTATGTTCAACAAAATAAAGAAATGTGAATCTTACGTGATCAAGACAGACTGGTTCTCCCTATCTGTCAAGTGGAAAACAAAAGATTTTTTTTCTGATATAGAAACCTCATAACCTGATACATTCTACATTGTTATGTAATGACGTACCAATAAGCATGAACTGATAGGCGTTGTCAGAGACAGAGAAGATGTGGGGTGGAGCCTCCATACGCTTCTTTCCTCTGTAGGCATTTACGACTTCAGTATCGTACACTGGGAGCCACTTGTAGGGGTTCACAGTGGCACAGAACAACCCAGAGTAGGTCTGAAAGTGATCATTAAAATTCGACAGTTAACTTTTTAGCAATTTTTAGCATTTCTCATTTCTCATTAGGCAGATGGTCTTACATAAATCATCCATGCTGCATAACGCTCTTTGAGGTTATACAACACAGAGGCTTCATTGAGATGGGTCATCATGGCCATGTCCTCAATTTTGTCGTACTTGGGAGGGTTCATTGGATAGACGTCATCTTCTTTAACTGTCCTCTCCTGGAACAGGACATTTGTCTCAGTGAGAACTGATCATATTGAATTTCCATTTGAGTTTGATTTAATGATACCAACCTCCTCAGTGTCCAGGACTTTGACAGTGACTTTGCCACCATCTTTCTTGGTGATTGTTCCCTTTAAGTACAGCTCCTTAGTATCGGCCACATAGCAGGCAGCCTTTGCATCAAAAGGTTTGCTTTGAGCTTCAATTCTTTCCCTCTCTGGTTTACGGAGGTAAATGGCAGCTTTGCCGTAAACGGCCATCTCCGAGTCTGTACTCATGGTGCCGGCTTTTTTGTCTGTTGTAAAATCACAAAGGATCTGCTATTTAAGACTAAATTCCATGCAGACAAACAGAAACTTGAACTTGAACTTGAAATTTTGCAGAACAATCAAATTTTGCAGACACTGAAGCCATGTTGTATTTTTGTTACAGGGAAGTTAATCCGTCTTTTTTAGATTTAGCTGCTATTGAGAGTAAATACTCCAGTGTAGATCTGTCAAAATCTTTGAATGATTAATTGCAGAAATTCAATGACTGGGAAATAGTTTGCAGATGTATTCAATAGTGATGAAGTAAAATAAAATAAAAAAAATAAAGTTTTCCTTACCTAACCTCCTTTCAGTCAAGTGTATTTACCAGTCCTGTTCAAAACATTCAATTGATTAGAATAGGTATAAAAACACAAATTAAAGTAAATGTTTCCACTGACATTCTGATCACTAACATAATTTCTTAAATCAATAATTTATTAACTATAAGAGAGCATAGTTTTACCAGAAGCCGAATCTCACAGGTCTCCTATCACACACTGTCATTTACTGAAGGACTCCTTATATTCAATGAGATTTGCTAACACAGTCAAAGCTAAATATGGAATACATATCAAATGAGGGAATAAAGTCAGTGATATCATAAAGCACATGCTGAAATTATAACCCTGACTTGAGTTTGGCCTAGTACTTCAATAAAGTTTTATTTTGGGCATCATGTATCACTGTCCTACTTTCTCTAAATGATTAATTCAGTTTAATTGGGTAAAAATAATATAATTAAAAATTAAAAATAAACAATTAAAAAATATGCCTTTGATTGCTAAATTTGTCACCTTCACTAATATTATCTATAGTTTTGTAATTGTTCTTATAATATGCACTGTATCATAATTCTTTTGAAGAATCTTTCATCTTTCAATTTTAACAGAAACTAAAACTACTTTTTAAGTTCTGCTTAATCAGTACTTCAAATGAAGTTAATTTTGGACTCTTGAACACCATGTTTACTTTACAGAATGTACTCAAACACATCAGTGTTTTCTTTTCAGGCATTATTAATTCTTTTTTTTTTGTTTGTTAAATCCTAATGAACAATTTAAAATAAGTCTTGGATGAAAAGTAATGTATTCTTTAATTTGAGCATTCTTAAAGAGTAATCAGCATCACTGATGCAGTTTCCACTTGGAAAATTTCCCAAATATTTAGAAATGCTGTATTGAATTGACCATGCCTTGTAAGGAGATAAACACTGCATGACTATGACATAAAGAAATTGATGCCACTTCCAGTATAATAAAATGTTTATTCAGCAGAACTTAAATGCAGAACCAGAACATGTAACATAGACAAAATGGTAAAAATAAACAAATAAAAATAATAATAACAAAAAAAAAGAAGAAGACAAACTACTGAAACACAACTTAATAATTAAGAATGAAACACGAATAGTCATGGCTCAGACCTTTCTTTTGGGAAAAAATTTGATTTGATGCATTGTAGAAATGATTCATCAGTAATATAAAGACACTCATTGAGGTAAAAAAAAACAACAACAACAAATAATTAAAAACACTTGTACTGCACTGTACACATCTGTATTGGTTAGTCCTTTTTCTAGCCTACTCCTCTTTTTTGTCTGAGAAAAGAACAGTGATCTCAGATTGCCTCAGCTTGTTATTCTCTGATACAACTATTCTCTTGTTTTCATACTTTGTTCTGCTCTTGACATTCTTTAGCTGGATGTGTTTTGGCCTGGGCCCAAAGTAAACACTCAATGGGATTTTCTGGTTGTTAGAGTATGTTGAACTGTCAAATTTTCTAAGCTTTTCTAAGCTTTGTCTGTGCCTCAAAAAAAGCCTCTGACGGCGAATGCATCTTGAATTAAGCCAAGTATTTTTTTTAGGATTATACTGACATTAGAGGAACCCCTCTGTTGTTTTCCTCAAACACTTTCTCCAACTTTTCTTGAGGGATCAACAAGTGCTACTATATTTTCTTGATAATGAAGTCACTCTCGAATGTTGTGGCTATCCTCTTTATGCTGGTGATTACACATTGGGGGCACACTTAATAGTTTTCATACCACACTCAAATATTATGCATGGTTACATGAGTTTTATAGTTTTGGTTCCTGGTGTCTTGGAAACAGCTTTTATGTGTACCTAAAAACACTATGCAGAATACGTTATGTTGTAGCCATCCATTCCAATACAGATTGTAGAATTATGTTTTGCTGTCTCGCAAAACCAAATATCACGATTGCTCTCTCTTCAAGGGCACAATGAATTCAAAATAATACAGAGGAATTTATGATGAAACACTTTTATTGTGGTTTATTTCACATCATATTATATGATTGGAAACAGGTCATTTGCCGGAGTGCTTTACTCAGCTGCTTCTTTTCCCTGTAAAGAAATAAAACAACCAATACATACAGTACATGTGCACATATTTACACGTCATACTCTGCATACACGTAAAGGTTTTCTTTGTCGTGAATTTTATGAGGCTAAAAGTTAATGGTAATTTTTTCCAGGTATAATGTGTATATATTTACCTTGCCCGAGTCACGGCTCTTTGTTCTCATTTTATTGACTTGGGACTCTGCAATGTCAGCACGCTCCTCAGCCTCCTCCAGCTCATGCTGGATCTTCCTGCACTTGGACAGGTGAACATTGGCTTGCTCCTCCTAACATACCACACACAGAAAGATGTTTTTGCGAGAAAAAAAACTTGCAAACTCTGTTGTACATACAATGCATAAGACATATGAAGTTCCCTGAGTTTAAAATGAATATTTTGTCCTTACTGCTTCCTCAGCCTGCCTCTTGTAGGCCTTCACCTTGAGCTGCAACTTGTCATGTCACCAAGCCCTGCAGCCTGCTAACGTTTTTCTTGTCTTGCTCACTCTGTAACAGAAAATATAGATTTGCACGTTTCAAAATGTGCAATTCTCAGTATGATGGATTTATTTGTGTTGTAATTAAAAGACACACGCATAATAGTTATACCTTAAACTATCTATACCTAAATAGCTATACCTGATAGGTGAGCTCCTTCACTCTCCTCTCATATTTGCGGACTCTCTTAACAGCATCTGCTCCACGTCTCTGCTCAGCCTGTAACAGCCAGAGTATAACAGAGCACTACCAGTTTACGCCACACGGTGGCGCCTCCTGTTGTTTGGTCACTTGGTATCACCTTTCTCCCCTAGTCGACTTCCTTGACTCCAGTAATGTGGACGCTGGTGAAGGCTACAGGTCACGAAAGTTTCTGTCCGTTTATTATTTTGCTGAAGGTAATAGTTTATGCCGTGAGACCTGGCTTGTATGGTCTGTATCTGAGAATAAACGTGCAGTGTGGAAATCCCTCCACTTCGTCTCCTGCCTCGCAACTTTATTTCATGCCGGAGCTATGCTAATAGCATCGTGGCTAAGCTTCCCTCCAACTCCACGTTACAACTGGCGCCCGAACATCATTCTCTGGACCTCGCCTAGGCACGCGAAGAAGGACAATGGACCGGACTGCTTTGTGCTTTTCTTCACTGTGGGAGTCCGTGTGAGTGTGTGTTTCGCCGTTCTCTTCGATGCAAGTGTGCCCCGTTGGAAGCTAACTTCTGCTAAAGCTAAAGGTACCGTGACTGCAGTCGTGAGTACTGGATCTCGCCTCGTGTCCGCGGCGCGGAACGTGTGTGGACTTCACGTTGCCTCCCTGCCTGCCGAGTGCATTGGATCTGTGTCTGCTGACTGCCTGCTGGTGAATTAAAGAGGACCATTAAAGCAACTCTTCCCTTGGATCAAGCGTGTTCAAAACCTCCACTCAAAGTTCAGCCATGGAAGATGAAATCGCCACACTGGTTGTTGACAACGGATCCGGTATGTGCAAAGCCGGATTCGCCGGAGAAGACGCCCCTCGTGCTGTCTTCCCATCCATCGTCGGTCGGGCCAGAAGGACAGCTATGTTGATGATGAAGGCCCGAGCAAGAGAGGTATCCTGACCCTGAAGTACCCCATCGAGCACAGTATTGTGACCAACTGGGATGACATGGAGACGATCTGGCATCACACCTTCTACAACGAGCTCAGAGTTGCCCCTGAGGAGCACCCCGTCCTGCTCATAGAGCCCCTCCTGAACCCCAAAGCCAACAGGGAGAAGATGACCCAGATCATCAAGGTCTCGACTTCAACACCCCCGCCATGTACGTTGCCATCCAGGCTGTGCTGTCCCTGTATGCCTCTGGTCGTATCACTGGTATTGTCATGGACTCCGGTGATGGTGTGACCCACACAGTGCCCATCTGTATGTGTTAAAGATTGAAATGCAATGCACTTTTTACAGTTCAGAGTTATGGTACTATTTTTTGCATACCTTGTGTTTACATTGTGTATCCTACCTTGGTGGTACAGGTTTTGCTAAAGTTCAAATTTCCTTGCAGGGTCTTTCTAAGGTCTTTATCTGAATGAATGATGAATGCTTTTATTGTCACTAGTCACAAGTACCAGCGAAATGACCATCAACCTGTCCATACATATACATAACATACATACATACATATGACAGTGGGGTAGACAGGACAGGGAGACAGAGCAGGAGAAGAGAAGTACAGCATACATGGGGGAGAGGGGAGGAAAAAAAAGCAACCCCCAGACTGTGCTCCTGTAAGGAGTCGTCTTCGCCTGGCGTCCCAGACAAAGTCAACAATCAGCAGGTGTCCGTGGGAGTGGGGGAGGAGTGCAAGAGCGTCTTACTGCAGCATTCTGCCAGGGGAGTTGTTGTTCCAGCAGCGGCCTTGGCCGAGGCCAGTGCTGGTTGAGGAGGCCGAAACAGATAAGATTAGGGTTGTTTAGGTTTGGGGCGAGTAGCCGCATTCCAATATGCACGGCTACTCTCTGTGTCCATGCTGGTCATCGAAACGATCCATTTTCCTGTCCAGAGCCGCAAGCTTCTCCATGATGTTATCCAAAATGCAATTTGAAGCCACAGTCTGAGTGCTGGCAGCTCTGCCCATCGCCTCATCATTGCGGGCAGCTTGAAGGGGCCTTGGACAGCTGCCACGATTTTCTGAATTTCTCGATAAACCAGGCCAGCGCCTAATCCAATCAGCAAAAGACCTGTAATCATGGTTCCAAATATGTAGATGTCTTCAGCGTCCTCCACAGAAAGAGCCGCCAGGCACACGACCCTCCACCTCTCCCAGGAGTCCATCATGTATCCGGCAGCAAACGTTCCATCAGGACAGTTAGGTTCCCCCGAACCTCGGCTGCTCGTCGAGAAGATGGTGTCAATTGCGTTCAGAGACCAGCTGATCAAATCCATAATTTTGGTTCGGAGAGCAGTGCAGAGAGAGTCTCTCAAGAATAAGACAGTAGACTAGACAAGACAAGAGGAGCATAAGCAGGGAAGATAAGGGAGAGGAGAGGGATAGAAATGCGACTGCCTCCGCTGAGAGCCAAACGAGAATGTTTTTGCTCCTAATTTTTGCTGTGTGGTTCAGATTTTTATAGGCCACCATTAAAAGGAAGAAGAAGACAAAATGACATTGCTAATAACTATAAAATTGGGATATTACACTGTACTCATTCACCTGATGTGTTTACTGGGTATTTCTCTGTTTTATTGTATACTCTGTTCATTGATATGTATATCAGTAGGCTAGTCATTATGTCTTTCTCTGTGTGTAACAGCTAACTTTTTATCAAGTTCATGTATGACAAGGTCTTAAGCGTAGCTTGGTTGCTTCTTCATCTGTGTACGGCTGAGGACAGCCTTGTTATTACCAGGGGGGAATATGTAACAGCCAGAGTATAACGGAGCACTACCAGTTGACGCCACACGGTGGCGCCTCCTTTTGTTTGGTCACTTGGTATCACCTTTCTCCCCTAGTCGACTTCCTTGACTCCAGTAATGTGGACGCTGGTGAAGGCTACAGGTCACGAAAGTTTCTATCCGTTTATTATTTTGCTGAAGGTAATAGTTTATGCCGTGAGACCTGGCTTGTATGGTCTGTATCTGAGAATAAACGTGCAGTGTGGAAATCCCTCCACTTTGTCTCCTGCCTCGCAACTTTATTTCATGCCGGAGCTATGCTAATAGCATCGTGGCTAAGCTTCCCTCCAACTCCACGTTACAAGCCTCAACCTCTGCCTCCAGATCACGCAGATCACACTAGGATTCTGATGAATTTACCCTGTTTTGAACAAAGGGAATGTTAACATCCCTCCACATGGGCAATGTATGACAAGATCGGTGTCATATGTAGAAATCCGTCCATACTTACAAAACGAGAAGAGTTGTCATTCCTCACAGTTTTGGCGTTACCATAGGCCTCCAGCAGAGGATTGGCTGCAATAATCTGATCCTCCAGAGACCCCTATAATCCAGGTTTAAAATTGATATCAGCCAAAGACAAGTATGAGAAGTATTTGATACTTAAAAAACACTGAAGTTCAATCATCATACAGTATTATACTCCCACCTTTGAGGTGTCCCTCTTTTTATCTCCACCAAGTGAGACTGTTGCAAAGTACTGGATGACACGCTTGGTGTTCACAATAAGTATAAAAACACAAATTAAAGTAAATGTTTCCACTGACATTCTGATCACTAACATAATTTCTTAAATCAATAATTTATTAACTATAAGAGAACATAGTTTTACCAGAAGCTGAATCTCACAGGTCTCCTATCACACACTGTCATTTACATTTACTGAAGGACTCCTTATATTCAATGAGATTTGCTAACACAGTCAAAGCTAAATATGGAATACATATCAAATGTGGGTATGAAGTCAGCGATATCATAAAACACATGCTGAAATTATAACCCTGACTTGAGTTTGGCCTAGTACTTCAATAAAAGTTTATTTTGGTCATCATGTATCTTCGTGTGTGCACATACAGGGGGACCTCAGCTGGAGCGCTAACATCAGAGAGCTCATAAAGAGAGCACAGCAGAGACTGAACCACCTCTCCCAAAAGCTGCTTGTGTCCTTCTACCGATGCTCCATAGAGAGCATCCTGACCTACTGCATTTGTGTATGGTTTGCCAGCTGCACGGCTGCAGAAAGGAAAGCGTCCCAGAGGGTCATAAACACCGCCCAGAAAATCATCGGCTGCCCGCTCCCCTCCCTGGAAGGACTTTACAATTCCCGCTGCCTCAAAAGAGCCCAGACCATTATCAAGGACTCATCCCACGCCGGCCACATCGTATTCGAACTGTTTCCCTCGGGCAGGCGATACAGGACAATGAAAACACATACAAACAGACTAAAAAACAGTTTTTATGCAAAGGCCATCACAGCTTTAAATGATCACATGACGTAATTCATGGAATGGTGTATGTATGTGGACGTGGATGTATGCGCTATTTATTTTGTTTTTGTTTTTAATTTCTCCATGTTTTTATCCTTTTTATCTGTTTTATTTAGTAGTATATACAGGGAAATGGAACCGCCTGCTAGGCATTGTTGCCGGTCGCACCTCCTCCGGTGCCCACGGGTCAGCTGCAGGGTCATCAGCCAGGAACCACCGATCACCAACGTTTCGCTCCTTTAATCCTGGAACGTCTCCTGGTGGTGTAGCAGTGACAGGGACGTCTCCCTGTCACCCCCTGCAGCTGATAGGTGTTCCCCCCTGCGGCTGTTGTTGTGGCCTAAAAACACTATGCAGAATACGTTATGTTGTAGCCATCCATTCCGATACAGATTGTAGAATTATGTTTTGCTGTCTTGCAAATCCAAATATCACGATTGCTGTCTCTTCAAGGACACAATGAATTCAAAATAATACAGAGGAATTTATGATGAAACACTTTTATTGTGGTTTATTCACATCATATTATATGATTGGAAACAGGTCATTTGCCGGAGTGCTTTACTCAGCTGCTTCTTTTCCCTGTAAAGAAATAAAACAACCAATACATACAGTACATGTGCACATATTTACACGTCATACTCTGCATACACGTAAAGGTTTTCTTTGTCGTGAATTTTATGAGGCTAAAGGTTAATGGTAATTTTTTCCAAGTATAATGTGTATATATTTACCTTGCCAGAGTCACGGCTCTTTGTTCTCATTTTATTGACTTGGGACTCTGCAATGTCAGCACGCTCCTCAGCCTCCTCCAGCTCATGCTGGATCTTCCTGCACTTGGACAGGTGAACATTGGCTTGCTCCTCCTAACATACCACACACAGAAAGATGTTTTTGTGCAAAAAAAAAACTTTAAAAAGTCCGTTGTACATACAATGCATAAGACATATCAAGTTCCCTGAGTTTACAATGAATATTTTGTCCTTACCACTTCCTCAGCCTGCCTCTTGTAGGCCTTCACCTTGAGCTGCAACTTGTCAACCAAGCCCTGCAAACTTGTAACGTTTTTCTTGTCTTCCTCAGTCTGTAACAGAAAATATAGATTTGCACGTTTCAAAATTTCTAATTCTCAGTATGATGGATTTATTTGTGTTGTAATTAAAAGACAAAAGCATAATAGTTATAGTAAACTGTCTATACCTAAATAGCTATACCTGATAGGTGAGCTCCTTCACTCTCCTCTCATATTTGCGGACTCCCTTAACAGCATCTGCTCCACGTCTCTGCTCAGCCTCAACCTCTGCCTCCAACTCACGCACCTTTACGAAAGCAGAGAAGGTATGTAATATGAAGAATCAATATCTCATACATGTTTGTTTTTTTCAACGGTAAATAATCTTTAAAAAATTGTCTTACTCTAGACTCCAGTTTCTGGAGCTGCTTCTTGCCACCCTTCATGGCCAGATTCTCAGCCTCATCCAGGCGGTGCTGCAGGTCCTTAACAGTAAGCTCCAGGTTCTTCTTCATCCTCTCCAGGTGAGAACTAGTATCCTGCTCCTTCTTCAGCTCCTCAGCCATCATAGCAGCCTAGAGGAGATAGCATAAAATGTTAACTGGAAATATAATGAAAAGAAGACATTTTACTTAGAGTAAAAATAAAAACAAAGGAAATTTAACCTACATCAGTGATGGCCTTCTTGGCCTTCTCCTCAGCATTCCTTGCTTCCTGAACAGTGTCATCTACTTCACCTTGGATCTGGACAAGGTCAGCCTCAAGCTTCTTCTTGGTGTTCATGAGGCTTGTGTTCTAAAAGGTTAAAAGATTTAATTGCTTAAGTCATCACATGTCTGATGTTCACGTTATTTAAAAACTTCATTTTTTAAAATTATTGTAAGTGATATTCGTGGTATTTGGTATTTGTTCACCTGAGAGTGCAGAAGTCCAACACGCTCACTGGCATCCACCAGCTCCTGTTCAGCCACTTTGCGGCTTCTCTCTGTCTGTTCAAGAGCAGCTCTAAGTTCCTCAATTTCAGCTGTCATGAGACCGTTCCTGCGCTCCACCATAGCTGCTTGTTCCTTGAGGTCATCCTGGGCTCTGACAGCATCATCAAGGTGCAGTTGAGCATCCTGGTGAAAAAATATCAGCAAAATATTCAAAATGCCAAACTGACCATAGTCCGTTGTGCAACAGTTCCATGTCTTACAATACCTTGAGCTGTGACTGCACATTCCTCAGCTGCTTCTGGGACTCGGTAGCCTGGCGATTGGCATGGCTCAACTGAATCTCCATCTCATTCAGGTCTCCCTCCATCTTCTTCTTGATTCTCAGGGCATCGATCCTGCTCCTGACTTCAGAATCCAGAGTGCATTTGTATTCTCTCCCGTGAAGAATTGTACCTCAGCCTCTTCAAGAGCTGTCTGGATCTCAGACTTCTCTGTCTCCACCTGCTTCTTGGCCTTCTCCAGCTCATGGATACTCTTGCCAGTCTCACCAACTTGTTCAGTCAGGTCTGAGATCTCTGCAGAGAAATACGTGTGTTTTATAGTGTTCAGCCTTAAAATGTAAAATATAGAAACTTCATTCTAGCACATACATATGTGTTAAATACAATGGAACTGTTACATAACGCAGTGAGAACTCACGCTGGAGGTTCTTGTTTTCACGCTTCATGGTCTCCAGCTGATCCAGAGCTTCCTCATAAGAGTTCTTCATCTTGAACAGCTCAGTGCCAAGAGAACGAGCCTCCTTCTGAGCTCCCTCAAGTTCTGCCTGACCCTCCACAAACTTCTGTTTCCACTCTGCCAAGACCTACATTACACAATAATACAGATAACTTAGTTCCATAAAATGACAAATCATTTTAGTTTTCATTGTTTTATGTAATGTTCACACAATGTAATGTCGTTACCTTGTCGAAGTTCCTCTGCTTCTTGTCCAGGTTGGCAGCCAGAGCATTGGCTCTCTCCACATCAATCATGAGGTCCTCCACCTCACTATGGAGCCTCTGTTTGGTTTTCTCAAGAGAAGCACACTTGGAATTCACTGCCTCAATCTGCTCCTCAGCATCCTGAAGGCGCTGGGCCAGTTTTTTCCTATTTGAAAAAGGTGTGATTTGCCTTTTTTCTGAAAACCATTTTTTTTTAAATTTCCAGACGTTTTTGTATATATGAAAAAGAAATAATGCATATGTTTATGAAATCCAACAGACATCTAAAATCTAGAATGTTTGCCTCAAAATAAGAAAACCAATGTTGTTTGTAATGTTTGTATACATTTGTTTAAATGCAATTATTCATACTTGCATTACTGCGGTCAGTTGAGCTATGTTGTAATGCTACACTTTGTCATTTAATTGTTTAAAATGCACTCACTTGGCTTCCTCGAGCTCCTCAGTACGCTGGATAGCATCAGTTTCATACTTAGATCTCCACTGAGCCACCTCACTGTTGGCCTTGGACATTCCACGCTGCAGCTCAGCCTTAGCTTCCTGCTCCTCCTCAAACTGCTCCCTCAGCAGGTCACAGTCGTGGCGGGCTGATTGCAGTCCATGGGCAAGAGCATTCTTGGCCTGATGTAAGAATAAATATTATTTTTGCACATTGTCTAATTAAACTAATCTATCAGTGCATACAGTTTCCTTACTTTAAGCTCTTCTTCAATCTGTCTCTTCAACTCCTCAATCTGCTGTGTGAAGGCCTGTTTGCCTCTGGTCAGCTGGGAGACAAGAGCTTCTTTCTCCTCAATTTGACGACTGAACTCACCTTGTGTGAAAGATGTCAAGATAAGTTAGTTTGTGCCACAATTCTCAAAAACACTCAACAGATTGTTCACTAATCATTTATAGATACCATTTTCTGTCAGGAGACGTGCTCTTTGTGCACTCATGTCATTCATTTGACGGACATTTTCATCATTTTTGGTCTTCAGTTCACTTAGCTGGTCCTCAAGAGTACGGCACATCTTTTCAAGATTTCCCTAATGAGGAAAAGACAGATCAGATCAGTGATCAGATTTTATGTACAATCCTAAGTGCCCTATTCATGGTAATATTTTGGGTATTTAAATACCATTTAATGTGTTGTGTACCTTTGCTTTAGCAACAGCCTCCATGTTGCTGGAGAGGTCATCAATCTCTATCTTGTATTCACTCTTTTCCTTCTCAAGCTTCTGCTTGACACGCTGGAGGTTGTCGATCTGCTCTCCCAGCTCAGCTACGCTATCAGCCTGCTTCTTACGAAGAGCAGCAGCAGTGGCTTCATGCTGCTGAGTGGACTCCTCAAGGTCACGACGGAGCTTCTGGAATTCAGCTTCACGCTTCTTGTTCATCTCATTCTGAGCAGCAGTGGCCCCACCAGCCTCCTCCAGCCTCTCACTGATCTCTTCAAGTTCCCTGGAGAGGTCAGCTCTCTGCTTCTCAACCTTGGCACGAGCAGCTCGCTCAGCCTCAATCTCCTCTTCCAGTTCCTCAACACGGGCCTGTTGAATGCAGGAGTGTTTTCTATCAGCAAATTTTAACTCATAATAATAATGATAATAATAATAATACATAAAATAGGAAATGTATAAAGTAATGTTTTATGTAACATGATATGTCACCTGGAGCTCCTTGATCTTCTTTTGAAGCTGAGCACTCAATGACTGCTCATCCTCAATCTTGCTAAGGAGCTGACTGATTTCAAAGTCCTTCCTGTGAGAATAACAGAAAAGGTACATAGTAAGAGTTCATTTAGTTCAGCATAATTTTAAAAAGAATGGTTGTTGGATAAATTCAAGAGCAATTTTACTTTTTCAGTTTCTCGTCAGACTGCTGCTTGTCATTCTCAAGATCCATGATGGATTCCTGGGCAAGTTTCAGATCACCCTCCAGCTTCCTCTTGGCTCTTTCAAGGTCCATACGCAGCTTCTTCTCTTGCTCCAGAGAACCCTCGAGCTGAACGTTAAAAGTAATTATTAATTATTATGTTCAAGTGGCTTTGCCAATCCAAGTGGCTTTGTAAACTTACGTCATCCACTTGCTGCTCAAGCTTAGTCTTGGCCTTGGTCAGAGTGTTGACTTTGTCTTCCTCAGCCTGCAGGTCGTCAAGAGTCTGCTGGTGAGCCTCCTGAAGGGCTTTCTTTTCCTTGGTCAGCTTAGCAATGCTCTCATCCTGAGACGCCATCTCCTCAGTCAGGTTCTTCACCTAGGTTCACAAGAAAGATGTTGTTTTCACATAGTAATCATTAAATGTTACTTGAATTACTAAATATATTGACATTTGCAAACCTTGTTCTCAGTGGCATGTTTCTCCTTCTCCACTTTGGCCAAGGTAAGCTCCAGATCATCAATATCCTTCTTCAGCTCAGAGCATTCATCCTCCAGCTTTCTCTTCTTAGCAGTGAGCTCAGCATTGATTTCCTCTTCATCCTCCAGTCTCTCGGTTGTCTCTTTGAGTTTGGCCTCCATCTGTATCTTACTCTTGATAAGTCCCTCACATCTTTCCTCAGCATCTGACAGATTCTCAGATTCCTAGTTCATTATATAAAAAAAGACCTTAGCAAAAAAACAAACAAACAAATAAAACAAACAAAAAGAAAACACTGAAAAATGTACTTACAGATGCTACTTGCAGCTGCAGATCATTTTTCTCCTGCACAATGGACACTATCTTCTCCTCCAGTTCCTTCTTCTTGGCCAGGGCGGCAGCCAAGTCTGTTTTCATCTTCTCATAGTTCTCCTTCATGTTGGCCAGCTCCTTCTCAGTTTCAGCACTCTTCAGCATAGGCTTCGGACGTTGTACTGGATGGTATAGATGGCTTCCCTGTAGAGAAAAATTTGATGTTATGGACAGTGCTGTCTTTTGGGATTTTTCATTCTATCTCTCAGAATTTGCTATTTTCAACATGCCTCCTCGCCATCATCTTCACAAACTCCTTTCTCATGACGTAGCCACGACAGAGCCTGAGTCATGGTGACCAGAGTTGACAGTTTTTCATCTCTCATCTCCTCAAGGGTACCCAGCAGACCGGCCTTGAAGAACACCTGCACAAACAAGTAAAAGCAAATGTAGGATGATGAGAGTGAATCCTCCCCAGCCTGTAAAACAAACAAACAAAAACCCCCACCTACCCCTCATTGTTCAAGTGTTAGGGTTGCCTGTCTCACCAAATTCATGTTAAGTAGTTTTCGAGATGTCCTGCTTTTGTATTAATACACATATTTCTAATACATATATTACATAAAAATAGCATAAAATTGGACACATTGGACTGAAAAACATATCATAGCTGGTAAGTAAATCATGTTGCTTACCTTAGCGTGTCCAAATCTGTACTGGTCATGATCAACATCAATTGACCCAAGCAGCTTCTCTGAAGCCTTCTTGTTGTCCATGAACTGGCCCTCAGGGATGACACTGGCATTCAGCACCTTGTACCTTTCATGAGAGAGTTAATAGTCAGTATGTGCATTTTTTTTCTATATTCTCTCATCAAAATTATGTTAGAAATTCCAATTATACCTCTGCTTGAAGTCAGCATAGGGGATTCTGCTGGGGAAACCTTTTCTGCAGATTCTGATACCCTCCAGCACACCGTTACACCTGAGCTGGTGGATGACCAGGAAGTTCTCCATCAGACCTGCAAAAAAGACATTTCTTGTTTACTTCTTTGGATAAATTGTTAGCCTCTTTGTTGAAGCAGCACAGAATTAAGGAAACCAAACCAACCAATTCAACCCTAAATCACTCTACTGAAATTATGTTTTTCATATACCTGGAGTCTTTGACTCATTGGGAATCAGACAACGCACAAAGTGAGGATATGTGCTTCTCAAGTTGGTCATCAGCTTGCCCAAGTTCTCCTGTAAATCCAAAAGGGCAATTCATGTCATGAAATGTCACAATTGTGACTGTTAGTATTGACTGAAATATGATTTCATACACAAGTTTGCAATGTTAAACCTTACCCTGAACTGTGAAGATACAGTCTGCATAGAACCACCCTTCTTCTTGCCTCCCTTCTTGCCAACCTCTGTGGAAAAGTAGAGATGTTTTGTCAGAGTAAGACTCAATATTTACATGAATTCATGCTACAGTTATTTTAAAAGTTATTTTAAAATTAAACATTAGATAATGATAATGATCTATAACCCTTAAATGCATGTTTAAGTTTAATGCAATTACTATCATACCCTCAACAACAGGAGGAAACAGAAGAACCAGCAGTTTAACTGAGGATTTCTGGTACAGCTGCACAACAGACTCATTCAGTGGATCCTTGTTCTTGTCCAGCCAGCACATCAGTGGCTTCCAGCTCAACTTTGTCATCAATGCTAGCCACAGTGATCTGACCCATGCTGCACATGGGGAAGTCGTAGGGGTTGGTTGTGATAAGTGACATTTCTGGAGATCAAAAAATGGATGACAAGTTCATTAGATTAGCTCATAAGTAGGTTTGACATTGTACAACAACTCAATATGTTTACCAATCAGCTCAGGTTTGTGGTTGGTCATCATCTGGTAGAAGATGTGGTAGCCTCTTTCATCAGGAAGCTGGAATGTCACCCTGGACTTCTCCAGCAGATCTACGAAAGGTGTTCATAACTTTACAGCTTGGCCGATTCTCAGTGCCAAACATTTTTATATACTATGACAGTTGTTACTCACATGTCTCAATATCAGCACTAGCCAGTTTGCCAGTTGTGCCAAAATGGATTCTGATGAATTTACCCTGTTTTGAACAAAGGGAATGTTAACATCCCTCCACATGGGCAATGTATTACAAGATCGGCGTCATGTGTAGAAATCCCTCCATACTTACAAAACGAGAAGAGTTGTCATTCCTCACAGTTTTGGTGATACCATAGGCATATAGTTCAATCATCATACAGTATTATACTCCCACCTTTGATGTGTCCCTCTTTTTATCTCCACCAACTGAGATTGTTGCAAAGTACTGGATGACACGCTTGGTGTTCACAGTCTTTCCAGCACCAGATTCTCCACTAGGTAGGAACACAGACTTATAAGAATTTGATCAAGATATTTGATTATGTTCAACAAAATAAAGAAATGTGAATCTTACGTGATCAAGACAGACTGGTTCTCCCTATCTGTCAAGTGGAAAACAAAAGATTTTTTTTCTGATATAGAAACCTCATAACCTGATACATTCTACATTGTTATGTAATGACGTACCAATAAGCATGAACTGCAAGGCGTTGTCAGAGACAGAGAAGATGTGGGGTGGAGCCTCCATACGCTTCTTGCCTCTGTAGGCATTTACGACTTCAGAATCATACACTGGGAGCCACTTGTAGGGGTTCACAGTGGCACAGAACAATCCAGAGTAGGTCTGAAAGTGATCATTAAAATTCGACAGTTAACTTTTTAGCAATTTTTAGCATTTCTCATTTCTCATTCGGCAGATGGTCTTACATAAATCATCCATGCTGCATAACGCTCTTTAAGGTTATACAACACAGAGGCTTCATTGAGATGGGTCATCATGGCCATGTCCTCAATTTTATCGAACTTGGGAGGGTTCATTGGACAGACGTCATCTTCTTTAACTGTCCTCTCCTGGAACAGGACATTTGTCTCAGTGAGAACTGATCATATTGAATTTCCATTTGAGCTTGATTTAATGATACCAACCTCCTGAGTGTCCAGGACTTTGACAGTGACTTTGCCACCATCTTTCTTGATGATTGTTCCCTTCAAGTACAGCTCCTTAACATCGGCCACATAGCAGGCAGCCTTGGCATCAAAAGGTTTGCTTTGAGCTTCAATTCTTTCCCTCTCTGGTTTACGGAGGTAAATGGCAGCTTTGCCGTAAACGGCCATCTCCGCGTCTGTACTCATGTTGCCGGCTTTTTTGTGTGTTGTAAAATCAGAAAGGATCTGCCATTTAAGACTAAATTCCATGCAGACACACAGAAACCTGAACTTGAAATTGAAATTTTGCTGAACAATCAAATTTTTTAGACACTGAAGCCATGTCGTATTCTTGTTATAAGGAAGCTATTCTGTCTTTTTTAGATTTAGCTGCTATTGAGAGTAAATACTCCAGTGTAGATTAGTCAAAATCTTTGAATGATTAATTGCAGAAATTCAATGACTTGGAAATAGTTTGCAGATGTATTCAACAGTGATGAAGTAAAATTTTAACCTCCTCTCTGTCAAGTGTATTTACCAGTCCTGTTTAAAACATTCAATTGATAAGAATAGGTATAAAAACACAAATTAAAGTAAATGTTTCCACTGACATTCTGATCACTAACATAATTTCTAAAATCAATAATTTATTAACTATAAGAGAGCATAGTTTTACCAGAAGCCGAATCTCACAGGTCTCCTATCACACACTGTCATTTACTGAAGGACTCCTTATATTCAATGAGATTGGCTAACACAGTCAGAGCTAAATATGGAATACATACCAAATGTGGAAAGGAAGTCAGCGATATCACAAAACACATGCTGAAATTATAACCCTGACTTGAGTTTGGCCTAGTACTTCAATAAAGTTTTATTTTGGGCATCATGTATCACTGTCTTACTTTCTCTAAATTATTAATTCAGTTTAATTGGGTAAATCAAAATAAACAATTAAAAAATATGCCTTTGATTGCTAAATTTGTCATCTTCACTAATATTATCTATAGTTTTGTAATTGTTCTTATAATATACACTGTATCATAATTCTTTTAAAGAATCTTTCGTCATTTAATTTTAATAGAAACTAAAACTACTATTTAAGTTCTGCTTAATCAGTACTTCAAATAAAGTTAATTTTGGACTTTGAACACCATGTTTACTTTACAGAATGTACTCAAACACATCAGTGTTTTCTTTTCAGGCATTATTCATTCAGTTTATTTTGTTAAATCCTAATAAACAATTTAAAATAAGTCTTGGATGAAAAGTAATATATTCTGTAATTTGAGCATTCTTAAAGAGTAATCAGCATCACTGATGCTGAAACATTGTACTTCACTGAGATCCAAGCAAGACGTTTATTGAAGTATTTAGAAATTTAAGGCTTATATTCATTTTTGTCCTTTTACCTAGAGACAAGACAGTGTTGATGACTGATAGCATAATGTGTGCCCAACAAGTACGTATCAGAAACAATGTCTTGGAACTCCAACTAAAATAAGTTAGTTTTTAAATTCTCATAATTAGACTGTTCCTAACTTTTCACAAAGTATGTGTTTACCTTATGTCTTTGTCCAACTTGAGTCTGATGAAGAGACAGTAGTGTCAAAACGTTACACAATTAATGGCTACAAATTAATCAGTGTGCTCCAGTCCCTGTTTCCAATTGGAAAATTTCCCAAATATTTAGAAATGCTGCATTGCATTGACCATGCCATGTAAGGAGGTCACCACTGCATGACTTTGACATGAAGAAATTGAAGCCAGTTCCAGTATAAAAAAATGTATTCAGCATGTTAAAAGAATTTCTTAGAGTGACCCTTCAATACAGAAGATTGGATTCGAAGCATCAAAGTTTAAGTTGAATTTATTATTCTTGTACAAGAAAGAGCTTTTAACAGTGCAACACACAGAAGGGGTTACAGAGAAAAAGGCTCCCTGTGGAGCTCTAACAGTTGGTTCTTATACAATCGATAATGGGCTGTCTTAACCCCTGCAAATTGTTAATAGACAATTTGCATATATAGCATCTAAACATTTTTTCAACATTAGTTCCCTTAATCAGTAGTCAGCATACCCCCAATCTAAATGTCACCTCTCTG
The DNA here is from genome assembly GCA_946959425.1 of Argyrosomus regius. Lineage (NCBI taxonomy): Eukaryota > Metazoa > Chordata > Actinopteri > Sciaenidae > Argyrosomus > Argyrosomus regius. Next base: position 3,860,878 of record OX336886.1, on the reverse strand, counting down.
ACCTGCCTCTGACCCTTGTTCTGTTGGGACTTCCCTCTATTTATACATTAACCTGAACCTTACCTCACCCTGCCAGCTTTAGCAACAAAGTCATATTAAAGAAGTGAAAATAGAACATGTAAGAAATAGGAACTCACGTACACATCATATGATTTAAAACATCTGAAACACAGTATAAACCTAATTTTTATAACACAGCAGAACTTAAATGCTTAGTTAGTTAGTCCTTTACTAACTCTACTCCTCTTTTTTAAATGAGAGGAGAACAGTGATCTCAGATTGCCTTAGATTGTTGTTCTCTGAGACAACTCTTCTCTTGTCTACACTTTTTTTCTGCTATTGAAATTCTTTAGCTGGATGTATTTTGGTCTGGGCCCAAAGTAAACACTCAATGGGTTTTCTTTGGTTGTTAGAGTATATTGAACTGTCAAATTTTCTAAGCTTTTCTAAGCTTTGTCTGTGCCTATTTTCCTCAAACACTTTCTCCAACTTTACTTGAGGGATCAACAAGTGCTACTATATTTTCTTGATAATGAAGTCACTCTCGAATGTTGTGGCTCTCCTCTTTATGCTGGTTATTACACATTGGGGGCACACTTAATACTTTTCATACCACGTATGCCTCAAATATTATGGATGATTACATGAGTTATATAGTTTTGGTTATTGGTGTCTTGGAAACTGTTTTTATGTGTACCTAAAAACACTATGCAGAATACGTTATGTTGTAGCCATCCATTCTGATACAGATTGTAGAATTATGTTTTGCTGTCTCGCAAATCCAAACATCATGATTGCTCTCTCTTCAAGGACACAATGAATTCAAAATAATACAGAGGAATTTATGATGAAACACTTTTATTGTGGTTTATTTCACATCATATTATATGATTGGAAACAGGTCATTTGCCGGAGTGCTTTACTCAGCTGCTTCTTTTCCCTGTAAAGAAATAAAACAACCAATACATACAGTACATGTGCACATATTTACATGGCATACTCTGCATACACGTAAAGGTTTTCTTTGTCGTGAATTTTATGAAGCTAAAAGTTAATGGTAATTTTTTTCCCGGTATAATGTGTATATATTTACCTTGCCAGAATCACGGCTCTTTGTTCTCATTTTATTGACTTGGGACTCTGCAATGTCAGCACGCTCCTCAGCCTCCTCCAGCTCATGCTGGATCTTCCTGCACTTGGACAGGTGAACATTGACTTGCTCCTCCTAACATACAAAACACAGAAAAGTGTTTTTGTACAAAAAAAAACTTACAAAGTCTATTGTACATACAATGCCTATGACATATCAAGTTCCCTGAGTTTACAATGAATATTTTGTCCTTACCGCTTCCTCAGCCTGCCTCTTGTAGGCCTTCACCTTGAGCTGCAACTTGTCAACCAAGCCCTGCAACCTGGTAACATTTTTCTTGTCTTCCTCAGTCTGTAACAGAAAATATAGATTTGCATGTTTCAAAAATTGTAATTCTCAGTATGATGGATTTATTTGTGTTGTAATTAAAAGACACAAGCATAATAGTTATAGTAAACTGTCTATACCTAAATAGCTATACCTGATAGGTGAGCTCCTTCACTCTCCTCTCATATTTGCGGACTCCCTTAACAGCATCTGCTCCACGTCTCTGCTCAGCCTCAACCTCTGCCTCCAACTCACGCACCTTTACGAAAGCAGAGAAGGTATGTAATATGAAGAATCAATATCTCATACATGTTTGTTTTTTTCAACGGTAAATAATCTTTAAAAAATTGTCTTACCCTTGACTCCAGTTTCTGGAGCTGCTTCTTGCCACCCTTCATGGCCAGATTCTCAGCCTCATCCAGGCGGTGCTGCAGGTCCTTAACAGTAAGCTCCAGGTTCTTCTTCATCCTCTCCAGGTGAGAACTAGTATCCTGCTCCTTCTTCAGCTCCTCAGCCATCATAGCAGCCTAGAGGAGATAGCCTAAAATGTTAACTGGAAATATATTGAAAATAACACATTTTACTTAGAGTAAAAATAAAAACAAATGAAATTTAACCTACATCAGTGATGGCCTTCTTGGCCTTCTCCTCTGCATTCCTTGCTTCCTGAACAGTGTCATCAACTTCACCTTGGATCTGGACAAGGTCAGCCTCAAGCTTCTTCTTGGTGTTCATGAGGCTTGTGTTCTAAAAGGTTAAAAGATTTAATTGCTTAAGTCATCACATATCTGATGTTCACGTTATTTAAAAACTTTTTTTTTTTAAATTATTGTAAGTGATATTCGTGGTATTTGGTATTTGTTCACCTGAGAGTGCAGAAGTCCAACACGCTCACTGGCATCCACCAGCTCCTGTTCAGCCACTTTGCGGCTTCTCTCTGTCTGTTCAAGAGCAGCTCTAAGTTCCTCAATTTCAGCTGTCATGAGACCGTTCCTGCGCTCCACCATAGCTGCTTGTTCCTTGAGGTCATCCTGGGCTCTGACAGCATCATCAAGGTGCAGTTGAGCATCCTGGTGAAAAAATATCAGCAAAATATTCAAAATGCCAAACTGACAATAGTCCGTTGTGCAACAGTTCCATATCTTATAATACCTTGAGCTGTGCCTGCACATTCCTCAGCTGCTTCTGGGACTCGGTAGCCTGGCGATTGGCATGGCTCAACTGAATCTCCATCTCATTCAGGTCTCCCTCCATCTTCTTCTTGATTCTCAGGGCATCGTTCCTGCTCCTGACTTCAGAATCCAGAGTGCTCTGCATGGAGTCAATCACCCTCTGGCTGTTCCTCTTGATCTGCTCCATCTCTTCATCTTTCTCTGCCAGCTTCCTGTCCACCTCACCCTTAATCTGGTTGAGCTCCAGCTGGACACGCAAGATCTTAGACTCTTCATGTTCCAGAGTTCCCTAATGATATCAAAACATGAATATTAATCTCTCCCATCAAACCTTTTCTAATACATTTGTATTCTCTAACGAGAAGAAATGTACCTCAGCCTCTTCTAGAGCTGTCTGGATCTCAGACTTCTCTGTCTCCACCTGCTTCTTGGCCTTCTCCAGCTCATGGATGCTCTTGCCAGTCTCACCAACTTGTTCAGTCAGGTCTGAGATCTCCTCTGCAGAGAAATACGTGTGTTTTATAGTGTTCAGCCTTAAAATGTAAAATATAGAAACTTCATTCTAGCACATACATATGTGTTAAATACAAGGGAACTGTTACATAACGCAGTGAGAACTCACGCTGGAGGTTCTTGTTTTCACGCTTCATGGTCTCCAGCTGATCCAGAGCTTCCTCATAAGAGTTCTTCATCTTGAACAGCTCAGTGCCAAGAGACCGAGCCTCCTTCTGAGCTCCCTCAAGTTCTGCCTGACCCTCCTCAAACTTCTGTTTCCACTCTGCCAAGACCTAAATTACACAATAATACAGATAATTTAGTTCCATAAAATAACAAATCATTTTAGTTTTCATTGATTTGATTTCATGTTCACACAAAGTAAATGTTGTTACCTTGTCGAAGTTCCTCTGCTTCTTGTCCAGGTTGGCAGCCAGAGCATTGGCTCTCTCCACATCAATCATGAGGTCCTCCACCTCACTATGGAGCCTCTGTTTGGTTTTCTCAAGAGAAGCACACTTGGAATTCACTGCCTCAATCTGCTCCTCAGCATCCTGAAGGCGCTGGGCCAGTTTTTTCCTATTTGAAAAAGGTGTGATTTGCCTTTTTTCTGAAAACCATTTTTTTTAAATTTCCAGACGTTTTTGTATATATGAAAAAGAAATAATGCATATGTTTATGAAATCCAACGGACATCTAAAATCTAGAATGTTTGCCTCAAAATAAGAAAACCAATGTCAAATTGTAATGTTTGTATACATTTGTTTAAATGCAATTATTCATACTTGCATTACTGCGGTCAGTTGAGCTATGTTGTAATGCTACACTTTGTCATTTAATTGTTTAAAATGCACTCACTTGGCTTCCTCGAGCTCCTCAGTACGCTGGATAGCATCAGTTTCATACTTAGATCTCCACTGAGCCACCTCACTGTTGGCCTTGGACATTCCACGCTGCAGCTCAGCCTTAGCTTCCTGCTCCTCCTCAAACTGCTCCCTCAGCAGGTCACAGTCGTGGCGGGCTGATTGCAGTCCATGGGCAAGAGCATTCTTGGCCTGGTGTAGAGAATAATATTTAGTGTGCAAATTGTCTAATTAAACAAATCTATCAGTGCATACAGTTTCCTTACCTTAACCTCTTCTTCAGTCTGTCTCTTCAGCTCCTCAATCTGTTGTGTGAAGGCCTGTTTGCCTCTGGTCAGCTGGGAGACAAGAGCTTCTTTCTCTTCAACTTGACGGGTGAACTCACCTTGTGTGAAAGATGTCAAGATAAGTTAGTTTGCGCCACAATTCTCAAAAACACACAACAGATTGTTCACTAATCATTTATAGATACCATTTTCTGTCAGGAGACGTGCTCTTTGTGCACTCATGTCATTCATTTGACGGACATTTTCATCATTTTTGGCCTTCAGTTCACTTAGCTGGTCCTCAAGAGTACGGCACATCTTTTCAAGATTTCCCTGATGGGGAAAAGACAGATCAGTTAAGTGATCAGATTTTATGTACAATCCTAAGTGCCTTATTCATGGTAATATTTTGGGTATTTAAATACCATTTAATGTATTGTGTACCTTTGCTTTAGCAACAGCCTCCATGTTGCTGGAGAGGTCATCAATCTCCATCTTGTATTCACTCTTTTCCTTCTCAAGCTTCTGCTTGACACGCTGGAGGTTGTCGATCTGCTCTCCCAGCTCAGCTACACTGTCAGCCTGCTTCTTACGAAGAGCAGCAGCAGTGGCTTCATGCTGCAGAGTGGACTCCTCAAGGTCACGACGGAGCTTCTGGAATTCAGCTTCACGCTTCTTGTTCATCTCAATCTGAGCAGCAGTGGCCCCTCCAGCCTCCTCCAGCCTCTCACTGATCTCTTCAAGTTCCCTGGAGAGGTCAGCTCTCTGCTTCTCAACCTTGGCACGAGCAGCTCGCTCAGCCTCAATCTCCTCATCCAGTTCCTCAACACGGGCCTGTTGAATGCAGGAGTGTTTTATCAGTAAAATTCAACTCATAATACATAAAATAGGAAATGTAGAAAGTAATGTTTTATGAAAAGTGATATGTAACCTGGAGCTCCTTGATCTTCTTTTGAAGCTGAGCACTCAATGACTGCTCATCCTCAATCTTGCTAAGGAGCTGACTGATTTCAAAGTCCTTCCTGTGAGAATAACAGAAAAGGTACATAGTAATAGTTCATTCAGTTCAGCATAATTTTAAAAAGAATGGTTGTTGGATAAATTCAAAAGCAATTTTACTTTTTCAGTTTCTCGTCAGACTGCTGCTTTTCATTCTCAAGATCCATGATGGATTCCTGGGCCAGTTTCAGATCACCCTCCAGCTTCCTCTTGGCTCTCTCAAGGTCCATACGCAATTTCTTCTCTTGCTCCAGAGAACCCTCAAGCTGAACATTAAAAGTAATTATTAATTATTATGTTCAAGTGGAATCATGCTTTGCCAATCCAAGTGGCTTTGTAAACTTACGTCATCCACTTGCTGCTCAAGCTTAGTCTTGGCCTTGGTCAGAGTGTTGACTTTGTCTTCCTCAGCCTGCAGGTCATCAAGAGTCTGTTGGTGAGCCTCCTGAAGGGCTTTCTTTTCCTTGGTCAGCTTAGCAATGCTCTCATCTTGAGAAGCCATCTCCTCAGTCAGGTTCTTCACCTAGGTTCACAAGAAAGATGTTGTTTTCACATAGTAATCATTAAATGTTACTTGAATTACTAAATATATTGACATTTGCAAACCTTGTTCTCAGTGGCATGTTTCTCCTTCTCCACTTTGGCCAAGGTAAGCTCCAGATCATCAATATCCTTCTTCAGCTCAGAGCATTCATCCTCCAGCTTTCTCTTCTTAGCAGTGAGCTCAGCATTGATTTCCTCTTCATCCTCCAGTCTCTCGGTTGTCTCTTTGAGTTTGGCCTCCATCTGTATCTTACTCTTGATAAGTCCCTCACATCTTTCCTCAGCATCTGACAGATTCTCAGATTCCTAGTTCATTATATGAAAAAAGACCTTAGCAAAAAAACAAACAAACAAATAAAACAAACAAAAAGAAAACACTGAAAAATGTACTTACAGATGCTACTTGCAGCTGCAGATCATTTTTCTCCTGCACAATGGACACCATCTTCTCCTCCAGTTCCTTCTTCTTGGCCAGGGCAGTAGCCAAGTCTGTTTTCATCTTCTCATAGTTATCCTTCATGTTGGCCAGCTCCTTCTCAGTTTCAGCACTCTTCAGCATAGGCTTGATCTTGTAGTACACCTTCATCCATGGCCAGTTTTTCACATTTGTGAATGATCGGACGTTGTACTGGATGGTATAGATGGCTTCCCTGTAGAGAAAAATTTGATGTTATGGACAATGCTGTCTTTTGGGATTTTTCATTCTATTGCTCAGAATTTGCTATTTTCAACATGCCTCCTCGCCATCATCTTCACAAACTCCTTTCTCATGACGTAGCCACGACAAAGCGCCTGAGTCATTGTGACCAGAATTGACAGTTTTTCATCTCTCATCTCCTCAAGGGTACCCAGCAGACCAGCCTTGAAGAACACCTGCACAAACAAGTAAAAGCAAATGTAGGATGATGAGAGTGAATCCAGCCTGTAAAACAAACAAACAAAACCCCCCACCTACCCTTCATTGTTCAAGGGTTAGGGTTACCTGTTGACCACTCTGCTTTTTTACTAACATTGGATGACTTGTTCGTAGTTTTTGAGATGTCCTGCTTTTGTATTAATACACATATTTCTAATACATATATTACATAAAAAATAGCAGAAAAAGACATTGGACTGAAAAACATATCATAGCTGGTAAGTAAATCATTTTGCTTACCTTAGTGTGTCCAAATCTGTACTGGTCATGATCAACATCAATTGACCCAAGCAGCTTCTCTGAAGCCTTCTTGTTGTCCATGAACTGGCCCTCAGGGATGACACTGGCATTCAGCACCTTGTACCTTTCATGAGAGAGTTAATAGTCAGTATGTGCATTTTTTTTTATATTCTCTCATCAAAATTATGTTAGAAATTCCAATGATACCTCTGCTTGAAGTCAGCATAGGGGATTCTGCTGGGGAAACCTTTTCTGCAGATTCTGATACCCTCCAGCACACCGTTACACCTGAGCTGGTGGATGACCAGGAAGTTCTCCATCAGACCTGCAAAAAAGACATTTCTTGTTTACTTCTTTGGATAAATTGTTAGCCTCTTTGTTGAAGCAGCACAAAATTAAGGAAACCAAACCAACCAATTCAACCCTAAATTACTCTACTGAAATTATGTTTTTCATATACCTGGAGTCTTTGACTCATTGGGAATCAGACAACGCACAAAGTGAGGATGTGTGCTTCTCAAGTTGGTCATCAGCTTGCCCAAGTTCTCCTGTAAATCCAAAATGGCAATTCATGTCATGAAATGTCACAATTGTGACTGTTAGTATTGACTGAAATATGATTTCATACACAAGTTTGCAATGTTAAACCTTACCCTGAACTGTGAAGATACAGTCTGCATAGAACCACCCTTCTTCTTGCCTCCCTTCTTGCCAACCTCTGTGGAAAAGTAGAGATGTTTTGTCAGAGTAAGACTCAATATTTACATGAATTCATGCTACAGTTATTTTAAAAGTTATTTTAAAATTAAACATGCATTTAAGGGTTATAGATAATGATCTACAACCCTTAAATGCATGTTTAAGTTGAATGCAATTACTATCATACCCTCAACAACAGTAGGAAACAGAAGAACCAGCAGTTTAACTGAGGATTTCTGGTACAGCTGCACAACAGAGTCATTCAGTGGATCCTTGTTCTTGTCCAGCCAGCCGATGACATTGTAGTCCACGGTACCAGCGTAGTGCACCAGGGAGAAGTGGGCCTCAGCCTTGCCTTTGGCGGGCTTTGGCTTCTCAAATGCTTTGTTTTTGCCAAGATGCTGGTCATACAGCTTGTTCTTGAAGGATGTGTCTGTGGCCTTGGGAAACATACACTCCTCTTCAAGGATGGAGAAGATGCCCATGGGCTTGAAAAAAGTGGAGAGAGATGTCATTAAGTGATATATTTAATCAAGTTAAAATCAGTTATATCAAATAACAACATTAAATAAATAATTACCTTTTCAATTAGCTCAATACAGGCAGCCAAGTCCATGCCAAAGTCAATGAACTCCCAGATAATACCCTCCTTCTTGTACTCATCTTGCTCCAGGACAAACATGGTGTGGTTGAAGAACTGTTGCAGTTTCTCATTGGTGAAGTTGATGCACAGCTGTTCCAGTGTGTTGAACTGGTAGGAGACAAATATTCAGCAAAATGTCTTGCCAGCAATAAGAATGATTCTGTCATGAAACGGACCAGCAGCTTAATTGTTGCAAATGAAGCTTACATCAAAGATTTCAAAGCCAGCAATATCCAGGACACCGATGTAGTATTGCCTAGCTTGTTTGGTGTCCAACATCTCGTTGATGCGGATGACCATCCACAAGAACATCTTTTCATAGATGGACTTGGCCAGAGCAGTCACAGAGTTTTTCACCTGAATAATACAAAGATGTGATTTGACAGACGTCTGTCAGCTGCTTTTGTAAAATGCTGCATTACTGGTGTACTGAACTTCCTCTAATGGTGTAGATGAAACAAAAGAATGTAAATGGAACAGTTCTTACATATTTTTCTTGAAGTCATTTGTAAATGCAAAAGGAATTTCTCAAAAGTAGATCTAATTTTCACACTGCGTCTGATGTTACAATGTAAGTGGGACCACGGTTAATCAGTATCCTTTTCCTAATGTAAATATTCATGTACTACTTGTAAATTAAAATAAACATTTGATACCTGAGGTACAGTTTGTCCCTTGGTGACATACTCATTTCCGACCTTCACTCTGGGATAGCACAGAGCCTTCAGCATGTCAGCGGAGTTCAGACCCAGCAAGTAAGCAACCTTGTCAGCCTCTGAAAAGAGTTCAGTAATTTACAGTAAATACAGTATGTGACCATTAACCTCCATCAAGATTTAACAGAGTTTTGTCTGAAAATAACTTTCCAAAGTTGTTCTGTCTGAGCTGATATTTAATACTTACCCTCTGTGCCATCAGGCTCAGCCTGCTCCTCACGCTGCTTCTGCTTGAACTTCATGTTACCATGGTGGAGCACAGCACCAGTATTCTTGTAGATGCTATTCTTCTCCTCACCACTGAATCCCAGGATATCAATAGCGTTCTGTTTTCCAAAGAGGTATCCACAAAAAGCATTATCACTTTAAATGTAGTTATTAGAGCACTTTAGCTGTTGCTTTGTTGCCTTTAATAAACAATGTATTGAAGTGAAGATTACTCACATCAGTGGCTTCCAGCTCAACTTTGTCATCAATGCTAGCCACAGTGATCTGACCCATGCTGCACATGGGGAAGTCATAGGGGTTGGTTGTGATAAGTGACATTTCTGGAGATCAAAAAATGGATGACAAGCTCATTAGATTGTTGTATTTGAAACCTGAAAGTAGGTTTGACATTGTACAACAACTCAATATGTTTACCAATCAGCTCAGGTTTGTGGTTGGTCATCATCTGGTAGAAGATGTGGTAGCCTCTTTCATCAGGAAGCTGGAATGTCACCCTGGACTTCTCCAGCAGATCTACGAAAGGTGTTCATAACTTACAGCTTGGCCGATTCTCAGGGCCAAACATTTTTATATACTATGACAGTTGTTACTCACATGTCTCAATATCAGCACTAGCCAGTTTGCCAGTTGTGCCGAAATGGATTCTGATGAATTTACCCTGTTTTGAACAAAGGGAATGTTAACATCCCTCCTCATGGGCAATGTATGACAAGATCGGTGTCATATGTAGAAATCCGTCCATACTTACAAAACGAGAAGAGTTGTCATTCCTCACAGTTTTGGCGTTACCATAGGCCTCCAGCAGGGGATTGGCTGCAATAATCTGATCCTCCAGAGACCCCTATAATCCAGGTTTAAAATTGATATCAGCAAAAGACAAGTATGAGAAGTATTTGATACTTAAACACTGAAGTTCAATCATCATGCAGTATTATACTCCTACCTTTGAGGTGTCCCTCTTTTTATCTCCACCAACTGAGATTGTTGCAAAGTACTGGATGACACGCTTGGTGTTCACAGTCTTTCCAGCACCAGATTCTCCACTAGGTAGGAACACAGACTTATAAAAATTTGATCAAGATATTTGATTATGTTCAACAAAATAAAGAAATGTGAATCTTACGTGATCAAGACAGACTGGTTCTCCCTATCTGTCAAGTGGAAAACAAAAGATTTTTTTTTCTGATATAGAAACCTCATAACCTGATACATTCTACATTGTTATGTAATGACGTACCAATAAGCATGAACTGATAGGCGTTGTCAGAGACAGAGAAGATGTGGGGTGGAGCCTCCATACGCTTCTTTCCTCTGTAGGCATTTACGACTTCAGTATCGTACACTGGGAGCCACTTGTAGGGGTTCACAGTGGCACAGAACAACCCAGAGTAGGTCTGAAAGTGATCATTAAAATTCGACAGTTAACTTTTTAGCAATTTTTAGCATTTCTCATTTCTCATTAGGCAGATGGTCTTACATAAATCATCCATGCTGCATAACGCTCTTTGAGGTTATACAACACAGAGGCTTCATTGAGATGGGTCATCATGGCCATGTCCTCAATTTTGTCGTACTTGGGAGGGTTCATTGGATAGACGTCATCTTCTTTAACTGTCCTCTCCTGGAACAGGACATTTGTCTCAGTGAGAACTGATCATATTGAATTTCCATTTGAGTTTGATTTAATGATACCAACCTCCTCAGTGTCCAGGACTTTGACAGTGACTTTGCCACCATCTTTCTTGGTGATTGTTCCCTTTAAGTACAGCTCCTTAGTATCGGCCACATAGCAGGCAGCCTTTGCATCAAAAGGTTTGCTTTGAGCTTCAATTCTTTCCCTCTCTGGTTTACGGAGGTAAATGGCAGCTTTGCCGTAAACGGCCATCTCCGAGTCTGTACTCATGGTGCCGGCTTTTTTGTCTGTTGTAAAATCACAAAGGATCTGCTATTTAAGACTAAATTCCATGCAGACAAACAGAAACTTGAACTTGAACTTGAAATTTTGCAGAACAATCAAATTTTGCAGACACTGAAGCCATGTTGTATTTTTGTTACAGGGAAGTTAATCCGTCTTTTTTAGATTTAGCTGCTATTGAGAGTAAATACTCCAGTGTAGATCTGTCAAAATCTTTGAATGATTAATTGCAGAAATTCAATGACTGGGAAATAGTTTGCAGATGTATTCAATAGTGATGAAGTAAAATAAAATAAAAAAAATAAAGTTTTCCTTACCTAACCTCCTTTCAGTCAAGTGTATTTACCAGTCCTGTTCAAAACATTCAATTGATTAGAATAGGTATAAAAACACAAATTAAAGTAAATGTTTCCACTGACATTCTGATCACTAACATAATTTCTTAAATCAATAATTTATTAACTATAAGAGAGCATAGTTTTACCAGAAGCCGAATCTCACAGGTCTCCTATCACACACTGTCATTTACTGAAGGACTCCTTATATTCAATGAGATTTGCTAACACAGTCAAAGCTAAATATGGAATACATACCAAATGAGGGAATAAAGTCAGTGATATCATAAAGCACATGCTGAAATTATAACCCTGACTTGAGTTTGGCCTAGTACTTCAATAAAGTTTTATTTTGGGCATCATGTATCACTGTCCTACTTTCTCTAAATGATTAATTCAGTTTAATTGGGTAAAAATAATATAATTAAAAATTAAAAATAAACAATTAAAAAATATGCCTTTGATTGCTAAATTTGTCACCTTCACTAATATTATCTATAGTTTTGTAATTGTTCTTATAATATGCACTGTATCATAATTCTTTTGAAGAATCTTTCATCTTTCAATTTTAACAGAAACTAAAACTACTTTTTAAGTTCTGCTTAATCAGTACTTCAAATGAAGTTAATTTTGGACTCTTGAACACCATGTTTACTTTACAGAATGTACTCAAACACATCAGTGTTTTCTTTTCAGGCATTATTAATTCTTTTTTTTTTGTTTGTTAAATCCTAATGAACAATTTAAAATAAGTCTTGGATGAAAAGTAATGTATTCTTTAATTTGAGCATTCTTAAAGAGTAATCAGCATCACTGATGCAGTTTCCACTTGGAAAATTTCCCAAATATTTAGAAATGCTGTATTGAATTGACCATGCCTTGTAAGGAGATAAACACTGCATGACTATGACATAAAGAAATTGATGCCACTTCCAGTATAATAAAATGTTTATTCAGCAGAACTTAAATGCAGAACCAGAACATGTAACATAGACAAAATGGTAAAAATAAACAAATAAAAATAATAATAACAAAAAAAAAGAAGAAGACAAACTACTGAAACACAACTTAATAATTAAGAATGAAACACGAATAGTCATGGCTCAGACCTTTCTTTTGGGAAAAAATTTGATTTGATGCATTGTAGAAATGATTCATCAGTAATATAAAGACACTCATTGAGGTAAAAAAAAACAACAACAACAAATAATTAAAAACACTTGTACTGTACTGTACACATCTGTATTGGTTAGTCCTTTTTCTAGCCTACTCCTCTTTTTTGTCTGAGAAAAGAACAGTGATCTCAGATTGCCTCAGCTTGTTATTCTCTGATACAACTATTCTCTTGTTTTCATACTTTGTTCTGCTCTTGACATTCTTTAGCTGGATGTGTTTTGGCCTGGGCCCAAAGTAAACACTCAATGGGATTTTCTGGTTGTTAGAGTATGTTGAACTGTCAAATTTTCTAAGCTTTTCTAAGCTTTGTCTGTGCCTCCAAAAAAAGCCTCTGACGGCGAATGCATCTTGAATTAAGCCAAGTATTTTTTTTAGGATTATACTGACATTAGAGGAACCCCTCTGTTGTTTTCCTCAAACACTTTCTCCAACTTTTCTTGAGGGATCAACAAGTGCTACTATATTTTCTTGATAATGAAGTCACTCTCGAATGTTGTGGCTATCCTCTTTATGCTGGTGATTACACATTGGGGGCACACTTAATAGTTTTCATACCACACTCAAATATTATGCATGGTTACATGAGTTTTATAGTTTTGGTTCCTGGTGTCTTGGAAACAGCTTTTATGTGTACCTAAAAACACTATGCAGAATACGTTATGTTGTAGCCATCCATTCCAATACAGATTGTAGAATTATGTTTTGCTGTCTCGCAAAACCAAATATCACGATTGCTCTCTCTTCAAGGGCACAATGAATTCAAAATAATACAGAGGAATTTATGATGAAACACTTTTATTGTGGTTTATTTCACATCATATTATATGATTGGAAACAGGTCATTTGCCGGAGTGCTTTACTCAGCTGCTTCTTTTCCCTGTAAAGAAATAAAACAACCAATACATACAGTACATGTGCACATATTTACACGTCATACTCTGCATACACGTAAAGGTTTTCTTTGTCGTGAATTTTATGAGGCTAAAAGTTAATGGTAATTTTTTCCAGGTATAATGTGTATATATTTACCTTGCCCGAGTCACGGCTCTTTGTTCTCATTTTATTGACTTGGGACTCTGCAATGTCAGCACGCTCCTCAGCCTCCTCCAGCTCATGCTGGATCTTCCTGCACTTGGACAGGTGAACATTGGCTTGCTCCTCCTAACATACCACACACAGAAAGATGTTTTTGCGAGAAAAAAAACTTGCAAACTCTGTTGTACATACAATGCATAAGACATATGAAGTTCCCTGAGTTTAAAATGAATATTTTGTCCTTACTGCTTCCTCAGCCTGCCTCTTGTAGGCCTTCACCTTGAGCTGCAACTTGTCATGTCACCAAGCCCTGCAGCCTGCTAACGTTTTTCTTGTCTTGCTCACTCTGTAACAGAAAATATAGATTTGCACGTTTCAAAATGTGCAATTCTCAGTATGATGGATTTATTTGTGTTGTAATTAAAAGACACACGCATAATAGTTATACCTTAAACTATCTATACCTAAATAGCTATACCTGATAGGTGAGCTCCTTCACTCTCCTCTCATATTTGCGGACTCTCTTAACAGCATCTGCTCCACGTCTCTGCTCAGCCTGTAACAGCCAGAGTATAACAGAGCACTACCAGTTTACGCCACACGGTGGCGCCTCCTGTTGTTTGGTCACTTGGTATCACCTTTCTCCCCTAGTCGACTTCCTTGACTCCAGTAATGTGGACGCTGGTGAAGGCTACAGGTCACGAAAGTTTCTGTCCGTTTATTATTTTGCTGAAGGTAATAGTTTATGCCGTGAGACCTGGCTTGTATGGTCTGTATCTGAGAATAAACGTGCAGTGTGGAAATCCCTCCACTTCGTCTCCTGCCTCGCAACTTTATTTCATGCCGGAGCTATGCTAATAGCATCGTGGCTAAGCTTCCCTCCAACTCCACGTTACAACTGGCGCCCGAACATCATTCTCTGGACCTCGCCTAGGCACGCGAAGAAGGACAATGGACCGGACTGCTTTGTGCTTTTCTTCACTGTGGGAGTCCGTGTGAGTGTGTGTTTCGCCGTTCTCTTCGATGCAAGTGTGCCCCGTTGGAAGCTAACTTCTGCTAAAGCTAAAGGTACCGTGACTGCAGTCGTGAGTACTGGATCTCGCCTCGTGTCCGCGGCGCGGAACGTGTGTGGACTTCACGTTGCCTCCCTGCCTGCCGAGTGCATTGGATCTGTGTCTGCTGACTGCCTGCTGGTGAATTAAAGAGGACCATTAAAGCAACTCTTCCCTTGGATCAAGCGTGTTCAAAACCTCCACTCAAAGTTCAGCCATGGAAGATGAAATCGCCACACTGGTTGTTGACAACGGATCCGGTATGTGCAAAGCCGGATTCGCCGGAGAAGACGCCCCTCGTGCTGTCTTCCCATCCATCGTCGGTCGGGCCAGAAGGACAGCTATGTTGATGATGAAGGCCCGAGCAAGAGAGGTATCCTGACCCTGAAGTACCCCATCGAGCACAGTATTGTGACCAACTGGGATGACATGGAGACGATCTGGCATCACACCTTCTACAACGAGCTCAGAGTTGCCCCTGAGGAGCACCCCGTCCTGCTCATAGAGCCCCTCCTGAACCCCAAAGCCAACAGGGAGAAGATGACCCAGATCATCAAGGTCTCGACTTCAACACCCCCGCCATGTACGTTGCCATCCAGGCTGTGCTGTCCCTGTATGCCTCTGGTCGTATCACTGGTATTGTCATGGACTCCGGTGATGGTGTGACCCACACAGTGCCCATCTGTATGTGTTAAAGATTGAAATGCAATGCACTTTTTACAGTTCAGAGTTATGGTACTATTTTTTGCATACCTTGTGTTTACATTGTGTATCCTACCTTGGTGGTACAGGTTTTGCTAAAGTTCAAATTTCCTTGCAGGGTCTTTCTAAGGTCTTTATCTGAATGAATGATGAATGCTTTTATTGTCACTAGTCACAAGTACCAGCGAAATGACCATCAACCTGTCCATACATATACATAACATACATACATACATATGACAGTGGGGTAGACAGGACAGGGAGACAGAGCAGGAGAAGAGAAGTACAGCATACATGGGGGAGAGGGGAGGAAAAAAAAGCAACCCCCAGACTGTGCTCCTGTAAGGAGTCGTCTTCGCCTGGCGTCCCAGACAAAGTCAACAATCAGCAGGTGTCCGTGGGAGTGGGGGGAGGAGTGCAAGAGCGTCTTACTGCAGCATTCTGCCAGGGGAGTTGTTGTTCCAGCAGCGGCCTTGGCCGAGGCCAGTGCTGGTTGAGGAGGCCGAAACAGATAAGATTAGGGTTGTTTAGGTTTGGGGCGAGTAGCCGCATTCCAATATGCACGGCTACTCTCTGTGTCCATGCTGGTCATCGAAACGATCCATTTTCCTGTCCAGAGCCGCAAGCTTCTCCATGATGTTATCCAAAATGCAATTTGAAGCCACAGTCTGAGTGCTGGCAGCTCTGCCCATCGCCTCATCATTGCGGGCAGCTTGAAGGGGCCTTGGACAGCTGCCACGATTTTCTGAATTTCTCGATAAACCAGGCCAGCGCCTAATCCAATCAGCAAAAGACCTGTAATCATGGTTCCAAATATGTAGATGTCTTCAGCGTCCTCCACAGAAAGAGCCGCCAGGCACACGACCCTCCACCTCTCCCACGAGTCCATCGTGTATCCGACAGCAAACGTTCCATCAGGACAGTTAGGTTCCCCCGAACCTCGGCTGCTCGTCGAGAAGATGGTGTCAATTGCGTTCAGAGACCAGCTGATCAAATCCATAATTTTGGTTCGGAGAGCAGTGCAGAGAGAGTCTCTCAAGAATAAGACAGTAGACTAGACAAGACAAGAGGAGCATAAGCAGGGAAGATAAGGGAGAGGAGAGGGATAGAAATGCGACTGCCTCCGCTGAGAGCCAAACGAGAATGTTTTTGCTCCTAATTTTTGCTGTGTGGTTCAGATTTTTATAGGCCACCATTAAAAGGAAGAAGAAGACAAAATGACATTGCTAATAACTATAAAATTGGGATATTACACTGTACTCATTCACCTGATGTGTTTACTGGGTATTTCTCTGTTTTATTGTATACTCTGTTCATTGATATGTATATCAGTAGGCTAGTCATTATGTCTTTCTCTGTGTGTAACAGCTAACTTTTTATCAAGTTCATGTATGACAAGGTCTTAAGCGTAGCTTGGTTGCTTCTTCATCTGTGTACGGCTGAGGACAGCCTTGTTATTACCAGGGGGGAATATGTAACAGCCAGAGTATAACGGAGCACTACCAGTTGACGCCACACGGTGGCGCCTCCTTTTGTTTGGTCACTTGGTATCACCTTTCTCCCCTAGTCGACTTCCTTGACTCCAGTAATGTGGACGCTGGTGAAGGCTACAGGTCACGAAAGTTTCTATCCGTTTATTATTTTGCTGAAGGTAATAGTTTATGCCGTGAGACCTGACTTGTATGGTCTGTATCTGAGAATAAACGTGCAGTGTGGAAATCCCTCCACTTTGTCTCCTGCCTCGCAACTTTATTTCATGCCGGAGCTATGCTAATAGCATCGTGGCTAAGCTTCCCTCCAACTCCACGTTACAAGCCTCAACCTCTGCCTCCAGATCACGCAGATCACACTAGGATTCTGATGAATTTACCCTGTTTTGAACAAAGGGAATGTTAACATCCCTCCACATGGGCAATGTATGACAAGACCGGTGTCATATGTAGAAATCCGTCCATACTTACAAAACGAGAAGAGTTGTCATTCCTCACAGTTTTGGCGTTACCATAGGCCTCCAGCAGAGGATTGGCTGCAATAATCTGATCCTCCAGAGACCCCTATAATCCAGGTTTAAAATTGATATCAGCCAAAGACAAGTATGAGAAGTATTTGATACTTAAAAAACACTGAAGTTCAATCATCATGCAGTATTATACTCCCACCTTTGAGGTGTCCCTCTTTTTATCTCCACCAACTGAGACTGTTGCAAAGTACTGGATGACACGCTTGGTGTTCACAATAAGTATAAAAACACAAATTAAAGTAAATGTTTCCACTGACATTCTGATCACTAACATAATTTCTTAAATAAATAATTTATTAACTATAAGAGAACATAGTTTTACCAGAAGCTGAATCTCACAGGTCTCCTATCACACACTGTCATTTACATTTACTGAAGGACTCCTTATATTCAATGAGATTTGCTAACACAGTCAAAGCTAAATATGGAATACATATCAAATGTGGGTATGAAGTCAGCGATATCATAAAACACATGCTGAAATTATAACCCTGACTTGAGTTTGGCCTAGTACTTCAGTAAAAGTTTATTTTGGTCATCATGTATCTTCGTGTGTGCACATACAGGGGGACCTCAGCTGGAGGGCTAACACCAGAGAGCTCATAAGGAGAGCACAGCAGAGACTGAACCACCTCTCCCAAAAGCTGCTTGTGTCCTTCTACCGATGCTCCATAGAGAGCATCCTGACCTACTGCATTTGTGTATGGTTTGCCAGCTGCACGGCTGCAGAAAGGAAAGCGTCCCAGAGGGTCATAAACACCGCCCAGAAAATCATCGGCTGCCCGCTCCCCTCCCTGGAAGGACTTTACAATTCCTGCTGCCTCAAAAGAGCCCAGACCATTATCAAGGACTCATCCCACGCCGGCCACATCGTATTCGAACTGTTTCCCTCGGGCAGGCGATACAGGACAATGAAAACACATACAAACAGACTAAAAAACAGTTTTTATGCAAAGGCCATCACAGCTTTAAATGATCACATGACGTAATTCATGGAATGGTGTATGTATGTGGACGTGGATGTATGCGCTATTTATTTAGTTTTTGTTTTTAATTTCTCCATGTTTTTATCCTTTTTATCTGTTTTATTTAGTAGTATATACAGGGAGATGGAACCGCCTGCTAGGCATTGTTGCCGGTCGCACCTCCTCCGGTGCCCACGGGTCAGCTGCAGGGTCATCAGCCAGGAACCACCGATCACCAACGTTTCGCTCCTTTAATCCTGGAACGTCTCCTGGTGGTGTAGCAGTGACAGCGACGTCTCCCTGTCACCCCCTGCAGCTGATATGTGTTCCCCCCTGCGGCTGTTGTTGTGGCCCCAAAAACACTATGCAGAATACGTTATGTTGTAGCCATCCATTTCGATACAGATTGTAGAATTATGTTTCGCTGTCTTGCAAATCCAAATATCACGATTGCTCTCTCTTCAAGGGCACAATGAATTCAAAATAATACAGAGGAATTTATGATGAAACACTTTTATTGTGGTTTATTTCACATCACATTATATGATTGGAAACAGGTCATTTGCCGGAGTGCTTTACTCAGCTGCTTCTTTTCCCTGTAAAGAAATAAAACAACCAATACATACAGTACATGTGCACATATTTACACGTCATACTCTGCATACACGTAAAGGTTTTCTTTGTCGTGAATTTTATGAGGCTAAAGGTTAATGGTAATTTTTTCCAGGTATAATGTGTATATATTTACCTTGCCAGAGTCACGGCTCTTTGTTCTCATTTTATTGACTTGGGACTCTGCAATGTCAGCACGCTCCTCAGCCTCCTCCAGCTCATGCTGGATCTTCCTGCACTTGGACAGGTGAACATTGGCTTGCTCCTCCTAACATACCACACACAGAAAGATGTTTTTGTGCAAAAAAAAACTTACAAAGTCCGTTGTACATACAATGCATATGACATATCAAGTTCCCTGAGTTTACAATGAATATTTTATCCTTACCGCTTCCTCAGCCTGCCTCTTGTAGGCCTTCACCTTGAGCTGCAACTTGTCAACCAAGCCCTGCAACCTTGTAACGTTTTTCTTGTCTTCCTCAGTCTGTAACAGAATATATAGATTTGCACGTTTCAAAATTTCTAATTCTCTGTATGATGGATTTATTTGTGTTGTAATTAAAAGACAAAAGCATAATAGTTATACCTTAAACTATCTATACTTAAATAGCTATACCTGATAGGTGAGCTCCTTCACTCTCCTCTCATATTTGCGGACTCCCTTAACAGCATCTGCTCCACGTCTCTGCTCAGCCTCAACCTCTGCCTCCAACTCACGCACCTTTAAGAAAGCAGAAAAGGTATGTAATATGAAGAATCAATATCTCATACATGTTTGTTTTTTTCAACGGTAAATAATCTTTAAAAAATTGTCTTACCCTTGACTCCACTTTCTGGAGCTGCTTCTTGCCACCCTTGACACCCTTAACAGCATCTGCTCCACGTCTCTGCTCAGCAACTTCTGTCTCCAGCTCACGCACCTTCAGAAAAACAAAGAATTTATGGAATATTTAGAATCCATGTATTTTGCATTTTCAGTTTTTCTTTGTTTTGTTTTCTTCCATTTGTTTGATTGTGAAAATCAGAATAAAATTGTCTTACCCTTGACTCCAGTTTCTGGAGTTGCTTCTTGCCACCCTTCATGGCCAGATTCTCAGCCTCATCCAGGCGGTGCTGCAGGTCCTTAACAGTAAGCTCCAGGTTCTTCTTCATCCTCTCCAGGTGAGAACTAGTATCCTGCTCCTTCTTCAGCTCCTCAGCCATCATAGCAGCCTACAGGAGACAGCATAAAATGTTAATTGGAAATATATTGAAAAGAACACATTTTACTTAGAGTAAAAATAAAAACAAAGGAAATTTAACCTACATCAGTGATGGCCTTCTTGGCCTTCTCCTCTGCATTCCTTGCTTCCTGAACAGTGTCATCTACTTCACCTTGGATCTGGACAAGGTCAGCCTCAAGCTTCTTCTTGGTGTTTATAAGGCTTGTGTTCTAAAAGGTTAAAAGATTTAATCGCTTAAGTCATCACATATCTGATGTTCACGTTATTTAAAAACTTTTTTTTTTTTTTATTATTGTTAGTGATATTCGTGGTATTTGGTATTTGGTCACCTGAGAGTGCAGAAGTCCA
This sequence comes from Argyrosomus regius, assembly GCA_946959425.1. Lineage (NCBI taxonomy): Eukaryota > Metazoa > Chordata > Actinopteri > Sciaenidae > Argyrosomus > Argyrosomus regius. The sequence continues at coordinate 3,840,298 of OX336886.1, read as the reverse complement.
ACACGCTCACTGGCATCCACCAGCTCCTGTTCAGCCACTTTGCGGCTTCTCTCTGTCTGTTCAAGAGCAGCTCTAAGTTCCTCAATTTCAGCTGTCATGAGACCGTTCCTGCGCTCCACCATAGCTGCTTGTTCCTTGAGGTCATCCTGGGCTCTAACAGCATCATCAAGGTGCAGTTGAGCATCCTGGTGAAAAAATATCAGCAAAATATTCAAAATGCCAAACTGACCATAGTCCGTTGTGCAACAGTTCCATGTCTTATAATACCTTGAGCTGTGCCTGCACATTCCTCAGCTGCTTCTGGGACTAGCCTGGCGATTGGCATGGCTCAACTGAATCTCCATCTCATTCAGGTCTCCCTCCATCTTCTTCTTGATTCTCAGGGCATCGTTCCTGCTCCTGACTTCAGAATACAGAGTGCTCTGCATGGAGTCAATCACCCTCTGGCTGTTCCTCTTGATCTGCTCCATCTCTTCATCTTTCTCTGCCAGCTTCCTGTCCACCTCACCCTTAATCTGGTTGAGCTCCAGCTGGACACGCAAGATCTTAGACTCTTCATGTTCCAGAGTTCCCTAATGATATCAAAACATAAATATTAATCTCTCCCATCAAACCTTTTCTAATACATTTGTATTCTCTAACGAGAAGAAATGTACCTCAGCCTCTTCTAGAGCTGTCTGGATCTCAGACTTCTCTGTCTCCACCTGCTTCTTGGCCTTCTCCAGCTCATGGATGCTCTTGCCAGTCTCACCAACTTGTTCAGTCAGGTCTGAGATCTCCTCTGCAGAGAAATACGTGTGTTTTATAGTGTTCAGCCTTAAAATGTAAAATATAGAAACTTCATTCTAGCACATACATATGTGTTAAATACAATGAAACTGTTACATAACGCAGTGAGAACTCACGCTGGAGGTTCTTGTTTTCACGCTTCATGGTCTCCAGCTGGTCCAGAGCTTCCTCATAAGAGTTCTTCATCTTGAACAGCTCAGTGCCAAGAGAACGAGCCTCCTTCTGAGCTCCCTCAAGCTCTGCCTGACCCTCCTCAAACTTCTGTTTCCACTCTGCCAAGACCTAGATTACACAATAATACAGATAACTTAGTTCCATAAAATGACAAATCATTTTAGTTTTCATTGATTTCATGTTCACACAATGTAATGTTGTTACCTTGTCGAAGTTCCTCTGCTTCTTGTCCAGGTTGGCAGCCAGAGCATTGGCTCTCTCCACATCAATCATGAGGTCCTCCACCTCACTATGGAGCCTCTGTTTGGTTTTCTCAAGAGAAGCACACTTGGAATTCACTGCCTCAATCTGCTCCTCAGCATCCTGAAGGCGCTGGGCCAGTTTTTTCCTATTTGAAAAAGGTGTGATTTGCCTTTTTTCTGAAAACCATTTTTAAAAAATTTCCAGACATTTTTGTATATATGAAAAAGAAATAATGTATATGTTTATGAAATCCAGCGGACATCTAAAATCTAGAATGTTTGCCTCAAAATAAGAAAACAAATGTCAAATTGTAATGTTTGTATACATTTGTTTAAATACAATTATTCATTTGACGGACATTTTCATCATTTTTGGTCTTCAGTTCACTTAGCTGGTCCTCAAGAGTACGGCACATCTTTTCAAGATTTCCCTAATGAGGAAAAGACAGATCAAATCAGTCATCAGATTTTATGTAAAATCCTAAGTGCCCTATTTATGGTAATAATTTGGGTATTAAAAGACTATTTGATGTGTTGTGTACCTTTGCTTTAGCAACAGCCTCCATGTTGCTGGAGAGGTCATCAATCTCCATCTTGTATTCACTCTTTTCCTTCTCAAGCTTCTGCTTGACACGCTGGAGGTTGTCGATCTGCTCTCCCAGCTCTGCTACGCTGTCAGCCTGCTTCTTACGAAGAGCAGCAGCAGTGGCTTCATGCTGCAGAGTGGACTCCTCAAGGTCACGACGGAGCTTCTGGAACTCGGCTTCACGCTTCTTGTTCATCTCAATCTGAGCAGCAGTGGCCCCGCCAGCCTCCTCCAGCCTCTCACTGATCTCTTCAAGTTCCCTGGAGAGGTCAGCTCTCTGCTTCTCAACCTTGGCACGAGCTGCACGCTCAGCCTCAATCTCCTCATCCAGTTCCTCAATACGGGCCTGTTGAATGCAGGAGTGTTTTATCAGTAAAATTCAACTCATAATACATAAAATAGGAAATGTAGAAAGTAATGTTTTATGTAACATGATATGTCACCTGGAGCTCCTTGATCTTCTTCTGAAGCTGAGCACCCAATGACTGCTCATCCTCAATCTTGCTCAGGAGCTGACTGATTTCAAAGTCCTTCCTGTGAGAATAACAGAAAAGGTACATAATAAGAGTTCATTTAGTTCAGCATAATTTTAAAAAGAATGGTTGTTGGATAAATTCAAAAGCAATTTTACTTTTTCAGTTTCTCGTCAGACTGCTGCTTCTCATTCTCAAGATCCATGATGGATTCCTGGGCCAGTTTCAGATCACCCTCCAGCTTCCTCTTGGCTCTTTCAAGGTCCATACGCAACTTCTTCTCTTGCTCCAGAGAACCCTCGAGCTGAACATTAAAAGTAATTATTAATTATTATGTTCAAGTGGAATCATGCTTTGCCAATCCAAGTGGCTTTGTAAACTTACGTCATCCACTTGCTGCTCAAGCTTAGTCTTGGCCTTGGTCAGAGTGTTGACTTTGTCTTCCTCAGCCTGCAGGTCGTCAAGAGTCTGCTGATGTGACTCCTGAAGGGCTTTCTTTTCTTTGGTCAGCTTAGCAATGCTCTCATCCTGAGACGCCATCTCCTCAGTCAGGTTCTTCACCTAGGTTCACAAGAAAGATGTTGTTTTCACATAGTAATCATTAAATGTTACTTGAATTTCTAAATATATTGACATTTGCAAACCTTGTTCTCAGTGGCATGTTTCTCCTTCTCCACTTTGGCCAAGGTAAGCTCCAGATCGTCAATATTCTTCTTCAGCTCAGAGCATTCATCCTCCAGCTTTCTCTTCTTAGCAGTGAGCTCAGCATTGATTTCCTCTTCATCCTCCAGTCTCTCGGTTGTCTCTTTGAGTTTGGCCTCCATCTGTATCTTACTCTTGATAAGTCCCTCACATCTTTCCTCAGCATCTGACAGATTCTCAGATTCCTAGTTCATTATATGAAAATAGACCTTAGCAAAAAAAACAAACAAACAAATAAAACAAACAAAAAGAAAACACTGAAAAATGTACTTACAGATGCTACTTGCAGCTGCAGATCATTTTTCTCCTGCACAATGGACACCATCTTCTCCTCCAGTTCCTTCTTCTTGGCCAGGGCAGTAGCCAAGTCTGTTTTCATCTTCTCATAGTTCTCCTTCATGTTGGCCAGCTCCTTCTCAGTTTCAGCACTCTTCAGCATAGGCTTGATCTTGTAGTACACCTTCATCCATGGCCAGTGTTTCACATTTGTGAATGATCGGACGTTGTACTGGATGGTATAGATGGCTTCCCTGTAGAGAAAAATTTGATGTTATGGACAGTGCTGTCTTTTGGGATTTTTCATTCTATCTCTCAGAATTTGCTATTTTCAACATGCCTCCTCGCCATCATCTTCACAAACTCCTTTCTCATGACGTAGCCACGACAAAGAGTCATCGTGACCAGAGTTGACAGTTTTTCATCTCTCATCTCCTCAAGGGGTACCCAGCAGACCAGCCTTGAAGAACACCTGGACAAACAAGTAAAAGCAAATGTAGGATGATGAGAGTGAATCCTCCCCAGCCTGTAAAACAAACAAACAAAAACCCCCCACCTACCCCTCATTGTTCAAGGGTTAGGGTTGCCTGTCACCAAATTCATGTTAAGTAGTTTTTGAGATGTCCTGCTTTTGTATTAATACACATATTTCTAATACATATATTACATATAAAATAGCATTAAAACACATTGGACTGAAAAACATATCATAACTGGTAAGTAAATCATGTTGCTTACCTTAGTGTGTCCAAATCTGTACTGGTCATGATCAACATCAATTGACCCAAGCAGCTTCTCTGAAGCCTTCTTGTTGTCCATGAACTGGCCCTCAGGGATGACACTGGCATTCAGCACCTTGTATCTTTGATGAGAGAGTTAATAGTCAGTATGTGCATTTTCTTTTAATATTCTCTCATCAAAATGATGTTAGAAATTCCAATGATACCTCTGCTTGAAGTCAGCATAGGGGATTCTGCTGGGGAAACCTTTTCTGCAGATTCTGATACCCTCCAGCACACCGTTACACCTGAGCTGGTGGATGACCAGGAAGTTCTCCATCAGACCTGCAAAAAAGACATTTCTTGTTTACTTCTTTGGATAAATTGTTAGCCTCTTTGTTGAAGCAGCACAGAATTAAGGAAACCAAACCAACCAATTCAACCCTAAATCACTCTACTGAAATTATGTTTTTCATATACCTGGAGTCTTTGACTCATTGGGAATCAGACAACGCACAAAGTGAGGATGTGTGCTTCTCAAGTTGGTCATCAGCTTGCCCAAGTTCTCCTGTAAATCCAAAATCGCAATTCATGTCATGAAATGTCAGAATTGTGACTTTTAGTATTGACTGAAATATGATTTCATACACAAGTTTGCAATGTTAAACCTTACCCTGAACTGTGAAGACACAGTCTGCATAGAACCACCCTTCTTCTTGCCTCCCTTCTTGCCAACCTCTGTGGAAAAGTAGAGCTGTTTTGTCAGAGTAAGACTCAATATTTACATGAATTCATGCTACAGTTATTTTAAAAGTTATTTTAAAATTAAACATTAGATAATGATAATGATCTATAACCCTTAAATGCATGTTTAAGTTTAATGCAATTACTATCATACCCTCAACAACAGGAGGAAACAGAAGAACCAGCAGTTTAACTGAGGATTTCTGGTACAGCTGCACAACAGACTCATTCAGTGGATCCTTGTTCTTGTCCAGCCAGCCGATGATATTGTAGTCCACGGTACCAGCGTAGTGAACCAGGGAGAAGTGGGCCTCAGCCTTGCCTTTGGCGGGCTTTGGTTTCTCAAATGCTTTGTTTTTGCCAAGATGCTGGTCATACAGCTTGTTCTTAAAGGATGTGTCTGTGGCCTTGGGAAACATACACTCCTCTTCAAGGATGGAGAAGATGCCCATGGGCTTGAAAAAAGTGGAGAGAGATGTCATTAAGTGATATAATTAATCAAGTTAAAATCAGTTATATCAAATAACAACATTAAATAATTACCTTTTCAATTAGCTCAATACAGGCAGCCAAGTCCATGCCAAAGTCAATGAACTCCCAGATAATACCCTCCTTCTTGTACTCCTCTTGCTCCAGGACAAACATGGTGTGGTTGAAGAACTGTTGCAGTTTCTCATTGGTGAAGTTGATGCACAGCTGTTCCAATGTGTTGAACTGGTAGGAGACAAATATTCAGCAAAATGTCTTGCCAGCAATAAGAATGATTCTGTCATGAAACGGACCAGCAGCTTAATTGTTGGAAATGAAGCTTACATCAAAGATTTCAAAGCCAGCAATATCCAGGACACCGATGTAGTATTGCCTTGCTTGTTTAGTGTCCAACATCTCGTTGATGCGAATGACCATCCACAAGAACATCTTTTCATAGATGGACTTGGCCAGGGCAGTCACTGAGTTTTTCACCTGAATAATACAAAGATGTGATTTGACAGACGTCTGTCAGCTGCTTTTGTAAAATGCTGCATTACTGGTGTACTGAACTTCTTCTAATGGTGTAGATGAAACAAAGAATGTAAATGGAACAGTTCTTACATATTTTTCTTGAAGTCATTTTTCAATGCACAAGGAATTTCTCAAAAGCAGATCTAATTTTCACACTGCGACTGATGTTACAATCTAAGGGGACCACGGTTATTCAGTATCCTTTTCCTAATATAAATATTCATGTACTACTTGTAGTAGTTAAGTTAAAATAAACATTTGATACCTGAGGTACAGTCTGTCCCTTGGTGACATACTCATTTCCGAACTTCACTCTCGGATAGCACAGAGCCTTCAACATGTCAGCGGAGTTCAGACCCAGCAAGTAAGCAACCTTGTCAGCATCTGAAAATAGTAAATTGATTTACAGTAAATACAGTATGTGACCATTAACCTCCATCATGATATAAAACAGAACCAAGGTTCTCTGTTTCTCTGACATTTAATACTCACTCTCTGTGCCATCAGGCTCAGCCTGCTCCTCACGCTGCTTCTGCTTGAACTTCATGTTACCATGGTGGAGTACAGCACCAGTATTCTTGTAGATGCTATTCTTCTCCTCATTACTGAATCCCAGGATATCAATAGCATTCTGTTTTCCAAAGAGGTATCCACAAAAAGCATTATCACTTTAAATGTAGTTATTAGAGCACTTTAGCTGTTGCTTTGTTGCCTTTAATAAACAGAATGTATTGAAGTAAAGATTACTCACATCAGTGGCTTCCAGCTCAACTTTGTCATCAATGCTAGCCACAGTGATTTGACCCATGCTGCACATGGGGAAGTCATAGGGGTTGGTTGTGATAAGTGACATTTCTGGAGATCAAAAAATGGATGACAAGTTCATTAGATTAGCTCATAAGTAGGTTTGACATTGTACAACAACTCAATATGTTTACCAATCAGCTCAGGTTTGTGGTTGGTCATCATCTGGTAGAAGATGTGGTAGCCTCTTTCATCAGGAAGCTGGAATGTCACCCTGGACTTCTCCAGCAGATCTACGAAAGGTGTTCATAACTTTACAGCTTGGCCGATTCTCAGTGCCAAACATTTTTATGTACTATGACGGTTGTTACTCACATGTCTCAATATCAGCACTAGCCAGTTTGCCAGTTGTGCCGAAATGGATTCTGATGAATTTACCCTGTTTTGAACAAAGGAAATGTTAACATCCCTCCAATGTATGACAAGATCGGCGTCATATGTAGAAATCCGTCCATACTTACAAAACGAGAAGAGTTGTCATTTCTCACAGTTTTGGCGTTACCATAGGCCTCCAGCAGAGGATTGGCTGCAATAATCTGATCCTCCAGAGACCCCTATAATCCAGGTTTAAAATTGATATCAGCAAAAGACAAGTATGAGAAGTATTTGATACTTAAACACTGAAGTTCAATCATCATACAGTATTATACTCCCACCTTTGAGGTGTCCCTCTTTTTATCTCCACCAACTGAGATTGTTGCAAAGTACTGGATGACACGCTTGGTG